>CM070563.1:54768770-55482001 GCA_036346405.1 Phyllostachys edulis
CCCTTGGCGAGAACATGAGAGCATGGCTTGTGAAGAAGCTTTAGCTTGTTGCATGTCTGACTAGGTTCATTCACATGGTCTCCAAGGCATACCTCATAGGTAACAAGAGGCCGAGCCGTTCGAATCGGCTCTGTCTCGGAGGATCACCGTCGAATCGATGCTCCGTGTGCCCATTCACGAAGGCCGTGTCTTGGCCGAGCCTTCTCGGTCTTAGCTTTGCATGTATGTACTAATCTTGAGCAATAGGGAAGTGCGTGGGTTGGTCCGCATGAAGTGCCGCATTGCATGTCTTTCCTGAAATATCCGATTGTACCATGCGAGCGCCTTCAACAATGGCGACAAGAGGTGACAACAGAGGCCCCTAATAACCCAGTTGTACACCTCTGCAAGGTTAGTGGTCATTATGCCATACCTTGCGCCGTCCGTGTCGTGCGATAAGGACCACTTTTCAATGGCTCGGCCTCAATCCAATGAGAGAAACACCGATGTCCCTCGAGGTCCTCCGCGTCAAATGGGGAGGTCGAGCTCCCTTGATGGTGTGAGGCGCTCATTTGTGCCTCCCGGGAATGAGGGGGCAGCTTGTTTCTCTCGATGACATGCTTCTTGGTATGCTTTCGTCCAATATCCGCCACAATGCATCAAATTTCGTTCTTTGGTTCTGCATGGCAAGCCTCTTGAAAAGTTTCATCAAAGGTTCTTTGCTGAGCTGTTTGAAGAAGTTGGCCCCGGATGGCGAATGCACCATCATTCTCTCAGTCTGGCGAGGAATGGCTCATTGGGGTCTTCTTTGAAGTTGTCGGATGGCCTTCATCATCCGGTGGCGATCATGGATTAGGCGGAACATCGGGGCGTGCCAACTACTCCCATCTTGAGATCTTTGAAGGAACCACAACCGGTATCGTAGTTCTCACTTTCCCACAGCGATGGCTAAGGGTAGAATCGATTGTTGCCATCAACGCCAATTCTTTGTCGAGGATCATGCCCTTGTATTTCCCGATTAGAAATGTCCCGTCCCTGAGATCACGGCAACATGTATGCGAATGCATTGATCGAGGACCGAATGCTAAGAAGGCCCTCTGCAAGACCATAAAACCTTGCGGTGGTCTTTTGGTGGCGGTCCTTCCAAAGCAATGTATGTGCGGGTTCTGTCTTCAGCACACTGGAGCATCTGAGGAAGGTTGTAAATAAGATGCCTCGAAAGAACCGAACCTCCTTTCCAAAGCCTTCGCTTAGCACGCCATGCCTTCGCGTAGCTAATCTTGTACTTGAATTTACGCTCGATAGCCACCATGATGTGCTTGGCCTCGTGTGCAGCTTCTTCACTATCTCTCCGTACATGACATTGGCTATGAAGGTGGATGTGAGGTTCGCGATGCTTGGCAATACACTCTTGAGCAAGCGAGTGCGGCTCCACTGCCGAGACAATCCGTTGAGTCTCGTGCTTGGGTCTCCTTGCGCACACGCCAAGGACACCAACTGCTTTCGCATCTGACGATTGTCTTTGCTCTGGGTGGATTTGAGTACACAAGCGGCCGTTGCATGGACAAGGCCCGGCTTAATGGCATCTGTAGTGATCCCTTGCCGACAAACATTGCCGGGCGAACCTCCGTCCCATTGTACTCCCACGGTGATTCGTGCTCGTCGTGCCGCAACAAGACCCTCAACGTCCACCCTCTTCCATTCTGCGGGATGGGATCTTAAATCCTCCTCGGAAGAGTTATTACCATCCTCTTGTAAAGCTTCCTCTCTGCTTTCATTGTCAAGTCATCAATCTCCATCGGCGTACTATCTTTGTCGACATGCTCCCCTGCATCTGCACGAGCAGCGCTTTGAGCTTCCTCTTCGCCTCGGCCTCCTCTTACGCCTCGGCCTCCTCTTACGCCTCGGCAACGCCGGCCACCGTGTTCGTCATGAACCACGCCTAGCTGCGTCCGAATTGCTCCCACCAACCAGCGGGAGCCGTCGGAAGAACTGAGGAGTTCGCCCGGACATGCTCGCACGAGTAGCACACGATCGTAGCCACGGGCGCCCTCTGACCTTTGCAGATATGCCTTCCATGCAACGTGCGCATCACTACGCTCAACTCCCACCCGAATGTGCGTGGGAGACCTACTCAAACCCCTTGTATCACGACACTCCACACGGGGTCCAATGAGAAGGTTACGGTGAGCGGTTTAGGACATCTCCGGTCGGGTATTCTCGGTTGGGTGTACCAAATCGACTTCTCGGAAATCACTTAGGTCAACAAATGACGGACCTTCACGAACCGTACCAACAAGTAATGCACTTTCAATCTGGTGGCTCCGACATGACTACAAATATTACAAATGTTGCAACAGTGATTTCTCAACATACATTTCCCATATACTTGCTAAACAAACAAGTAGCCGAGAATAAGAACAAACAAGAGTATTACCTTGAGCGGAGACCTTCTCTTCAGAGGAACAAGCTCCTTTCACTGCAAACCGCCCTCTCGAGAGCTCTGCTTCCTCGCAAGCTCCTCTCCTCCTCAACCGGATCTGCTCTGCTTGTCCGAGAGAAATGGTGAAAAAAGAAACCATGAGGGACTGGTGGCTTTCTATATGACCGTGTAGTCGCTCATCCGATTACCGACTTGGCGGGAAGTCTTGGCCCAGCGGTTGGCGACCGTGGACTAGTCATCGAACCGTTAACGACTTGGCGAAGTCTTGGCCCATGATTGAGCGACCGTGGACTAGTCATTGAACCGATTACGAAGGAGAATCGTCAACACAAAATACAAGTTATATAACAATGGTAGATGGAATGCATAGACAACCATGTAATAGTTCCTACAAAAGACAATACGTAAACACAAATGGCGTAATAGTTCCTACACGAAGACAATACGTAAACACAAATGGCGTAAACCCCATCGGCCACCGGCGCGCCACCGCAGACCCGCTCCATCGTCGCCCGTCCCACCCGGTCGCGCCCGAGAAGGCGCCCCGGCAGGCTTCCAAAGCGCGGGTGCCTAGTCCGGGGCCCCGAGCGAGGAAAGGCGCTCAGAGCCCTGGCGATCCGTGGTCGAAGTCGACTCCACTGTGTGATCACTGGAGGCCCGCTAAGCCGCTCCAACAGAAAAAGCGTCGGCGACAGTGCGAGCTCGGTGCCCGTGGTCGCGTCCGGGTGCTTCGCGAAGTAAAGATCACGTCCTCGTGCGGGAGAAGACACTGCCGGCTCTACAAAAGTACACGCATGGCAAATAATGTTAGTCTCTACCAAAAATCGGCGATCGCCAACTTGAGCGAACAAGCAACGCACTCGATGGGCGGCATCTTGCGGGATGCTATACCGTCTTGTCCGGAGGGGTCGGGGTGAGAATATCTTTGTGGCGGTGGGGTGTGTACCCGCGTGCCCCCGGACCCTCCGGCTGCCAGTAGCGCGCAGCGCAACAAGAGCGGCGTAGAGCAACAGACGCCGGAAGGCCTTGGCGCCAGCGGGCCACGTGGGCGTGCCCCTCCCCGAGCTGCTAAGTGAAATTTGAGGACACGGCGTCCTCGACCTATGCAAGCGAGGCCACCTCCGGGACCGACGAGCCCGCCTCTGCATCGAGCGAGGCCACCTCCTCTGCCGTCTTTGCATGGCGTCGAGGGCCACGCATCGCCTCGCCGATCTTTGAGGGCCTGGACGAACAAAGCGCACTAGCTCGTCGCAGCGTGACCTCGCACCAATGCCGATCTGTCCGGGATCGGCCGTCCGTCGGCAGCAACCACGGCGTTGATGTCATGCGCAGGAGTATGTCAAAGCGTCAAACCTATAATTGAGTGCTGAAGACGAAGACATTTTCAAACACGATTTCACGTACCACGAGGTGCACATTCAGCGCTAAGTGCGGAGGGTAGGCGTCGGTCGATCTTGCACTTGGGGAGGGTCGACGACATGCACCAGCCTGGTGCGTGTCTGCGGGGCGTACCAACGAAGGTACTCGTCGTCTGTGGCTGGGTCGTCTGGGCGATCATCCGCACCACGATCCTCATAGGCGTTTCGCCTTTGTGCCACCTGCGGCTCCATCTTGCCCGCCCTGCGTCCTAGTGCCACCCTCCTACTATGCTGCAAGCGTAGCATTGCAATTGGAAGCAAGCGTTACGGAAATGTCAAAACATATGTGAGCAGTGTTGCATGTAACTTACGCATGGGTCGACTCGGGCACCCTCGTCCGACGGAAGCTGGAACAACTGGCGGAGGCCGGCGGCGCATCACCCTGTGCCTTTGCGTGAGTCCTCCACGAACACGTCGAAGACGAAGCTTCTCTGCGTCGCCCGATCGCCGATCGCGCCCGGCCACAGTGAAGGAAGACCCAGCGGAGCACGGGCCTCCGATCTCTGACGGAGTCACGGCTCCAGCGCGCGTCGTCGGCGGTGAGACGGTCCGGTACTCCACAAAGTGCTCAACAGACGCGTGTGACACCTGCGATGTGCATACGTGCTCATGAGCCAAAAGCAGTGGTTAAAAAGGATTACATGAATGACTAAAAAAAATATATAGGAAATATGTACCGATCTCACGGCACCAAAGGGACCCTACGGTCGGTAGGTCCCCGCGTCACCATGGTACATGTCCGCGCCGTCTGATCTGAGTCTATCGGCATGGGCCGTCCAGAGAAAGCGCTCGAGCGACCACAATTGCGGCGATGAGGGGGCAACTGTGAGGATAGATGCGGGCTTCGTCAGAAGCGACCGCATCGCCGCGAAGCCGCGATGCGTCGCGGCAAATACTGGCCGATCCCCGATCTCGGCTCCTCGCCGTCGCGATGGCCCTCGCGTACCACAGCGAGGCGTCAGCGGAGTCACCGTGGTCGCGGTAAGCGAGACCCGTAACGACCACAACAGAATCGCCTCCGGTGTCGCGAAACACGGTCGGACGGTGGTCGTGGGACCATCCTCTCGACCTCGCGAAGCGAATAATTAGTAAGCCCGTCATATGGCTAGGCCTTAATGAATCGCTAACCCGGCGAAAATAGGTATTATACTTACGGGAATCGAAAGCCACCGCAGGCGCACCATGCATTGTCGCTCGAGAAGTCAATCGAGGTGCGGACCTCCGCCCAAGCATACTTCAAACACAGCCAGCAGTCGTCGCGCGATCCACCGCGTCCGTGAGAATGCAAACCGCCTCGCGATAGGCAAGCCGAGCGACATCGCGACATCCTCGAGTCGGGGCCATCTCCCGAAAGGGAGGTGGAAGGTGTGCGTCTCGGCCAACTGGTCCAGCGGTCGGGAAGCGACCGGTCGAGCAGGAAGCGTCGTGACCGCTCCGGACCGCTGAACCTCCCCATAAATCGTCGACGACCGGACCGCCAAATCTCTTCGGTGGCCTCAACCATCCGTCTGGCGGTAGAAGGCGGAGCAGCTCGGCCTACAAAGCACGAAGCGTAAGTACAAAGTCGCATCGACACAAAAAAAGTTACAAAGTTTGGACAAACCTCTCTACCCGGCGTGGGTCTAGTCTCCAAGCCCGTCGGGGTGTCCGCGTCTGAACCACCCCAACTCGGTAGCGTCACGCCTGGCCAACCGGATCACGGCACCACGACAGCTTCAGCGGTCTTTGCGTCGACGAACGGTCTAGCGGATCGAAATGCCAATCCGAACCACCGTGGTCTTGAGCCATACCGCAAATTAAGAAATTAAAAGCATTCATATTACTTACGATTTAAATTATATTCCAATGGGAAATAAATCATATTTGATATGTTCAGTAGTGCCACCTAAACACTTTGCCCCAACACAATGACACAATTTTTCCTACGAAGGCTATATTACGTTAACGCCTATACTGAATCGCTATGGATTGCGAGATATTTATTACATCATCGTTACTATGCGTATTTATAATGCGTGAAGCTTTCGGAGAAAAAACAAAATTTCACATGTTTGATAATCCTCGTGTTTGGAACCATGTATCGCGTATTTACCATTCTATAAACTAGTATTTGCGAATGCATGAGTTATCGACATGTTTATCATTTTATAAACTAGCATTTCTAAAAGTAACATGTTATCATTCATCTAGCCCGTGCGCAATTAAGCGCAAAGACATATATGATACAACTAAAATTTGACATGTTTGATAATCCTACGTGTTTCGAACCATGTATCGTGTATTTAACATTCTATAAACTAGCATTTGCGAATGCACGCGTTATCGACATGTTTATCATTCTATAAACTAGCATTTAGAAAAGTAACATATACGCAATTAGCACTGACCTTGCAGAGAATAGTACAACTAAATTTATTTTTACTAACTCATTTTTCCTTCATGTTATCTCTCAACATTTGCTAACGCACCATGGTTACTAACTAATTATGCCATCTCTAGATATTTGCTAACAATATGTCATTACACATAAAGTTGATTGCTAACCTACCATGGTTTAGAAAAAAAACTTATACAAAGTAATATCAAAAACTTACCGACCTACGCGCGCTCCTCTTCTTCCCCTGCTCTTCTCCTTTTCTTCCCCTCCTCTTTCCTTCTCCTCCTCTTTTTTCCTCTCTTTCTCCTCTCTCTCCTCTCCTCTCCTCTTTTCTCTGCCGATTTGTATTTGGAATGGCGACAGTTGACGTCACATGATTTTATAACGCCCCAAGTCGCCATACCGTATGGCGACTTGGTTGATTTGCCACCATGTCGCCATACGGTATGGCGGCGACCTTAAGTCGCCGTACGGTATGGCGACTATGCCTCGAAACCTTCAATGTAAGCCCGCCGGTTGGGCGACTTGAAGAAGTCGCCCAACCGTACGGCGACTAGAGATTATTTCCGTAAAAAAAAATTAAGCGGTATTATTTCTGTATTTCCGAATAAAAAATAGATTATTTAAAAAAAAATTCGATTCTAATTCATAGCCATGACCATGAGTGTCTTGGTACATTGGCCAAAATAAAATAGGAGGAGCATAGCATTAGGTTGCTATAAATTCCATATCACTGCTTGCATTCCTCAAGAAAATTAAGCGGCGGATAGCAATCACAAACAACATAATAAGTGGTTCCCATATTCATCCAGGCTCTCTTATCGGCTCTTAAGCTATAGGAAATAAATTCAAGCGGCACACATCCATTTCATCAGATGTCGATGTGACGAGCATAGATATTCTAGATAACAAACATCTAAAATTGGGTTTGGGTTGAGATGAGCCAATTACACTTTGGATCGATGGGGCATAATCTTGAATTTATGCAAAACGCGAAAAATGCGACTGCGGTCGCGATCGATGAGGATGATGGCGTTGGCGAAGATGAGGCGGTTAAGCAAACTTCGGCTCGGGGCGTTCTTTGAGTGGGCGCCACACGGAGGAAGGCGGCAGGCGTGACGATGGAGAAACGGCGGAGATGGGGCACTGCGCCACGGCCGGAGATGAAAGCGCCGGATTCTTGGCGCAAGGAGCCGGAGCCGACGAATTAAGCTGCAGCGAGGAGGCGGCGAGACGGAAGGTGGAGAAGAGAAGAAGCCCTGTTGTTAAATCTTGAGGGACCTTTAGTCGGCGGTAATACTAACGGGACTAAAGACCTTTAGTCCAGCGTGGTAATCTGGAGGACTAAAATTTGGACCTTTAGTCCCGGGTGGTTCTGACGGGACTAAAGGTTTTTGCTGGGACATATTTCGAGAGAACCTTTAGTCCCGGTGTGTGACCTTTAGTCCCGGCGTGTCTGGACCGGGACTAAAGGTCCAAGACTGTTCGATTCCCGCCAGTTTTCTGATTTGGGTTTTGTATTAAGTTTATTTGTATAAATATGCTAATTCTTGTTAAATGCATAGTAAATTAAATACTAGGCATAAATTTTTAAAAATAATAGTTGCATTTCCTTTTATCTTATTGACATTTCAAACGACTTTTATAGTGACCACAAGTGGGAAGTGAAGAGCCAACTATAAACAAAATGAAGGGCTCAAACCACAAGTCGAATTTCATTTGAAGGCATAAATACTTGCTAAAAAAATTTCAAGTCATTTTGACACGGTGGAGAAGACATGCTTCACAGAGGTACATGTGTCCTTTTATCGAATAGGAATTTCATTTGAAACGATAAAAACAAGAAAAATATGATAGAAACATCTGAAGTTACAATTATTACATAAAATCTCTAATACACACTATTTATTAAACATCACTATATATCAAGCAGCACAGTGGTGAACTTCTTCTTGACGTATGACCCTTGGTTATGATCATGCCGTAACCATGGAGTGTCCTCGGCATTTAGCAGATGCTTGGGTCTTTGGTCTGCTTGAAGGCGGGATTCGGTCATCCCTTTCATAATCTTCGACTTGTCGACTTGTCCTCAATTCCCACGATGTTTCTTTTCCCTGAAAGAACTATGTGGCGTTTTAGCTCATTGGTTGATTTGTCGTCGTTTTCCCTCTCTTGGGTTTTGTAGACATGTCTTTCACATAGAACACCGATTCACATCAGCAGTTAGCGACGAATGGTTCGTCTTTGTACCCAATATTGTTGAGGTCCTTGTTGTCATTCCATACTCCTTGTCATTGTTACCCGCCTCCGGTCATCTTCACCCATTGGCTTTGGAACAAATGGACTTTAAAATTAGGTGCGTAGTCTAGTTCCCAAATCTCCTCTATCGGCCATAATATGTTTGCCTCTTTCCATTTGGGTCATGGCATCTCTGCGGACACCACTGTTTTGGTTCGTGCTCCTTTTATCTTGGGCTACTGATTGTAAAATGTATTTCCATTTATCTCGTACCCTTTATGCGTGAGGATGTGCCACGATGGTTGCCTAGCCAACAAATACAGATTGCTCATCAATATTGTCATCACGCCGACATTCTTTTCGCAACCAACCGCTGAAAGTTTCCATGTGATGATGCCTAATCCAAGCTTCATTCTTCCACAGAAACGGGATCGTAGGAACTCCTTGTGTACCTCGACATACGGCTCCACACGGAGGAGTTTTGAAGAACTGTGTAGCGCTTTATTGAAATAATCGCCCCCGTGCATCGATATATGTTTTCTTCCCTAGTGTTCCCTTTCCACTAAGTCTCCCCTCGTGTCGCGATTCAGAACACCAATCGGGTCAAGGTCGGGAATGAAGTCAACACAGTAACTCAATGACCTCCTCGTCCGTAGCCCTTGGCGATGCTTCCTTACGCCGAAAGCATTTGGTGAACATATTTCTTCAGACTCCATGAACCTCTCAAAGGGGAACATGTTGTGTAGGAACACAGACCGAGAATATTAATCTCCTTGACCGGGTGAACTAGGAGGTGTGTCATGATATTAAAGAAGGATGGAGGAACACCAACTCAAAGTCGACAAGACATTGAACCACATCATTACACGTAGAGTAGCTAGTTCCATTGGATTGATTGCCTTCTGAGAAATTGCATTGAGGAATGCACATAGCTTCACGGTGGCCAGACGTACATGTGGAGGTAGAATTCCTCTTAAAGCAACCGGAAGCAATTGCGTCATAAGCACGTGGCAGTCATGGGACTTTAAGTGTAGGAATTTCTTCTCGGCACATTTATTATACGCTTTATATTGGAGGAGAATCCAGATGGGACCTTGATGCTGTTTAGGCATTCAAACATGCTTTCCTTCTCTTCTTTGCTAAGAGTGAAGCTAGCAGGTCTTAAGTAATGGCGTCCATCGTCTGTCTTCTCTGGATGCAGGTTGTCTCGTTCTTTCATGCGCTGCAAGTCCTGTCGTGCTTCGAGTGAATCCTTAGACTTTCCATACACATCCATGAATCCTAGCAGGTTCACACAAAGATTCTTTGTCAGGTGCATCACGTCGATCGCGTTGCGGACCTCTAGGACTTGCCAATAGGGTAGCTCCCAAAATATGGACTTCTTCTTCCACATGGGTGCGTGTCCTTAGCATCTTCGAACAGGTTTCTTTGCCTTGTCCCTTTCCAAAGACTACTTGCACATCCTTGACCATATCAAGTACATCCTCCCGGTTAGGTTGCGAGGCTTGGTTCGTGTTACGCCTTACCGTTAAAATGCTTGCCTTTCTTTCTTAGTTGGTGATTCATAGGAAGAAAGCAGCGATGGCCAAGGTACACGACCTTTCGACATTTTTCAAATATATCTTGTCAATGTCATCAAAACATTGTGTGCATGCATTGTATCCCTTGTTTGTCCGTCTGAAAGATTACTTAGAGCAGGCCAATCATTGATTATTACGAACAACAATGCTCGCGCGGTCGAAGTGTTCTGTTTGTACTCATCCCACACACGCACACTGGTTTGCTCCATAAAAGCAGGAGTTCCTCAACTAATGGCCTTAGGTAGACATCGATGTCGTTGCGGGTTGCCTCGGGCCTTGGATGAGCACCGGCATCATAATGAACTTCCGCTTCATGCATAACCATGGAGGAAGGTTGTAGATACATAGAGTAATGTGAGCCAAGTGCTATGACTAGTGCTCGGTCCCCAAAAGGATTCATACCATCCGCATTTAAAGCGAACCTTAGGTTTCTTCGTCATCTGCAAACTCCGGAATTCTCTGTCTATTGCTCTCCACTGGGACCCATCGGCCAGGTGTCTCAACATGTTGTCTACCTTACGGTCTTCTTTGTGCCATCGTGACAACTTTGCATGGTCCTTGTTTATGAGCAGACGTTTCAGCGTGGTATTATAGGAGCATACCACATAACCTTGGCGAGGATTTTCTTCTGGGGCGTTCTTCGCCCTCAACATCGCCAGGTCATCTCGCCGATCTTATACGCGACGCTTTGCATACGGGCATTCATCCAAATTCTCGTAGTCCTTGCCACGATACTGGGATGCGATCATTAGGACATGCATGTATCTTACGGATTTCTAATCCCAAAGGGCGACGACTGTTTTTGCTTCGTGCGTAGTGGCGGTGCAATTCGTTAGGGCTTCGGAAGCATCTTTTTTGGATCTTGATAATTGCCCAAATGCCTTGTCGGATACACCATTACATGCCTTCCATTGTAGCAACTCCGGTGTTGTACCCAACTTTTTTGCCCATCTTCTACGGACGGTATAGTAATTTCTTGTGATCCTCTAGCATGCGGTCAAACTTAGCCTTCTCCTTTTCACTTTCGCAATCTCTTTGTGCATCACGAATGACATCACCAAGAGCATCATCTTGGCGAGTGTGTCTTACGCTTGCCTCTTCTTGACTTAGCCCATTGCGGTATCATCGAAGTCACCGTATTGAGCAATAATGTCGTTAGGGTCCAATTGTTCTTCTTCACCTTCTTCCATTATAACCCCGGTTTCTCCGGTGCTTGGTCCAACAAATATAGTTTGGCATGAAACCCGACTTCAACAAGTGTGAGTGAAGACTCCTTGAGCTAGAATATTCCTTCAAATTCTTACAGGGGCACATGGATGACACATGAAACCATCCCGCTTTGTTTGCCTACCACTCTTAAGAAATAATGCACGCCATCAATGAACTCTTTGGGCGGCGATCGACATTGTACATCCAATGGCGTGTCATCGTCTGCATTATATGACATATCACATAATTAAATTTCAAGTTTCAAATTTTTCCCAGATAGTACACATGATAGAGAGGCTACCCAAAAAATTTTAGAATTTTAGAATTTTTGAAATTAAGATTATTTTGAATTTTCAAAAAATCGGCACTATTTGACAAATTTGACCCTAGGTCAATAATTAACTAAATTGCCCAAAGTCATTAAGGGTGAATGACCCTAGGTCAACAATCAATCCAAAAGGCAAACAATAACTAAGTGATTAAGCTAATTAAGAGATTAACTAATTACTTAATAATTAAATATTAAACTTATTTATTAAAACAAAATTAATATTTATTATTTTTACCCAAGAGGTTGGATCTGATAAGATAAGACTTATCTCATCAAACACCCTCAAAGCTTAACCTAACTAACACATGTAAAAGTCATTTTTCATTTATTTAAATAATTATTAAATAAGGTGAAAAATAAAAGTCTTCAGATTGATCCCAACATTTTTATACAGATAGTTCATAGCCTAATTAGATGGCAAAACAATTTTCAGAATTTTTGGATCATTAATTTAGCCTACAAAATTCATGGAATAATAATTAAATAAATAAGCATAAAATAGGTATAAATTCAACTTTGTCCAAATAGTCTTAAAATTTTTATATGGACTGTTCACAGTGTAACTTAGTGCAAAAACAAATTTCATGATTTTTGGAAATTTATTGTGGCCTACAAAAATAATGAAAGTTCCATTTATGAATTAATTAATTGGCAATTTTATAACATATAAAAAATATTCAAATTTCACATTTCATATTTTTCATAATGGACTGGCAGGGTTAGCATCAGGAGCTTACATGAACACGCAGTGAATACGGTTGAGTGAATGAGCAGCTCGGTGGTGACAATGCAATGCATGTGGCGTGTCGGCGGCAATGACAACGGCGTTCATTGCTTTGTGACGAGCAGCAAGCAGGAGTTTAAATAGAAGGACATTTAGTCGGTTGGTGTTACCAACCGGACTAAATCCAACCCTAGTCGAGGTTGGTACTACAATCCGGGACTAAAGATTTAGTCCGGATTGTAGTACCAACGGGACTAAAGGTTGACATTTAGTCGGTTAGTAACACCAACCGGGACTAAAAGTTCCTCTGCAAAAGCTCGCCACCGAGCCGTTGGGCGAGGACTTTTAGTCGGTTGGTGTTACCAACCGAGACTAAAATCTTTAAATCGGACGCAATTTTGTCAAGACTTTTGCCCATTTGGCAGTTCGATCAAAGGTCTGTTCTGTAGTAGTGATAAAATCTAACCGCGAAATTGCACTGGTAATTTGGCTAGATATTTTGAATATAAACATATACATATATGTATGTATATATTAGGATTTACTAAAGAGATGTACTACTTGGGATCAATGCCGAGCCTATAGGTTGTAAACTAAGCTATTTTCCCGTAAAAGCGGATTTGAATATTATGCTTATAAGCCTCCGCGTGTTAGTCTCAGTAACTTGTGCTTTAGCATAATAATTCTACTGTGATTTCAAATATTCATCTTAAAAGACCTACTTGAATTGCATATTTGGTACTCCCTCTGTTCTTTTTTATTTGACACCCTAGAATCTATGCGGTCAAACTTTTCAAAGTTAGGCAACCAATATGTTTAAAACTATATGGATTGGCTACATGAAAATTATATCATTAGATTTGTCGTCAAAAATACTTTCATGATATTATAATTTTATTAGTATGCTTTAATATAAAATTATAAAAAAGTAACGGTTAAAGTCGTATCTCGGAGACCGTAAAAAATCAAAAACATCAAATAAAAAAGAAGGAAGGGAATACTAAAAGATTGTAATATCTAGCGGCGCAACACCTGGCCAGCCAGTCCATATAAAAGTAGAAAATAACAGTTTTAATATGGTGTCTTCAGCTCCACGTGGAGTGATATGCAAATGGAGCGGTTGATACTGTTATTATATAAAAGTAGAAAATAACAGTTTTAATATGGTGTCTTCAGCTCCACGTGGAGTGATATGCAAGTGGAGTGGTTGATTCCTGTCGAGTGTCGACGACGCAAGGCCATTATCACCACGTCCTTTTCAGTTCCCATCACCATCCATCCATTTGGAGCCTTCTCTTCCAACGCACATAGTTAATTCATTTATTCAGGGGGGAAATATTGAAATACTCATATAAAGATTCCCTTCATGCCAAATTATATTGGTCGGTAATTCATTTATTCAGGGGAAAATATTGAAATACTTCTATAAAGATTCCCTTCATGCAAAAAATTATATTGGTCGGTATTATAACACTGTAAAGATGTTCTAGACCGAAAAATGGCTCCGGACTCTACTTGCACAGAAATGACAAAAAAAAAAGGAAAAGAGAAAGCAGTGGTTTCTTAATTAAAAAAAAACTCAGAGGGGGACAAACCCAAAGAAAAAACGACGATTTAGTTGGTTTGGTCAGTGAAACAGCGCACGTGAGTGGTGAAATTCATCATTTTTGTATCGTCGTCCGTACTTACGTCCTGTCAGATCGATTATGGCATGCTGCTTACCTTTTGGGATTGGATCGAATGCAGGTCTGCCGTGGATAGCATTTAGAGCGATCTTGATCTGATCGAGATTAATAGCTATAGGAGATATAGTACTTCTGCAGAGTATTGTTGATGTACTAAAAAACACTGTTTATATTGTAAACTTCTATAATAACAGAGAGGATCCCGATATGATGACGTGAGGTCGTCAGATCTAGTAATAAAGTTCTACCTGCACATTAACTTGGAGGAGCGAACCTAACTCCGATCTTGTCGTGTGTAGTAGGCAGCTCCGACCATCCATTAATCCATGCCGTACAGCGCAGGAATAATGACGAAAACGACGGCGACTTCGTCTAAGAAATTCGTTTCTTGTCAGATTTACGTGGAATTCCCGCCTTCTAATTGGATCATCAGTCGTGATCTTTCGACGGAGGGTTATCGGAGTAGCAGAGTTAGTCATATTCTCCTCTGCTTATGCTGTAAATACTTTCCTGTCGGTTGATTTTTTTTTAATTAAAAAAAAAACTCTTGTTGCAAGCCAGACACGCAAAAACTTCCATGAGCATTGACAGCGAAACGGAGAACGAAGTATATGTGGCTCTTCTTACTGAAGTATAAATGAATTGCTAATCTTTTCTCATCACTTTGAATTTTTTGAGTGAATTGGTTGGTACATGCAACTCAAATATGGTATCAAAGCTAAAAGGTCTTGAGTTTAAAATTCGACTCGTACAATTAAAAATAATAATTGTAGTCTACTTCTAGTCTACATCCTAGATCCGAAGGAGTATACATATGAGAGGGAGTGTTGAAGTATAAATAAATTGCTCGTCTTTTGTCATTGGTTTAAGTTTTTAGATGGTTTAGTTGGTGCATGTAACTCTATAAATCCAACTGTGATCTTTGGAGCAATCATGCCAAACACGCATTAGTCGAAGAGTGCGGGGAAATGTAACAATTTTTTTGGTGGGATAAAATCGGTTAGGGCCGCTATGTTAAAAGCTCAAACAGACTAGGAAACCATCCGACCAAAATCCCGAATACTCCACGAATAACACACCTAATACATTTTTCTCTTGGACCGTAAGAGGCAAAAACAGAGCTAATACTAGATAGTCAGGAAGAATCGAAATCTAGCTTTTAGAGCATCTACAGTAGTTTATTTCTTAGTTTGTTACTAAGAAAAGAGATAGTACCCAATTTAATAAAAAGAAACAAACCTTCCAATAGATTATTTCTTAAGTTTATATCTAAGACTTTAATTGCTATAAATATGCATGACCCACGAAACGGGTTTTTAGTAATAAGCAAGTCTCCAACAAGTATTTTGTTGTTTCTTATGTCTTCGTATCAATAATTTGTTTGTTTCTTTATCTAGTAACAAGTTCACCCTCTCTCCTCATAATCTTTCTTTCACATCATCTAAATGCTGATGTGTCAATATCTTAATAACAAGTGACATAGACTATTGTAGATGCTCTTAGCTGTACAACATTAGTGTCTATTTTGTTGTTTCTTGTGTCTTGGTATTAACAACTTATTTGTTTTTTCATCTAGTAACAAGTTTACCTTCTCTTCTCACTATCTCTCTTTCATATCATCTAAACACTGATGTGTCAATCTCTTAGTAACAAATGACATAGACTATTGAAGATGCTCTTAACTGCACAACCTTGACGAGACACCCATAACATCAGGCCTTAATTGTTGTTTCACATGTTAATCTTAAGAAGTTTAGAAATATGTTGTATGTTGTATGTTGTACGCTATAGCTAGTAGCAGCTCGTGGGCCCTGTCAGCCTCTGTATGGGAACAAGAAACAAGGTAGAGATAAAACTTCTTTTCTTGATATGGCTAAGTTATGTAGGAAGTGTGTGGTTTTGAAGTGTTCAGCAGCGATGTGATCCCCAAACTGCCTCTTCGCCTCTTCGGTAGCTCCGGCTCCGAAGGAGGTGCCAAACCATCTCTCCCCCGCTACCACCATTTCTATCTTGAAGGAGCATACCTCCTCTGCTCTGCTCCATACCTCCATAGCTCACTCCTCCTCAGGTCTCTCTCTCTCTCTCTCTCTCTCTCTCTGTGTGTGTGTGTGTGTTCCTCTGTTGCTCTTCCACTTCTAGAGTTCAATTCCTGTGCAGTTTGTTCTAAATCTATATATTTTGTCTCAGAACATTTTTTAGAAGTATGCGTATTGCGATGCAGTATTTTTAGCTCCACTCCTGTTGATTTGGACAGCCACACTTCTTTTTTTTGGAAATTAAGCTCACACCTGAACTTGTATCAACACAATTGTTAATTGAAATTGAATGACACATTGGTAGTTGTTCCAATCCTACGAATAGTAAGATCGTTTCCCTCTGGCTAAATCGTGGAAAGGAAATCTTTCGAAAAAAAAATCGTGGAAAGAAAACATAATATACTTTAAGCTCAATTTGGTTTTTCAAGTCATCGTTTTAGTACACTCAAGTTGGTAACTGAAAAGAAAAGGCAAGATTATATCAGTGAGTTCTGAACCTAAAAGTCCAAGTAAAATATTGTACGATGTTGAAAATATATGCCCGAATAGTTCATAAATAGAAGAAAGTCTTATGTGACAGCTTTCTACAGTTCAAGGAAAATGAAACAAGGCTATGCTCCCCTGTCAAGAAAACAAAGCAGGGGAAAAAAGTCAGCTCATTCGCTTGTTATTTATATGATGATCCGTTCATCGCCTAACCGACTGAAGGTTGTTGCTTGCAAGAAATTAGTTGTTTGCCTTCCAGTATATAAATTTCCGGGTGGTGTCAATTTCCATGGACATGAATGTGCAATTAGAAAAGGGGAAAGTCGTGTGCTACACTACTGACTTCTGAAAACATCCAACTAGAACAAACGTATGTGCTATTGAGGATTATATAAAATCTTTGCTTATCCTCTTATCTTTATTCCTTCATCATTGTCCGGCCGGCAGCAGAGGGACCATATATAGCAAGTGCTCGAGAAGTAGGAGTACTGAGAATTCTTTTGCTACAAGTTGCTTAGCGTCCTTTGGTTCCTTCCAACAATATTGCTGAACACCAGAGGCTCACATGGAAGCTGCAGATGAGGAGAGGCCACTGATTCATTACCTGCCTCCACAGGTGCTATTTCACTACCCTACCATGACCCCTCTTGTCTATGTAGATCACAATATATTGCATATCCATCTTCGTCTTTAATTTACCTAAAAGAAACCAACAAAGGAGCTTTTTGTGAAAAGAGCCGCTTGTTGTTTAGCGATTCTATGCAATATTTAAATTTAAAATTTGCGTAATCAAATCTACTTTCGGTATTGTTGTTCAGGATGAAGGTTCACAACACACAAGTGATGGGACAGTTGATATTAACAAACAGCCTGCTCTGAAGGGAGGTACAGGGAACTGGAGAGCATGCTTCTTCATTTTAGGTAGTGCACAAAACTAAGCACTATACAACAAAATTATATTCTTCTTGATGGTCTTCATTTTCCCTGTTTATTTAACCTACAAAACTAACCTATTGACGAGTCTTGAACATGCATTAGGTGCTGAATTTAGCGAATGCCTCTGTTTCTTTGGGGTCGCAAAGAACTTAGTCACCTACCTCACGAGTGTGCTTCACGAAAGCAACGTCGATGCTGCGAGAAGTGTGTCTTTTTGGATCGGCAGTTGCTTCTTCACACCACTTATTGGAGCCTTCTTGGCTGACACATATTGGGGAAGATACTGGACAGTAGTGATTTTCCTCTCAGTTTACACCGTCGTAAGTGCAACAAGCAAAATATTAACTGATCGATCTAATCTGCACCTTGTGTTACCCGCAATTCTGAATAATTCCGTTTTGTCAGGGGATGCTCATTATGACATTATCGGCATCGCTTCCATTGCTCCTTCCTTCTTCCTACAATGGTGATCTTCATCGTGTTGCGGTGTACCTAGGACTCTATCTTGTCGCCCTTGGGACTGGAGGCATCAAGCCCTGCACTACGGCCCTTGGGGCTGACCAGTTTGACAGTGCTGATCCAGTGGAGCGGGTCACAAAGGGCTCCTTCTTCAATTGGTACTACTTTTCGATCAACATCGGCTCCCTGCTGTCGGCAACCGTGCTTGTCTGGGTGCAGGACAACATAGGGTGGGGGGTTGGGTTCGCGATCCCGATGGTCATCATGGGATTTGGCCTCACCGTATTTGTCACCGGTAGGACCGTTTACAGGTATAAGGAACTGGGAGAAAGTCCTTTGACAAGAGTCTCCCAGGTGGTTGTTGCAGCTGTAAGGAATCACCAGCTGAAGTTGCCTGATGATAGCTCAGCCCTGCATGAGATGCATTCATACACTGGAGCAAATTACAAGACTGAGCATACCAGCCAATTCAGGTACTCTTAAGTGTATACAAGTATGTCTAGTTAGTGTTAGAATTTTGCACCTCAAAATTGTTCACTTGCTGTGAGTTGAGACACCTTTTACTTACTATGGTAAACAAGAAAAGGCTAGCAACATACCCTAATGTAGAAACTATATGAATCAGCACGATGTTACCTAAACAGTGTAAACTTAGTCTAAAAAAAAGAAGTAAACATGTAGCCTTCAGAAGTTTAGGTTATTTGCCAAATGCAAATCAAGTTGCTTCCCGAATTGTACATAAGAAAACTGCCACCTTTTGTGTGCTAAGACAGTTAGCAACCTGCAAGTACTACATGATGGAAGATAATGGCATTTGGCAATACTGTGTCGTGTCACCTGAACGTTCTGAATTTGGCTAAGAAGTATCACCTGAACATTCTGAATTCGGCTGAGGACTTTATATTTTCCAGGTTCTTTGACAAGGCCGCTATTGTACTGCCATCGTCGGATGAGAAAGGCGTGGCGGCGCAGATGAGCCCGTGGAGGCTCTGCACCGTGTCTCAGGTCGAGGAGCTGAAGATGCTGCTGCGGATGTACCCCGTCTGGGCATCGCTGCTCATCTTCTTCGCGGTCACCGCCCAGATGTCGTCGACGTTGATCGAGCAGGGCATGGTTATGGACAACCGCGTCGGCTCGTTCACCGTGCCGCCGGCCTCCCTCTCCACGTTCGACATCATCAGCGTCCTCATCTGGGTCCCCGTCTACGACGCCGTGCTGGTGCCGCTCGCACGGCGTGTCACCGGCAATGACAGGGGCTTGTCGCAGCTGCAGCGCATCGGCGTCGGCCTGGCGGTGTCTGTGGTCGCCATGGTGTACTCGGCGCTGGTCGAGACGAAGCGGCTGGCGGCCGCAAGAGCCGGCGGCGGCCTGGGCATCATGTGGCAGGCGCCGTCCTTCTTCGTGCTGGGTGTGGCCGAGGTGTTCACCAGCATCGGCATGCTCGAGTTCTTCTACGATCAGTCACCGGAGTCCATGAGGAGCCTGGGCTCGGCGCTCGCGCAGCTCGCGATCGCGGCCGGTAACTACCTCAACTCGGCCGTGCTCGGCGTCGTCGCGTCGGCCACGGCGCGAGGCGGCGCGCCCGGGTGGATCCCGGACAACCTCAACGAAGGGCATCTGGACTATTTCTTCTGGATGATGGCTGGTCTTAGCGTGCTGAATCTGCTGCAGTTCCTGCACTGCTCGATGAGATAACGAGACCACACAGCTTCTTGACACCCCAAATTGTGTACTCCCTTTGCTTTTAAATACATGATGTTTGACCGAGCGTGTAGTCAAACTTATATAACTTTGACCATTACTTTTCATATAATTTTGTTAGTAAAAAATTACAAAATTATTATGTTATGAAAATATTTATCATAACAAATCTAATGATACTATTCACTCATGATCAATCTAAATAGTTTTTCATATATTATTAGTCAAAGTTAGATAAGTTTGACTGCACGCTTGATCAAACGTTATGTAGTTAAAAATGGAGGGAGTATATTTTTAATTTATTGGCTAAAAATGTACTCCCTCCGTTTCTCTATGTTGAATTTTTTTATTTAACCCCTTTTTAAATTTTATTTTAAAGTTAACCTCCCGCGTATTTTATTTCTAATTCTGACCTCTTTGGTCACGTCATCATCCATAGTGTGGCCAAACAACACTGTCACGCCAATCCGTATCTGGGCAATCTCTTGTCACGTCACCATCCGTGGCACGCCACCACCCGTGGCGTGACAGTATTGTTTGGTCACGCCATAGGTGGTGGCGTGATCAAAGGGTCAGAATTAGAAATAAAGTTGAAGGACCGGAAAGGCGACTTGAGGGGGGGGTGAATAGGAGCACCTAATCTTTTTCGCAAAGAATGGATTCAACTTGTAAATCACTCCAATAGCTATGAGAGCTATGAAGATCAAAGATTAAGCACAGAGGAAGTCTTATGTTGAATCCACTCCTCACCCCACATTTCGACAAACAAAAACAGAAGTTACGAACAAATCGGGACAATCGGTACAACCGTGAGCAAGCGGCGGTTGTCTGCATGATCGGCTAACCATGAACAAGCGGCGGTTGTACCGCAGATCAAGATAACCGCGATGTTAAGCCAGTTCATCCGATTGTCTGGAGCAGCAAAATCCGCTTCGGGTTTCAAAAGCGAAAATCAACGTAACTTTTGATCTCTGGCGGCCAAACTTGACCAAAATTGAACCACACCTTCACGAAGATATTAGGAACCTATTCCAAGCAACGATTTCAGAGATCCATGCCAAGGTTCCTATCCTTTTGCATTTGAGCGAAGGTGGGTTCAAAACAGGGCAAAAACAAAACTTGATCTAACGACTTGCTCGTGGGTGGATGATGATCTAGATGACCTTAGATAGGTTCTCACATGTCCCGACAAGCAAGATCAAGAGGAAGAACCAAGCAAAACTCCCGAATTGTGAAAGCCCCAAAAAAAATCACAAAAGGAGAGCGAAGAACAGAGAGCACGAATAGAAGAAAACTTGATTTCCATTCATTGAATCAAAGCGAAATACAAAGAGATACATCCCCATACGCATGGACATTAAAACAAGAGGAATGATTACAAGTTCATCAATCCATCCTCTCCTCTCCCTAAGCCAAGAACTCACATTCATCCATTCTTGAGGAGGAAGCAACGAAGGGACAAGCGAGGGAGCACTCACCGCCTCCACCAACACTCTCAACCACTAAAGCCTAAAGCAAAAACACCACTAAAGACTCTTTTGACTCTAGCAAAACCCTAATTCCTTTTCAAGTGCTCAAGAGGGCATGCAGCCCTCCAATCCTTTATATAGCCTTGGCTAACGGGTCTCCTCCCGTTCGCCCGCTAAGTCCAACGGAGTCGCCTTCGCTTGTGCGACCTTGCAATTTCCGGTCGCCCCTTCGACCTTCAAGGAAGCTTCCGCTCCTTGTCTCAAGACGCCTCGCAACCACCTCGAGTCCACGTCGTCTTGACACATCGACCGTTCGACCTCGGCGCCACTGCGCCTAGTCCGATCCCGTGTCTCGCCACGACTCCGCTCGGCGTCCTGCGACCCACGAGACAAGAAACACGAAACCGGAACAAGTTCTTCACAACTTGACCCGCGTTAGCTCAAACATGCAATATGCAACACATATGCATGAACACACTGGATATGACCTATCCAAAACTCAAAACACCAAAATGGCGAACCTCACAATACAATCGGTATAACCGCCATGTTACCGGCGGATCAACCGCGCTCGGTCGTCTGGCTCCAATACTGCGGATCGTTCGATTTCCAATGAAGACCGAACACGAAAGCAGCTTCTCTGGAATTCTTCAAGCGCCATTTACCAATCGGTACAACCGCCTCATGATCGTATCGCCCATAACACGCCGGTCGTTCGATTATCTGACGATACTCGATTGACTTCACGAAAAGCAGCGTGAACGGCGCAGCGACAAGGTCCGACCACACAAACCAAACTCGTGACCTAAAACCTTTGTCAATTACTCATCACTCACACAGGGACGACCTCCACATGGTCTCTCAATCTCCCCTTGATGAGTATATTGACAAACTCAAAAAAAGCAAAGTTGAGTTTGAGTTTGACGAATCAACATGGTCCAAAGAAGAAGAGTGAAACAATTGACCATGTCGATGAAGGAACACTAGAGCAACAACTAAAAGAGCAAATTGTTCTCCAAAGCTCTAAAATGATCCCAACTTGCTTTTTCTTCTCTATTCTCCCCCTTTTGGCAATAAACACATCAAGAATGCTCAAGAGAGAATATGACATGTTAAAGGATGAAAATGGCTGAAGTTTGTTTATTTAAGCATTTTGAGCCATGAGAATTATCCATAATGACCAACATGTAATACACCAAGCCATAACTTAATAAAAAGGCTATCTAGATCATGACAAGATATGTATAAGCTAGCTAGAACACATAGATGACAATCTGAAAATGAGGTACATTATGTGAGCAAGTCAAGTCATCAATGAGCAAAGTCTCGCTAGAGATATCCAAGGATGATGCAGCCATGTCAATAAGCTAAGCGGAACTAAGAAGCTTAAATTGAGACCAAAAAGAGTGCTATAAGCTCAAGATTGAAACATTGGTTAAGTACTTGATTCTTTTGATAGCTTTAAGCAAATTTGAGCACAAATGATATATTATCTTTGAAATTCAAGGTTGTTGACAACCAGATTTTTGTTTTATCATGTGCTAGACCTCAAGCCTTATCGACTACTTCAAGCGAGAAGCTTAAGAAGGTAGTCTAGGTCATCCAAAACTCCCCTAAGTTCATGTCAAGTGCAATGACAAGCCGTCTCATAGGGAAGAATTGGTGAAGTCGGTTTTTTCGCACAAAAGAGATCTTTTGCCTTTTAACAAGTTGTACTAACTCATGTATCATCAAGAGACTAAAACGACTCAATCTAAGGCTCAATATAGATTCATCACTCTACCCGACCTATTTGACATGGCATGAATCATAAAAGGATAGCTCAAGAAAGACTAATCTCGAGTGCTAACATGACAAGTTTTAGTTTAAGTTGAGCAATTTTAATTATCTTATCATGGCAAAAGCTAGGCTACACATATGAAGTCATGATAAATCTAGCAAATAAGCACAAGTCATGGCAAGGTGTAAAGCATTGTAAACATGTCATAGCGGGATAATAATCAAGGCTCAATGTAGTTATATTACAATGCGAGAATGCTAGAAATCGAAGATCCGGCTCCTCAACAATAGATGCAACTTTTAGTTCAAGTTGAGTTAAGTCAAAATTAAGCTCGAAGCTCCCAAAAGAACTCCTTGAACCAAAACAATAAATCGAGAAGCGGCAAAGAAAACATAAAAGCAGAGCAGTCCTTAAAGCATAGATAAGATATAGAGAATACTATGGCTCAGATGACTCTCATCTACCCCATATGACTCTAGGACTATCAAGCGCCCGGCTAACACACTAAGGAGCAAACACGTTCCTGTCTACCCAAGGGTGGCCCAACCCTTGCTAGAACCTATAAGAAGTGAGTAAGCTCAACCTAGTGAGAAGAGCGACTAATAAGCGACATCCTAGAATCACAAGATAAGAGCAAATCTAAACAACTAGACAAAAGAAGCACTCTAATCTATGCTAGGAGGACTAATCCCAAATGCACCCAAAATGCAATGCAACGATGAAGGAGCAAGAGCATAAATAATATAGTAAAGCGATAAAACCCAAAGCTCCCTCACTCAAATCCATAAGGACAAACCACCCCAAGCTCTCCCATGAGTGAAAACCTCGAACTATCCAATGGCTTGGTGAAAATGTCGATAGCTGGTGGTCACTCTCCTGGCTGGAGCACTATATCGCCCTTCTCTACATGGTCTCTAAGGAAGTGGAAGCGAATATCGATGTGCTTGGTCGGGAATCTTTGCTTTGGGTTCTTGGCAATGTTAATCATGAAGTGTTATCACAAAAAGTGGAACAACATCGATAACTAACCCAAAGTCCCGCAGGTCGAAGCCATCGAGCACTTGACTCTGAGAATCGGCTGCGACAACGTACTCGGCCTCTGCGGTGGGTCATGCAACACTGGTGCTTCCTTGAAGACCAGAAACAAGAGAAGTGCCAAGAAATTGGCGGTGCGAAGTGCTCTTCCTATCTATCCTCTGACCGGTGAAGTGCGCATCAGAAGGCTCTCAAGGAAAGGCGGGATGAGGAAGAGTACCAGATACCATAGTCAATGGTAGCTCGCGGTCGAAGATGCGCTTCACCGCTTTGGCGGTGAAACGCGAGGAGAAGCTCAAAACGAGCGCACAAACACACGAGAAAAATGTATATCCGGTCTCGAGGCGTTGAGGTACAAGAGGAACCAATCATCTTCGAAACTCCTTTTGATCAAGCGGCTCGCCATCCTCATACAGGTCAAGATAGGCGGTAGAAGCCATGGGAGTCGACACGGGCTTACCATCACTCATGTCGAGCGTCTCGGGAGGTCACGAGTGTACTTTCCTTGATGAAGAAATGTACCTCCCGAGTGCGCTTGATTTGGAAGCCAAGGAAGAAGGTCAACTCACCCATCATACTCATCTCAAACTCGGTGCTCATGACATCGAGAGGCTGGAAAACAGTATGGGAAGAGCCGCCAAAGATAATGTCATCGACATAGATCTGACGAGCGGAAGGTCGATGCCATGCTTGGCGGATGAACAAGGTCTTGTCAACTTTACCCATCTCAAAACCATGACTTATCAAGTAGGACTTAAGCCTCTCATACCAAGCTCGGGAGCTGCTTAGAGTCCATCTGTGCTTTTGAAAGCTTGAAAACATGGTTAGGGTATTTGGGGTTCTCGAAACCTGGAGGCTGTCGGACGTAGACTTCCTCCTCAATAAGGCCATTGAGGAAGGCACTCTTCACGTCCATCTGGTAAAGCTTGAAACCCTTAGAAGGCGCAAAGGCAAGCGAGATTCTAATGGCTTCAAGTCGAGCTCTGAGGGCAAGGTCTCCTCAAAGTCTAGACCCTCAACCTGGGAAAACCCCTGAGCTACCAATCTCGCCTTGTTTCGGATGATTACCCCATCCTCACTCTGCTTGTTCTTGAACACCCACTTGGTTCCAATGATATTGTAGCCTCGTGGGGGCTCAACAAGTGACCAGACCTTGTTCCTCTCGAAATTTTCTAGCTCCTCATGCATGGCATTGACCCAAGACTCATCAGATAAAGCATGAGAAACATCTTTGGGCTCAAAAAAGGCAATGAAGGCGAGAATGGAGCAGAATTGAGATAAGCCAGATTTTGAGCGGGTAACACGCTCGAAAAGATCTCCAATGATCTGCTCTGAAGGATGAACTCTCTGGATGTGTCTAGGAGGTCCTGGGAGAGATGAAGAAGTGGCCTCTACCTCATGAGCCGACGAGGTAGGAGCAGAGCCACTAGCTCGGAGGAAGCGAAGGCAAGGTCGATCACCTCGAGGTGCGGTGGAAGGCGGCACCTCAAGGAGTGGATGAGGGGCGGGATCGGGTAGACAACCGTCATCTCCATCGTCCTCATCATCCACAAAGATGGTCTCGGACTGCTCTAAAGAACACGAGATATCGGCCTAGTCCCGGGTGGCCTCGTCAAAAGTCACCTCACGTGTCTCTACCATTTTGCTAGACTCGCGAGTTCTGACCACTCATAAGCCCGCGAAGAAGTCGAGTAGCCTAGAAAGATACTGAATCACGAGGCGTGACTCGAACTTATCTAGGTTCCCGGACTTCAAAATAAAGCACTTGCAACCAAACACACGAAAATGAGAGGCGGGCTTTCGCAGTATCTCGACTCATAAGTCTTGGTGTAGGAGTGCAGAAGAAAAACTCGATTGAAACATGGCCTTGCGGTCGCAATGGCTTCACCCAAAACTTCCTCGGTGTAGAGTACTCATCAAGCATCGTCTGGCCATCTCAACCAAGGTGCGGTTCTTCCTCTCCTAGCGCCATTTCTTTGAGGAGCGTATGGAGAAGAAGGCGGTGCTCTACACTGTCTCATGCAGAAACTCTCAAAGTAGGAATTCTTGAACTCCGTGCCATTGTCCTTGCGGATCGCTCGTAAGGCACCCGGGAGCTCAGCAGACGACCTACTAAAAGACCTCGGAAATGTGTAAAAGTCTAGTCCTTGAGGCTAAGAAAAACACCAAGAGTACCTCGAGAAGTCATCGACCACAACAAGAACATACCACTTCCCTCTGCTTGTTGCACTCATTTGGTCCAAGCGTGTCCATGTGGAGCATCTGTCGGTGCATCGGTCATAATGCTTGTGTGGGAGGATGAGAAGCGGCAACCATCTTGCCGTCTTAGGCATGGAGTGCAAACAAGATCTTTGACCATCTTGAGTTTAGGCGGACCACGAATGAGATCATGGTACGCTAACTCGGGTCAAATGGTCAAATCAATATGACCAAGTCTCCTATGCGAAAAAGAGATCGCGGGACTCGAAGCAACTAAACACACGAGAGGATCGCGGAAGACTCGGAAAAATCAGCACGAAAGATCCTCCCATAACGAGAAATCCATAAACCGGACTACAGAAGAGTCAAGAATTTTGCAAGCGTTTTCTTGAAGCTCACCTCGAAACCGTCATCAGAAGCCGAGAAAGCGGAAAGCAAATTGTCTGCGACTTACTAACCAAGGCAACATCCTTAAGAATAAAAAAGCATTATACGCCACAGTACCTTTGGCGATAGCGCGTCGAACGAAGCGTCTCGAAGGTGATCGTCTCATCACTGGAGCGCGGGCTAGGGAGGAGAACCAACGGAGTCTCCGGTCATATAGCGAGAACAACCGAGTCTACAAGCCAAACCTTCTCCTTCCCTACCGCGAACTGAGTCAAGCAGAGAGTAAAGTCTCGATCTTGGGATAAATCAACAATGATTTGGCACTTAATCTTGAATAACACGTCGGCGGATGAAGTAGTCAAGCACGGTGACCTCTATCTACCCTCGCTCTCTGTAACTCAAAGCGAAGGTCTAAGAGTAGACCGAAGGCATTCTTTGGGTCCGGCCGCTCTGAAGGAGCGAGTCGAACACACCGCAACATCTTGAACACGCCATGAGTAGCTATCTCGATGGGAAAGCGAGATCTACCCTCGGGGCGGCGGAAGTCACGACCGAAAGCGACATGAGAGCGAAAACCGAAAACTTCGAAAAACCAAGTCCTCGATCTTTGCACAAACCCATCGAAGAAACAAGCCTAGACCTCGTGTTGGTCTTAGGTGCACTCAAGGTGCAGGGCCGACCACGAATGCGCCTAAGAGACTCAACATGGTCTCTACGCGATCTTGGCGCTGAAGCATCGATCGATTGTGTGTCCATCCTTCGGCGAAGGTGCGGTGATACTTCACCTTCGAGAGGTAGAAGCAAGCATGTGAAATTACCTTCTTGTCGAAATCCTGGACATAGCCGCCGACTTGAAATGGACTTTCTCGGTCACTGGCTCGGTCTCGATCACACTGTGCTATGGAGTGCGAGCACGGCGGTGGATGCTTCCTCATGTCCTCAGAGAAGTCATATCCTAGACCACGATTAAATCTGCAGATCTTAGATTGGTCTAGAATAAGATTGAGCTTCTTCTTGCCTCCTACAAATCTCTCGAGAGTGTTCATAAGGTCTTGACACTCCCGAAAAGAGAGAGGTGCAAGAAGAGCGGGGAAGAAAGAGCGAGAAGAAGGTAAGGGAGCAAAAGAAGAACCCGGCGAGAGGGAAGAATGGCTTGTGCAAGCACAACCGACTCGAAGGGAGCGATCCTCTTGCTAGCCGGTTGGTTCACGTTGCTAAGCGTCTCATCCTTACCACAGGGCTTCTCCCTTCTCCACAATCATATTGCAAGCACAATGTGACTTCTCTAGAAGGTCCTTAGTTAGCTTCACACATTTCTCATCCAAAGCAATCAAGTCGATTTTAGTTTGTTACACTTAATGCATGGTGAGCTAACGGGGTCCTTAGAAGCAAACCGAGCCAACTTCCTTTCATGATCAATCATATCTTGAAAGCTGTTTGGAGACGACCTCAAGTTCAGCGATTAACTTAGGGCAGTTCAAGCATGAAACAATCGGCTCAAGTAAAAAAGCTTGTAGTTCGACAATTTTATGATCTGCCCGTTTTAAGTTCATCTTCAAGTTATTGCAATTTTCACAAGACTCGAGGCGAGATCAAGAAGCATGGCATAAGATCCTCTAGCGACAATGTCCTTACCCTCACATGAGGTGGGAGAAGTAGTCTCATCGGTAATAAGTAGGGTATGACCATCCTACTCAACTCTAACTCGACAAGCGGACTAACATTCTCCACCTTAACACTATCAAGTTAGGAGGACATACTATCATGTGAGGTCCTTAACTTCTCCATATCAACTTGAGAAAAGCGAGCATGTATCACAATCATCACTAGAAGGCGGATGTAAGAGCAATAATCTCTAGTGACGATCGATCTATTTCCTTCTCTAACTCGGCACACCTAGCCTTAGCTTTAGCATGAAAACCTCCTAGCTTAAGAAAAGCATGATTGAGCTTTTCAGAGGTGGGATCTACCTCGTCAGAAGTCTGAGATCTGTTTCATTGTCATTGAGTTCGCCCTCGAGGCCATGAAGCACATCTTGGGAGAAGTCGTCGCCGCCATCCTTGGGCTCTTGGTCACCCGTCCGTCATCGTCGCTCCATCCCTCCACCTCGCCTGAGGTCGAGGTCGTCAGCGGTGAGGACGCGGTGGAAGAGCTTCTTGGCTTTGCCAAAGTTGCGGAACTTCTTCTTCTTTGGGCGTCTGGTGGAGGCTTCTTGTTCTTGGTACTTGTCGGTGTAGTCGTTCTTGCCCGAACCGCCGTAGTCGTTCTTGCCCTTCTCCAGCTTGGGGTAGTTTGCCCGAATGTGGTTGGGGCCACCACACTCGAAGCAAATCACAGGTCCTCCCCTCTTTCTGTCCCTCCTCCTCTTGTAAGCATGAGAAAACTTCCGAGCTAGGAGGGCCAGCTGCTCATCCTCAGTTGCTCTAGCGATCATCGATTCGTCCTGAGAGAAGCGACAAGGAGAAACCACACAAGAATCAAGCAAAGAGAACGAAGCGGCGGGATTGGTGACTAGGGCCATCATTGTGACTTCGACTTCGAGAGACAATGTCAATCTCGTGAGTCTTGAGCGCGAGTCTGGCGCATCAAGAGTCAAGGTCGAGAGGTCGTGGTGTCCTTGATGGTAGTCACTTTCATTTCCCAAACCACGAAGATCAAGTCCGTGAGCATCGGCGAGCGTTGTCCGAGTCGGGGTATGTGAGACCGACCGCTCGGAGGTTGCTCAAGATCTTGTGAAAGCGTCTGGCACTCATCTAGGGACTCACCGGCAAGCATCTCAAATTTGTTGTATTCTCGTTTGAGGCCGGTCTGTCGCACCGTCTTGATCTGGTGGTGCCCTCATGGTATCGTCGAGGTCACCCGGATGTCGAGGCGGACGGACGGGTGAGATATCTTGGTCAAACTCACTCGACTCAAACCACGGATGATGATGTTCCTTGCCTTTGCATTTGCCTCAACATCAACCATGTTCCGACATTGATGTTCTCATCGGCGAGAACAATGAATCGAACCTTGACCTTTCGCGGATAGCATACCCACGGGCTGGATGTATGTCTCCATTCGGCTCTTCGGAAGGGTGTCGATGCCATCAAAAGCAGCGACTTGGTCGAGTACTTGTCCATCGCCACGGCTCTTGAGACCGGTTAAGATCTATTGAAAAGAGCTAACCGGCTCGATACCAATTGAAGGACCGGAAAGGCGACTTGAGGGGGTGAATAGGAGCACCTAATCTTTTTCGCAAAGAATGGATTCAACTTGTAAATCACTCCAATAGCTATGAGAGCTATGAAGATCAAAGATTAAGCCGAGAGGAAGTCTTATGTTGAATCCACTCCTCACCCCCACTATTTCGGCAAACAAAAGCAGAAGTTTCGAACAAATCGGGACAATCGGTACAACCGCGAACAAGCGGCGGTTGTCTGCGATCGGACTAACCCATGAACAAGCGGCGGTTGTACGCGATCAAGACTAACCCGCGATGTTAAGCCAGTTCATCCGATTGTCTGGAGCAGCAAAATCCGCTTCGGGTTTCAAAAGCGAAAATCAACGTAACTTTTGATCTCGCGGCCAAACTTGACCAAAATTGAACCACACCTTCACGAAGATATTAGGAACCTATTCCAAGCAACGATTTCAGAGATCCATGCCAAGGTTCCTATCCTTTTGCATTTGAGCGAAGGTGGGTTCAAAAGCCCGCAAAAACAAAACTTGATCTAACGACTTGCTCGTGGGTGGATGATGATCTAGATGACCTTAGATAGGTTCTCACATGTCCCAGCAAGCAAGATCAAGAGGAAGAACCAAGCAAAAACTCCCGAATTGACGAAAGCCCCAAAAAAAATCACAAAAGGAGAGCGAAGAGCAGAGAGCACGAATAGAAGAAAACTTGATTTCCATTCATTGAATCAAAAGCGAAATACAAAGAGATACATCCCCATACGCATGGACATTAAAACAAGAGGAATGATTACAAGTTCATCAATCCATCCTCTCCTCTCCCTAAGCCAAGAACTCACATTCATCCATTCTTGAGGAGGGAAGCAACGAAGGGACAAGCGAGGAGCACTCACCGCCTCCACCAACACTCTCAACCACTAAAGCCTAAAGCAAAAACACCACTAAAGACTCTTTTGACTCTAGCAAAACCCTAATTCCTTTTCAAGTGCTCAAGAGGGCATGCAGCCCTCCAATCCTTTATATAGCCTTGGCTAACGGGTCTCCTCCCGTTCGCCCGCTAAGTCCAACGGAGCCCGCCCGCTTGTGCGACCTTGCGAATTCCCGATTCGCCCCTTCGCCAAGGGAAGCTTCGCGCTCCTTGTCTCAAGCCGCCCGCAACCACCTCGAGTCCACGTCGTCTTCGACACATCGACCGTTCGACCTCGGCGCCACTGCGCCTAGTCCGATCCACCGTGTCTCGCCACGACTCCGCTCGGCGTCCTGCGACCACACGAGACAAGAAACACGAAAGCAGGAACAAGTTCTTCACAACTTGACCCAGCGTTAGCTCAAACATGCAATATGCAACACATATGCATGAACACACTGGATATGACCTATCCAAAACTCAAAACACCAAAATGGCGAACCTCACAATACAATCGGTACAACCGCCATGTTACCGGCGGATCAACGCGCTCCGGTCGTCTGGCTCAATACTGCGGCCGTTCCGATTTCAATGAAGACCGAACACGAGCAAACTTCTCGGAATTCTTCAAGCGCCATTTACCAATCGGTACAACCGCCTCATGATCGTATCGCCCATAACACCGGTCGTTCGATTATCTGACAAATACGATTGACTTCCGCAGCAGCGTGAACAGCGCAGCGACAAGGTCCGACCACACAAACCAAACTCGACTGACCTAAAACCTTTGTCAATTACTCATCACTCACACGGGACGACCTCCACATGGTCTCTCAAAAGTGCGCAGGAGGTTAACTTTAAAATAAAATTTAAAAAAAGTTTAAATAATAAAAAAAAGTTCCTCTATGTTTGTCCGTTTCTCTATGTTTGTCTATGATTCTAAGATTATCTGTTTTAATATATTTGTTTATCGTGGAAATCTAGAGTGTAGTTATTATAATTTTTCCTTGCTCTACTCTTACTTAATGTTTTGAAAGAGCTTAAGTGATTATAGTATGCCATTTGAATCGGAGTTCCAATGAACCTACAATGGAATATCACTTAGGTCTGCAAACTTTAAAAATTAACTTGCCAATTTCTTAAATTTGTAATAAAGCGTCACTTGGTCCGTAAATAAAGTTGTCAGTTGTATCACTTAGGTCATTCCGACTTTTTGGTTTGTTATTTTGATGTGCTAGTAGAACGAAGATGTGAAATGAAAGGGATGTGGATCATTCCAATGGATAATCCATGTCATAATTTGGAGCTATTGTGTAATAAACGATGACATTGTAGTCAAACACTAAATTAAAACTCCATCCGTTCAGAAATATAAGTCATAAGTATTCTCTGTCTTTCCATGACAGTTACGAGAGAGGGGTACATATGTCATTTTGTTTCATATCTTTCATTTTCGTGTACTCATGCACTCAGCGACTCTAGTCCATCCGATCTCCATCCAACCCTTCAGATTCAGGCGTTGCATTTTTGCAGAAAACCGCCCACTTCCTCCAAGACAATTTTGCGAAAATCCCCTCCTCTCCTCCTGTCCCTGTCCCTCGTCTCCCTCCCTGCCTCCCAGTCCCAGCCTCCCAGGGCGCCTCCCTTCCCGTGTCTCCCAAACCCTAGCTCAGGTTACCGCGTCGCCGTTCATCTGGTCCAGCCTGGAGACCTCCCGTCCGCATCCATCAGGACACCCGGCGACAGCCCGTCCCAGTCCAGCCAGCCCCCAATTCGGCGCCGCGCGGCGCCATCCGGGTCTGGACTGGACGGCGGCCGTCACGATCTGCTCGACGCTGCCCCCCATGTCCAACAGCCGCCATCTGATCGCCCCAAGCAGATTGCCGCTCTGTACATTGGATGTTGGACCGGGAGTTTCTAAATTGCAACTGTCAGATTGTTAAATGGTTTCTGGATGCAAAATGCTGTCAAGGATGTGTAATCTTGAACTGCAGCTCAATTGCTCATGTACCGTTTTATGCTGTTGGAGTTTCAGCTATGAGCAGCAGCAACTCTAGCTACCTAGATTGAGTTATGTTTCGTACCGTAAATGTATTTTGCTATAGTGTAACAAGATGTTATGTATTCCTGAAACATGTATGGAATATATGGCTCTTTGTGAAATGCAGTGTATCCAGTTCCATGACGAGACTAGGTCCTCGTTGCTTGCTACTGACATGTGAATAGTATCAAGTGTCTATGTGTGTATGAAGTGTCAACGAGACGAGAGGAAATTTTTTGTGAAGTTGAGCTGCTGCCTTGTCTCTCTTCTTTGTGCACACAGATGCACATCTCTTTTTTTCCAAACCAATTGTATGGTCATCAATCAAGCAAGCTGCAGCAAAACTCAGTGCAAGCATTCAGTATTATTCCATTGATTCCCGCTACAAGATCCACTCTCATTTGAAGCATTATTCACTCAAATGAAATCTGATAGTATTCAAGTGCAAGCACCAAATGAAATTACCTGATAATGTTCAACTGCAGGCATCATTCACTCTCATTTCATTGATTCCGTTACAAGTGCCTAGTACTATTCAAATTACAAGCACCTGATAGTATTCATTGATATTCCCATTACAAGCTCTTGTACATCAAGCATTAAGTTTTATTTGGAGCGATACTATTCAGTATTAGATGCAAAATCAATTGGAGTGCTGCTCATCGAAAACTACATAGTATTTTGTTTGGAATTAGCAATGCATATATAATTGGAACACTCTAGAATATTTGGGAGCTTGCATATACTCCCTCCGTTTTTAAATACATGACGTTTGACCAAACGTGCAGTCAAACTTATATAACTTTGACCATTACTTTTCATATGATTTTGTTAGTAAAAAATTACAAAATTATTATATTATGAAAATATTTATCATGACAAATCTAATGATACTATTCACTCATGATCAATCTAAATAGTTTTTCATATATTATTAGTCAAAGTTAGATAAGTTTGACTGCACGTTTGGTCAAACGTCATGTATTTAAAAACGGAGGGAGTAGATAGATATTTGTCATGGAAGTTCCTAGACCAAATCTTTCATGGCAAAGTGAGAAACATCTAGACCTAGATATTTAAGAGAAGGATTCTAGAATTAGGAAATATTTAATAGGTGATATTTGCAAGAGAATTCTAGAGTCAATATATTTGTATTTGAAGGGTTTGGCCAAGTAATCCTATAAATAGGGGGTGCCTCCCACCTCTAGTGTGTGTGTGCCATGAGTAAATCTGCACCATTTTAAAAAATTTACAATTAAAATGTTTAATTCTGAATTTTCTGTAATTATTTATTACTTGAGTGAATTTTCCAAATAAAAAAAGATTTAATGTGACTAAAAAACTTGTGATCATGCACTGAAAGTATTTTATTTACATTTAGCATATTTCAAAGTGCATATCTGAATTTTCTTGGAATTGTTTGAATTTATTTGTTATTTATTTTAGTTCGATTTAATTTAATTCGTTTTCAGAAAATCCCCAAAATCAATTTCTTTTTCCGGAAAATACCGTGGGCCGATTTGTCACTCTCGCCCATTTCTTTTTCTCCCTGGCTCGCCTCCCTTCTTTCTCTTCCTTCCAACCCAACTCCTCTTCCATTTCGTCTACTTTGCGCTTCGCCCAAATTGATTCGCCCACTCCCGCTCTCCCTCTTGTCGATAGGTGGGCCCTACCTATTAGGCGCTTCTACAACTTCCTCCTGAGTCCGCCCCAGACTTTGTCGCGCCACCGCCGAGTCGAATTCTACCTCCTTGCGCTACAAGACACCGCACCCGAGCTTCGAATCTGCACCCCGTGACACGTTGCCCTCGAATCCCTAATTCGATGCCTTGAAGCCGTCGCCAAGAAGCCGCAATCGGAGATTTTGAAGCCGCTCCGCCTCAAGCTTCGTCGTCGAGTTCCGCCACCATCAGTGAACTCTAAGCCTCGTCGTCACCATCTTCATGTCGCCCGTGTCCAAATCTACTCCGTCCTCTCTTTGGTGTCATCGATTCGCCACTAGAGCATCGTCATCGCCGAAGCCCATAGCACCACCGCTGCTCAAACCTTGTCGTCGGTCATCATCGTGGTCCCTCAGTCTCTGTGTACCACCTGTTAGGTTCGCTGTTGTCTTTTCTCCCAGATTCACTACTCCAACCCCGCTGAAGTGCCATCATTCGCTGTCGATGCTATCGTCGGAGTTGCACTGCTGCTCGCTGCCGCCAGTTGGTCCCTCTGCGTCGCAGCCAATGTCAACATCCTCATCAGCTCCCATGTCATCATCGCATCCTCACTACCTCAGCCTGCTAGCCCACGTGTCTGCTGTGTCAGCCGCATGCGTGTCACACCAAGCCCAAACCCTAAATGCAAGCCCAGTGCACCGAGTCCACCCTAGACCAGATCTGTTTCATGAACATGGTCTTTGGACCGTGGTCCCACCTATCATTCTCTAAAGTTTTTCTCAAATTTATTTTATTCCAAAAATCTAGAAAAATTAGTGGACCCTACCTGTCAGTCGTAGTAACCTTTCTCCTCTGTTGTTTTTCATCATTCTCCCTCCCGTCCAAACTTTCGAAAGCCTATTCTCCTTCATACGAACTCTAGTTCAGCCCATTCTTCTTTCTGTAGTCCTTCTCTCCACCAAGTTCATTGTCGCCGAGCTCCACCCTCCACCGAAGCCGATCGCCGCCATCCCGATGCCTCTCAGTCGTCATCATCATCACCATCGTACTCATGGTGAGTCACTGATCCCCTTGTGATCATCATTTCACCTCGAGCAAGTTGTTTTCACCGTCATCACCATCGCCGCCCATAGCGCCACCGCGGGAGCCGTCGTCAACGCCGCTTCAGTGACCATTGGTCCCCGAGCTGCGTGTGTTTCACATCACGAGCAAGCCCATAAACCATTCCCTTGAGTTGTTTGTAGCCTTTCCCCTCGCAACTCTACCCTGCACCACCGCTAAACACCGTCGCCTCATCGCCACCACCTGGAGCATCGCCGTTGACCTCTCTTCCCTTCCAGCTGCTCGTTGTCAACCGAGCCACCATGCTAGCCCTTTGCCTTGAGTCACTGACGGGCCGGGTCCACCTGTCAAGGCTCCAAATCTAGTTTAAAAAGTTAATTAGATTGTTAAATAGGTAATTACTGGCTAATGAGCCTATGATAGATGGGACCCACTTACAGTTTTATAATTAAAATGTGTTTTAAGAATTGTGAGAGTGACATGCATGGCCCACTTGTTAGAAATGATTTTTGGAAAATTGTTAAAATAGAAAATACGCCTTCAGTTTTACAAGAATACACCTTCTCTGTAAGTAAGCATATTCTGGGAAAAGTACACCTTTGACGTCACCCCTTTTTCCTTTTTCAGGATTTTCTTAACCGAACCAAATTGAAATGCCTATATCTTTTGCATATGAACTCCAAATTGAATGAAACTTGTTTTTAATTTATACTAAAATCATGATATTTATTAATCAGCAAACATATTTGATTTTGGACTCTGTTGAATTCTTTGGCTCTTATTTGTGCTATTTGGTGTTATACGTGTAGATACCGATATCCCAAAAACTATCATCGTCAAATGTCAGACCTCAAATTTGTAATTCAGGATCCACTATGTGAAATTGTACTATTCCCTGGATCAGTAGATAGCACATACAGATACATCGTTGATTCATTCACATGCATCACATTCACATCATAACAATGTACTTTATTACATAAACATGCCATATGGCCAATTGTCTTACAAAAAGGGTTGAGCAGACAATATAACGCACATAGTGCTTTAACACAGAAAGTAGGGATACGAGCGGAAGCAAAAAGCAAAAGGTGGATCCATTCACTCTGCCCATAGGCAAGAGACTAGGGGGTGTCTTGGACTAAGCCCCTCCATCATCTTCACCATCCGGTCCAGATGACACGAAGTAGGCATAAGGGTCTTGATCAAATGGCTCTGGATGTTATTTTATAAGCGAGCATGAGTACACAACCGTACTCATGAGCCAACACACAGAATGCAGTTCTTATATATGCAAGGCCAATCAAAGGAAGGTTCATGGTTCTTTTATTTGCACAAAACTAAGTTTGAATTATAATAATTAGTAAGCAATTCCTAAGACCTAGCATTTTCATGAACACAGGTATTAGTAAAAGGGAGTTTTGTTGTAAAATACTAGTGGAGGCTCCAACCTCCTATATCACTGAGTGGCTCCATCCACACAATGCTCATGTTCTTTCTCAGGTCACATCCCGTACTTCTCACTGGTTCTCAACCAAGCCATCTCAAATCTCTAGGCTCCAACCCATCTTTTCATTCCACCCATAAATTGTTTCATGAAAACGAAAACTGATTCAAGTAAGTTCTTGGCACCGCCCATGACCGTGGTCACAGTTATCCAGATAGTTTTTACACCCTGTAGAGTTCACACAATTTATCCACAAGAGACAATCAATTTATAATATCCGTCTTGACACACTTCCAAAGGTGCGCGACCAAAATGATTAGCACAAGGCATTTACAATACCTCACCTCAACACAACCCTACCTGCTAGGTATCACCTCCTTGGGCCACACCTCCAGGAGGTCTCCCGCTCGTGTCGTGTGATTCGGTGGCTCCCTTACAGTTATCCACACCACACACCCACCAATGCGAAGCCACGCTGAGGCGAACAAATTAGTTAGCCAGGTCGTACCCATTATAGACTTGTGGTTGCATTATTTTTACAGGAGAAGGCCGTTACAAGAACTCGATCCTTTATTGACTTGGGAGGTACTTCCCCATACCCACTCTATTGTGCTCTTATCCGCACCCGCCACGCTTTCCAGCCACCCAAGTCAAACCTGATTTTTGGTTTTCTTTTGTTTTGAAATACTTTTCTAGTTCAACATACCAGCCAGGCTCCAACCTCGACTGCTCAAATCCAATTTCAAGTTTTAAATGATGTCGGGGCAAATCATTGCCCACATACCAATGTACCTAAGCATGACACTTAGGTATGGACTTAGTAGTTAGTATGTATACCATTAGTCTAAGGTGACAAAGGATAGTGTCTAAGTTCAAGGATTGGAAGTTTATACGCAATTATCAGTTAAGGTGTTAACTATAAGCTAAATCAACATATGTATAAATCATAGCAATGCAATTTCATAATTTAAAATAATATAAATTGCATTAAAAAGTAGGTGAAAAAAGATCAAAGTGTTGACTCGCCTTGTTCGAGGTCTTGCTTGGTCTGGTGTTCCTCGGGAGCCTCGATATCTATATACGCGAAAATGACCAGGTTCGAATAAGCATGAAAGAATTCAAATGGCTTTAAAAAATTCAAATGAGTCCAAAATGGATATTTTTCTAGTTTATTGGGTAGGGTTTGAATTTAGAAACAAGAATCGTTTGATTTGGATTTAAAACAAGAGAGAACGAGCTCTCCGAAGTTTTAAATCCGATTAAATCCCTGAAATGAATAGGGGAGAGAGAATCTTCTCTTTGACACGTGGCACCCGCCAGTTTTTCTTTTTCTTTTTGATTTATTTCTTATTTGGAGAAAATTCTAGTGGCTGACATGTAGGGCCCTCGGGTTTTAATTTTTGTTTTGATTTATTTTCTAACTAGAATTGGCTACAGTTGCTTACAGGTGGAGCCCGACTAGTATGGACTTGGTTCGTGTGAATAGTGCATGGATCACAGTCCACGTGGCACTGTGCTGGTCCATGGTGGGTTCACACTGTGCACTTAAAGGGGCTGGGCCCACACGTCATAGACTCGAAGAATGATTCAATTCCTAATTAACTTTTCTAATCGTACCAGGCCTACATGTCATACTATCTTTAGTACTTAATTAACCCATCCTAATCTTTATTGCTAATAAGTAATGAACGAGCTACAATGCGCCTTTCCTATTTCACACCTAAGCAGAGGAAGGCTCAGGGCTCTCGGGCTGTGCTTGCTGCCGGCAAGTAGGGCCACGGTGGTACCTCGGACCACCCAAAATGGAACCCCTTGGCTCGGGCGACCCTACCGGTGCCGACAGCGAGGGCTGCGGTGGCGAGTAGCGGTGGCGGCATTCTGGTCCACGGTGGATCTAGTCAACTGACAGCTAAATCCACAAAACAGCCCATGCATGAGTATATATATGTCACGGGGGATGTACCAGTGTGGATGGTGTAGCCAGGGATTGTCGGGATAGAGCTAACAACGACGATCCAAGGCGCCGCGGTGAGCTCCACGTGACGGCGACAACCTAGGAGGGGAAGACGTCGTTAACCACCGCGAGAGCTCAAGGGGGATGATGAGGTGCTCAAAGCGAGAGTAATCGAAATAGGGCTCACCGAGCGAAGTGTGGCGGAGGGATGAGCGAAGTTGACAAGGAATGGGGAAGACACGATTGCTGACGGGTACTTATGGATGGAAGGAGGAATTGGGTGAGGGGAATGGAGTCTCGCATCCTAGAACACGTGATGATGCACACGGGGAGGGAAGGGGCTCAGCGAGGTGACGACGCAGCGAGGGCAGCGTCGGCGGGTCTGGGGACCGGAAGCAGAGCTTCTTGCTCTTGTGCTCCTTGGGCTCAGTGGAGGAGAGCGAAGGGAGGGGAAAGTAGGGAGGAGGTTGGGCAAGCATGGTGCTGCCTTTAAATAGGAAGGAGGGGAGGGGAGTAGGTGGCTCGCGCTGGGCTAGGACTGGTAGAGGAACGGCAGTAGCTGAGACACGACGCCAGCGTGGTTGAGCGATGGGTGGGGAGCCAACTCCCCTATGTGCGCTACGACGTTGGTGTGGTGCTAGTGGCGGCCTTGCCACTTGTGGCATGGCTCCAGTGGAGGAGGCAGCGTGTCGATGTGGGAGTGAGGGAGAAGTAGGGGGGCTTGGTGGCTAGCGGCGCTAGGGTGAGATGGGTCAGAGCTGGGCCAAAAAGGAAAGGAAGCCGTGTAGGCCGGCCTGGTTGGAAAAGGAGAAAGAGGGAAAAGAGAAGGAGAAAACAAAAGAGAAAATGTAAAAACCAAAAGAAGGAATGGGCTAGGATTCAGCTCAAATGGAACTTAGGGTTTTGCAGTTCTCCTATTTCCAATTCTAAATTTAAATTTGGATTTTCTGATTTATGTTTCTTCTTTTTTTTGTCCTTAAGCTTAAGAACCGAACTCTTTTCTATTTTAAGTTATTTTTAGCTGAGATTCTGCCTCAATGATCGATTTCCATTTCAGGGTTCTTAGCTTTCATTAGTGCTCTTAAGTGTGACATTCTTAGTTTAACTCTTAATTGACAATTAGTCTTCAGAAAATTTTTGGAGAAAAACTTCAATTAAAACAATCTTCAAATGAAATTTTGATTTCATTCGGCTCTTTTATGGATATTCTCACCACTTAACAAAAGACTGAAAGCAAGTCATCAACTGATAATACACAAAAAGTTTTAAAAATCCTGTATTTTTTACATCGGGATCCTTGATTCATTTTTTTGGGATGTTACAAACCTACCCCCACTTAAAAAAATCTTGACTCTGAGATTTAGATAGGCTACAAAACAACTGGGTATACTTGGCTTTTAGAAGGTCTTCGTGTTCCCATGTAGCTTCCCCCACCGTGTGGTTGCTCCACCGAACTTTACACATGCGGTTTGTGTTATTTCTTGTCTGCTTCTCCACGATGTCTAGGATTTCGATCAAATGCTCAGCGTATACCAAATCCTTGTTGAGTTTGATGTTTTTCGATGGGCCCTGCTCCTCAGGCGCCCTGAGACACTTCTTGAGTTGTGACACATGGAACACGTCATACACGTTTGACAGCTTCGCAGGTAGCAATAGCTGATAAGCTACCTTTCCTACTTTGGCAACGATCTGGAATGGTCCTATATATCTTGGCTCAAGCTTACCTTGAACCTCCTAGTTCCTCTAAGGGGAGAAACCTTCAAATAGACGAAATCTCCCATTTTAGACTCGAGCTCTCTGCGACGATTGTTCACATAGCTCCTTTGTCATGATTGTGCTGCTTGTAGTCTGTCTCAGATGAGGTGAACCATGTCTTCAGTTTCCTCCAGGATGTCAGGCCCAAAGAGGTATCCTTCTCCTACTTCTGACCATAGTAAGGGTGTTCGACACTTCCTACCGTAGAGGGCTTCAAAAGGTGACATTTTTAGGCTAGACTGGTAGCTGTTGTTGTATGAGAATTCGGCATACATCATACATTTTTCCCAGTCGGTAGTGAAATCAAGGGCACAAGCTCGAAGCATGTCTTTGGTAATTTGGTTTACCCTTTCTGTCTGACCATCCGTTTGTGGGTGATATGCCGTGCTAAACGTGAGATATGTGCCTAAAGCTTCATGGAGGCTGGCCCACAAATGGGAGGTGAACTGCGACCCTCTATCCGAGACGATTCGCTTTGGTATTCCCTGCAAGCTTACTGTCTAGGACATATACAGCTCTGCCAGCTTATCTCTCTTGTATATGGTTTTTACTGAAATAAAATGGGCTGCATTAGTCAACCGATCCACCACAACCTAGATGTAATACCCCAAAAGTATTCGACGGAGTATTGGAGAGAGAATTAATTTAGTAAAGAGAAGGACTATTCGGAAATTGATTTAGGAGAAGGATCAAATGGAAAATATTTATTTAAGCATTTAACAAAGGGGTTAGCCGTAAGATTTAGGCAACTTGGGCCTGGGCTTTGGCCCATGTGGGCAGCCCATGGCCGGCCAAGGGGGGGAGGTGCCCTTTTTAACCCCCAAAACCCTAGCCGCCCTCCACTTCTCCCTCCCTCCCACTTGGTGGCCGCCACCCCCACTCTCCCCCACTCCTTTGGCTACCTCCCTGATCTCCCACGCCTCCTTGCTGCTGGTCCTCCCTTGCTGCCGGCCAAGAAGGTGTTCCCCGCTGCCGGTGTCGAGGAGGAAGAAGGAGGATCTCCCAGGAGATAGGTCGGCCAAAAGGAGAGAGAAGAGGAAGAAGAGAGGAAGGGGAGAGATCGTAGGTGCGTGATCGTCGTGCTCAGCAGGTTCTTCATCGTTTCGTCAAGGGTAACCATCGTTTCCCGTTGATTAGATGGTTAATTGTTGTTTTAGCAATACCGGTCGTGTAGATCCCTTTCTGTCCAGTAGATTGAATGGCGGTTTTGATGTCTTTAGAGGCAGATTCTGTGGATCCCATCTCCTAGAGATAGTTGGGTTATGTCCTTATTTTTCCGTGGCCACCAAGAACGCCCAAATCCATTAACGATCAGCGAGTTATGAATTTTTTAGTGTCACTGTCCTGCTAATCTGTTAGCTTTCTGACAGTTTGTAGAAAACTGGGTTAAGTCATTAGTTAAAGAAGAAATCAGAGGATCTTGATATAACAAAAAATGTAGGTAATTTCCATACCTTTCCAGAAAGCTAAAGAACGCAAGATTTGGACACTCGTAGCAAAAGTTATGATGGTTTTAGTGTACTGTCCAGAGAACCCGACGTGAAAATTGATGTCTTTTAAATTGGCTTGGTAGGGGTATTAGATTGCCGATTCAGAAGGGCCTCTCAACTAGGTTTAGTTGGGGAATTTAATTAACTTTCCAGAAAGTCCTATAACACCTTATTTGGACCCTTGTAGTGAAAGTTACGAATTTTAGAAGTTGACTGTCCACAGAGGGGACAGATCGATTGTTAAAAGTCTGACGTTTGGAAGGCGTTTGAGAGTTTGGCATTTTTGTTTGAGCTATTAAATTTTTCTTGGGTCCAGTATGTTTGTCTTAGCTTGGCTCATAATTATATTCAGGTGGGCGTTTGGTCCCAAGGGCAGCGCCCTCTTCGCGTCTACCGTTTCCGCACGGTTGAGGCAAGTATCCTGTTTGTAGCACAATTATGATTGTTTGATGTGATTGCTTGCGTTTTACTCGTATTAGTCATACATGGATGTTAGTGTGATAAATATGAATAAAACTTGGTGAATGCATGTTTATGGATAAAGATTACCTATGTATGTTGTTAATGCCTTACATGCTATTTCAGATCTGAAATTTTGGTATGTACTTGTTGATTCATATGTATGAATGATAGAGTCATAGTACATATGCATATTGGAAGCATACATGAGACTTGGTCACATGGTGACCACGTATATATACAGTTGAGGTCCCCGTCATGTAAATGACGGGCATATGGTCCCCACATTCGCGGAATGTGGGCATTGAATAGAGCTCCCCATCATAAAGATGATGGGCAATGGTCCCTATACTCATGGAGTATAGGCTCTTGGTCCCTGTGCCAGAGGGCACAGGCAAGGGTATATATCGACGGTTGTATACCCCGCATTACCGGTAAAATGCAAAAAGAGATAGAGATTAAAAGATGCATTGCATGTTCGCATTACATAAGCATGGGAGTTATTTTTAGTGTAATGCTTCGTTTGGCATGTTGATGCCATAACCGTGTGTTTAATGCTTCTTTTATAGATACTTGCTGAGTCCTTGGACTCACCCTTGCTTTGTTGTGTTTTAGGTACCTTTGGCAAGAACAACATACATGGGAGGGAGTAGTATTGTTGGATGCACTCACTACACTCATCCTAAAGAAGACTACCATTTAGTTTATACTCTAATAATAAGCAAACAGATTGAGATTCATTTATCGCTTTGGTGGAATGTTTTGGTTTATTTGTAATAGCGAGAGTAGCAGATTTTGGTTATGCTTATTATTGCTTTATCGGAATAGACTATCTTGCATGCTTGAATGAATTTGGATATTGAATTATTGTTAATGTTATAACTGTCTGTTGGAACCTCCGGTATAGGTAACTATACAAAGGAGGTTCTGCCGAAATTTTGTAAGGTATTTTAGTTTAATTACGTTTAATTTATTTAATTTAGTAGCATTCCAGGCCTTAGTTTGGCTGGGGTGTTACACTAGATAGAATCATACTCTGACTTGGTGCAGTCTAGTGATAAAGTCTGTGCCAACCTCTTCCCACTCCCATTCTGCCACCTGAAGTGGCTACAAGAGGCCTACTAGCCTTTGGTGTTCTGCTTTAACTTGTTGGCGCACATCGCAACATGTTACGTATATTGCAATGTCCCTTTTTATGCAGGGCCACCAATAGCGTTGCTTCAAATCCTAGTACATCTTGGTGTTACCTGGATGAATGGAGTAGGCCAATGCATGGGCCCCCCTCGAGGACCAAATCCTTCAAGTCCTCCTGGTGGGGTACGAAAATGTGCTTCCTATACCATAGGATGCCTTGGTCGTCTTTAACCATTTTGGGTGCCTTCCCTTGTGCCATGAGTTGTTGGATTCTTAGCGTACTGGTGTTCCCTATCTGTGCAGCCCTGATCCTATCCTCTAGAGTTGGATGCACCTCCATGGCGGAGAGGCTCCTGTGCGGAACTAATCCCAAGTTGAGCTTCTCAAACTCTTTAAAGAGGGAGGGTTGTTGTTCTTGAATCACAATGTGGTTGCAGTATCATTTTCTGCTTAACGCATCAGCCACCACATTGGCCTTACCCGAGTGATAGTGAATGTCTAAGTCATAGTATTTTATCAATTCTAACCACCCTCACTACCTTAGGTTATGATCTGTTTGAGTAAAGATGTACTTCAGGCTTTTGTGGTCAGTGTATATGTAACAATGATTCCCGATGAGGAAGCAATGCCACATTTTTAGTGCATGCACGACTGACATTAGTTCCAAGTCGTGAGTAGGATAATTCTCTTCATACGGATGAAGCTGTCTGGATGCATATGCTACTATGTAACATCCCAAAGTTCTGCAACTAAAATTAAGAAAAAAACTATTAAAATTAATAAAGTTATTATTTATTGGATTTTATGATATTTAAAAGAGTTTTCTCGCCTTTCTTGACTTTCCTAGATTTTTTAAAGTCAAAAAGAAAATTTATTGAGTTTTTATATTTTCTTGGATTTAAAGTTAAATTTTTTAAATTAATTTCTTAAATTTTCTGGAATTTAAAAATATTTTTCCTATTTTCTAGAAATTACAAATAATTTATGTGCGAAATAAAAGCCAACTTTAAGTTAGAAATGATTTTATTAAGTTTAAAATAACTCATAAAATTTTTGTGATTTTTTCTAGAATTTTTGGACTTTATTTGTTGTTTTCTAAAAGCCCTTTTGAAATTCGAAAATCAAATTAAAATCTCAAAAATTCCCTCGGGCCGAAACCCATTTTTTTCACCAGCTCACTCTTTTCTTTCTGGCCCATTTCCTGCACACAGCCCAACCCAACCGACTCCTCTTTCTTTCCCTCTCCCTCTCACAGACGCCCGGACCCCACTCGTCAGCCGTACCCCCTCCTCCTCTCTTCTTTTCTTCTTCCTCCAGCGCCCGCGCGCAAGCCACCATTACTGCTCAGCTCGAGCTCCTCACACGCTGCGATTCTCTCCCCCATTTCTCACGCCATCAAGGGCACTAAACCCCCTTAATGCACCGCATCCATTCCGGCCGTTTCCCCCCTCATTCATATGCATTTATGTCGAGATTGCATGATGGCCGCCGCAAACCTCGCCGCGTTGATCTCCTCCCCCGCTCCTTCTCCACCCCTATAAAAGGGAGCATGAGTTGCCCCTACTCCTCATCCTACCCCAAAACCACCCCTCCTCTCCCCCTTTATCCTCGCCGCAATCGGAGTTTTCCCCATCGCTGGCCGAACACCCCTCCACCGCCGTTTGGGCCGCCTCCTGTGGAGCACTGGCCACATCTTCCCCATCCTCGGCTTCGTGGCTTCACTTTCTACCCCGTTCTCCCCTCCTCATTGCCGGAGCATCATCAGAGCACCCGCGCCACCACGAGCAGCATCGCGCCTCTGTTACCGCTCTCGCCGCCAACAAACCCTATGCACCTAGCCGCCGCCGAGGTTAATTTGATAGATGGCACTCAAAGCACCTCAGAATAGCTCTTATGCAATCACATCACCTCAAACTTTTAAGAATAAACAACTCAGAATCATCAGGACACACGCTCATGAACTACATCAAAAGGGTTCTATCAACGATCATTCCACTACTCAGAATACGCCAGCTTTTCTATTTTCTCTACACACAATCTTTGGGCGTTCAAAGATCTAGCATAAAAATGCAAAGCCCAAATTTAAGCTCTAAGACTCCTAGAATGAACTTCTGGTGTAAAAGTTAGGGAAATCCTCAGATTCGATGAATAAAAGTCCCACAATCTAATCATACTCGATGAAGGTCTCCATTCTTTCGATAACTCTAATGTTCCACCCAAAGTGAACAAAAGACTTTGGACCACAACTCAATATAGGTTCTATTAATTGCAACAATGCAATTAGTTTAGTATTAAAGACAAACATCCTGTATAACTGAGATTTTCTCCAAGAATCACACACGAAACCAATTCACCCTCTAATGCTCCTCAAATAACTTACAACCCAAGGTCTCACAATGACAATCAATAGGCACCTCGAAAGCCCCTTGTGAATCTAATAGGTTGATTCTTTCTCAACAGAAGAGACAAATGAAACAATTTTCACCAACTAGAAAATATTTACCACTCGCAGTGAACACAGGTCCAAGAGAAATAATCAATTAATCAATGAACTCAGAAAACATAGGAGGAGACCACACTTGAGGGCATAGGCCTCACAAGAAGAGAATATCAAACCTTAACAGATAGGAATAAACGAGCATTCAAGATCAAATCACTTGAATCACTTAAGAACCAATAAAACTTTGCAACCCATCGCTTTACTCGACAATTTCCAATTACCACATAAATATTGAATACCAAAAGATCATGAATGTAACTTTTGAAATAGTTTCATTTAAGAGATATTACGAAAGGCGAACAAAATTCTTTCTCTATAAAAGAATCAACATCACCCTCACATTACTGAACATTTTATTAACTTCAATAACATACATTCTTGGTAACATTCAATTTACCTTACTATCACATCAACAAATCTTCCAAAAGAAACACAACAATTCGTGTCATAAAATTTCCATCATCATATAAGATTGTAATAACAACTCATTCTAGAAAAGAAACCTAGTGTGAAAGCCACAAAGCTGAAACAAATCTCTTTTTAACAAGCTCACACTAGTACAAGACAATCTCATAAAATACACCAGTTTAAATCACTTATTAGATTTCGCTCATCTACCCTTACTGACGCTCAACGTTAATATAGCACACATTAATAGCACTCTAACCATTACTACTAACAACCGATGATTATCTAATCATGGAAGCATTCAGAGTCCTACCTTTGTTCAGAAATTAGAATGAAATATCTTTAAACTTCAACAATGGAATATTTATAAGACAAGGTTTTGTAAATCAATACAACAACCTTCATCTATTTCTTCATACATATACCAACAATTTAGTATGGCAGAAATAAGTGAATCTAGCATTTGCACAAATTCATTAAGTATATAAATAGAAGACAGAGTCAAGATTGATAGTTACCAAGGCAATAGCCCAACACATCCGTAATTAACCATCTCAAACGGTTAGATTAATTACTTAAGATCAATAATCCAATTCATTCAACAAGTGTAGAAATTTAACCAATTGAAATGATCAAACAAGTTCATTATTGTTTCACACTCCCTAATAACTCCATGAGTTCCAAACATGTATAGACAAATTCTTATTCAACACTTTTCAAGAAACTACTACAGGACAATTTGAAATTACTCAACTTCACTTCTAAAGATATTAGTTAAGAATCATTGGTTTGCACCATGCTAAATAATTCTTTTAATTAGAACCTCTTAGTTAAGTGTGACAACAAAACACTAAAGGGTTTCAACATCCTCTTTCTTAAAAGAGAGGCATTAAACTTCAACTCTCAAATTAATCCAAAATAAATACGCAAGATCAACGACCCACATAATAAAGAATTTGTAAAAGAAATCTTCCCTTGCCCAAATACCAAGCGAACAAATGGGTTATTTTTTCCAACAGAGAATAAAACAGAACTTCAGTGAAAAGACCAATCTTGCAAACTAACAACGTTTACAAGTAGCAGAAATATCACACTAGTCGAAAAAACGATATTTGTTTCAAAGAACAAATATAGACCAATTAAAACTTGCCCACTTCATTATAAGCACCAATCAAAGGAAGTTTATCAACAGCAAGAAACTACAACCAGAAGACCAAGTACAAGCTCAAGGAAGACAACAACTTCATCAAAGGACTCATGCTCAACCCATAATTATGGAATGGGGGTAAGTACTCTTCTATTCCCATACCAATAACGGTGGTGTAGCCTGGCAAAGCCCAGAGCAACAACTACGACCTCAACTTTTCAACACCGGTTACTATCACGCATAACCGATATAATCAGTTATGAAAATAAGGTCATCTCATAGTAATCATAGAATCAATTCATAGATATAGAAGATCATAGCAGATTATAGATTATCAACAAGCATGATAGTACAAAAACAATTCAAGAACAGTTCAACATGTTGAGATATACCACTAGAAATACGGATGCAATGGATTACCCAAACCCCACCTACTGTGCACAGTGTGTCATTTTAATGTTTCAATTACCACGAACCTAAAGCCCGCTCTGATACTAACTGTAACAACCTGGCTATGCGGAAGCCAAGATGTTACCTGAAAGACTAACATACAATAAGAATACGGAATAAATTCAACAATATCTCAACAAATAATATATGGAGTTCAACATCTATTAGAACGAAAGTGGGAATTTAATCATCCATATCAGAGAGAAATATAACATCCATCATCAAACTCTATTTATTACAATTCATCATGCAACGAATGAAAGACAAGACATATTCATATCATTGAAAAGTGGATAACATGAAGTGAATGCATTATCCGTGACTACTCCCTCCCAAGAATGCCATCATCAGTGTTCACCTAGAATAAACAAACATAGGCAAGAATGAGTCTAAGACTCAGCAAGTACAAAGAATCATATGAACTACAATGAATATAAATAAGACAATCTCAGTTAAGAATGTGAACATAGAACTGAAGAAAACATATGAATGAATGGACTACACTTCTTCTTATACCGGTATAGCCAGTGACACACCCGTCGGTGTTCACCTAGGCCCGCATTTCTCAAAATGCAGGGATCCAAGGCCCATATGAAGAACGTTTCATACGGGGATCCAAATCTGCCCACATTGGAATGGTGGGTCTTACGTGCCCATACTGGAATTGATGGGTCTTTACATTCCACTCCCGTGGATGAACATGAACAATGAATGAATGGAATAAATTATGAATAATGAAAGACATCTTCTCATTAAACATGGATTAACGAATGTGAAAAGAACATGAAGCATTGAATCTACTCATGGATCATAGAAATAATAGTATGAACAACAAGCACTCAGCATTCACCAACAATAATAATCACAAGGTACTTGCCCATGTTGGAATGATGGGACTTCACTACCCACTTCCGTGGTGAATATGAAAGAAGGAACGAATGAATATTTTGAATGTAAACATAGTATCGAAGAATCAAGGTATATCATTTATGAATGGAAATAAGAAATACCGAAATTACCCATTGCATAATCATCAATCAAGTGGAACAATCAACAAACAAGACAATCCAATTGTACTTGCCTTTCGAACTACGATGCGTTAGGAGGTAAGGACGAAGCCACTAATCTTGAATTCCCTCCTCCTACACAAATTATTTACTTGAATAAGAAACAATGTGAATAGGACGCTACTCGAAATGCTTAATCGCATCAACCTCAACCCAAGGTTCACATGGTCGTTCTACCCAATTAACCCGACAGACTAACAGGAAGACAAATTGGACAACAGTACTAAACAAAGCATAACTTTTGATCTGAGACTCGAAATGGAGTGACCTCAGATCCTATGGAAATATAACGAAAATATACACATTAAACTAGTTGGGTGAATTCTTTAAATCGGCCAAAATATTAGGCTAACAATTAGATGAAAGTCTATTGCAGAATCTGCCTAGCAGAAAAAGACAGCAGTAAAGAAATGATCATAACTTTTATTCTACAAATCCAATTAGAGTGTTCTTTATCAATATATAAATATGATAAAATTATCTACAGAAATCGTTTTGGGTGACAAGTCTGAATCTGATCCTAACTAAATCATATTTTATTAAACATCTTTACTGACAATTCTCGTCAGGTTTTCAGGACAGCAGGAAAGAATCTATCGTAACTTTTGAACCGTAAATCGGAATTTAGTGATCTTGGTGGCTACAGAAAGCTAAGAACTCTTAAAATTCATAACCTAAACACATGAAAATCGTCGCACAAGGTACTGGACAGAATTGATCTAATTGCAGCAGGGAACCGATCTACTAAACGTAATCGAATTTGCATCTAATACAACCTAAACAGCGAGGGAAATCCATCGTTACCCTTGAAGAATTGCAGGAAGATGAAGAACAAAACCTACGAAGAAGTTCTCCTTTCCTCCTCCTTTCTCTCCCTTCTTGATGAACCCTAAGGTTCTATTTGTTGGCCCAATCTTTCGATGAGAACGATAAGTCCGGTAGGCGTCGCTCAACCCTCACGATCCTGACTACGAACACGCAAGGCTCGCAACCACGCAATCGCTGAACTGATCGACTAGTCGTTATCAACCGTGCACGAATACCCGGTTGACCTGACCACGAAGGTCGATTCCTGCATACACCGAAGAAGCACGCAAGAACAAGATATTAAGCAATCTGAAATTGCAAATAGGATTGAAAGATTTAATTGAATTGGGATTCTGAATAAGGATCTTAATTGGGTGGTCTCGTCGACACACGCAAAAGATACAAGTTGCGACGAAGGCAAACTAAACATAAACAAAATCCAAGGAAAACAAAAGGGGTGTGGCCTCCTTAAATAGGAAACGAGGAGCCACAAAACTAACGAACTAGCGAGGTGGTACTAACGGCCGCGGGTACTGTTCACATGAACAGTAACCACGCCCCGGGGTGGGCCGCCGGCAGATGGGCCAAGTTTCAATATGATTACAAAGCCCGGTTGGCCCAAACAAGTGATATGACGCCTTCTTTTGATGATTACGATCAGTCCATAAGGAGTTTGGAGGTGAGGCCGGATCCGTTGGAAAGAGGACGAAATCATCTTTCCATCAAGTACTCGTGGACCTCCAACGGACGTCGTATGTGAAAGTTATGGGCGTTTGAAATCAGTGCTGTCAGGCTGATTCCAAATTGATCTGCCCAAAATGTATCCAGCTTGAACTCCTGATTGGCACATGCAGTAGCACCATGGCATGTAAACATAGTACCATGGCATGTGGACGTAGACGTAGCACCATGGCATGTAGACGTAGCGCGATCCAATTGGGTAATATGGTGTTGCAATAGCCGAAAGTCGTATTGGAGAGGATGTTGTTGAAGCAGAGGATGCAGTGCAGCAGGTCGAAGCAGTGGTTGCATCCTTAGGGTCGATGTCCTCATCATCCTCCCTTTCTTGAATTTGAGTCGTCCCTGACTCATTTGTTTTCTCCAAGTCATCACTCTCCTGCAAAAGGTTAGTAGCAATAGGAGGCAAAGAAACATGCACTTCTTCTAATGGATACTGAGTTTCTTCACAAATCATAGTATGACATGCAGATTCATGTTTTTCCATATCAATACAATCAATTTTTGTAGCTAACAGAACAGGAGCTTTCAATTTAATTTCACTTGGAGCTATAATCTTTTGATCAACTTGTGTCTTCTCCTTACTTGTTCTCTTAGTTCTTTCTAATTCATCCTTTGATATGGCAGCATGAGACATTGGAACCAAAGTGATTTTCTTTTCTTTATATGTGAAAGTATAATGATTAGATCTACCATGATGTTCAGTATATCTATCATATTGCCAAGGTCTACCTAATAATAATGAACATGCTTGTATAGGTACGACATCGCAATCAACATAATCATGATATGATCCAATAGAAAAGTGCACGCGCACAAGTTTAGTTACCTTCAACTTACCACAAGAATTGAACCATTGGATGTAGTAAGGATGAGGGTGTTGTGTTGTGGTCAAGCCAAGCTTCTCGACCATGTCTATGCTAGCAAGGTTGTTGCAACTCCCACCATCAATGATGACCTTACATGAACGTTCCTTGATGACGAACTTGGATTGAAACAAAATGTGGCGTTGATTTTGTTCCGCAAGTTCCATTTGTGCACTTAGCACACGCTGAACAACTAGGCTTGGGTACATGTCAGATGCCTCATGGTTTATATGTTCTTCTTCAGTTTCATCACCTACATTGTTAGTTGCAACCAACACATGTTCTTCCTCAATATCGCTAGCTGAAGTGTACTCACCATTGTCCTTGATAAGCAAAGCTCGCTGACTTGGGCAATCGCGCATCAAGTGCCCAAATCCTTTGCAACGGTGATATTGTACATCTCTGGATCGCCCTGTAGAAGCAACAGAAGAAGCACTTTTTGTGGGGGCTTGTACTTTTGCTGGTTTGCTTGCATCAGGGATATGTATAGGAGTTGAAGCAGCAGCAGGGGGTGCACGGTCAGAAGTAGAGGAGGATGCCATGTGATGTTGCTGCCTTGGCCGACCTGCAAAAGTTCCTCCAATATTGCCCCTAGAGCGAGATTGTCGACCCTGCACTTCTCTCTCAGCTTTGCAAACAAGATGGAATAAACGGTTGATAGAATCATATTTTTTATAATATAAAATGTCCTGAATTTCACGGTTTAACCCTCCCAAAAATCTAGCCATCTTAGTATCTTCAGTTTCTTCTAAACCACAACGTAACAAACCAGTTTGCAATTCTTGATAATAGTCTTCTACAGAACTACTACCTTGTCGTAAGCGTTGTAATTTATTAAGCAAATCACGTGAATAATATGAAGGTACAAACCTACGTCTCATTGCTCTCTTCAAAGCATTCCATGTTCTAGGTATGTCCTGATGAGTACGACCATATTCACTCCACCAAATAGATGCAAAATCTGTGAACTCACTAGTAGCAGCCCTAACCTTTTTATTGTCAGGAAATTCATGGCATGCAAATTTTTGGTCCACAACTAACTCCCATGTGAGATAAGCATCAGGATCATATTTACCAGCAAAAGGAGGTATAGTGAATTTAATTTTACCAAGTGAATTATTATAGTCATGTACCTCACGCGGTAGGTTTCTTCTCATACCTAGTTGGTTGAAGCGTCGTTGCCGATGATCACGATCATTGATGGGATTGAAACCACCATCGGACTCCGTATCAGCAACATATGGGTTCGCTTCATCTTCTACCTCATCGGCCCATGAGCGAGCAACGGATGGGTTACGGCGCGGTTGTGCAACGCCGACAGCAGCGGGGGCGGCAACAGGAGGTGGAGCTCTTTCTAGCTGCTCCACACGTGTAGACAACGCAGCAAGTTCGTCATTGGTGCGATCTAGAATCAACTCCATACGCCCTGAATGTTGATCCAGCATGCGAGAAAAGCGCCGCATGATTTCTCTTGTGCGAGGACTGAGAGGTGCATCTTCCTCATTGTTGGGCCTGCTATGCTCCTCTTGTGACGATGAACCTGCCATTGTTAGTATCAAAGCAAAGAGCAATTCACAGTGTATATGTCCCTATGAACTACTAGGTTCTGGAGTTTCACAAGTCACTCACACTCAAGCTTATACCCAGTTCTTACAAGTTCTTACCAACGCAGCAAGGAAGTGGTACAACCGGTGGCTGGTTCGTGATACTCTCACTTGCGATCAGCCCAACGATTGCGAGGAACGGCACCTGCTGAGTTAGTAGGGAGTGGAGCTCGGAAGACTAGTATGTAGCAAAGGAATAGCAATTATTCAATTCAGCATGCAAAATTGAAAAGCAGTTCAAAGTACTAGTCACAAGTGCTGGTCCTAGTCTAAACCAAGCCTAGCTAGAGCAACTCACAAGAACGACTAGTAGTAACAGCAGAAGGCTAAACTGAACAAACAATGCCAACAAGCAATGGATGAAACGAGGTAGCTCTGAATTGTTTTTTTTTTCTTCTTCTTCTGTTTCTTTTCCCTTTTTTTTCTTTCTTTTTTTAAAATCTCTCTTTCTTTCTTTTTTTTCCTTCTCTCTCTTTTTTTCTCACTTTCTTTTTTTTTCGGCTGCTACAGTAACCGAGCGCGTGCTACAGTAGCCGAAAACTGCTACAGTGCCCGATTTCTTTTTTAAACCACAGAAGCTACTGGGTACGATGAAACCAAAGGAACCAACAGAACTCGGCTCTGGTTCTGATCCTTCACGTGATTCAACGAACACTTGATTTGGTGACTAACCACGTGAAGAAAGATGGACGGGAGGTTGCTGTGTAATAGATTAAAGAAAAATAGATCTTGGACTTGTGCACCTTTTGCCACGAGAATGAATCTGTGCTGCAGGACTTGATGCGGAAGGCAACGCATGGACTGAGGCTGAGATGACGGCGGAGGACGCGCACGTCGCTGGCGAACGGATCAAGGCGAAGCAACGCGCGGACAAAGAGCGCTGGCGCCGCTTGGACACGCGTGCTGACGTGATCGAGGCAAGGACGGACGGCTGTGTCGACACCGCACGAACCGAGGACCAGAGCGCTGGTCTCGGCGACGGCTTACGCTTCGCAATGACGATTTTCCGAGACGGCGGCGCTCGGATCCGGCCTTCCTCGACGCACGATGACGGCGGCCGTACAGCAGAAAACGAAGATTGGATCTGCTATTTTTTTTTGACAGGACGAAGAAACTAGACGATTTGCAAGAGAACCTAAACCAGACCAATCTAGATAGGAAACCAGCACAATGACTCGACGATGCAACGATAATTCAATAACGCAAACTAAAACGAAATAAATTGCAAAGGCACAAATTGGTTTGGACGATGAACTAAATCTTTTTTTTTTGGCTATTTGGACTATAGGAAAAAAAATTCTCACCGATGAACTGAAGCTCTGATATCACTTGATGAACCCTAAGGTTCTATTTGTTGGCCCGATCTTTCGATGAGAACGATAAGTCCGGTAGGCGTCACTCAACCCTCACGATCCTGGCTACGAACACGCAAGGCTTGCAACCACGCAATCGCTGAACTGATCGACTAGTCGTTATCAATCGTGCACGAATACCCGGTTGACCTGACCACGAAGGTCGATTCCTGCATACACCGAAGAAGCACGCAAGAACAAGATATTAAGCAATCTGAAATTGCAAATAGGATTGAAAGATTTAATTGAATTGGGATTCTGAATAAGGATCTTAATTGGGTGGTCTCGTCGACACACGCAAAAGATATAAGTTGCGACGAAGGCAAACTAAACATAAACAAAATCCAAGGAAAACAAAAGGGGTGCGGCCTCCTTAAATAGGAAACGAGGAGCCACAAAACTAACGAACTAGCAAGGTGGTACTAACGGCCGCGGGTACTGTTCACGTGAACAGTAACCGCACCCTGGGGTGGGCCGCCGGCAGATGGGCCAAGTTTCAATATGATTACAAAGCCCGGTTGGCCCAAACAAGTGATATGACGCCTTCTTTTGATGATTACGATCAGTCCATAAGAAATTTGGAGGTGAGGCTGGATCCGTTGGAAAGAGGACGAAATCTTCTTTCCATCAAGTACTCGTGGACCTCCAACGGATGTCGTATGTGAAAGTTATGGGCATTTGAAGTCAGTGCTGTCAGGCTGATTCCGAATTGATCTGCCCAAAATGTATCCAGCTTGAACTCCTGATTGGCACATGCAGTAGCACCATGGCATGTAAACATAGTACCATGGCATGTGGACGTAGACGTAGCACCATAGCATGTAGACGTAGTGCGATCCAATTGGGTAATATGGTGTTGCAGTAGCCGAAAGTCGTATTGGAGAGGATGTTGTTGAAGCAGAGGATGCAGTGCAGCAGGTCGAAGCAGTGGTTGCATCCTTAGGGTCGATGTCCTCATCACTTCTTCTTCCTCCCGATGGACGGCAGCAAGGAGCGGCAAAGGGGGTGACGTGGAGGGCGTGGCAGCAGGGGGAGGAGGGTTTGCTTCAGTGTTCTACAGTAGCCACGTGCTACAGTAAAAGTGCCTAGGGTTTGGTTGCCCCCTTCTTAAACCAACTTCCCACTTGGGCCAAACAACGTGGGTCGAAAGCCCAAGATTATTTCTCCTCTAAAAATCTGATTTCTCTTTTTAATTCCTGTTAAATACGTTTCTCATTTCAATTAATTCTCTAATGTTAAACAGGATATTACATAATCGTTGTTGGATACTTTCTTTGTGAGGAGAAATCCCTCTCTAAACTATATTGCACTCGAAAATTGAATAAATTTCTCTCTCTCGAATAGTACATTCTCTCAAATTGATATTCGGGGTATTACAGGTCCATGGTGGCCCTTTTCAATTTTTGTGGACCTAGTCCATAGTCCCGAGCCCATATGTCAGCGGCTATTTTTATTTTCCTTGAGGAAAATATTTCGGTCAGAAATTCAAAAATCCTCACTAATGTCAAGCTGACGCAATAAAGGGATTTTCCTTCAGAAAAATAATTCAGGAAATTCCATTTCTATCATTTCATGTGAATTTCAATCTTCCGAGAGACCGTTCTCCTTCGTTCGAGCTTCGATTCAAGTGATTCAAATTTATAAATTCATCTAAATTCAATATATATCTCTAAGAACCTAAATTATTTATTTTGGAGTTTATTTGAATTTTATTTGATTTTTTTAATTTGGATTATTTTCACGCATAGATTTCGACGACTTCGGAGAGTCAGATTTCGACGCCGTTTCAGAACAACAATTATTTGAACAAGGAAAATTACATCCTTTGATAATATTTGATCCCAGTATTTCAAAAAATTTAAATTATGTTTTAAAGTATTACTTTATGCTTATTTGTATTCAATTTAATTTAAACTCCTGTTTTAAAATTATAGTTATTCCCGTTACCATTGTATAGCCAACTTTGATATTGAATTAAACATACCTTGACACCTAAGATGAAATCTAGTTTATGCAATAGAATGAACTAGAGCACTTTTGGAAAAATATATGCCTAGTCATGCTTAGATAAAAATAAAATCAATTTGGGAAATTTTAGCCGAAGATTCAACTGTGGATTTAACATGATTCTATGTCATTATTATGCCATAGAAATTTACAAATGATTTTGAAATCAAAGTAAAAACTGGTTTGGACTTGGGCAAAATAGATAGTTGGTGGGTGCGAATTTATGCACGGGCTCATCTCAGTGAATGGTCGAAGCAAAGGGGTTATTTTGGAAGTCGCCCAGTCAATTAAGGACCGGACTGCGAGCTGCGGATTGTAAAGCCCTTCCGTACTACCATAAGTCTGGAATGGGACAGACCTGCCTAACTAATTTGTAACGTTTCACTATGGATATGCCATCTGGTTATGTGGGTGTCAGAATGACCTACTTTTTATTATCCCACATGGTGCAAGAGAGGGCTTTCGTTTGGCATGAAACCTTACGGCAGCGAAACCTTAAAGGGTATGACTACTTTGGGATGGAGCATTGTAAAAGTCTTATAATAATCACTTAGTCGCACACCTACGAAAGTATGTGAAGCGGACATTATAAGTTGATTATCTCTTGTTGGTAAAGTTGTGCAACCTCTGTAGAGTGTCAAACTATAAGAACTCGGGGTATTTAACTTGTAATACTTAACCATCCAATTGGTCCTAGCATCATAAACCAAATATCCCGACTCTCGGTGTAACATGTACCTCCCAGAACTGCGGTACACATACACCTTACAAAAATAAGCATAAACTCCATACATAAGTTATTACATTACTAGAGTTTTCATAATTTACAACACTTTCGACATACAACTAAGATAGACAATAAAACAGAGTACCAGTATTGCAGCGGAAACACATGCCATAAGATGGCTGTAAACAAAAGCCAACCGGCTTGCCCTTACCCACAAGGCAACTGACTGGGCCACCAAGCTAGTCATCAACTTCATAGGTAGTCTCACATTGATCAACCCCTTGGGGGTCAACCTCCTCTGCAGCAAATAAACAATGCAGTTGAGTACAAAAATTGTACTCGCAAGACTTACGATTAACAAACCTATACATAGCTACATGCAGGCTTAATTCAATGGAGATGGCCATAGAGTTCATTCTCAGTGTAAAGCCACATTTTATTTGTAATAGTGTAATAGATTGAAGGCAATTTGTTAGAACAGTTTTTAATTGTTCAAATAACAGTGTAACAACAATTAATTATAGACATAATCAACATCCTAGAGGTGACTTCCCAAAGTCACCACAACAATAGCACGAATTGCCCATTCGTACCACCCATTCTCAAGTTTTATCAAAATGTTATAGTCTAACTCTTGAAAGACCTCCCCAAGCATGTCTATAACCAAGGACATGGCTATTCGAATAGATTTAACCTTGCAGGGGTGTACAACTTTACCCACATGTCAGACCGCTCCTTTTGCCACCGGATAAGGCACACTTCCGAAGGTATGCTGGCAGAGCTAAGTCCTACGAGACGTTTTCCAATATTGTGTATTAACTACGAGCCGCCCGTATGGATACCCATACGTTGTGTCAGAGTCATTGTAAAGCCGAAAGTCAACTACCCTATAGGGGTAAAGCCTCCGGACAACTACAATGCCCTTCGGTGTGAAGAACCTGGACAGGATTCTACTCCCGCACACCCAACACATATAAGCACATTTGTCTTTTTAACACAACACACATACACCCACCTCTTGCGACTCAAAGCTAATACACGCCAAAGTACTAAGTCAAGAGGGGTCCCATATGGCCCTCATGTGGATGCACGCAATAATGCTTGGTTTAGTGTAACAAGATGTTCGGTCCTTGTTGACTCGGGCACCAAGCACACACCCAAAAGCACACCCTCCATCCAACCATTGTGCCCAAGTCTAAAACATTTTATTTTCAGTTTTAGTTTTTCAAATACATTATATCCATGAGTACCCTGACTCAAATATTTAGAGTGATGATATACTGACCATCGCCGAGGCGATGATCCCCAGACAACTGTTCTAAGAAGTGCTAAGCGACATCAACTTGTATACTAAATATAAAGTGACTAGAGCCCATCCATAGAGCTCTAAATCACAGCGGATATAAACCTAGGCTTAGTAGTAAAGGATGGATGTTTACCTACAGTTCAAGTAACTATTCAGGTAAACTATCGCGAACTGAGAAATAACTTGTCAACATAGCATGCATACATACAGTTGAAATTAAAATATTAGCATGCGCAAATAATGGGATCAACGTGCATCAAAGTAAAACTTTTTGCCTTGCTGGAGATAGTCTTCTTGCTACCGAGGATCACTCTCGTAATTACCCGAATCGTCGCAATCTATCGATCGAGCAAAAGAACGAATAAGACCGAATAACACCAAAATAACCAAGAATTCAATTTCATCCAACAAGCAAACACAACAGGTAGTGAATGATTTTAAAAGAATTTTAGGTGAAAGTTTTGGTGCAAAAGGAATTTATATGAATTTTCTAAGAATTTTGGACAAGTTAAAGACATAAAAGAACAATTAAATTAATTACCAAAATTTTCTGAAATAGGGACATATTTCAAACTTCACCCAAATTAAAGTACAGTGAAAATAAAATTTAACAAAATTAATTTCACTCCAATTGAAGTTAAGATGAAATACTTAGGAAATTTTGAAGTTTAAACAATTTTCTAGTGTAAACACAAATCCTAATTTGACCTCAACATTTCTGGTACAAATCATACTTAACACCTATTCCAGTTAAAAGCATACTAAAAATGAGAACCAACAAAATTGGTCTCATTCAATTTGGAACTAAAACAAATTAGTTATGAATTTTCTAAGTTAAATGTGTTGGACCGAAAAGGCGACTAGAGGGGGGGTGAATAGGAGCTCGGCCTATTTTTCGATTAGATCGATTCAACACGAATTTCACTCCAATAGCTATAGTATCTATGAAGATCAATATATAAGCACAGCGAAAGACTTGTATTGAATCCGATCAACACCCCAAAGCAAAACAACCAAAAGCTCACAACTCAAAGAGCTGAGCGGTCTGACCAGTGGCTTAAGGGCGGTCTGACCGGCTAGCGGTCTGACCGGCGGCTTAATGGCGGTTTGACCGGCTTTCGTTAGAACAGTGAAAATAGCCCGAGTTCAAAGTAACAAAATGATCTAACTTTTGATCTACGACTCTAAACTTCATGAAACTTGATACACACCTTCTCAAGGATGTCAGGAACCTATTCCAAGCAACGATCGTGAAGATCCTTGCCAAAGTTCTGACCTTTCTTGGTTTGAGTGAAGGTGGTTCAAAAACCGAGTCAAAACGAAAACGTAATCTAACGACTTGCTTGTGGATGATAGATGATCCTAAATGTATTCCCACATGTCACAACAAGTAAGATTGAGGCAAGAAACCAAAGGAAAATTGAAGATTCAAAGAAAGCCCCAAAATCACGAAATAGAGAGCAAGAACGAAAAGAGACTCATCTCAAGTAAACTTGCATGGATTGATTCGTGATTGTTGTTGATTTATAGCCACTCCATCAAGGAGGGCAAAGCTCCAATCAAGAGCACACAATCAATCCTCTCTAGAACCCTAACCTCCACTCCTAGCGAAAACACAAACTAGGGTTTACAAATAGCCAAAAGGTTAGGAGGTGCACAGCACCCTCCTCTATTTATAGTGGAGGCTAGACCTTCTAGAAGAGTTCCTATTGGGCCCCCGTTAAGCCGACGCACAAACAGGTCACACTTACGCACGAATTTTAAAGCGCCGTCTTCATCTTCTCTTGACCTAAACCACTTCATCATGCGTCGTCCTGTGCCGCGGTTTAGCCAAAAGGTCACCAAGGCGGTATTGAGGTGAAATTACCAAAATACCCCTTCTCGGTCCTTCTCCGAAGACCGAGTCCAAACTGCGCGAAGCAATCGCCTGCTTCGACACGTGTAGGTTGATCAATGGCTCTCTCCATGTCGGCAAGTCTCTCCCATCCGGCTCCCACCGAAACCACCATGACACTTGCACCGACCCCCGCGTCGCTTGATCAAACCAGTCGCACCGAATTGCCCGTTCGCTCACCCTTGTTCATTCTGCACCATGCTTGAGTCCATTGACCTTACCCGGCATCGTCGATCGTTCGGAACCTCAGCTCTCCAAGCCTAGTCCCGATCATCCTCGTCGTTGACCGTCGTTGACCACCAAGCAACCTGCACAACAATAGACAAGCAAATCGAATCCGGGAATAAGTTCTTCACAACTTGACCCACGTTAGTCAAAATATGCATCATGCAACACATATGTCATAAAACCCATGAACTTGACCTAACTTCCAAACATTGCCGCCACGAAGAACGCATTTAAACAACACACATCCAAATGATCAGTAGTTACAATGCGGTCCGATCGCTCAATCGCCCGATCGCTTCTAAGAGGGCGGTCGACCGCACCCTAGAAAAACCTACTGGAATTTTAAAACCAATAGAACTTTTGCCTGGAGACTCTAAAAAATATAAGACCAAGTGTAGTAGAATATCCTTTCTTGCCTACACCCTCTATTTTTGGCCCAGCTCCAAACTCGCACAAAATATATGGCCAGTCAGACCGCCGACCAACGGCTGGTCTGACCACCACAACAGGGTTGGTCTGACCGCCGTACAAATGCCGGTCTAACCGCCTGAGACCTGACAGCAAAGTGAACTTTGCCGAAAAATCGCGTTTCGACAAACCTTCAACGCCATTGCCAATTGTCACATCATCCTAAGATCATACACATATCCCCATGATATCTACAAAATGAATTTCCTATGTAAAAGTAATTCGTTTCAGAAATTCAAAAAGAATTAAATACTTTTTACACTCGCAGCCAGCTAGCCCACGAGACTGACCAGTGGGGCCCGTAACGTGGCTGACCAGGTCAACTTTGACCCAGCCACAGCCGACTGCGACGTCGAAGGCGCATTCACGAGAATACGTCTTCGGTTTTCGAAAGCGCACTATGATCTAAGCAATTTATGAAATACAATTCCCTTATGGGAATACGTACTTAGCACAAACACGAACACTTAACCGAGCTCATGGGCCCACACATCATAGGCTCAGAGGTTTACATGGTGATATTAAAATTTCTAAACGTGTTTAAGCCCGGGGTCCAGATGTCATATACACAATTAACAGAAGTTAATAAAAAATTAACGACCGGGTTATACCCTAATACTGCCAGCGGCTCGTCGAAGATTTCACATGCGAGCGCGGTGGTGAGGAAGCTGATCTGAGAAAGGAGTGGGTCTCCGAGCTCGAGAGTGGTTCCACTCGATATGCAGCAGCCTCACGAACTCGATGATGACGACGCAAAGTCCGTTGGTCGCCGGAGTCGGGCTCACGATGGCCGGAGGCGGAGACAAAGAAGCAGCTCTCGAGGAGGAGGTGCTACAGACGTCGAGGAGGCACGGAGAAAGTTTTTTCATGATCACCTTGGCTCCAGGAACGAGGTGCCCAAAGTCTTGACGTCGGAGGAGGTCAGTAGCGGCCGTAATCGGGGCGGCGGCGCTTGACCGAGCTCGGCGAAGATGAAGTCAATCTTCCTCGGTGTTGCTCCAAAAACAAATTAAATTCATCATTAAGCTCCATGGAACAATGCGATTCTAATGGACTATGTGGCGAGGAGAATGACTCACCAAAACAGCTGCGAGATAAAGGGCCATGGCCGCCAGAGGTGAAGACGAAGAAGATGCGCTCGGCGATTCCGTGGACGATAAGGGTCCGGGCTGGGCAAAACGGAGGCAGCGTGAAGAGGGGAACTCAGAGGCGGGATTGCGAGCGCTTGAGCGGCACTGCCTTCGATTTCTACTCCGGCTGAAACAAAGAAATGATCGGAGAATGCGAGAGAGATCAAGAGGGAGAAAATGGATTGGCACATGAGCTTTAAGGAGTCACGGCGATGCTTCACAGGAGGACACACGTGCAACAGGTGTCGACGACGAGCTGCGTGGCATGCATGCATAGCGCTAGCACTCGGCTGAAGCGGCGATGAAGACGAAGACGGCGAAGCTGACATGCGGGCCAGGCCTGTCAGCGGTAGGAGGGAGCGGTGCGGAGGTCTAGCTTGAGTTAGACTCGGGTTCGGCTAAAAGACGCGGTTGAGTCAAGATGAGTAGGGTGGTCCGGTCGGTTTTCAAAGTGGCTCAGATCTGGCTAGTCCTGTCGGTGTTTTAGAACCGATCTTACGTAAAGATTGTTTGATTCGGGGGGTCTCCAAGACTCAAATCACGTAGAGAGATTGACACAAGGATTTTTATACAAGTTCGGCATTGATTTTTCTACAACTTCAGGCATTCTCCGAAGAGAATAACAACCCTACTCCTGTGTGGATGTATTCAGTATGGTGGTTACAATCAGGGCACAAGACAAAGGCTTATGCTCCTAATTATCTATCGTCGGTTGTGTGTTTCCAATCGGCCGTGCCATCTACTTCAGACAAAAGCCTTTTATACCGTGTGCGAAGAGGTAGCCGTTCCTCCAGGTCAAGAGATGCCTCATCATTTCATATAACGGGCGTGTTGATGGTAGTTATCACTGGAGTAGTAACCCCCCTCACGTTGCCTGGTAGTTACTGTTGGGGTACGGGTAGGTTACGATAGCTACAAAATAAAAATTCTACCACGCACACCAGGATGCCAAGCAAGTAGATGATCACAGATCGTTATCACTCGACGCGCAGAGTAGTGGAAGAAGAGTTGGAGTAGCCTGGTCCAACGAAGAGTGCATCGATGTACTGGTCGTAGTCGATCGTCCAACGTCGAGCATGTTGATGCAGTGGTCGTAGTCGATCGTCCAGCGTCCCCGCGTGTCGATCGTCTCCTCCAGCACCTCTGTAGTTCCTTGCGAAGATCACAGATCGTCCTCAAGCGCAACAACGTAGTAGCGCCTCTATGGTATCCACACGTCCAGAGAAGGAACAACCGTATGCTGGTGTGCTAGCACCAAGTCGCACGGCAAGGCTCTTCAAGAAGATGACGGCTAGGGTTTTGGTAGAGAACTCACGTCAACTAGTCTGTTGCCCAACAGCCTCATGCATCTCCTTATATAGCGCCCGTGACGGATCCTATCTGAACACGTTTTGTTCCAATCTGTTAAGTGTGTGACCCATTAGGTTTGTGCGTAGTTCGGTTGTGACTCGGAAACCCTTTTCGACCATGAGTCGTAGCGGTTCCTAGCAGGACATAATGATTCCCGAATACACACAAATTATATCAGACGAACCTTAATGCAATATGATCTACGACCAGGTCCCCATCACTTACGACCAGGTCCTATCTCTATACGACCAGTTCGTATTTGGTCACGACCAACTCGTAACTCCTTACGACTTGGTTTCGACCACTCTGTGATTATGTTCGACCAGTCTACGACTAGCTCATATCTCCATACGACTAGTCCGTAACTGGTCGAACTAAGCGACCTACTCATGTATTCTCCCTTTGCCTCACGATATCTGGTTGAACTCCAGGTGAGATGTTGTGTCATCCATGGACTGTTCAATACTTTCTCGATCGAGTATCGGATAACCTTATGTGGTCGAACTCTTCGACCACCAGTGGCATGGCCATGCACTTTCTTTATCCGACCACTTCGAGGGGCCCAGAGACATCTCTCCTGTTATGTTAGGAGGGGCAAATCCCATATCCGACCAGTCACATTCCTCCGTATGTTTCATAGCAAACCCGAAAGCTACCTTTATAACTGCCCAGTTACGAGTAGCGATTGGCAACCCCTAAGAGTGATATTACACATGTAGGAAACCATGCTAATCTCAGGTCTAAGGATTATATATCATCATTGCTTGAGACCAACTAACGACACATATAATCATAACAATCTCAATAGTGTCTCAAGGTGGGTCTTATCCAACACCATGTTCTCTAACACGTGTCCACATTATTGATTCGATATCCCTATATCCATGACCGGTGAAACATGGTCATCAATCGATACATGTGCTGGTCGTAGAGTCACTAGCGTTCCGACCAGTGACATTCGGCTAGGGATACATTTAGAATGACATCATCATAAGTTAAAAGAGCTTCATCAACAAGTCACATACTCGTTTAATCTTCATAACTAATGATTCATTCATGGAACAGAATAACATTTATCCAATATTATGAACATAAAGAAATACAATCATCTCTATGATTGCCTCTAGCGCATATTTCCAACAGTCTCCCACTTGCACTAGAGTCAATCATTTAAGTATCTAATACCGATAGCTCTTGTGTGCGCCTCATGCTTTGGCTGTGTGAGAGGCTTTGTCAACGGATCAGCAACATTTAAATCTGTATGAACTTTGCATATCTTAACATCACCTCTATTCACTAACTCGCGAATAAGATGATAACGCCTGAGTATATGTTTGGACTTCTGATGGGACCTAGGCTCCTTAGCCTGAGCAATGGCTCCATTGTTGTCACAATAGAGATCCATCAGGCTCGAGGCACTTGGAACCACACCCAACTCAGCAAGGAACTTCCTTATCCAAACACCTTCTTTCGCAGCTTCAGAAGCCGCAATGTACTCGGCCTCTGTCGTAGAATCAGCAACTGTCCCTTGCTTGGAACTTTTCCAACTCACTGCTCCTCCATTCAAAATGAATACAAAACCAGATTGCGAATGATAATCATCTTTGTCGGTTTGGAAGCTTGCATCGGTGTAACCATTTACAACGAGCTCTTCATTACCGCCATAAACTAGGAACGCATCTTTAGTCCTTCTTAAGTACTTAAGGATGTTTTTCACAGCTGTCCAGTGACCTTCACCGGGATCAGCTTGGTATCTGCTCGTAACACTTAGAGCATATGATACATCTGGTCGTGTACATAGCATGGCATACATGATAGATCCAACAGCCGAAGCATATGTAATTCTACTCATTTTGTCTCGTTCATCAGTGGTCGAAGGACACTGATTCTTGCTAAGATTAATGCCATGTGCCATGGGCAAGAAACCTCTCTTGGAATCTTGCATGTTGAACCGTTTCAACACTTTGTCTATGTACATATCTTGGCTTAATCCAATTAGCCTCTTAGATCTATCTCTATAGATCCTTATACCAAGAATATATGCTGCATCTCCTAAATCTTTCATTGAGAAACTATTTCTTAATGAAGTTTTAACAGATTCAAGCATTGGAATGTCATTTCCGACCAGTAGTATGTCATCTACATACAAGACCAGAAATACAAGTTTGCTCCCACTAACCTTTTTGTAAACACAAGGTTCTTCTTCGTTCTTGATGAAGTCAAACCCTTTGATCACTTCATCAAAACGAATGTTCCAACTCCGAGATGTTTGCTTCAATCCATAGATGGACTTATTAAGCTTGCATACCTTTCTAGCTTCCTTTGGATTGACAAAACCCTCAAGTTGTGTCATGTACACATCCTCACTTAGGTTTCCATTAAGGAAAGCCGTTTTGACATCCATTTGCCATATCTCATAGTCGAAATATGCAGTAATAGCTAGAATGATCCGAATAGATTTAAGCATCGCGACAGGTAAGAAGGTTTCATCATAATCAACCCCTTCAATTTGTCTGAAACCCTTCGCAACCAGTCGTGCCTTATGAATGTGAACATTTTCATCCATATCTATCTTTTTCTTAAAGATCCACTTGCACTCAATGGTCTTAATACCATCAGGTGCATCAATCAAGTTCCAAACTTGATTATCATTAATGGACTCTATTTCGGATCTCATGGCCTCATGCCATGACTCAGAGTCTGGGTCCATCAATGCTTCCGCATGAGTTTTAGGCTCATCATTATTCACCAATAATATGTTATGCCCATACCTTATAGGCAATAGATGTGGCCTTTTTGATCTATGTGGGGCTGATGCCTCATCTACAGGTTCAACAACATTTTGTTCATCCTGTAGAGGTTCAGTAGGAGTTGAAACATTTTCAGATGGTTCTCGAATTTCTTCGAGTTGCACCTTGCTCCCACTGACTCCTTTGGAAAGAAACTCTTTCTCCAAGAAGACACCATTACGGGCAACAAACACTTTGTTATCCACCCGATTATAAAAATAATATCCCTTAGTTTCCTTAGGATATCCCACAAAGAAGCACTTATCGGACTTGGGTGTGAGTTTGTCGGACGTCAAACGTTTAACATAGACATCACATCCCCAAATCTTTAGAAAAGACAAACTAGGACTCTTCCCAGTCCATATCTCATATGGTGTCTTATCAACTGATTTAGATGGTACCCTATTTAAAGTGAAAGCAGCAGTTTCTAGAGCGTAACCCCAAAAATACAATGGAAGATCTGATTGGCTCATCATTGATCGAACCATATCCAACAAGGTCCTATTACGCCGCTCGGACACCCCATTCCATTGTGGAGTGCCCGGTGGTGTAAGCTGTGGAACAATTCCACATTGTTTCAAATGATCACCAAACTCATGGCTCAAAAATTCACCTCCACGATCAGATCATAAAGATTTAATTGTCTTGCCAAGTTGATTCTGTACTTCATTCTGGAACTCCTTGAACTTTTCAAAGGATTCCGACTTGTGCCTCATTAAGTAGATATATCCATATCTACTATAGTCATCGGTGAAAGTAATGAAGTACTGAAAACCACCTCTAGCTGTTGTACTCATTGGTTCACATACATCAGTATGTATGAGTGCCAACAGGTCGGATGCCCTTTCACTCCGACCAGTGAAAGGTGTCTTGGTCATCTTACCGACCAGGCAAGATTCGCATGTTTCAAATGATTCCAAATCAAATGAGTTTAGCATTCCATCATTATGGAGCTTCTTCATGCGTTTCTCACTTATGTGACCCAATCGACAATGCTAGATAAAAGTGGAATTCAACTCATTAGGCCGAAGCCTCTTTGCATTAATGTTATAGATAGGTGCATCATCAAGATTTAAAATATACAACCCATTCAAAACAGGAGCATAGCCATAAAACACTTCATTCCAAAATATTGAACAACCATTGTTCTCAATAATGAATTTATAACCCTCTGCCATCAAACATGAGGCAGAGATGATGTTTCTACTTATGGCTGGAACGTAATAACAATTATTTAATTCCATAATAAATCCTGAGGGCAAAAGTAATGGCAAAGTCCCGACGGCCAATGCAGCAACCCTTACTTTATTCCCGACGCGAAGATCCATCTCGCCCCTTGCTATTCTCCTATTCTTTGTTAGACTCTGCATCAAATTGCAAATATGAGCAACCGACCCGATATCAAATACCCATGAGTTAACAGAAGAGTCAGCAAGAAAAACATCTATAACATTAATACCTGAAGTGGAAGGTTTAGTCCCACCTTTCTTTTTCAGATCAGCTAGGTATTTCTTGCAGTTCCTTTTCCAATGGCCTGGTTCTTTGCAGTAAAAGCATTCATTCTCTTGAGTCAGGCCAGGCTTAGTCTTAGGCTTAGGCTTGTTAGTTTGGATCACATCCGAAACTTTCTTGCCCTTTCTTTTGACCCAAGTCCTAGCCTTCTTCTTGAAGCTTGTACTCTTTTACACCATCATCACATGACTGTTGTTTTTCTTAATGCTGTCCTCTGCAGTCTTAAGCATCATATGCAGTTCGGTGAGATTCTTGTCTAAGCCATTCATATGGAAGTTCATAATGAACTGCCCATAACTTGCAGGAAGCGAAGTAAGAATCAAATCTGTAGCCAACTCTTGGCTAAGTGGAAAATCAAGTTTTTCCAAGCTCTGTGTGTAACCAACCATCTTGATCACATGTGGGCTCACCGGACTACCCTCAGCTAGCTTACACCCAAACAAGTTCTTTGAGATCTCATATCTCTTGGTTCTTGCTTGTGTCTCAAACATGCCTTTGAGTGCCACGATCATATCGTAGGCCTCAATGTTCTCAAACTACTTCTGAAGGTCTGAGTTCATCGTAGCAAGCATGAGACAGCTAACATCAAGGGATTCATCACATGCCCTTTTATAGGCGGATTTAAGAGTAGCAGCAGCATTATCAGCAGGCACATCTGGAATTGGTTCTTCTAGAACATGTTCCTTTTTATCTTGCCTAAGAACAATTCTCAGGTTGCGGGACCAATCCACAAAATTTGTTCCATTCAGTTTTTCCTTATCAAGTACCGAACGTAAAGCAAAACTGGATGTTGGTACAGCGATTGGTGCCATGATCTACAACGTAAAATATGCAAAACTAAGATATATGTTCAAGAAAAGTAACTTCTATTAAACAATTTAATAAAGATACTCCCACTAAATACCATATCCTTCTTATGACATTTAGCGATTCAAGATCCACAATCAGATAATCTACTAGTGAACTTTGGCATCACTGCTAAAAGATCAGTGAATTCGGTAAGCAACCCTTTGCTAATCATATCTCTATATGACTCTTGTTGTTGGGTAGCATCTCTATGCTTCGGCACCCAACCCTATGCCCCAAGGTCCATAACCGTTATGATGACCTTGTCAAGTTAAACCAATGCAATGCGTGTAAGTGTCCGACACAAACCCATCTAGTCAAGGAAAGTTAATGGCACTCTACTTTAGCAAGACCTACCATTAAAATACAAGACTTATGATGGTGCAGCTTATTGGGAGGGCATCAATTTAACTTAACATTATGTGAAGGAATTTTACTTTCATCATGTTAAAAGCATCTAATGAAAACATGACTAAAAAGCATAACAGGAATAAACACAAAACATTCACAGATAATCATATCACTGTGAAATAGTATGGCCCTTAACATGATGATCTCCATCAAGATATGCTTCACGTCCTCCGACCACCATGCTTGAAATCTCGTAGTATTCATCTACTAAGCAATTACTCCTAAGAGCTAGTAATGAATTACATAAGATATTATCAAGCATCACATGTCGATACTGTGATCGTTATACAATAATATGTAGCTCGATGGCTATCTCACAACATGACACGAGGTCATGAAAATCCATACATGCATCACATACACAATGGGCCATACCATTCACATCAATCCTGCAAAAACAAGTTACGATAGAATCCAATTCTATCAAAGCGACATGAACACATACTACCTATAACGCGATGACGATTAGCCAAGACACGGTTCATTGAAATCATCGGATTAATCATATTAACCCTATTCCAACTAATCTGACATCGTCTTGATACGACCACATAATGCGGCATACTCCGATGGCGGAATTCCGACCGGTAGGAGTATCATGCAAGGTAGTCGAAAACAAGTCGAGTAAATCATCTGGTGCTCTTAACTTATACCTCCTAGTATACCCATCTATTACCACCGTAAACTGATCGATCTTATCGACCAGGGCTTAGGTTACCAGACCCGACCAGTAATAGATCCAATCTACTACTACCATATATCAAGTATATGCGACCGATCCAGATCAAAAACTACACAGGATGGCTCTGATACCATTGTTGGGGTACGGGTAGGCTACGATAGCTACAAAACAAAAATTCTACCATGCACACCAGGATGCCAAGCAAGTAGATGATCACAAATCGTTACCACTCGATGCGCAGAGTAGCGGAAGAAGAGTTGGAGCAGCTTGGTCCAACGAAGAGTGCGTCGATGTACTGGTCGTAGTCGATCGTCCAACATCGAGCACATTGATGCAGTGGTCGTAGTCGATCGTCTAGCGTCCCCGCGTGTCGATCGTCTCCTCCAGCACCTCTGTAGTTCCTTGCGAAGATCACAGATCGTCCTCAAGCGCAACAACGTAGTAGCGCCTCTATGGTATCCACACGTCCAGGGAAGGAACAACCGTACGCTGGTGTGCTAGCACCAAGTCGCACGGCAAGGCTCTTCAAGAAGATGATGGCTAGGGTTTTGGTAGAGAACTCACGTCAACTCGTTTGTTGCCCAACAGCCTCATGCATCTCCTTATATAGCGCCCGTGACGGATTCTATCCGAACATGTTTTGTTCCGATCCGTTAAGTGTGTGACCCATTAGGTTTGTGCGTAGTTCGGTTGTGACTCGGAAACCCTTTTCGACCACGAGTCGTAGCGGTTCCTAGCAGGACATAACGATTCCCGAATACACACAAATTATATTGGACGAACCTTAATGCAATATGATCTACGACCAGGTCCCCATCACTTACGACCAGGTCCTATCTCTATACGACCAGTTCGTATTTGGTCACGACCAACTCGTATCTCTTTACGACTTGGTTTCGACCACTCTGTGATTATGTTCGACCAGTTTACGACTAGCTCATATCTCCATACGACTAGTCCGTAACTGGTCGAACTAAGCGACCTACTCATGTATTCTCCCTTTGCCTCACGATATCTGGTTGAACTCCAGGTGAGATGTTGTGTCATCCATGGACTGTTCAATACTTTATCGATCGAGTATCGAATAACCTTATGTGGTCGAACTCTTCGACCACCAGTGGCAGGGCCATGCACTTTATTTATCCGACCACTTTGAGGGGCCCAGAGACATCTCTCCTGTTATGTTAGGAGGGGCAAATCCCATATCCGACCAGTCACATTCCTCCGCATGTTTCATAGCAAACCCGAAAGCTACCTTTATAACTACCCAGTTACGAGTAGCGATTGGCAACCCCTAAGAGTGATATTACACATGTAGGAAACCATGCTGATCTCAGGTCTAAGGATTATATATCATCATTGCTTGAGACCAACTAACGACACATAGAATCATAGCAATCTCAATAGTGTCTCAAGGTGGGTCTTATCCAAAACCATGTTCTCTAACACGTGTCCACATTATCGATTCGATATCCCTATATCCATGACCGGTGAAACATGGTCATCAATCGATACATGTGCTGGTCGTAGAGTCACTAGCGTTCCAACCAGTGACATTCGACTAGGGATACATTTAGAACGACATCATCATAAGTTAAAAGAGCTTCACCAACAAGTCACATACTCGTTTAATCTTCATAACTGATGACTCATTCATGGAACAGAATAACATTTATCCAATATTATGAACATAAAGAAATACAATCATCTCTATGATTGCCTCTAGGGCATATTTCCAACAGTTACTTGTTAGAGATAATAGTGTATTACATGTAGTTATTCCTTAGAATAATAGCGTATATTGACTGCTTGATTCCCATAATCAATTGGGCCCACTTGTCTATAGACTTTGTTGATTATAAGGTGGTTGTAGCTGACCTGGTCATAGAAGAGCTTACGACCATGAGGTAGTTGTAGAAGAACTTACGACTAGGTATTGGTCGTAGAAGAACTTACGACTAGGTATTGGTCGTAGAAGAACTTACGACTAGGTATTGGTCGTAGAAGAACTTACGACTAGGTATTGGTCGTAGAAGAACTTACAACTAGGAGGTGATTGTAGGAGAACTTACGATCATAAGGTAGTCGTAGAAAGCCATACGACTATGGGGGTGGTTGTAGAAGAACTTACGATCACCTGGTTGGCTTCTCCCTTATAATCATAAGGGCTATACTTAATAAATGTATGACATCATATTTACCCATAATAAGAATTACAGAAAAATAATAAAATGAGGATTATTAGATCCTCGTCAAGTCCGATCAAGTTGGAATAGTCCAGTGGGTTAGGGTTTTGGTTTCCAGTTTGACCGAAAAACAAAATGTTTGACCGAGCCGCTTCAAATAGAAATAAAATTCTAAAAATTCTAAATTTTTTTGTGAGGGTTCTTAAGTTCAACTAAGACTTAGGAAAAATAATTTCAGCTATTGTTCGTACTCCATTTACCTGAAATAAAATCCTATTTAAAGCTGCATTAGTAACTTGGTTAGGATTTTAATGAGGTCAAATTAACTTCTAATTTTTTTTGAAAAATTATAATAATTCATGATAATTAATCTAGTACTTTACAAAATTATTTCCAGCAACTTTTATACATACATTTTTCTGAAATCAAACAGAAACTTGATTTCAAGCTTAAAGTTTGAAATTTCAAGCAAACTTTAGAGAACCAAATGCAAACTCATGAATTTCATCAAAATTTTTCGAAAATCGCATACTTTTATACATTTGGAACAAAAACCTAGATTTGGGATGTTACACAAACTATTCGAATAGTCATGTCCACGGTCATGGACATGCTGAGCAAAGCCTTTTGCGGATTAGACTTTGGTTTTGTTTTGAAAATGATTTGACAAAAAATGATTTTCATGTATGTTTATTCCATGTGAGAAATTTGGGCAGGAAGCCTTGGTGTAAGGGGGTTAATCCTTCACCAGAAGTGCATCTTGCACTAACTTGACAATTTAAAATCAAAGAATTTTAGATATCGTATAACTACTTTGGAACTTAGTAAATGTATTTAAAATGCCAAACATTGATTTTGCATAAATAACCATATAAGCCTTCATTTCATATATCCCTACATGCATTATAATATGTTATTGGGTGGGTGTAACATGTCGAGTACATTTTTTGTACTCACCCTTGCTTAATAAAATGTTATTCAAAAGAGGAGGACTTCTCTATTGGTGTGGATCTCGGCGACTAGGCCGCTACCCCAGTCGATTGCCTATGATATATTAGCTGGGCTCTACTACTTCTTCTTCGTCTTTCGCTGTGTTCTTTATTGTTGGCTTGTAAGCCTTTCTTGTAATAAACTATAATATTTATTAATAAAGTTGTGCAAATTATGTATGTTACCATATTTGTTTACTGTGTACACTAGCTACTGTTCTTGGGACTAGTGTAGAATACACAAAGGATTTGGGAGTGTTACTGCCAGATCTGACATACTACCTTTCCTTCTTGCATCAACACACAATAACCCTTGACGAGAGGCATCACAATACACGTCAAAATCCTTACGGATATCTGGGGGTACTAAAACTGGGGCAGAGGTTAATTTTACTTTCAACTTCTAAAAGCACTTCTCACACCCTTCTATCTACTTAAACTTCTTTTCTTTCTTCAACAGTTGAGTGAGAGGTCAAGCGATTGTGGAAAACCCTTCTATGAATCTACGGTAGTATCCTACCAAACCCAGGAAGCTCCTAACTTCGGTGACTGTAGTGGGTGGTTGCCAATCCAAGATGACTTCAACCTTTGTTGGGTCCACCACTTCCCCACTAGCGGATATAACATGATCCAAGAAGCAAACATCTGATAGCCAGAATTCACACTAGCTGTATTTAGCATACAACTGATGTTCCCTAAGATTTTCGAGCACCATCCTCAGATGCTGTGCATGTTCTTCGGTGTCCCTTGAGTAGATGAGGATGTCATCCTTGAACACCACAACGAATCTATCTAGGTACTCCATGAATACCTTGTTCATTAAATTCATGAAGTATGCCGAGGCGTTGGTTAGCCCGAACAACAGGACCATGAATTCATAAAGCCTGTATCTCATAAAGAAGGTAGTTTTGGGGATATCTTTGGGCCTGATTTTTAGTTGGTGATACCCTGAGTGCAGATCTATTTTAGAGAACTTGGTGGTCCCCTTGAGTTGATCGACCAGATCGTCAATACTAGGTAAGGGGTACTTGTTCTATATGGTCACTTCATTGAGGGACCGATAGTCCACACACATCATCATGATGTCGTCCTTCTTTTTCACGAACAACACCAGGGATCCCCATGGTGACGAGCTAGGTCTAATGAATCCCTTTTCTTGCAACTCGCGGATTTGCTTTCAATTCTTCGAGTTCATTAACAGGCATCCTATAGGGTCTCTTGGATATGGGCGCAGTTCTAGGTACTAGCTCTGTGACGAACTCTATATCACGATCTCGTGGTCCCCTTGGTAGTTCTTCTGGGAAAATGTCAGGGTACTCTTGGACCACCGCCATTCCTTCCGGGGGAACACATATGGCGTAGCAAGTTGCCCTCTTCTATTGGAATGGTCTGTTCATCTTGACTTCAGCCACTAACCCAGGACCTTTGGTGAGGACAACTTTTCTATTGGCACAATCTATTATCCCTTGATATTTAGCCAGCCAACTCATCCCTAGGATGATTTCTAGGGTCTAGGTTCATAATACCATTAAGTCTGCCGTAAACATCACTCCTTCTAGCTGGATTTCTATCCCCATGACTTACTAACATGGCCTTTAGTATTCCCCCAAGTGAACTGAGCTCTAAAGGTTTCTTAAGCAAGAAAGTTGGCAACTGCCACCAATCCACAAACTTGCTAGAAATGAAAGAATGGGATGATCTAGAATAAAAAATAACACATGCTGGTGAGGAGTTAACTAAGAACGTACCCGTTTGAACTTCTGGAATTTCCTAAGCCTCCTCTGTGGTGATATGGTTCACCCGACCTTACCCCTGGAATAATGTTGTCCTAGGTGTTGATGGAGTCGGGGGTCTTCCCCTGGTTTCTGTCCCAGGGGTAGACGACCCACGTGGTGGGGTATTTAAGTTGAAGCGAACGAGAGTCATTGGCTGCTGGGGCAGTTGCGGTCGTAGTGTCCGGTCCCACCATAGTTGAAACACACAAGGCTGGCAGGTGGAATGCTAGTTTGCCAGGGTTGGCTTGGCCGGTTAGGAGAGGCGTAGGTGGAACCACTGGGCCGGCTTATTGGAGCAAGAGCCCAAGGTGGAGCAGCTGACATGGTACCGCTACCCGAGGGAGCAACATAGAATGGTCGGTAGCTAGGAGTCGGGCCCCTTGGGACTCCCATTTTTCGCTTTCAGCTAGCCTCGAAGGTCTTGCACTCATTTTTGAGGAGTAGCATTTTGTTGACCAAATGCTGGAAATTATGGAAGTCCTGAACCACTAACTGCACTTGCAGTCCATCGCGCAGCCCTTCCATAAAATAATCGATTTTTTCCCCTCATTAGCTATGTCACTCTGCGCATAACGAACCAACTAGGTGAACCGTGTTAGATACTCACCCACTATAGAGTTGCCCTGTTTCAAGGCCCTGAACTCGTTTCTCCTCATGTGCATGACACTAGAGGGAATGTAGTTGTTTCTGAACGCCTCTCTGAACTCAGTTCACTCAACTTCTGGCGCAACTACTTCCACTATAGTCTGTACTTCAGCCACCTCATCCTCATATGCTTCTTCTTCTTCCTCCTCCTCTTCATTCTCTTCGCCCTCTGCCAATTCAGACTCTCCGCTACCTCTGGCGGCAGAGTAATTATCCCACCAGTCGGTGGTTGGTCCTACAAGCTGATGGGTTGCGGATATCACCTTGTCTTCCTCTCGGCATCAAGCCAGGGTCAGTTTCTTTTCAATAGTACAGAGCCAATCTTTAGCTTCTAGTGGCTCACTAGTGCTAGAGAAAACTAGGGGCTTTGTGTGCAAGAACACCCCAAGTTTTGACCCTTGACTGGATGCTCTAGTGTGCTGATTGGCTGCTATTGCTTGTAACAACTGTGTCTGCTGAGCCATCACTTGTGCTAGTGTGGGGTGCTCAGGTGGTGTAGGAGGTATTGGGCCATGCCCACAACCTCTCCCTCTGGTGGCTCTTCTTGGAGGCATCTGTTGAACAAATACTATTTAGGTTGAACAAATACTATTTAGAGCAGAACAATGGATTGATAAACTAACACTTAAGGAGAAGGAGACTAAAACGACACACAAAAATATGAGATGACATAAAGTAGCATAATCAATACCAAACTCGTGGAAATCATTAAAGTGCATTTAAACCAAAACCAAGTCCAGAACAACTGCCAAACACTTACAAACCAAAGCATAACCGAACTACACGTCTACGACTAGCACTCCGTACAACAAAAAGGGTAGATGCTAGCTAATCCCAAAATACTATCCTAGCTAGCACTACTGCATACCCTAGCCACCTCTATCCTACTGATCTTCCTCGGATAGCTCATTTGTCTCACTGAGGTAACCCCCACTGCATCCGCGAGTGGGCGGGGTGTGGGAGCGAGAACGGCTGGCACTTGAGTCCGCCACTGCGATGGTGATCGGGGCATCGGGCCACGTACACGCTTGAGCGCTGTAGTCCTCAGACGGAGGGTGCTGATGCTGCCTATTGTGGGGTCCCGAGGTGCGGTAAAGCCTCTAGTCAGAGTAGTGGTACGCGCTGTAGCTGCTGGGGTGCATGTCGCGGTGGTGGTGTCCACGGTCGTCCTAGTGAGCTCGAAGACGGCTGCTGCCCTCTCACGCTCTCCTGTCACAAGGGCCGCCTCCCGCTTTACCAGCTGAGAGCTGATGGTCTCGGCGCCCTCTTCACTGGTGGTGAGGGCCTGTCGAAGCGTCGTGATCTCCTCAAGCGCCTCCATGTACGAGCTGTCTTGGACCCGCGTTAGCTGAACCTAGTGGGTCAGGTATGGGTCGTCCACAGTAGCGGTGTTGTTGACGTCTTCCCTCCCGAAGGGAAGGGTAGTAGAGGAAGGGGGTGGTGGCCAGTAGATCCTCGTGGATATCGCACAGGCGCATGGTGTCCTGGCGTACTGTGTCTTGGACTGTGGAGGTGGAGGTGATCCACTCGGGTCTTGCGTCCCCTACAGATGTTGTGGGGCTCGAACTCCCCCTCGTGGGCGTGGAGAAAAACCTCTACAGTCCAAGCCTCCTGATGTCCTGTCCGGTCATGCGTCCCCTGTAGATGGGACGCTAGTGGTACTGTAGGTGCTGGAGCAGCTGGTGGAGCACACTGTCGCAAAATTCTCCACTCAAACTCACCCAAGAACTCAAGAACACACAGTGTTTGGTGCTGCGAAAGATTGAGCTACGTTTTCGGTTTAATTGACTGGAATTTAAAGACAACAGAGGGAGGATCGTCTCCTCCATGCGCACACAACGGACTCCGCTTCGTGCGCCATCCCGCACGATCACCTATGCCACGCGCGACACGCGCGCACGCTGAACTGCGCGCGAGCTCCACCACTGCATGGCCGAAACAAATGGCCACACCTTGACTGACTCAAACGGAAACAAAATAGGGATACAAGCGCAGGATTACAAGCGACATTCTCCTCCTAATCCTGACGCTGAAGCTTGGTGTTGACGACACCGATCCGGTCGCGCAGCTCCTGGAACTTCACGCGTCCAAGCAGCTTCGTCAAAATGTCTGCGAGCTGATCTGCAGTGCCGATCTGCTCGAGGACGATCTTCCCGCCATTGACGCACTCTTTGATATAGTGGAATTTTGTATCTATGTGCTTGCTTCTATCGTGATGGACGAGATTCTTACTGAGATCGATGGCGGACTTGCTGTCCACCTTGAGTGACGGCGCTCTAGGCTCTGAGCAGAGGAAGTCTCTCAGCAGCCGAGTCAACCATACGCCCTGGCAGGCTGCGCTCGCCACGGTGATGTACTCCGCCTCACATGATGAAAGAGCCACAACCTTCTGCTTGCTTGACTGCCAAGTGATGGGGCTCATGCCGAGGCAGTAGAGCACGCCGCTCGTGCTCCTGCGATCGTCGATGTCGCCGGCGAGATCGCTATCACTGTAGCCGATCAGCCGGTGCTGCTCCTCCTCCGATCTTCCATAATGAACACCATAATCAAGTGTACCTGAGATGTAGCGGAGAAGATGCTTGACCGCCGTGCGATGATCCTCGTGCGGCTCCTCCATGAAGCGTCTCACGTATCCCACCACGTAGGCGAGATTAGGTCATGTGTTCACCAAGTACCTGAGCCCACCGACGATGCTTCTATACTCCGTCACGTTCACCGGCGGGCTGGTACTGGCCTTGCTCAACTTGAGGCGGGCTTCAATGGGAACAGAGCACACATTGCAGCCCGCCATGCCACTTCGCTCAAACAGCTTCGCGGCGTAGGTGGACTGACAGAGACTGATGCCGCTCGGACCTTGACGCACCTCAATCCCGAGATAGTAGGAGAGCAGCTCGAGCTCACTCATCCTGAATAGCTTCTTCATCTCGAACTTAAATTTTTTGATGTCGTCGTTCCCATGCCCGGTGATGATGAAGTCATCAACATAGACGCCGACGATGAGCCGCGACGCCCCTGCGCCGTGCATGTACACACCGTGCTCCTCTGGAAACCAAGCGACAAAAGGCTGGCGTCGAGCTTGGCATTCCAGGCCCTGGGTGCTTGATGAAGGTCGTAGAGTGCTTTCCTGAGTCGAAGCACCTTGTGTTCAGCACCGTCGACGGCGAAACCGGGTGGTTGAACGACGTACACCTCTTCTAGGAGCTCGCCGTTTAGGAACGCACTCTCAATGTCCATGTGGTGGACCTGCCACCTCTTGTGCACCGCCACGGCGAGCAGCAGCTGCACGGACTCCATGCGGGCCATCGGCGCGAACACCTCATCGAAGTCGATGCCTACGCGTTGCACGTACCCCTTCGCCACCAACCATGCCTTGTGTTTGACAATGGCACCGTGCTCGTCGTGCTTCACCTTGAAGACCCATTTCAGCCCGATGGCCCGGTGTCCAGAGGGGAGATCGGCGAGCTCCCAGGTGCCGTTGTCGTCGATGGATTTCATCTCCTCCAGCATTGCGCGATGCCAGCATGGGTGTTGCTCGGCCTCGCCGAACGACGCTGGCTCCTCGGCGGTGGTGAAGTGGAGCTCGTCGTACTCGAGGACGCGCGATGCGAGGCCTGGTGTCGGCGCCTGCCCCAACACATTGTCCAGCGCGCGGAACCGGAGTGGGGCATTGTCGTGATCAGCGTCGAGCTTGTCCTCGGCGTTGGCTGGTGGAGTGACGAACTCCACCTCGGTTCCACTACGCCCTAGGTCGCCACCGGTGCAGGGTTCCTGGCCGACGTCGCGCCACCCAGCGGCGTCGAGGGAGTCGTGGGCGTCTGCGGTGCCTCATCTTGGGCACTCGCTCTGCCGCCTTGCGCTGCGCCAGGCACGTACGCCGTGATGTACTCCACAGTGAACGGCTCCTCCGTGTCCACGCCATCATGCTTGTCCCAGCTCCACTGCCGCGCCTCATCAAAGACGACGTCGCGCGTGACGTGGACGCGCTTGTGCACTGGATCGAACACCCGATATGCCTTGGATCCTTCTTCATATCCAACGAAGATCATCGGAGAGCTCCGATCGTCGAGCTTCTTCAGGTGTGGCTGCGTGTTCTTGACATGCGCGACGTAGCCAAAGGTCTGAAGGAAGTGCACCGCGGGCTTCTTACCATGCCACGCCTCATACGACGTCTTGCTGTCGAGGCTCCGGGTCGGTGCGCGGTTGAGAATGAAGACTACGGTGGAGACGGCCTTGCCCCAGAAGATCCCCGGCAAGTTCTTCGCCTTCAACATGCTACGGGCCATGCCCACAATAGTTTGGTTGCGGCGCTCCACAACCCCATTTTGCTGTGGCGAATAGGGGGCCGTGAGCTGCCGCTGGACACCTTGCTCTGCACAGTAGGTCCTGAACTCGATCAACGAGAACTCTCCACCGCGGTCAGTACGGAGCACCTTCAACTTGCGCCCGGACTCCACCTATACCCTTGCCTTGAAGCGCTTGATCGCCGCCGCCGCTTGATCCTTGCTTGCGAGAAGAGAGAGCCACATGTAGCGGCTCATGTCATCTACCAGCAGCAGGAAGTAGCGGCTCCCACTCAGCGTGGTAGGTGACACAGGTCCACAGAGGTCGCCATGTACTAGCTCAAGGGCCTCCTCTACACGAAAACGTGCCTTCTCCGGGAACGAGTTGCGGCGCTGCTTGCCGGCGAGGCAGCTGTCGCACACCTAATCAATGTGATCAACGTGTGGCAGCCCATGCACCATGTCGTCGTGCGCCAACTTCCGCAGCGCCTGGAAGATGATGTGGCCAAAATACTCGTGCCATCGCCACGCCTCGATGTTGTGTTGTGCAGAGAGGCACACCGGGCGCACGATGTTCAGCTTGATGGAGTAGAGCTGGTTGCCGGAGCGCCGCACCCGAGCCAGGAGTCGACCCTGCTGGTCCCAGATCTTCATCAGCCCGTCGTCGATGTGAATTTGGCAGCCGGATTCGTCCAGCTGCCCGACGCTGATGAGGTTGGTGGTGAGACGGGGAAAGAGGTACACCCCGGTCAGGGCGCGATGCTCGCCATTCTTGCAGGAGAAGAGCACAGTGCTGTGGCCCTCGATGCTGACCACGGACCCGTCCCCGAACTTGACCGTGCCGATGATTGCGTCGTTGAGCTCGGAGAAGGCGGCGTGTGACCCAGTCATATGATTGGTCACGCCCGTGTCTAGGTACCAGAAGTCGTCGTCGCACTCGCCATCTCGGTCCTGCTGCGCAAAGACTTTGGCCTCCACGAGCCAGACTGGCTCGCATTGCGGTGGTTGACGGCGGTGGGGTGGCGGCAGTGTTGCGAGGAGGTGGGGAACGGAACTGGATCGCCCCAGCCTTCACCATCAGTAGCGTGGGCTCTTCATCTTCACCCTAAGCAACGTGGGCCTCCGCCTGCCGGGGCCGTGACCGGCACTCCTTGGCCCAATGGCCCATCTTGCCGCAGTTGCGGCACTTTTCCTTCGACATGTCACGGTTTCCGCCCGAGCTCAAGCGTTCACCGCCGCCACCGCTTGACGAACCGCAGCGAGGATGAAGACGGCGGTTGCCGAACATGGAGCCACCTGAGGATGCCTTGCCCTTCTGCCGCTCCTTCACCCGCGCCTCCCACTGCTCCTCGGTGAGGTACAATTTACCACCAGCACCAGCGGCGGGCGCGGGCTCGAACCTATCCTCTGCCGCCTTTAGGCGACCAGTAACCTCCTCCACAAAGAGCATCGAGAGATCAAGCAAAGTTTCAATTGACACTGCGATCTGACCAAACCTGGGCGGCACCATGCGCAGGTACTTCTCCACCACCTTCTGCGTGGGCTCTGGGTCACTGAGTGTCGCCAGCTGGTTGACGATGCCGGTGAGCCGCATGGCGAAGTCATCCACGGACTCGCCATCGCGGAATGCAATGCTCTCGTACTCCTTGCGGAGATTCTAAGCACTGGCCTTGCGCACCCGATCACAGCCCTATGCGCATGATCTTGACAGCCTCCCACGCATCCTTGGCTGTTTCCTTGACTGCGAGAGTTGAGATCATCTCCAGCGGGATGCCCTTCAGGATGGCCTCCAATGCCATCCGATTCTCCTGCAGGTCCATGATGTCGTGCTCAACGGCGTTCCACAAACCGCGCTCCTGGAGCATGACCTTCATCATGAGGGCCCAATCCCCATAGTTGGTCTTGGTGAGGAGCGGGTACGACACTGATCCGCCGACCTCCCGCACCATCTTGTGCACGATCAGCTCATTGCCGCCGCCGCCTCTCGCGCCGCCACTGCCATCAGTGTGGCCACCTGACCGTTGGTGCGGGGATGGTCGCGGTGACTCCGAGCGTCCGTGCGGCATGAGCGCAACTCGAATGACGCGATCCCGGAGCCAGGTTCCATAACGGGCTCTGATAACAATTGACGCAAAATTCTCCACTCAAACTCACCCAAGAACTCAAGAACACGAACAAGAACACACAGTGTTTGGTGCTGCGAAAGATTGAGCTACGTTTTCGGTTTAATTGACTGGAATTTAAAGACAACATAGGGAGGATCGCTCTCCATGCGCGACAACGGACTCGCGCCAGGCGCCATCCCGACGATCACCCGTGCCACGCAGCGATCTTGCGCAGCTGTTGAATCAAGACGCGAAGCTCCACCATTGCATGGCCGAAACAAATGGCCACAGCTTGACCAACTCAAACGGAAACAAAACAGGGATACAAGTGCAGGATTACAAGTGACAGACACATGGGCATGGGACCTCCCCCTGTGTGTGGTAGTCCCAGCTCTCCGACTTCATCAGTCCTTCCATCTACAATTTTGAACAAGAAGAGTGTATGTAACCAGTAGAACCAAGAAAATGAAATAGAAAAGACAAGTATAGAGCTAGGAACGATAAGAATGAAGTAGTAATAAGATATAATTTTTGAAAAATCCATTTAGTTATCCCTCTTAGAATAGTCCTAAGTTCTTATCTACCGATCATGCTAGCTAAGGCTTTTACCCTACAATCGTATGCTCTGATACCAAATCTGTCAGACCCCAAATTTGTAATTTAGGATCTACTCTGTGAAATTGTACTATTCCCTATATCAGTAGATAACACACATAGATATATAGTTGATTCATTCACATACATCACATTCACATCATAATAGTGTACTTTATTACATAAACAGGCCATACGACCAATTGTCTTACAAAAGGGGCTGAGCAGGCCAATACAACGCACATAGTGCCTTATCACAAAAAGTAGGGATACGAGTGGAAGCAAAAAGCAAAAGATGGATCCATTCACTCTGCCCACAAGCAAGCGATTGGGGGGGGGGTCCTGGCCTAAGCTCCTTCATCATCTTCACCATCCGGTCTAGATGCCACGAAGTAGGCATATGGATCTTGATCAAATGGCTCTGGATGTTCTTTTATAAACGGGCATGTGTACACAACCGTACTCATGAGCCAACACACAGAATGTTGTTGTTATATATGCAAGGCCAATCAAAGGAAGGTTCATGGTTCTTTTATTTGCACAAAGCTAAGTTTGAATTAGAATAATTAGTAAGCAATTCCTAAGACCTAGCATTTTCATGAACACAGGTTTTAGTAAAAGGGAGTTTTGTTGTAAAATACTAGTGGATGCTCCAACCTCCTATATCACTGAGTGGCTCCATCCACACAATGCTCATGTTCTTTCTCGGGTCACATCCTGTACTTCTCATTGGTTCTCAACCATGCCATCTCAAATATCTGGGCTTCAACCCATCTTTTCATTCCACCCACAATTTATTTTATGAAAATGAAAGCTAATTCAAGTAAGTTCTCGACACCGCCCATGATCGTAGGCACGGCTATTCAGATAGTTTTTACACTTTGCAGAGTTTGCACACTTTATCCACAAGAGACAATCAACTTATAATGTCCATCTTGACACACTTCCATAGGTGTGTGACTAAGATGATTGTCACAAAGCTTTTACAATGCCCACCTCAACGCAACCCCACCCACTAGGTATCACCTCCTTGGGACACGCCCCTGGGAGGTCTCACACTTCAGCCATGTGATTCGATGGCTCCCTTACCCTTATACACACCACACACCAACCAATGGCGAAGCCACGCTGAGGCAAACAAATTAGTTAACCAGGTCGTACCCATTGTAAACTTGTTATTGCACTGTTTTTACATGAGAAGGCCATTACAAGAACTTGGTCCTTTATTGACTTGGGCGATACTTCCCCATACCCACTCTGTCGTGCTCTTATCCGTACCCGCCACGCTTTCCAGCCACCCAAGTCAAAATCAGTTTTTGGTTTTCTTTTGTTATGAATTTTTTTTCTGGTTCAACGTACCAACGAGGCTCTAACCTTGACTACCCAAATCCAATTTTAAGTTTTAAATGATGATGGGGCAAATTATAGCCCACATACCAATGTATCTAAGCAAGGCTAAGCATGACACTTAGGTACAGACTTAGGAGTTAGTATGTATACCATTAGTCTAAGGTTATAAAGGATAGTGTCCAAGTTCAAGGATTGGAAGTTTATACCCAATTATCAGTTAAGGTATTAACTATAAGCTAAATCAACATATCTATAAATCATAGCAATGTAATTTCATAATTTAAAACAATATAATTTGCATTCAAAAGTAGGCGCAAAATGGTTAAAGTGTTGACTCGCTGTAATAGCCCAATTTTCAATTTTTAGTTAAAAATAAAATTTAATTATTTTATTGGAATTTTTTGGATTTTTTAAAAGTTTTTCCTAATTATTTCAAAGCCAAAATAAAATTAATTGCAAAATAAATGACCAATTATAAGTTGGAAATATTTTATTTAAGTCCAAGATGATTCTAGGAATTTCTATGAATTTTTCTAGAAGTTTTGGACTTTATTTGCTATTTTCTCAAGCTTAAATGAGTTAATTTAATTGTATAAATCACTACATCATTTAAAATCGGAAAACTCTCTTTGGGCCGAATATCCTTCAGCCCATCTCGTTTTCGCATGTGCAGCCCGCTTGCTCGGCCCAATTTTCCTTTCGGACGGTCCGAACCGCCCACGTCACTGCCAGGTGGGCCCCACCATGCCTATTCGGATGGTCCGAACTGCCTGTGTCACTGCCATGTGGATCCTACACCTCGGCACATCACCTTCCCCTTCTTTTCCTTCGTCTTCATTTTGAACCCGAGCGCGTCTGCCATTTTCGCCATTCGGAGCTTTCTAAATCCTGGCCAAATCAATCGTATTTCCTAAATTGACGCCGAATTAATGAGCATGTATCAATCCCGCTGTAATACCTCAAATTCCAATTAGAGAGAATATTATTCGGAAGAGGGAAATTTATTCAATATCAAATACAACAAAGTTTAGAGATGAAAATAAGTTCAAAATTCAGATTTTTTTAGAGAGTTTTGGGCCGCAAACCCATAGTCACAGGGGAAAGAGCTGGCCTTAGAGGCCCATGGCCCATAGAAGGCTGGTAGCCCACTTGAAGGCAAGGAAGGGGGGGATCAAGCCACAAACCCTAGCTTGCTACAGTACCCATCCACTACAGTGACACGCCCTTGGCCGTCGCTGCTATCTCCGGTGTTTCCCCTGCAGATTGGCCAGCCATAAGGAAGAGGAAGGAAGGGGGAGAAGAGAGGAGAAGGGAGAGGAAGGAGAGTTTCTTCAGGGAGATTGTTCAGTGTCTTCATAGGGTTCTTCAAGGGTAACGAGAAGCTTTCCCCGCTGTTTGATGATGATTAGATGTGAAATTAGATTAGTTGATTGGATCGATTTGCTGCTGTTAGAAATTCAATTCTGTCCAGTTTGTTGTGTGGTCAATTTAGGGTTCTTAGAGACCTAATTGGAGATGTCCACCTTCTATAGATATGTATATAATGTTTTTAGCTTTCTGTGGCCGCCAAGAACACCGAATTCTGACATACGGATCAAAAGTTATGATAGTTTTCATGTCTGCTGTCCAGATTTCTGACGTGAATGATCTGTTTAGTTGTCTCCTAAGTTATGATTAAGATAATGGAAGAATCAGGGTTTTCACCCAACTAAGTTATTGTATAAAATCTGATAAAATTTCCAGAATGATAAAGAACGCCCTAATCGGAGTTGTAGATCAAAAGTTGTGACCATTTCTTTACTGCTGTCCGCTTCGTCTGGACAGAAGCTGTCATTCAAGTTCATCTGCCTGCTATCATTTGATTTTGGCCGTTTTGGGTCATCTCGCCAACTAGAATGTTGTAGATATGTTTGTTAAGTTTCATTAGGAACTGGGCTCACCTCGTTCTGAGTCCCAGGTCAATAGTTATGGTTATTTCCGTTCTGCTGTCTAGATTCGATTAGATGGTTATGTTGCCTGTTTTTCAAAATAGGGCTTATGACGATTTCTTGGATGTTTGGGAAGGTATTGTAGAACGATACTGGTATTGTACTGTACCATGTTGTATTTATTTCGAGTACTTACTTGTGTAGGCGGAGAGGCTTCGGGTTTAGGGGCATCTTCTTTGCCTACTACCGCAGCGCATCGTGAAAGGCAAGTACTTTGATGTTCATATGTTTGGTGAATGATGCATGCTTGAAGTTTGTATTGTGTTTTCCTAAGATCCATGAGAATATTCAAGTTTATGTCCCTTCCTTATGTGTTATATCCTTGAGTATATATATGATGTCTTTCATAATTCATACTTCAATTCATGCATCCTGTTTCATGTGCCTTCCACGGGAGTGGACTATAAGACCCATCAATTCCAAAGATGGGCACGTAAGACCCACCAAATCCAATGTGAGCAGTTTTGGACACCAGATGAAACGTTCTTCATACAGATTGGGATCCTCAGATTTTGGATAACACGGGCTTAAGTGAACACCGACGGTGTGTCACTAGCTATACCGTATAAGCATGTGTGCAATCCATTCTTTTCATTAAATCCATTCATTCCATTCATCCATATATTCATTCGTGTATGTTCGCATTCTTTAATGATGAGGTCTTGTTCAGATTTGTGGTATGTTCATTTATTCATCAGACTTGCTGAGTCACGGACTCATTCTTGCTTTGTTTGTTTATTTTAGGTGATCATTGATGCTGGCTCTATCAGGAGGGAGTAGACACGCACTAAACATGCAATTCACCATATTCAAGTTCAACAATATGATTTAGTTTCTATCTTTCATTAGTTAATTGATGAACTGTAATAAATAAATTTACTTCTCCATGTTATGGTTGATTTATATCTGCTTGTGAACTTTGATTAACGATGAACTGTAATAAATAAATTTAGATGGTGAAGGAAGGATACCTTCTCCATGTTATGGTTGATTTATTACTGCTTGTGAACTTTGATCACCTCTTTTGATATAAGTATTTGGATTCAGATTCTTTTCGTGCCATGGTCCTGTTAATTATTGATCTGTTTATGCCATTAGATGATAAATTATTCAAATTTTTCTGCATTGTGTTTGTATGTTAGATTATTTAGGTGACATCTTGGCTTCCAAATAGCCAGGGTGTTACAGTTGGTATCAGAGCGGGCTTTAGGTTCGTGGTTAATAGAAATATATTAAAATGACACACTGTGCACAGTAGGTGGGATGGGTAATTCATTGTTTCCGTATTTTCATTGTTATGTTTCATTTGTTGAGCAATTGTTGAATTGTTTCTGTACTATCTTTCTTATTGTTAATCTCTGATGTGATGTGATATCTTATATCTATGAATTTGTTCTAGGATTGTCATGAGATGATCTTATATACTCATAATTGATTATATTGATTATGCGTGTCAATAACGGATGATAAGAAGTGGAGGTCGTGGTTGTTACTCTGGGATTCACCAGGTTACACCACCGTTCGCGGTATGTGGTTAGGGGAGTAGTAACCCCGAGTACCATGGTTTCAGGTGTTAAGCGTGAGTTGCTTTAGAAAGTTGTTCTCTTCCTTGATTTTCGAATTTGGCAATACTTGTTCTGTGGTGGTTGATGAATTTCTTCTGGGTTCATGATTCATGATAGTTGATGGTTTTCAATAGATCTCTAATGGTTCTTTGAATCAATTATTGCTTTTTCGACTGTTGAGTTGCTTTTACTATTTGTGATCGTTGTCAATTGGAAGATTGATGTTTCCATGGTTGTTCCTTCTTTCTCATTGGAATAGAATGACCCATTTATTCGTTTGATATTTGGGTAATGAAAGTTTTCTGTTGCCAGTTCGTTAACGTGAGAAAGCTTTGGTTCTATGTATTTCTTTTGGATCATTCCGATTGTTGAAGGTTAAAGCATCTCTTTTCTGAAGGAAAGTGTTAAAATCCTTTTGTGATGCCTGGTCATGGTTAAGTTGGAGATTGTATTCAAACAAAATGGTTGGGTATGGGTTGCCATTGGTCTTTCTTAGCCCCATAACACGATTACTTGTTCTCCTGATTGCTGATCTATTGTTGTTCCTTGTGAACGTCGGTTATCAGTAAGATTTATCTTTTCATGGGAGTTCTTCCCTTCTTATTGGAAAAAATGACTCATTTATTCGCTTGGTATTCTGGATACTGAGATTTTCTGTTGCAAGTTCTTTAACATGTGAAAGCTTTGGCTTTATGTATTCCTTTTGGATTATTTCGAGTGTTGAAGTTAATGCCTCTTTTTCTGAAAAGAGTTAAAATCCTTTTGTGAGGTCCTGTTATGTTTAAGCGAGAGGTGTTAAACATAGAAATTCGTTGATAAGGTTTGAGTTATCAAGTCAGATCTATAGCATGGTGCATGATTATTCTTAACTAGAATCTATGAAAGGAAAATTGATTAATTTGAAATGTCATTGTATTTGGTACATGATGAATTTTAGATAAGAGTTGTCCACCTCTGTTTAGAACCTATTGATGTTAAGAAGTGTGGGAATGTTGATGAACCAGTTTGACCTTTACGATCGAGTAATCTGCTAAATTTGTTAGATGAGTTGGAATCTAAGTCCTCCTTTGGTTATTCTAATAGCTAGTGATGGTTAAGTTAAGGATGCGTTCGAATGTTGCCTTGGTAAATATTAATCTTGAATCCATTCTCATAATTGTTGCTGAGTTTGCAATTAGAGGTATGATCATGATTGTGCCCTTATGTGGCTAGACAGCATATAGTGTGTGCTATTTTGGCGTTGAGCGTCAGTAAGAGTTAAATGGATGAAGTCTAATAAGATATTAATATTGGTGTACTTTTGTGAATCGGTCAAGTTCTAGTATCATCTTGTTGAAAGAGTTTTGTTTCAACCTTGGGGCTTGTGTTCTTTCGAAAAGTCTTAGGATGGAGTAGTAATGTTTGATGATTCTTGGTAAGAGTATATGATTTCGACACCAGCAATTGTCGGTAATGTGAGAGTGATGTTGATTCACTTATAGAGAAAGAAATTTGAGCGCCTCTCGTGTTATTGAGTAAATGAAAATATTCCATGTTTTGCGTTCGCAATCTTTTGGAGTTCATGATTTATGTGGTAGCTGAAATTGGTTTGAACATAGTGGCGTGTTGGAAAGTTCAATTGGTTCAAAAGTGGTTCATGTGATTTGGTCTTAAATGTTCCTCTTGTGCTGACGTTACAAGGTGATGTTGTAACCAAAGAAAAATGGTTTTCTTCATTAAAGGAAAAAGTGTAATTGTAGCATTTGAGGTTGGGGCAAGCTTTGTAACGCACCACTCAATTGAAGTGTGTATGACCTTTCTTTTCATTGTATGAGAGTTCCTCAAGATTCAAAAGCAATGTTTTGTTCTTATGGGTTGAGATTTGGAATTCTCTTCTTGTGAGACTTGTACCCTCACTGTTGACTTCCCTTATGTTTTCCTAGTTCATTTCTTAATTGACTACTTTCCTTGGTCCTATGCTTATTGCGAGTGGCATACGTTATTCTTTGTGCTGGGAATCGCTTTCAATTGCCTTTTCTGTTGAGAAAAGAATAATGGATTTGTTTCACAAAACCTTTCAGAGTGTATAATGGCAGATGGTTGGTGGTGATCAACTAAATGACTTGTGAGACTTTGGAAGTCAAGTTGATTGAGACGCATTGAGTGATAAGTTGATTTCTTGGAGTAATCCTTGGAGAGGGTTTGACTTAAATAGAAGTTTGGTCTTTGGGGTCAAACTGATGGCATTAATGCAAATACTAGAACCTATAGTGGTTGTGGTTCAAGATCTTTCATTCATGTTAAGTGGAACTTTAGAAATTGTTTACAAGTATGGGAAATATTGGTCAGTTCATGAGAGTACCATGATTGGGTATATGGTTGTGTAGAAGAATTGTGTTGGCGTAGTTTAATGAGGATAGAATTGTGAGAACTCTAGTCGTTACGACAACTTTGGAGACGGTAGGAAATGTTGAGTTAATATCAGGTATGACTTGGTTTCAATGAGTAACTTTCTTGAAGTTAGAATCTTTCAAAGGGAATGTGTGGCTTCGAAGTAAAACCGAATAGTGGTACGATCAAGTAAAACCTATGGTATGGTGTAATTCCGGAACCTTAGTTCATGTTAAAATATTAGGGATTATCGAAGGTATGGAAACCTTGATCAATTTTATTGAGTGACGCAATTGGAAAGTATTGCGAGATTGTGTGGGTGATTTCTGATGATGTCACTGAGTGAGTATATTAGAATTGCGGGCATGTTCGAGATTTAATCTGATGATTTCTCTATCTGTTATAAGAGAAGTTCGTTGTAGAGGTCATGGAGGTTAAATTTAGGTTTTGCATTTTTATGCTAGACTTTTGGTCGTCCAAAGATTGTGTGTAGAGGAGATAGAAAACTGGAGTATTCTGAGTAGTGGAATGATTGTTGATAGAACCCTTCTGATGTAGTTCATGAGCGGGTGTACCAAGGATTCTGAGTTGTTATTTTGGAAAGTTGGAGTTGATGGGTTTGCGTGCGATCTATTTTGAGGTGCTTTGGGTGCCTTCTATCAAATTAATTTCGCTAGTAGGATGAGTTTCCTAGAGCATTTGGTGGATTCAATAGAGTCTCTCCACCATGGTGTGGATGATGTATTTCAGTTTGAGCATAATTTGAGGATGTTTAATTAAGAGGTTTAAGCCCGTGTGGTAAGCGATGAATTCGAATCCCAAGGTTCGAGAGAGGTTTATTTCCTAAAAGAGAGACTGAGAAAAAGGATGTTTCCTCGGGTGGTGAAGCATTTTCTTGTTTCTTGTTTGAGTTTTGTGTTTTTTACTAGTGTCTTCCGCACTTTGAGTTAGCGCTTTGTTGGCATGTTTGATTCTTTCCAATTCAGACAATACAAAAGAAGTGTTTGATTTGGGCATTCGAGTGATTTCTCCTTTGGCTTTCGTGGTACTCAACCATAAACTGCCTATTTAGAAAGTAGGATTGTTTTCGTAATGAAATGTCAGAATTGGAGTTTTACCCTTTTGGTGGAGAGTTAGTATTGCGTGGATACGACGAGAACTCTCTATTTCCAGTTGAATTCTCCTTGTGAATCAGTGGTTTAAGAACCAGTTCTGTGTGCATTCTCGTTTAAAGGAGGTGACCCTTATTAGATAAAGAGTTTGATTTTGAACATCAACCTTCACTGCATGAGCGCGTGCGGGACAGGGGCGTGGGCATATGGCTCATGGAACATGTGGTCCTAGAGTGGACATACGGCATAGCATATGTGCCGGCACTGGACGCACAGACGTGTACCGAGGGGTGGCTCTGGGCATTTGTTGTGTGTTTTCGTACCAAAGGGGAGTTTGGTTCGGGTACTTTGGTTCGTTTTCGACAATTGCGGAAATTAGTAAGTTGGCGTATCGCTTTGACCATCTCGGGTCCATACGCGACGTACGCAATGTCTGGTGTGTTCTGGTGCTAAGTGAGTAGCTGAGCGATTTAAAGCTTGGGATTTCATTAAAGACGTTGACCATCGAGTAAGGTCTTACCTTCGATCCTCTTCTGATGAGTGCAGCTGGAAATACCGGATTGAGTGTTAAGATAGACGTCGTTTTACGTCGTTTTGTTGTGGTCTCATCAGTCTGAGAGAGAGGCCACTTGGGAGTTGGAGTCTCACATGCGCGAACAGTATCCAGATTTGTTCACAGTGGGTACGTGTTTATCCTTGTTGAAATTCCAGCTGCAGTTTTCTTTCGGTTAGTTCGTCGAGTAGATTCGGGGTCGAATCCTGTTAAGGGGAGTAAAATGTAATACCTCAAATTCCAAGTAGAGAGAATATTATTCGGAAGAGGGAAATTTATTCAATATCAAATACAACATCAAATACAACAAAGTTTAGAGATGGAAATAAGTTCAAAATTCAGATTTTTTAGAGAGTTTTGGGCTGCAAACCCATAGTCACAGGGGAAAGAGCCGGCCTTAGAGGCCCATGGCCCATGGAAGGCTGGTAGCCCACTTGAAGTCAAGGAAGGGGGGATCAAGCCACAAACCCTAGGTTGCTACAGTATTTCCATACTGCTACAGTACCACCGCCCCTGCTACAGTACCCACACCCTTGGCCGTCGCTGCTATCTCCGGTGTTTCCCCTACAGATTGGCCAGCCATAAGGAAGAGGAAGGAAGGGGGAGAAGGGAGAGGAAGGAGAGTTTCTTCGGGGAGATTGTTCAGCGTCTTCCTAGGGTTCTTCAAGGGTAACGAGAAGCTTTCCCTGCTGTTTGATGATGATTAGATGTGAAATTAGATTAGTTGATTGGATCGATTTGCTGCTGTTAGAAATTCAATTCTGTCCAGTTTGTTGTGGGATCAATTTAGGGTTCTTAGAGACCTAATTGGAGATGTCCACCTTCTAGAGATATGTAGATAATGTTTTTAGCTTTCCGTGGCCGCCAAGAACACCTAATTCCGACATACGGATCAAAAGTTATGATAATTTTCATGCCTGCTGTCCAGATTTCTGACGTGAATGATCTGTTTAGTTGTCTCCTAAGTTATGATTATGATAATGGAAGAATCAGGGTTTTCACCCAACTAAGTTATTGTAGAAAATCTGATAACCTTTCCAGAATGATAAAGAACACCCTAATCGGAGTTGTAGATCAAAAGTTGTGACCAGTTCTTTACTGCTGTCCGCTTCGTCTGGACAGAAGCTGTCATTTATGTTCATCTGCCTGCTATCATTTGATTTTGGCCATTTTGGGTCATCTCGCCGACTAGAATGTTGTAGATATGTTTGTTAAGTTTCGTTAGGAACTGGGCTCACCTCGTTCTGAGTCCCAGGTCAATAGTTATGGTTTTTTCCGTTCTGCTGTCCAGATTCGATTAGATGGTTATGTTGCCTGTTTTTTAGAATAGGGCATGTGTGCAATCCATTCTTTTCATTAAATCCATTCATTCCATTCATCCATATATTCATTTGGTGTATGTTCGCATTCTTTAATGATGAGGTCTTGTTCGTATTTGTGGTATGTTCATTTATTCATCAGACTTGCTGAGTCACGGACTCATTCTTGCTTTGTTTGTTTATTTTAGGTGATCATTGATGCTGGCTCTATCGGGAGGGAGTAGACACGCACTAAACATGCAATTCACCATATTCAAGTTCAACAATATGATTTAGTTTCTATCTTTCATTCGTTAATTGATGAACTGTAATAAATAAATTTAGATGGTGAAAGAATGATACCTTCTCCATGTTATGGTTGATTTATATCTGCTTGTGAACTTTGAATAACGATGAACTATAATAAATAAATTTAGATGGTGAAGAAGATACCTTCTCCATGTTATGGTTGATTTATTACTGCTTGTGAACTTTGATCACCTCTTTTGATATAAGTATTTGGACTCAGATTCTTTTCGTGCCATGGTCCTGTTAATTATTGATCTGTTTATGCCATTAGATGATAAATTATTCAAATTCTTCCGCATTGTGGTTGTATGTTAGATTATTTAGGTGACATCTTGGCTTCCAAATAGCCAGGGTGTTACACCCACACCCATTGCGGCCCTGTCCCCTTCCATCTCCGGCACCAAATCTCATTGATTCTGCCTCGGACCCGGCGGGAGCTCCTTGCGATCCACGGAGTCTTGGCCGTGCCCGAGCCCTATATAAGGGAGCTCTGGGATCGCCTTAACCTCCTCATCTCGCCACCACAAACCCTAGCCCTCCTCTCGTCTTCTAGCTCCCGGAATTCAAAGATTTTCATTGCCATTCGGAGATTCTTCAACCTTTCATTCCACCGCCGCCAAGCTCATCCCGCCCCCTTCGTCGACTCCATCGACATCGCCTCGACGTCACCTACCCCGTGCGTGCCTCTTCGCTGGAGAACCCTGGGAACGTCTTCGCTGCCTTTGAGCTAACATCGCCGCCACAGCTTCGCTCATCGCCGGCCACCACATCATCCTCCACCGCTGACTTAGTAAGCCCTGAGTCCGCCTTAGCTCCCTTTCTCTATTGGTACCACTTGCGCGGCTCGCCGTGGCGCATAGCGCCGGCGAGCCCATTGTAACACCCCAGGCCTACAAGGGCCTGGAACGCTACTAATCTAACAGATTATCAAAATTAAAATGGAAGACAAAATAAATCCTAAATTTCGGTGGAACCTCCCCTGTACAGTAAGCTATACCGGAGGTTCCAACAACAAAAAAACATCAAGATAATAATGAATTCAACAGTTTTCAGAATCCTCACAGGAGTATAAACTGATCTCAAGCAACCATATCAAAGAATGAACTAAGTTCACACTCAGTACTTAACCAATCTTAAAGGAGAAGGGTTTTCAGTCACAACCAACCGGCATTATTACAGTTCATCAATATTGAATGATTAAATCAAACTAAAATGAAATCTGAACTTATATAAAGTTTGTGAAAGGGTAGTGTGTGTCTATTCCTCCCCATGGAGCCAACCTCAAGGATCACCTAAAAACAACAACGCAAGAGTGAGTCCGAGACTCAAGAATGTAAAGTAATAAAATACAAACAACAATCCATGGATAAGCCAACATCATCGGAGAATATGAATGAATTGCGAACAAGTATTTGAATAAATGCAATGAATGAATTGGATGGAAGGAAGGACTACACACATGCATATACGGTATTCTTTGGTGACACACCCGTCGGTGTTCACCTAAGCCCGCACTTAACAAAGTGCGAGGACCCAAGCCCCGACGAAGAACGTTTAGACGGTGTCCCGAACGCCCACATTGGAATGGTGGGTCTTACGTGCCCATCTTTGGAATTGATGGGTCTTATACAATGATCCACTCCGTGGATGAAATATGAAATGTGGATGCTGAGTATGACATATGAATATTGAACAATAAGAAACATGCTCACTAATATGGAGGTAACCACATGGATTGAATACGAACATTTAAGAATTAACAAGGTACTTAGAGGTACAGTACCAACAGCAAGCATACCACATGTCATAATCCTAGGAACACTAAGGTACTTGCCTTTAGCGTTGCGACGCGTTAGTAGGCAATTGCGGTGCTCCCAAACCTGAAGCTTCACCTCCCTTAAAGATCCCAGGAAGTTGATGAACGACAACCCACGAAGAGGATCTTCTTCTTCTCCTCCTTTCTCTACCCTCCTTCTTCCTCCACGGTCGGCCACCAAAGCAGGAAACGACGACGCTGAAAGATGGCAATGCGGGGAGGTGGAGCACTGTAGCGGCGTGCACTGTAGCAGGCGACGGAGGTACTGTAGCACGCCGTGCTACAGTACTAGGGTTTGGAGGAAAAGGGCACCTCCCCCCTTGGGCCTCCTAGGCCAAGGCCTGAGGCCTAGGTTCCCGAAAAAAGGCAAAAAAAACTCCCTTTTTAATCTATTAATCTCTGTTGGATACTTCCTTTGCTAGAATAATTTCGAGGTATTACATTCTACCCCCCTTAATAGGATTCGACCCCGAATCTACACACCGATCTACACGAAAGAAAACTGCGACTTGAAAATTAACAACGAAGAACACGCTTTGAAGTGAACAAGTCCGGATACTACTCGCATGCGAGACTCCGATTCCCAAGTGGCCTTTCTTTCAGCCTGATTAGACCACGACACCACGACGCAAAACGACGTCCGTCCTAACACTCAACCTGGTATTTCCCGGTACACTCATTAGAAGAGAATCGAAGGTAAGACCCTACTCGATGGTCAACGTCTTTAACGAAAACCAAGCTTGGAATTTTTTCATCGTTGCTCGCTTAGTACCGAGAACACCAGACGCTATGCGTTCCTTGCGATATACCGAGACGCTCATAGCGATACGCCAACTTCCTAATTTACGCAGCTGTTGAAAAATGAACCAAAGGTGTACAGGCCAACTTCCCTTTGGTACGAAGCACACCACATGCTCAAAATCGAGCTCTTCATCTAACACGGATCACCTCCTTTAAACAAGAATGCTCAACAGAACTCGTTCTTAAACCACTGTTTTACAAACAAGATCCAATCGAAACTAAAGTGTTCTCATCGCAACCACGCAATGACAACTCTCCACCCAAAGGATCAAATCCAAGATTGACAATTCATCACGAAAACAATTCCACTTTCTAAATAAGCAGTTTATGAATGAACACCACGAAAATCAAAGAAGAAATCACTCGAATGCCCAAACCAAATACTTCTTTTGGTTTGTCTGAATTGGAAAGAATCAAACATGTCAACAAAGCGCCAACTCAAATTGTGGAAGACATCAGTCAGCAACACAAAACTCAAACGAGAATCAAGAAAACGCTTTACTACCCGAGGAAACATCCTTTTTCTCAGTTTCTCTTTTAGGAATAAAACTTCTCTCGAACTTTGGAATTCGAATTTATCGCATACCACACGAGCTCAAACCTCTTAATTAAACATCCTCAAATTATGCTCAAACTGAAATACATTATCCACACCATTGTGGAGAGGCTAGGCTCTATTGATCCCACCGAAACATTCTAGGCAACTCATTCTACTAACGAAATTAATTTGATAGAAGGCACCCAAATCACCGCAAAATAGATCTCACGCAATCACATTACCTCCGACTTTCAAGAATAACATCTCAGAATCCTTAGTACGCCCGCCATGAACTACATCGAAGGGTTCTATCAACAATCATTCGCCGCTCGAGAATGCTCCAGTTTTTTCTCCTCTACACACAAACTTTGGGCGACCCAAAGATTAGCATAAAATGCTGACCCAAAATTAACCTCCAAGACCACTACAACGAGTTTCTCTTATAACAGATAGTGAAATCATCGGATTATATCTCAAACATCCCCACAAATGTAACATACTCTCTCATTGACATCATCAGGAATCACCCACACATTATCGCAATACTTTCCAATTGCGTTACTTAATAAAATTTCTCAAGGTTTCCATACCTTCGATAATCCCCAACCTTTCAACATGAACTGAAGTTCTGGAATTTCACTATACCTTAAGTTCTACTTAGTCGTAACACTATTCAGATTTACTTCGAAGCCCAACATTCCATGTGAATCAAATTTTCTCCAAGAGGTACAGATCAAAACCAATTCATCTTCTACTACTCCTCCAATAGCTTGGTAGAAAAAAAAAATCTCACCACTACCATTACTTAATGACCACAAATCAGTCGCCAGAATACGCTTTGTAAAACTTCGCAACACAAAACTGTTGATCCTTTCTCAAAAGAAAAAGGCGAACAAGGGCAAGTTTCCTCACACAGGAAAACACTGCTCCTCCTAGCGAGCACGAAACCAAAAGAAACATTCTGATAATGGTGATCGTGGAAAACGAAAGTTGTGTTCACAGTTGAGGGCACACATCCCTAAAAAAGGGAATAGCAAATAACAGCCAATAAGGAAAAGACATTGCGATTGAAACTCGACATCTCTTGAGCGGAAAGAGCAGAAAGTTTAGGAACGATTCAAATAACCACAAGAACCAATTAAGAACCAATACAATTCTTCAACACGTCAAAATTGTTCGGAACAGTTCAACTACACATGAAACATGAGACCCAAATGATCTTAGCCACCAAACTCAAAACATTTTCATTTACGGATTTCACGAAAAGTAAGCGATTAATCTCCTCTTACAGGAACCAACATAATTTTTTTTTGATTGCAACCTCACGTTGCCAATTTAGACCAAAGAGCCTTTAAGATTAAATCACACGAATCTCTTAAGAAACAACAGAACAATCCAATACCTCAATTTATTTAAAAATAATTTCAGCTACCAGTTGCTTCATGAGCTCCGAAATATCACGAAAGCTAAACTTGAAATATTCTCATTTGAACGATATCACTAAAGGCGATCAAATTACTATAAGTGTTAACATCAACTCACAACAACAATTAGAAAACATTTCGAAAGACCCACGTGAAAAGAATGGGTTGATTTTTTTATCAAAAGAAGAGGAAAATGAAAACGATTTTCACCAACCAGAATTTCATTTACCACTCGAAATGAACACAAGACCAAGGGGAAAACCAATCAAGCAATGAACTCACAAAACATAAGTGGAGTCTACAGTTGAAAGCACAGGCCTCACCAGAAGAGAATAACAGACCTTAACAGATAAGATCAAACGAGCATTCAAGATCAAAACACTTGCATCACTGAAGAACCATTAACTTTGCAACATGTCGCTTACTCGCCAATCTTCGTTTACCACAAAAGCTTGAACCCCAAAAGATCGTAAACACGAAACTTGAAATTTGATCATTTGAGAAATATCACGAAAGACAATCAAATTTACTTCTCTATAAAAGAATCAACATAACCCTCACAATTGTACATCAATATAAATCTCCTATTAGATTTCATCCATTTAACTCTTACTGAAGCTCAACGCCAATATAGCACACATTAAATGCACTCTAGCCATTACTGTTAACAATTGATGATTATTTTAATCATGGAAGCTTTCATGGTCTTACCTCTGTTTGCAATCACAGAAACAGTTATGGGTATAGACTCACTATTCTACCTTAGGTTCAGAGTCTAGAACGAAATATCTTTAATCTTCAATGTTATAGGATACATAAGACAAGGTTTCACAAGTCAACACATTCACCTTCATTCATTTCTTAATACATATAACATCAGTTTAGCATGGCAAAAATTAGGTGAATCAAGCATTTGAATGAGTTCGTCAAGTATCTCAATAGAAGACATATTCAGGATTAATATTTACCAAGGCAGCATTCGAACACATCCTTAACTTAACCATCACTAGCGGTTAGAATAACCGGAAAAAGGACCTAGATTCCAATTCATCTAGTAAACTTAGCAGGTTACTCGATCGTAAAGATCAAACCGGTTCATCAACATTTCCACACTTTTTAACAACAATAGGTTCTGAACAGATATGGACAAACTCTTAGCTAAAATTCATCATGTACCAAATACAATGACATAACAAATTAATCAATTTCACTTCCATGTAGACTAGTTAAGAATAATCTTCTTGCACAAAGCTAATAACCCAACCGGGTAACTCATACCATAACAATTAATTCATTTAATTAACACCTCTTACTTAAGCATGACAAGACATCACTTCAGGTTTATAACTCCTTTCAGAAAAAGAGGCATTAAACTTCAACACTCAAAATAATCCTGAAGAAATACATAAAGCCGCAACTTTCATAAATTAAATAGCTTGCAACAGCAAACTCTCAGTATCTGAAATACCAAGCGAATAAATTAGTCACTTTTTTTTTCCAATAAGAAGGGAAGAACTCCCATGAAAAGATCAATATTGTTGTTTAACCGACGTTCACAAGAAGCAACAATAGATTAGCAGTCAGACGAACAAGGAGTCACTTTTATGGAACCAAGAAAGACCAATGAAAGCTCGTAAGCTAAAATATAACGCTAACTCCAGAAAACTCATCATCTACGACTATAACCAGAAAACCAAATACAAACTCAAGGAGGACAACATCATCCCAAAAGAGCTCATCCTCATCTCATGTAACTAAGTTACCCGAGGTAACCACTTCACTATTCTAAACCACGAACAGTGGTATAGCCTGGTAAAACCCAAAGCCATAACCACAACCTCTTCCTCTCAACATTCGCTACCGTCATATATAACCATTATAATCGATTATAGGTATACATGATCGTCTCATAACAATCATAGAATAAATTCATAGATTATCAACAAAAAAGATAGTAAAGAAGCAATTCAACAATTGCTCAACATATGAATCATAACAATAGAAATGCGGAAACAATGTATTACCCAACCCCACCTACTGTGCATAGTGTGTCATTTTAATAACTTAATTACCACGGACCTAAAGCCCGCTCGATACTAATCAGAATAACACCCAGGCCTACAAGGGCCTGGAACGCTACTAATCTAACAGATTATCAAAATTAAAATGGAAGACAAAATAAATCCTAAATTTGGTGGAACCTCCCCCATGCAAAGAAGCTATCTAGGAGGTTCCAACAACAAAAAACATCAAGATAATAATGAATTCAACAGTTTTGAGAATCCTCACAGAGTATAAACCGATCTCAAGCAACCATATCAAAGAATGAACTAAGTTCACACTCGATTTTAACCAATCTTAAAGGAGAAGGGTTTTCGGTCACAACCAACCAAGCATTATTACAGTTCATCAATATTGAATGATTAAATCAAACTAAAATGAAATCTGAACTTATATAAAGTCTTTGTGAAAGGGTAGTGTGTGTCTATTCCTCCCCATGGAGCCAACCTCAAGGATCACCTAAAAAACAACAACGCAAGAGTGAGTCAGAGACTCAAGCAAGTCTGAAAGTAATAAAATACAAACAACAATCCATGGATAAGCCAACATCATCGGAGAATATGAATGAATTGCGAACAAGTATTTGAATAAATGCAATGAATGAATTGGATGGAAGGAAGGACTACACACATGCATATATCGGTATTCTTTGGTGACACACCGTCGGTGTTCACCTAAGCCCGCACTTAACAAAGTCACGGGGACCCAAGCCCCGTCTGAAGAACATTTAAAGACGGTGTCCGAATCGCCCACATTGGAATGGTGGGTCTTACGTGCCCATCTTTGGAATTGATGGGTCTTATACAATGATCCACTCCGTGGATGAAATATGAAATGTGGATCTTTGAGTATGACATATGAATATTGAACAATAAGAAACATGCTCACTAATATGGAGGTAACCACATGGATTGAATACGAACATTTAAGAATTAACAAGGTACTTAGAGGTACAGTACCAACAGCAAGCATACCACATGTCATAATCCTAGGAACACTAAGGTACTTGCCTTTAGCGTTGCGACGTGTTAGTAGGCAATTGCGGTGCTCCCAAACCTGAAGCTTCACCTCCCTTAAAGATCGTAGGAAGTTGATGAACGACAACCCACGAAGAGGATCTTCTTCTTCTCCTCCTTTCTCTACCCTCCTTCTTCCTCCACGATTCGGCCACCAAAGTAGGAAACAGCATTTATTTGAAAGATGGCAATGCGGGAGGCGGAGCCTCAGAGCGGTGTGCCTTTGTAGCGGCGGCGGAGAATCAGAGCACTGCGTGCTACTGATACTAGGGTTTGGAGGAAAAGGGCACCTCCCCTTGGGCCTCCTAGGCCAAGGCACGAGGCCAGGTTCGAAAAAAGGCAAAAACTCCTTTTTAATCTATTAATCTCTGTTGGATACTTCCTTTGCTAGAATAATTTCGAGGTATTACACCCATCACCGGAGCGCCACCACTTGTCAGCCTACGTGGCATGCACACGTGTGCTCCACCTCAGCGCAAGCTCGGCCCTAGAGCCTACGTGGCTACTCGTGTGGCGCTTGCGCTAGCCTGCGTATCCCTTCGGACTTCAACGATCGGACTTTGCACGTTGTGCCCACATGTCATAGAGAGAAAATTATTTTCTTTAGAAAAATAATTCGGCCGGTTATTCAATATTCGGCCGATGATGTTAGCGTGCGCAATAAAGAGAATTTCTGTTAGAAAAATAAATCAGTAATTCAATAAAATCTGATTTTCGAATTTCTTTAGGGTTTAAACTTCCAGGAGTTCGTTCTCCTTCATACGAACTCCAATTTCGACGATTCAAATTTCTAAATTCATATAAATTCAAGATCTAGCCAACTAAACAAAAAAATATTTAATTTAGAGTTAATTTGAATTTTCATTTGAATTTATTTATGATTATTTGAATTTAGCTTATTTTTTCACGTATAGATTTCGACGAATCTGGTGAATTTGAAGTAGTTGAAGAAGAAGAATTCGAGTAAGGCAAGTTATACCTTTGACCATGTTGATCCTATTATTTTAAATTATTTAATTCTATTTTAAATTATTATTGCATGCGTAATTCTATCCAGTTATTTTAAATTCCTAGTTAATCTGTTTCCTTTGTATGGCCAATGTTGATGTTTGAATTGTCATTCCCTTGTCACCATTGTTAAAATAAAATAAAATTTGAAAGATTATGTGCTTAGATCATGCTTAGACCAAAGTGTTGAATTTGGGGAGTTTAGCTAACGTATTCAAATTTGTTTTAAATTGAGTCTATGGTATTGTCTTACCTTGGAAGGTTTAGAAAATGCCTTTACTTATGAAATAAAATAAAATAGTTTAGACTTGAGCCTAATAGATGTTGGTATGGTGCAAGTCGATGCACAGGATCGATTCATTTCTATGATCGAGTCTAGGGTTGTGGAATGTTGCCCAAGTCAGTTAAGGACCGGTACTCTTCAAGCGTATTTTACTACGCTCCACCGTACCACCACATGTCTGGAATGAGATAGATTAGGCTTATTAATTTGTGATACCTTATTGTTATTTGTGCTATGTTGTTGTGTAGGTGTCAGTTAGATAGTAGTCCCACTTAGTGCAAGAGGGGGCTTCCGGAGGGTGGTTAACCCAATGGAAGTGAAACCTTAGCGGGCATAAATACTTTAGGGTAGAACATTGTAAAAGCCTAGTGATAATTGCTTAGCCGCATGCCTTTGGAAGCATGTATTGGCCAACATTAAAAGCAAATTATCTCTTGTGGGTAAAGCTGTACATCTTCTGCAGAGTGTAAAACTATTCGAATAGCCATGTCCACGGTCATGGACATGCTGAGCAAAGCCACTCAAGTTAGAATTTGGTTTGTTTTCAAAATGAATTTAGCACATGATTTTAGGATGGTTAATCCTTGTGGAAAAATTGGGCGGTCAGCCATGTGATAGGAGGGTATCCTTCACCATTCATTTATGGAGGTTATCCACTATAAAGTGACAATTTAAAAATTGATTCTTGCTATAGATTAAAAAGTGCCTTGAAACTTAGTGTGAGTATTTAACATTGAAAATGCTGCTTTATGCAAAAGAATCCTATTAACCTCATTTGATTACTCTTGCATGCATTATATTCTGTTATTAGGTGTAACTTGCGAGCACGGAAGTTGTGCTCACTCTTGCTGAATAATATTTATTCAGGTGAAGAATTTTATCAAGACCGTTAGGATCAGGACAAATAGGCTACGGTTATGGACATGCTTGGGGATTTCACATGAGGGGTGGATTTTCATAAAAACACTTGGCAAGGAACAACTGTGTGGTTAAACTCATATGGTTGTGTGAAAGAAATTTATTAGGCTTTGTGTTCTCTGTGAAAATAATTGTTAAACTTTTATTGTTTATTCGTTTTAAATTACACTTTCAATCTATTATTTGTATTCAATTGCAAATGTTGTTTTTTTGCAAAATAACCATAGAAGCCATTTCCCTTGGAATAAGCCATCATCTATAATTGCATTCTATGGTGCAACTTGTTGAGTACTTGTAATACTCATTCTTGCTGCAATCATTCTGCTGAAGTGGAGGAATCTTTGCCTGTTTTCGAGGAGGAGTTTTACGTGGAGTGTGATCACTAGGTCTTGATCCCAGTTGGTTGCCTGTGGCAAGTTGATGGGTTCCTACTGAAGTTGTTCATGTTTCGCTGCCATCTCTTTAATTGGTGTCAGCTCGCGTGGCTTAATAAGTGTAAACTCAACCATAAGATCACAACCGTTATTTATTAATCAAATTTGTCGTTCATTCTTATTCATCTTGTGTGCAATGATATTATCTATGTTGACACTGTATGCACTAGCATGATCCTGGACTAGTGCATTATACACAGAGGGTCCAGATTTGCATATTTGGGTCCTCACAACTGTACACTTAAAGGGGTTGAACCCACATGTCATAGACTCAGAGAGTGATTTAGTTTCTAATTAAATTTTCTAATCATACCGAGCCTGCATGTCATACTATCTTTATTACTTATTTAACCCGTCCTAATCTTTATTGCTAAGCACTAATGACCGAGCTACAGTGTGCCTTTCTTATGTCACAACAGAGCAGCGGAGGGCTGGGGGCTCTCGGGGCGTGCTTGCCACCGGTGAGCAGGGCCATGGAGGTACCTCGGACCACCCAAAATGGAACCCTATGGCTTGGGTAACCCTACCGGTGCCAGTGGTGAGGGCTACGGCGGCCCGTAGCGGTAGCGTGGCTACATTAAGCGGCGATGGCATTCGGGTCCATGACAGATCCGGTCAGCCGACGGCTAAATCCGAAGAACGGTGCGTGCATGAGTATCTACGTGTCACAAGGGATGTACCAGTGTGGATGGTGCAGCCAGGGATTGTCGGGATAGAGCTGATGACGATGATCCGAGGTGGCGCGGTGTGCTCCCTATGGTAGCAGGAATCTTTTTTTTTGAAGAGGGGGAAACTCTGCTTTTTATAGAAAGCAAATAACAGTCTTTCTGAAGGGGTAGAAAAAAGCGGGATCACCAAGAACCAAAATCTGAGCCAAAACAAAAGGTCGGTAGAATCGCCAACAAGAATCGCCAAAGACAATCGAAGCTAAACTGACTAAGATAACTCCGTCATCTTTAGAAGCCGCCACATAGCAGCATCTTCAAAAAACAGATCGCAACAACTTTGATCCATAGACAAAAAACCCCAACACTAACAGAGCAGAACCAAATCCAAATTACAGACCAGATGATGAGATTCAACTCATCTTACAAAAAATTTTAATCCAGGCTTCAAACATAGTCACAACAACATCCAGCTTGTTGCCATCATCCTTTTCTAACAGAATACGCCAGTGCTGCAAACAAGATAAAACTTTGAAGATCATGTCTACTAGATGTTTAATAAAAATCATTTCAAACGCCATATTGTTCCTAATTCTCCAAAGTGTCCAAGCCATAGCTGCAAAACTAAACAAAGCAACCTTATAGGTATTAGCCCCTTTCTTTTCCAGCCAATTCATTTGGAAATCAGCTAAAGACTTTGGTTGTCGCTCCCAGCCAAGAGCCTCTTTCAGACAAATCTAGAAGAATTTCGAAAGATTACAAGAGAACAGAATATGATCGATATTCTCCTCCAAACCACATAAGGTACACTTTGTTTCGCCTTTCCAACCCCTCTTCTTAAGCTGGTCCAAGGTTTGGACTCTATCATTGTAGCAAAGCCAAACAAAGATTTTAACCTTTGAAGGTATTTTGCTCTTCCAGAGCTTCTACATTTTCAAACATCTAACACCCCCAAACTGCAAATGCCTGTATAAAGATCTCACTGAAAAACACCCGGACTTCTCAAAACACGAAATTGCCTGATCCTGGGCATTACCTATATCAACACCCTCAAGATCATTTTTCATATCATCCCATTGCTGAAGTTCCTCTTCCCCAAAGCTTCTTCTAAAAGAAATATTCCAATTATCTCCTCTCTTCGCATCAGCCACACTGCTGTGAGGAGATTGGCAAAGCCTGAACAATTTGTCATATTTGATCTTAAAAGGACAGTTATCAACCCAAACATCCCCCCAAAACGAAATATTAGTACCATCACCCACTTTAAATTTGACCCCACAGTTAAACAAATTCTTAACCCTCAGGACATTCTTCCAAAACTGGGATCCACTGATCTTGCAAGAGTCATTAAAAATCCCAGTAGGAAAATATTTGGCTTTCAAAATCTTAAACCAAAGCTCATTCCTAGCTAAAGAAATCTTCCAGATCCATTTGGCAATAAGACAATCATTCATGACTCTAGTATTGATAATTCCCAGTCCTCCAAACTTTTTAGGTCTGTAGACAGCTCCCCAATGCATCATGTGATATTTAAACTTGCCACTAGCACCCCTCCAGAAGAACTTTCCTCTAATAGAATCCATCTTTCTATGAGTTTCATTGTTTAGTCTATAGAACCCCATAGTATAGATAGGAAGACTACTCAGACTGCTATTCACTAGGACCAACCTCCCCCCAGCTGACAAGAAGTTGCTTTTCCAATTATCAAGTCTTTTGCTTAGCTTATTGATCACGGCCTCTGCAGCTTTCTCCCCTATATGTCTATCTCCAATAAGAATCCCCAAATAAGTCATGGGCAGATGGGACCTTTTGCAATTGAAGATATCTGCCACATTGTTAGCCTCTTCATTGTCCACCCCTAACACCAAAACTTCACTTTTATGGTAATTTATTTTCAAACCTGACATCCATTCAAAGCAATATAATAAAAACTTCAGATTTCGAAAATAATCAGCCCCATATTCTATCATCAGCACAGTATCATCAGCATATTGAAGAATGGGAATCCCTCCAGGCACTAAGTGCGAGACAACACCCTTAATCAGGCCTGCCTCTTGGGCTTTTAGAACCATTTCAGAAAGAACATCAGCTGCCATGTTAAAGAGAAGAGGAGATAGAGGATCTCCTTATCTAAGACCTCTAAAAGTACTAAAGTAAGGACCCCTTTCTCCATTAATATTAATACAAACCTTACCCCCTTTAACAGAACTCATGACTATTTTAACCCATTGATCTGAGAAGCCTTTCTTTAGCATAACATCCTCCAAAAAACCCCACTGGATTTTGTCATACGCTTTCTCAAAGTCAAGCTTTAAAATCACCCCTTTCGCTTAGAAACTCTAAAGTCATGAATAATCTCATGAAGAGCCACCGCCCCATCTAGGATATTTCTACCTTTAATGAAAGTAGATTGAATCTCATTAATAACTTTGTTAGCAATCAGACCCAACCTATTGGCCAAAATCTTAGTGAGAATTTTAAAACTAACATTCAATGAGCAGATGGGCCTGTACTGTTTTATGTTGTCAGCCTCTTTGATTTTAGGGATTAGAGAAATCTCCCCAAAGTTCGGCCTTTTCAAATCCAAATCCCCTGAAATCAGGTCTTTAACCAATTTCATCATCTGATTTTTAATCACTCCCCAGAACTCTTTAAAGAACATACAAGGGAAACCATCAGGTCCAGGAGCAGAATTCCCTGGCAACTCCTTGATCACCTTCCACACCTCCTCTGTAACCTCATTCATCAGATTTAAATTATCTGCTTCTGAAACTCTCTGCATAGTACTCCAAAAACCTTCAACCAAACCAATCTCTTGATCATCTGCAGATCCAAACAACTGTTTGTAATAGCCATAGACATGGTCCCTGATGTCATTCTTACTTTGCAAAATAACCCCCTCATGTTCCAGACTAAGAATATGATTCTTCCTTCTCCTCCCATTAGCACAATTATGAAAATAACCAGTATTGGCATCCCCTTTAGTAATCCAATTGACCCTGCTTCTTTGCTGCCAGTGATGTTCCTCTACTTCAAAAAGCCTCTCCAGCTCATTTTCCAAAGAATATCTCTTGAGCCAACCTTTAGAAGATAAGCCTTTTAACTCTGCCTCAGAATCTAACTCATTTAACTGTTCCAAGACTCTATTTTTCTGCAACTTATAATCCCCATTCATATGAGCACCCCAACCTCTCAAAAAGCTTCTTAAAGAAGCAATACTTCCATTCCACCTATCCATTGAATAACAATCTTCAGAAATATTATCATTCAGCTCCTTCCATTTGTCCTGAACCAAACCTCTAAAATTATCATAGCATAGCCATTTGCTCTCAAAGAAAAAATTCCCATATTTGACTTTAACTCCTTCTCCAGTATTCAACAAAAGAGGATTGTGATCAGAACCCACCCTAGTCATACAAATCACATAACAAAGTGGAAACTTGACCTCCCAGTTAGTTGAAACCAGCACTCTGTCCAAATTAACCATGACAGGATTCACATGTTTATTAGTCCAGGTGTATCTAGACCCCTTTTTCTTGATCTCCAGAAGCCGATTCTTAGAAATGAACTCATTAAAGATCTCCATCAATCTAAAATTCACAATGTTATAGTTTTTATCTGCTGCCACCCTAATCAAATTGAAATCGCCCCCCATAACTAAAGGCACACAAGTATTTTTGCACTTCCTATCTAAGTCTTTTAAGAAAATATCAGCAAGCTCATGATTTGCTGGGCCATAGACTACCATCACTTCCCATCGAAAGTTAGAAGATTTATTCCTAACCCCCATACTGACGAAGAATCTCCCAGTCTCAAAACTTTCCACTTCCAGAAAATCTTCTTTAACCCCTAATAAAATACCACCCGAATGACCTGCTGCAGGTGTCCAATACCAGATGAACGGCAGATCTCCCACCAAGTTCCCAAGTTCTCTTGTGGAAAAATCCTACTTGATAGTTTCCTGCAACCCAATGATATCTAACCCCTTAGAAAATACCATCTCTTTTAACTTGCTTCTTCTGGCAGATTTCCCCATGCCTCTGATATTCCAAAATAAGATTTTCATCAAATAGAAACACCCCCCTAGCACCCCCTTTCTTCATCTTACTGCACACTTTCTTGTGCATCTTAAAACCTGCACCACCCCTTTGTTCATTGCCATCTATATGTCTGCTCTCATCCCTTGTGTCAAAGGTTTTTGCCTCAACCATATGTTCTTCAGTACTCACTTTTGCTTTAACTTGTGCAGCCTTAGCCAAATCAGCCCTCACAAGCTCTTGAGCTTGCATTACAGAGATGATCTCTCTAGCAATTTTTGACTTTTTGCCCAAAGAAATACCACAAGAAATAGCAACATGTTCTAAACAATCAAAAGAAGAATTAGTAAGAACATTAAAAGGGTTTTCAATTTTACCTTGAGATTCCAAATTCTGGATGCATTTCAGCTTGGCAGCCTTCTACTCCATTGGAATCCCTTTGTCTTGGATCCTTGAACTTTTTCTAGTTGCCACTTGAGGTTCCAAACTTCTACTTTTTTTCCCTTTCTTTTTAGTAATCTCCCACCCTTCATTCCCTTCAAGAATGTCATCTACCCCCACAAACTTCAGATCCTCCTAATGTATCAGTAGCTATTAAAGCAAACCCTTCCTCAGATTGTTGACCACTAATAATATCCACCAGATCTTCAGATATAAGACATCTCTTACCCTCCTCACTAAATCTGGGTTTTTGAACTTTAAACTGAGAAGAGGAATCCCCTACAAAAACCCCTCCTTGTGGACAATTCAGGCTGACCTTTTCAGAAGACTTCTCTTCATCCTCTAAAGTATGTGAGTTATTAGCTGAAATTGGAGAACTGTAAGCCAAAGGCACAATTTCCAAAACCCCTTTCTGAATGATCTCATTATCTTTGACCTGATCAATAGTCTTGTTATATAACTCAAAATCAGTAATATCATGAAGCTCAGTATGAACAGTCTCTTCAGGAATCTGATCAGAATCATTATGGAGGTTACAAGGCCATAAAACAACAGATAAATCCATTACCTTCTTATTAGGCAAACTAGTCTGATCAGAGCCCACATGCAACTCATCTTGCTAGTCACCAAAGTCAATATTACTGTCTTTTTTAATCACTACTCCCACTGGCACCTCTGAAAGAAAGGACCTCTTAGTATGAATCATAACAGGATCTTTGGACACTGTAGAGTTCCCCTTAATGTCATAAACCTCCTCCAACTCTTTCTCTCCCAGCTTTTTGTGAGTTTTACCTTGAGTTTTGCTATCTGTACCCCCATCTTTTTTATCTGAGGACTGGTTAACCTCCCCCCCCCCAATACTTCTCAACCAACTTATCCCATCCAGAATTTTGATTGCTACTATGAGAATCTTCTTCCTTCTCATCATCATCACCATCTTTCTTATGAGCATGAAATTTATGAAAGTGATCATAAACAGGACCCCCTTTCTTTTTAGCATTACCACCTTCTGCTTCAAACTTGATTTCATATCCCATAGAGTTAATAAAAATTTACACAAAACAATTTATATTCAAAGGATCTCTGCTAAGAACTTTCACTCTCACCGGATCTGCTCTTGTCAAACTTATCTCATCCACTTCTATAGGTTCTCCCACTGTACTAGCAATATTTTTCACAATGACAACTGTTTTAACAGGAGTAGGGATTCCTGAGACTTTAATCCAAGCCGCAGTCAAAATAGAAGAGGCCTCAGGATCGAGATTAGATTTCTCTATTTTAGCTTTTATGGAATGGAGAGCCAATTCCATACTTCTTACCTTAGACCAAGTATCCAACATTGCTTTTGAAGGAAAAACCACCCCAAATTCTGTCTCAAAAAGTTTTCTTACTTTCCAATCCCAATCAGCTTGGATTAGGTGTTTCAGTTCTTCTTCAACTTTGATCACAGAAGCCACCCCTTCTTTAATGCTCAGCACCCCTGATGCCTCTTGTAACTCAGAAAGTTTGAGGCCTGGAACTTGAATGCTATAAAAACCTTGACTAGGAATCCCAAAGCCACACAACTTCAACCCCACATGTTTCTTATCATCATGGCATCCAGAAGTCCAATGCCCAACTTTCTTACATTTATAGCAGACTGGTGGGTTTGTGCATCTAGCTTGATGATGTCCTGACTGCAAACATCTAAAACAAGTACCACGATCTTCAAGACGAAGCACCCCAGTATTCGGTCCTATTTCACCCCAATTTTTCTTAACGCTGTCCCCTTTACCATTGTTGCCTGGAGGAACCTTAGGAGCCACATTTTTAGAAATGTCAATTTTAGGGTTTCCGCCTCTCCCATCAGCACCTCCCCGAAAATCTCCTTTACTATGTTCATCTCGACCAAAACCCCCAAATCTATCGGAGAACCCCTCAGTAGAATCAGAATGCCACCCTTTTCCCGAATTAAACTTATCCCTTCTAGAACCCCCAAATCTAGAGTCAAATCTATCTCTATTCAGATCTTGCGAACCCACATGCATACCTGATCTATGAGAGCCCCCTTGTTGTTGCTCTTGATTTCTCCACTTCTGTGCTTGATCTTTGTGAATCTTCGCTCTTAATTCTTCCTCCACCAATAGATCATCATCTTCCATCCACTCCTTTGGAGCAGATCGCTTCCCACCGATGTTACAACCTCCACCCCCAAATCGACGCGGCCAACGACCTCGTCCTCGATCCATCCCCTCTCCCCGAACAACTTCTGCAAACGAACGCTCCAAAGGCGGCGGGTCACCGATCCGCTTAACCACCCTTGCGTTCCACCCAAAACGATGAACCTCCCGACTCGAAGCTGGAAACCCTAACTCTCCCACACATGCACCCTTGGGGATCCAGATCCAAGTAGACAGAGGACAACGATGCCAAGAGTGGGCGAAAAGGTCAGAAAGGGATGTACCAAAATGATGGTAACGATGTGTTTCTACTCCATCTCTGCTCGGTAGATCCTCTTGTCGCGCCACACCATGACCCGAGCTCAATGAACGGGCGATGGAACGCCCACGCAAGCTAGATAGCGAAGCTTCCGCCGGGGACAAATCCGGCTTTTTGGGTTTGCATTCCGTCGCCAAGGCCAGCAGCGACGGCAGAAAAGACCTTGCGCTCTCCGCCGCCCCAAGGTTAGAAACGACTTTTCCCCTACTGGCGGTGAGGGCAAACCCGTCCTTTCCCCTGGGGAACGCGGTCGCAAAGGTTCCGCAACAGGCTCCCTCATTTTTTTCCCCGAAACCCTCCTTTGTACCGAAACCCTCCTTTACTCTGGCGGCAGCAACCTAGAAGGGGGAAGATGTTGTTAACCACTGGGAGAGTTCAAGGTGATGATGAGGTGCTCGAAGCGAGATAATCAGAATAGGGCTCACCAGCGAGGTGCGGCTGTGCGTTGAGCGGAGTCGACCGGGAATGGGGAAGACAGGGTTGCCGACGGGTACCTGTGGATGGAAGGAGGAATTGAGTGAGGGGAATGAAATCTCGCGTCTTGGAACACATGATAACGCACACAGGGAGGGAAGGGGCTCACCGAGGCGGTGACGCAGCGAGGGCAGCGTTGGCGGGTGTGGGGCCCAGAAGTAGCGCTTCTTGTTCTCGTGCTCGGGGGAGGAGACCAAAGGGAGGGGAAAGCAGGGAGGAGGCTGGATGAGTGCGGTGCCACCTTTAAATAGGTGGGAGAGGGAAGGGAGCAGGTGGCTGGCGCTGGGCTGGGAGCAGGGAAAACGTTTTTGTTTTTGAAAAAAAATTTCGCCAGGGGGCGAAACCACCGAAATCAACGAAGTTTCAGAATTTCGATTTAGAGTTCAAACGGTGTTTGAAATTCTGCCAAAATTGGGGCAAAATTTGGACAAAAAAGAGGAAACAGCTGAAAAATGAAAAGTCCCTAGTTAACTGGCTTCGTAGTCCAGATTCATTTTCGATTGGACTTCGTTACAAACTAATATAAAGGGACCATCAGTTTCAGACTTGAGAAATTTGTCACAGATGTTCAAGTTAATTGTGAGTCAAACTTAGATCAGTGACAAACTTGAACATCTACATACACCAGATTCACAGATGAGACTTCAAATATAAAGGGACCTTCATACTCCAGATTCATAGATGAGATGTTCAAGTTAACGATGTTCAAGTTACAAACTCTGTGAATTCGTGACAAACTTGAACATCTGTATTCGGCATGGACGGCATGTTCAAGTTAACGAAGTCTCAGTTGTTTCCTTGTTGAAAAAATAAATAAAACTTGAACATCTATGACAAACTTGAACATCTGTGAAATTCAGACTTTCAGATTCAAACTTGAACGCTCGACGGACACAGTAGAAGAGGTGAAGTGCTACCTGGGTCCTAGAGTCTCAACCAAACCCTGGCTACCTGGCTTGCAGCTGCGACGCCGCCGCTTGAAGAGGCAAGGGGGAGGAGGCCTGGAGGCGAAAGGGGAGCTGAGTGGAGGCGAGGGGAATAGGGAGAGATGAGTCATGGCGAAGGTTACGGCAACAGGCGAGGCGAGTGAATCATGGGCCAGGCCGGCCGGCCGGCCGGATGTGTCGTTTGGGAAAGGGCAATTCAAATGCAGCGATTTTTTTGAACGAAACCGATTTATTTCGGATGGCGACAAAAGAGTCAAAATTTCAACAAAATTTCCAAAATTTTGCCGAAATTGTGAACCCTAGCTGGGAGTGGCGTGCAATGAGACGGTGGTGGTTGAAGCAGTAGTGGCGGAGGGGCGGCAGTAGCCAGGACGCGACGCCGGCGTGGCTAAGCAACGGGTGGGGCGCCAACTCCCCTGTGCGCGCTACGATGATGGTGTGGCACGAGTGGAGGAGGCGGCGTGTCAACATGGGAGCGAGGGAGAAGGAGGGGGGCTTGGTGGCCAGCGGCACTGGGGTGAGATGGACCGGAGCTGGACTGGGATGGAAAGGAAGCCGTGTAGGCTGGCCTAGTTGGAAAAAGAGGAGGGAAAAGATAAGGAGAAAAGAAAAGAGAAAAAGGAAAAACCAAAAGAAGGACTGGGCTAGGTTTTGGCCCGAATGGAACTTAGGGCTTTGTAGTTCTCCTATTTCCAATTCTAAATTTAAATTTAGATTTTCTGATTTATGTTTCTTCTTTTTTTTTCTACTTAAGCTTAAGAACCAAACTCTATTATGTTTTGAGTTATTTTTAGCCGAGATGCTGCCACAACGATCGATTTCCATTTTAGGGTTCTTAGCTTTCGTCAGTGCTCTTAAGTGACATTTTTAGTTTAACTCTTAATTGACGATTGGCCTTCAGAAAATTTCGAGAGCAAAACATCAATTAAAACAATCTTCAAAAAGTCCAAAAGCAAGTCATCAACTGATAATACACAAAAAGTTTTAAAATCTTGTATTTTTAACATCAAGCTCCTTGATTCATTTTTTTTGGGATGTTACATCGTACCAAAGCAAGAACCAGTATTCTACGAGTAAGGAAAGCACCTCCTTTGACCATATTGATCCCATATTTCACTGTTATATGTATGTTTATTTTCAAAATATATGCATACGCTTAATTTTGGTAAAAATTGCTACATTGGTGTAGTTGGTAGTTAATCCTACTTGTTGCATTGACCCGCCATGATATTTTTTCCATCCATACAATTGTCACCTTAGTAATTATCCTCTGATAGTAAATGGTGAAAATTGTAGATGGATCAAATTAGTTTATGCTTAGCGATGCTGAGTTATCAATACTACTATGTCTATGTCAGAAGTTGTAAACTTGATCAAAGTTGGGAGACACATGTTATGTATGTCTAGAGGGGATTACCTCTGTTATTTTGGTAGCAAATAAAATCTGAAAAATTATTTTAGACTTGGGCGAATGTTGGATGAGACCAACGCTTATGCAGGGGATGTTGGTTTGTGGTTTTAGCTCGAGTCGCCAATGACCGATCTATTGCACCACAGACCCATGTATTCTCGTACGACCACATGTGCCTTAGTGGGAAGGCCTTAGCATAATAAATTGACATGTTGCAACAAAACCGCGGGTGGTAGATTGTAGGTTTTGGGTTTGAGCGGGCATGGAGGACATAACGTTCGAAGGGACCTTGTCAGTTCAAGCAAGGTTTACCAACATAACGTATGAGTCTTGGGATGTCGTAGGGCACTCCACATATTAAGAAGGTATCATAGCGTAGTTGTTGTTAGGGCCGATGATGTAAAAGCTTCGTCATGAACTCTCAAATCAGGTACCTTCAGTATCGCGTGACATGTATGATGGGATGTTTATGTCGTGTGGGTAAAGTGTAGTCCCTGGTCATGGACATCGTTTGGTTATATCTCTCAATTAGTAGTTTTTTTGTTTTCTAAAATGGTTTGGGTAACGTATGGATAGGGAATCCATGCGTAGTTGGTTCGGCATACAGACTTTGCCATTGTTTTAATATCTATGGCAGCAATCCACTTTTTTAAATTATGATCTTTATGATTTATTAATGTGTACTTATCAATGTCAAATGCTCTTTCAACTTCTGATTGCAATCTATTACTTATTATTGCAAATAAAATCTTGCTTTATGCATAATGATAAACTGTAGACATTGCTACAGAAAAGGTAATCACAGACGGTTCAAAATCGTCATCATAGACGGTTTTTTGAACCGTCTGAGTTTATGGGTCAGTGATACTACGAGGTCATCACAAACGATTTTTGAACCGTCTGTGAAAAAGCTATCACAGATGGTTCTGAATAAGAACCGTCTGTGATAGTCAATTATCACGAGCGGTTCTTGCTCGTAACCGCTCAGTGATAATTGATTATCCTGACGGTTCTTGTTCAGAACCGTCTGTGATAGTATTTTCTATTGCAAAAAAAAAATTGAATTCTGAGCCAAACCAATCAATTGCTGGACAGTTGGCCCAAGTATCTGCATATGGTTGATTACACAATCTGGAATGAAAGAAAACTTAAACTGGATGGCGAACGAACGGCGAAAACGAGTGCTGAAACTTCGGAGGCCGTTTTGAGGCCCTAAATGACCTTTTTTGGGGTTTTCACTTTTTCGAGACCTCGCGAAGAGAATTTGACCTGGAATTATGATTTTTGGATTGAGCTTTTTGTTAGCTTTTCAACGAGCCAAAAAACGTTGCAATCCGAGTTCGTATGCAAAAGTTATGGCTGTTTTACCGAACAGTGCGCGAAAATGAGTCTGAGATGAAGATGTCGATGATGGCCTTGTACTCGGATTCAGGGATGCCGAGGTGCTCATTCTCGATGTTCGTAATCTTATCTTGATCTATTCATTCACAAGAAAACCACGGTCACAATTGAGAGCCACCAAAAGCAACAAGGCAGGGGGAGGCGACAAGCGATTGATCACTTACTAGCATGTTGGATATCAACCAGGAAGAGAGGGGAGGGGATCAGATGGGGGATATCACCGGCAATGAAGGAGAGGCGATGGCAGCATCACCGTGGCGTCACAACTGGAGGTGGAGGAGCTCACGACGGTAGTCGGCGGTAGTTGGAGCTCGGCGTAGGAAGGGGAGAGGGAGAGACTGATGGAAGACAAGGCAGTGGTGGCTATAATATATAAGCACAGTGCCAAAACATTTCACCTCCCGTGCATGTGTCCAAAACATTTCGCCTTCCGCGCACGCGTCCAAAAATTTCCGCCATCCTGCACTGCGAATCACAGACGGTTTCAAACAAAAACCGTCTGTGTTGACCATAATATCACAGACGGTTCTGAACAAAAACCGTCTGTGATATTTAGTAGTTGATGAGCCCCGAAGGTCCTTGTTTTGGCCCGATCTTTCGATGAGAATGATAACTATCGATTTTGGTGGAGGTGACTCTCGTGATTCGACTACAACCGTACGACGACGCTTGCACCTTAGCAATCGTTGAACCAACTCCGAGATGTTATTGATCTTGCTGGAAGCATGATCAACCTGACCACGAAGGTCTATTCCTGCATGCAATCGAAGAATACGCAAGAACAAGATAAAACGCAATCTGATGTATTGCAAATATTTATGAAGTATTGATAAGTTGGGATTTCGAAAAGCTGTCTTGACTGGTGGTCGTCCGACACAACTGAAGAACAGAAGTTTGCACAAGGGCTAAACCTTAACTCAACGAAATCCAAAAAAACTAGAGGGGGTATGGCCTCCTTAAATAGGGAACGAGGAGCCACAAAACTAAAGAACTAGCGGGGTGGTACTAAAGGTCGTGGGTTACTATTCACATGAATTTTATTTTGAAGGCTATTCATGCGGTGGACTTAATTGTGTAATATTTTGGCAATTTTATATGTGTTCTGGTATTGTCTCAAAAATTTAGGATTTATGTCAAGGTTTCGAAAATTAGGGTTTCATGATTTCATGTGACTTGGAATGTAAAAAAAAACTGCATTGCAACTCCATTGGAAATGTCGATATACAATATGGCACTGGAGTACACACGTAACAACTAAAATACACATACAAATATATTCAAACAAAATCGCATAACACACGATACTATATGGCTCACTCGTCTGACCCACTACTCTATGCCAGCTGCGGCTGCGTTCGCGTGCACGGCCTTGTTTTGCGTCGAGCATGACCCGTAGAACACGTCCACCGGTCTAGAGAACGCGTGTCGGTTCGGAGGGGGTACGGAGACCGTTGAGGCGGAGGTGGACTAGTAGGATGCCTCTCGAGCAGAGTCTGATAGGCGTACATTTCGTCGTGATGAGCTGTGTCGACAAGTGTGGACAGCAGGCTGGCGTCTAGGGTGAACTGGCGTCCGACGAAGACCATCCTCGCAAGGGGCAACAAGCCCGTGTCTTGGAGGATCGGGATGTAGCGATCGTCCAGTGCCCAGCAGTCCCTCCCTGCCTGAAGCGCCAGGGGCGGAGGGCCATCCGCGTTAGCGGTGAGCCATAGCTTGCACCGGTGATCCTCATCGTAGAATTGTTCTAGTAGCTTCGGTAGAGACATGGCTTACAACACATGGATTAGAGAGAACATTAGTGAGAAGGTGGCAAATGAACATAAAAGATTGTAAATTAATTGCGAAGTAGTTCTCCTGGGGTGATAAGCTACATGATAAGCTAGCTTACTTAGATTATGCTCCTCTGTTCTTCGGTGAATGCATTTCTTATTATTTGATTTCGCTTTACGACCAAACTAACACTACAAATTAATGTACACTACTTAATTAATTAATTACTACTAATTATTTCGTAACTAATAAACACTGTAAATTAAAAATTACGACCAAACCACCTGTGAACGACGGCGGTTAATAACGTTGAAATATCGACAGAGCAACACTACTACAAAAGAGGCTATAGCAGACATCCTATCACAGACAGTTAAAATGGAACCGTCTACATTGGGTCTGTCAGGCCTATCACAGACGGTTTGATTTCAAACCGTCTGTGATACTCAGTATCACATACGGTTCTATTAAAGAACCGTCGGTGATAGTATCACAGACGGTTCTAGCAAAGAACCGTCTGTGATAATCCCATATCCTGAGCGGTTCAATTAAAAACCGTGCGTGATAGTATCACGACGGTTTTTAATAGAACCGTCTGTGATAGTCTCCGGTATCACAGACGGTTGTCAACAAAGACCGTCTGTGAACTATCACCGACGGTTCTATTTAAAAACCGTCTGTGATAGTAAGCATCACAGACGGTTTGTAATTCGAACCGTCTGTGATATCCTGGCAATACATATACCAGGTCCCAACAGATCAGCCCTGCCCATTCCCATTTGAGCCGTCGCCACTAGGTCCTCCCCCCATTGCGCTGCCGACAGAGAGGAAAAGATCATCTCATCCTTCAGCAAGTTCGTTATCTACAAGTAAGTTAGATAATTCCAATTGTCAAGCTAGTTATCTTATACAATAGCTTTGCTTTAGTTGGGATTGAAGAATGACCTTGTTATTCTGAAATATATGATCTTTAGAAATACTCTGCAAATTCATTTGTGTAGCTTACAGTTGAAATGCTCTTGAAGAAATCAGTCTTTTTTAGAAGTACCTGAAATGGAGCCACTCGAAGGTTTATATGAATACCAAGAATTAGTGGAAATTCAATGCAAAGTTGTAAAAGGAGCGGATTGTTGTTATAATAATTGGCTATTACATTATCCTATAGGATTACTAGAAAAATAAAGTTCCTTTACCCCTGCTTTGGATGAGATCTAGTTTTCTGACCTTTTTTGTTCATTGAAAAATTGGAGGTTTGTAGTACCCTAACGAATCACGAATCATTTTCCCATGAAAATTGAACGTGTAACCATTCGCATAACAAGAAGCTATCTCATGAATCCCAAATCTAATTTTCTCAATTCATTATACGCTAGATCTTGTTAATCATTTTGGAATTGCAAGAAACCTATAAAAGCATTTGAATGAAGTAGGTGTTTTTAATGCTGTTTTCGACTATGATTAAATGTTCTATTGTTGATTAATACACATATTTAGATGATCTTTGTAGTTTGTAGAATATGCATGCCTCAACATGTCCACTGAAATTGTCTCATTCATAGTTGAATGCCCGGAAAAAAGTGGAGGGGCATGAACTGTTTGTAATAATTATTTGTTGTAATAAATGTTTATTGTAATAATTGTCATTAAATACGCTAATCCTTGATTCACATGGTGGAGAAATTAGTGCAACATGTTACAATTCGGTGCTTGATCAGTTTTATGACCTAATTGAGGTTGGTAAGGTGTACTTGATATCTAATTTGACACTAATTTGTTACATGTGTAGCGTAGATGAACCGAAACTGGATGTACGGTGTGAACCGTATGAGTCAAGAGTACATTAATGGCGTGGTTGCTTTTAGAAGAGCCGCCGAGCAGGATATGTTGAAGAAGGGGATAAAATTTATGTACTGTCCATGCATTGATTACGGTAATATGAAGATGTTTAACAACCTGGCACAGCTAGAAGCGCACTTGATTCGAAGGGGTTTCAAAAAATGGTATACATGTTGGACCAGTCACGGTGAAGAGCAGATTACACAGGAAGTCAGAGGCGCCGAGGTCGGAGGCGGCGGTGACGGGCGAGCCCTAGAAGGAGGCGAAAGAGCGCGCGAGAGCCTAAGGGGCGCGGGAGAGGAAGTGACGAGTAAGAGCAAAACCCTATCGGTTCCCGCCTAATAAAAAGGCTATCACAGACGGTTCTTTTAAAGAACCGTGCGTGATAAAATCTAAGCGGTTCCCTCAAAGAACTGCTCGTGATATCGTTCGATATCACTGAGCGGTTATAGTAGGAAACCGCAGTGATTTCGGCGTATCCTGAGCAGTTCTTTTCTAGAACCGTCTGTGATATCTCCATAAACCCACATATGAAACCAGTTGACAAGCAGTATGATGACAAGTTCATAACACAACTCCAAAATAAGTCCATAACACAACTCCAAATAATTTGACTAAAAATCAATTTATCCACTGATCAAGTGAAACCAATTTAATTTGATACTCCACATTATAATGAACATCCACATTGACATCAATATTAAAGATCACAAGTCCATAACACATTAACACATGACAATGGAATTAATTAATTAATTACAATAGAGTAAATTCTTAATTAAAATATAGCCCTTCATGATGATCGACGCGCATATAGCTAGCTTCCTCACTGGGTTCTTTCTCGAGCCTGATGCCATCTCCGAAAGGAGGCAACTCGTCAAATTGATTGTATTCTTCCTCGTCCACTACATTCTCAACTCCGACAATCCTCTTTTTTCCATGAAGAACTACGTGGCGCTTCTTATTTGCCGGGTTGGTTACATAGAAGACTTGAACAACTTGGTTAGCCAGTACGAATGGTTCGTCTTTGTATCCGACACGTTCGAGGTCCACGGTAGTGACGCCGTACTTGTCGACCTTCACCTGTGGGAGATGGACCCAACGGCACCGAAATAGGGGGATCTTGAAAAGCACATAGTCGAGCTCCCATATCTGCTCTATTTGCCCATAGTACAAGCTCCTCAGCCCATCGGTACTGAATGCATCTATGCAAACACCGCTGTTCTGGACTGTGCTCTTCCTATCCTGAGCTGCCGTATAAAATGTGTACCCATTTATGTCGTATCCTTGCCATGTGACAATTGTAAATTGTGGCCCTCTTGCCAACCATAGCAGCGTATCATCACTTGATGACCTCCCAGTGATTCGCACCTTTAACCATTCGTTGAACCGACGGTTGTGCTCTCTCGTGATCCAAACCTCCGACCGGTTTGGATTCTGTTGGTGTACCATGTCTTTGTGCTCGTCGATGTACGGGGACACTTGGGTCATGTGTTGCAAGACCGTGAAATGGGCTTGAGCGTACGTATCCAGATCGGGAGTGATTGATTTCCTTCCGATGGTCCTGATACCATCCAGTCTCCCCTCGTGACGAGATAGAGGCACACCAATCGGATCCACCTGAGCCATGTAGTTGACGCAGAACTCAATGACCTCTTCCGTTGCATAACCTGCGATGATGCTGCCCTCCGGTCGAGATCGATTCCGTACATAGGACTTGAGAATTCCCATGTACCTCTCGAACGGGTACATATGACGTAGAAACATAGGGCCGCATATCTTTATCTCTTTCACAAGGTGAACAATGAGATGGACCATGATATCGAAAAATGACGGAGGGAAATACATCTCAAGATGACATAGAGTCGTCACCACCTCGGCCTGTAGAGCATCTAGTCCTTGGGGATCGATGACCTTCTGAGCAATTGAGTTGAAGAAATAACACAGCCTCAAGATTGCCACTCGGACCTTGTTCGCAAGATACTCCTAATTACAACAGAAGCATTTGTGTCATCGGCACATGACAATCATACGACTTCATACCAATTAATTTCAAATCTTACATAGAAACAAGTTTCTTAATGTTAGCGGAGTAACCAGACAGACTTTCACACCATGCAAGCTCAGCACGATTCATTTCTCTCGGCCTTGGACAGAGTGTAGCAAGTGGGGAAAATACGTTAAGTCTGTGTCGATCTCTTTCGGTGCTAACTCGGTCCTTATGTTCATATCAACCAAGTCACGCCGTGCGTTAACACCATCCTTTGTTTTGCCACTAATGTTCAGCAAGAGACCAATCAAGCTATCACATACATTCTTCTCTACGTGCATGACGTCGATGCAGTGGCGAACTTCTAAGTGCTCCCAATAAGGCAAGTCCCAAAAAATTGACCGCTTCTTCTAGATGTTCTTCTCACGGGTTCTTAATTTACGTCCCTTCCCAAGCACAACATCGATATCCTTAACCATATCATAGACCTCTTTCCCTCTAAAAGCCCTTGGAGCTGAACGGTCCTCCTTATTTCTGTCGAATTGTTTCTTCATCTTGCGGTATGGGTGACTCCTGGGAAGGAACCTACGGTGGCCTTACATACGATTTTTGTGAGTTGTTTAACCATACACTCTCCGTAGCATCTAAGCAGTGCGGACAGGCTTTGGCTCTTTTTGTACTAAAGCCTGACAGGTTACCAAGGGTAGAAAAATCATTGATGGTGTAGAATAACATGGCGCGTAAAGTGAAGTTCTCTTATTTGTACGCATCACATACCTGTACCCCTTCGTTTCACAGTTTCACAAGATCTTCCAGCAATGGTGCTAGGTACACATCAATATCATTCCCAGGTTATTTCGGCCCTTGGATAAGTAGTGACATCAAAATTTACTTCCGCTTCATACACAGCCAAGGAGGAAGGTTGTACATACATAGATTCACGGGCTAGGTGCTATGTCGGCTGCTCATGTTACTGAAAGGATTCATTCCATCCGTACTCAACCCTAACCTTATGTTCCTCGGTTCCACACGAACTCTTGACTCCGATCGAAGTTTCTCCTTTAGGCGTAATCAGCAGGGTGTCTTAGCTTTCCATCTCTCTTATGCTCCTCTGAGTGCCAACGTAGCAATCTTGCCTCCTTTGGGTTTGCAAATAAACGCTTCAAACGTGGGATTATAGGCAGATACCACAACATCTTAGCAGGAGGTCCTTGCTTCACCTTAGCAGTATTTTGACGCTTGTATCGGGATGCTTTGCACACAGGACATACATGCATGTCTGCATACTCTTTACGGTAGAGGATACAATCATTCGGACATGCATGTATTCTTTCTACTTCCATTCCCAATGGAAAAATAACCTTTTTTGCTTGATAGGTGGTGCTGGGCAACACGTTTCCCTCCGGAAGGATGTTCGCTAGGAGACCTAACAATGCCGTGAAACTCTTATCGGACCAACTATTGCTTGCCTTCAATTTCAGCAGTTCAAGCACGGTTGACAACCTTGTGTATTCCGGCTTGCAGCCAGGGAACAAAGGTCTCACCGAGTTCTCCCTTAAGCCCTCGAATTTACAAAACTCTCTCTCACTGTAGTTCTCTTCTGCATCGCGTAGCATCTGATCCAGATTGTCATCGTGCCACCTATCCTCATCAAAAGCACAGTCCACATCCGGCAAATCGTTGACTTCCTCGGCGATGTCGTCATTATTAACTTCTGGTATAATCTGCTCTTCACCGTGACTGGTCCAACATGTATACCCTTTTTTGAAACCCCTTCGAATCAAGTGCGCTTCGATCTGCGCCGCATTGTTAAACATCTTCAAATTACCGCAATCAATGCACGGATAGTACATAAAATTTATCACCTTCTTCAACATATCCTGCTCAGCGGCTCTTCTAAAAGCAACCATGCCATGAATGTACTCTTGACTCACACGGTTCATACCGTACATCCAGTTTCGATCCATCTACACTACGCATGTAACAAATTAGTGTCAAATTGATTAGCGATTAATTTATAGCAAACATAAAGGGTTATAGATCGTTACCCTCGGAGCTCACGAAGAAAATACCTAATATCTCTCGACAATCCTCGCCTTCTCCTCCCTTCCCTCTCCGTCGGCGGCACAATGGGCATCCTATTTACCAAACATACTTAAATTGATTAGCGATTAATTTATAGCAAACATAAAGGGTTATATATAGATCGTTACCCTCCAAATTTCAACATTTTCACAAAACATCTAGTCATAGATAACTATTGCATACGACAAACATCTAAGACCATACCAAATAGAACTAGAGTACTGATCGAGCATCTAATCCTCAATTAGCTATAATGTATGGTAGAAGACAGGACGTTTCACATGACAAAAGAACGATCCTATTTGCATCCTATCTACCTGAATTTACAGTGATATGCTGATATTACTTTGGACTAATTAATTTGACCTACACCAAGGTTATTATTTGCCTACAAAACCACATATGCCTTTTCATAGACATTATAAAGAAAATAATCATATGCAATCACCTAGTGGTACTGCATATCAAATTTCATCACCAAGTATAATGGGAATAACATATGGTAGTTATTTAGTATTTACAGTGCTATGCCTCAAAATTCTAAACAAAGATTGAGCAAATCCAAGTTGGAATTTATGTTGCATCAACACGAGTGCCAATAATCTTCAACCGCACCTGACTATCTTTTTTAATTTTCACCTGAGCTGGACAAACAAGCAGCTCCCAGTTAGAACAAGAAGGAGCAGGATGGAGGATCTAGGGCAGGGAAGTGGCGCTTGGGAGAGGAGAAGCAGATCTAAGTGGAGATAGCGGCAGAGGCAAGGTTGCTCTAGAGCGGTAGAGGCAGTGACAGAGGCAACAGCAGTGCGGCAATGCGACAGTGGACACATGGCCTCCAGAGCGGCAGTGCGGCAGAGGGATGTGTCGGGTGCAATATATATGGTGCGACGATATCACAGATGGTTCTTAATTAGAACCGTCTATGATAACTAATTATCACAGACGGTTCTAATTAAGAACCTTCTGTGCACTATTACAGACGGTTCTCAATTAGAACCGTCTGTGATTGGCTGGATTATCACAGACGGTTTATGAATAGAACCGTCTGTGATAATTCACAGACGGTTCTATTAGTAAACCGTTTGTGATAGGCTGCCAACGGCAATTCCAAGCCCGAACATACCCAACACAGACGGTTCCAAAGGAACCGTCTGTGATGGGGCGTATACTATAGCCTGTTTTGTAGTAGTGATGGTAGTTGATGGGTTTCAATGGGTCTCTAATGGTTCTCTGAAACAATTATTGTTTTTCGACGGTTGAGTTGCTTTTACTACCTGTGATCGTTGTCAATTGGCAAGACTGCTATTTCCATGGTTGTTCCTTCTTTCTTATTAGAAAATAATGACCCATTTATTCGTTTGATAGTTTGGATAATGAGAGTTTTCTGTTGCAAGTTCATCAACATGAGAAAGATTTGGCCCCATGTATTTCTTTTGGATCATTTCGAGTGTTGAAGTTTAATGCATCTCTTTTCTGAAGGAAAGTGTTAAAATCTTTTTGTGATGCCTTGTTGTGGTTAAGTCGGAGATTGTAATCAAACAAAATGGTTGAGTATGGGTTTCCATTGGTCCCTAATTGTTTTTCAGAACAACTAATGTCTTTCCGACTGTTGAGCTATCTTTGCTACTTGGAAATGTTCTTATTTACAAGATTGTTCTCTTTCATGAGAATCCTATTTCTCTTGTTATTTGTTTGATATTTTGGATAATGAGAATTATCTTTACAAAGTTCATTGAAGAAAGTTTTGACTCCGCTCATTTCTTTTGGAGTAGTTGGAATGTTGGAGTTTAGAACCTTTTCCTTGAAAAAGAAAGTGTCGAAACCCCTTGTAAGGTTTTGTGGTGTTATGTGAGACTGATGTTAATTCTCGTAGTAATTCGAGTAGCATCCTTTTCACGTTGTTACTTATTTAAGTAATTAATTTGTGTAGGAGAAGGGAATTCGAGATTAGTGGCTTCGTCCTTGCCTCCTAACGCGTCGCAGTTTGAAAGGCAAATACAATTGATTTCTCTTGTTTGTTGTTTGTTCCACTTGATTGATGAATATGAAATGGGTAATTTCGGTATTCCTTGTTTCCTTTCGTAGTTGATATACCATGAATCTTCAATAATAAGACTACGTTCATTATATTCATTCGTTCCTTCGAGAATAAAGAAAACGCTTTACTACCCAAGAAAACATCCTTTTTTCTCAGTTTCTCTTTCAGGAATAAAGTTTCTCTCAAACCTTGGAATTCGAATTCATCGCATACCACACGAGCTCAAAGCTCTTAATTTAACATCCTCGAATTACGCTTGAACCAAATTACATCATCCACACCTTTGTGGAGAGGCTCTTCTGTTCCCACAGAAATATTCTAGACAACTCCTTCTACTGACGAAATTAATTTGATAGACGGCACCCAAAGCACCTCAAAAAAAATCCCACGTAATCACATCACCCCCAACTTTCAAGAATAACAACTCAGAATCCTCAGTACACATGCTCATGTACTACATCAGAAGGGTTCTATCAATGATCATTTCACTGCTCAGAAAATGCTATTATTTTATTTTCTCTACACACAATCATTAGGCGTCCAAAGGTCTAGTATAGAAATGCAAAGCCCAGATTTAACCTCCAAGGCCTCTACAACGAACCTCTCTTATAATCGATAGAGAAATCATCAGATTAAATCTCTAACATCCCCACAATTCTAATTTACTCACTCAATAACATCACCAGAAATCACCTACACAATCTCGCAATACTATCCAATTACATTACTCTATAAAATTGATCAAGATTTCCATACCTTCGATAATCCCTAATATTTCAACATGAACTAAGGTTCTGGAATTACACTATACCATAGGTTCTACTTAGTCGTAACACCACTCAGTTTTACTTCGAAACCATACATTCCATCTGAATCAAATTTCCTCCAAGAGGTACAGGTAAAAACCAATTCATCTTCTTCTACTCCTCCAATCGCTTGGTGTCAAAATCTCACCACTATAATTACTTAACCACCGCCAAACAGTTGCCAATTTACACTTTAGAAAATTTTGCAACACAAAACTGTTGATCCTTTCTCAAAAGAAAGATGTGAACAAGGACAAGTTTCGTCACATAGGAAAAACGTTGCTCCTCACAGTGAGCACGAAACCAAAAGAAATAACCTAATAACAAAGATCTTGGAAAACGAAAGTTGAGTTCACAGTTGAGGCACACATCCCTCAAAAAGGGAATAGCAAATAACAACCAATAAGAAAATGACATTGCGATTGAAACTCAACATCTCTTGTGCGGAAAGAGCAGAAAGTTAGGCACGATTCAATTAACCACAAGTTGTAAAACTTGACTCCCATTCTCAAATACTCCTTCTGCACTCTTTCCTTTGAACACTGAAATTAACCCTTTTGACTAAACAACGCATTACCACAACGAACAAGATAAGTTCTTTAGTCCAAACCACAAGAACTAAATTAAGAACCAATAACATTCTTCAACAAGTCACATTTGCTTGGAACAGTTCAACTACCCAAAAAACATGAGATCCAAATGATCTCAAATGACAAAACTCAAACATCTTCATTTAAGGAATATCACGAAAAGCAAGCAAATTTTCTCTTCTTAAAATAATCAATACAATAATTATTTTTGGATTTCAACATCACGCTGCGAACTCGGACCCAAGAGTCTTTAAGATTAAATCACACTAATTTCTTGAGAAGCAACAGACATTCCAATACATCATTTTATTTTTAAAAAATTCAGTTACCACATAATTCATGAGCTCCCAAAAGATTATGAAAGCAAAACTTGAAATATTCCCATTTAAGCAAAATCACCACAGTGATCAAATTACTACAAGAATTAACATCCGCTCACATAACACCACAAAACCTTACAAAGGGTTTCGACACTTTCTTTTTCAAGGAAAATGTTCTAAACTCCAACACTCCAACTACTCCAAAAGAAATGAGCAGAATCAAAACTTTATTCAATAAACTTTGCAAAAGATAATTCTCATTATCCAAAATACCAAATGGATAACCAGGTCCCCTTTATCAACAAGAAAGATAGGATTATCATGAAAGAGAACAATCTTGTAAATAACAACGTTTACAAGTAGCAAAGAGAGCTCAACAGTCGGAAAGACATTAGTTGCTTAAAAAAACAATCAGGGACCAATGGAAACCCATACCCAATCATTTTGCTTGAGTACAATCTCCGACTTAACCACAACAAGGTGTCGCAACAGGATTTTAACACTTTTCTTCAGAAAAGAGATGCATTAAACTTCAACACATGGAATGATCCAGAAGAAATACATGGAGTCAAAGTTTTGTCATGCTAACAAACTTGCAACAGAAATCTCTCATTTTCCAAACTATCAAACGAATAAATGAGTCATTCTTTTCCAATGAGAAAGAAGGAACAACCATGAAATTATCAATATTGCCAATTGACAAAGATGACAAGTAGTAAAAGCAACTTAACAGTCGAAAAACAATAATTGTTTCAGAGAACCATTAGAGACTCATTGAAACTCATCAACTACCATGAACCACGAACCCAAGAGAAATTCATCAACCACTACAGAACAAGAATGTACCAAGTTCAGAGATCAAGGAAGAGAACAACTTTCTAAAGCATCTCACGCTCAACACCTGGAACTATGGTATTCAGGGTAACTACTCCCCTAACCACAAACCAAGAACAGTGGTGTAACCTGGTGAATCCCAGCGTAACAACCACGTCCTCCACTTCTTAACATCCATTATCAACACGCACAAATAATATAATCAATTATGAATATACATGATCATCTCATGACAATCATAGAATAGATTCATAGATATAAAATATGATAACATATCATAGATTAACAACAAGAACGATAGTACAGAAGCAATTCAATACAGTACACCATAATGAAACATACCACTAGAAATGCGGACGCAATGGATTACCCAACCCCACCTACTGTGCACAGTGTGTCATTTTAATATGTTTCTATTAACCATGGACCTAAAGCCCGCTCTGATACCAACTGTAACACCCTGGCTATTCGGAAGCCAAGATGCCACCTAAATAATCTAACATACAACCATAATGCGGAAGAATTTGAACACTATCTCATCTAATGACATAAAGAGATCAATATTCAATAGAACCATGGCATGAATATAGTCTGAATCCAAGCAATTATATCGAAGGAATGATCAAAGATCACAAGTAGTACTTAATCAACCATAGCATAGCACTAGGTATCATTCACCATCTAAATTTATTTATTACAGTTCATCAATAACGAATGAAAGATAGAAACTAAATCGTAAGGTTGAACTTGAATATGGTGAAGTGAATGAGTAGTGCGTGTCTACTCCCTCCCAATTGAGCCAATATAAATGATCACCTAAAATAAACAAACAAAGCAAGAATGAGTCCGAGACTCAGCAGGTACAATGAATAATTGGACATACAACAGTCATGATCATGACAACATCATTGAAGAATATGAATATAACACAAAATAAATATTTGAATGAATGGAATGAATGAAATGAAGGGACTGCACACATGCATATACCGGTATAGCTGGTGACACACCCATCGGTGCTCACCTAAGCCTGTATTTAACAAAATACGGGGATCCAAGTCCCGTACGAAGAACGTTTCATACGAGTGTCCCAATCTGCCCACATTGGAATGGTGGGTCTTACGTGCCCATACTGGAATTGATGGTTCTTTATAATCCACTCCCGTAGATGAAACATGAATAATGGATGCATGGAATGAAATATGAATAATGAAAGACATCCAACTGCAATCATGGAATACTCGAATACGAAAGGAACATAACCATTGAATTTTATCATAGGTCATAGAAAAACACAGTGCGAACAACAAGCAATAAGCATTCATTAGCTTTAAGAATATTAAAGTACTTGCCCATGTTGGAATGATGGGACTTCACTACCCAGTTCAGTGGTGAACACGAAAGAAAGAACGAATGTATATGTTGAACGTAAACATATTATCGAAGAATCAGGGTATATCAACCATGAAGGAAAACAAGGAGTACCGAAATTACCCATTTCACATTCATCAATCAAGTGGAACAAACAACAAACAAGACAGATCAATTGTACTTGCCTCAACCGTGATACAAAAGTCAACGATAGAAAGCTCTAGCCCCAGGGTTCACCACCACCTAGCAGCCGTAAAACAATATACTAAGTACACTAACCAAAAGTGTACAGCAATGCAATGAAACAAAAAGAGAACAAGCGTCCCTAATCGCAATCCCAACTTTTAATCAAAACATCTCAAATTCCCAAATCCGTCCAAATGAACAGTTGTTAAGGAAAAATTCATAACTTTTGAGTCAAATCTCCAAAAGCCATGAATCCAAATTTCCTAGAACCTACACAAGCCTAGCTACCACTTCTCAGGTGACCGAAAGATCAAACCAGTTCATCTAAGCCTTTGTTTGTAATCCCGAAGACCGATCTGCCATCTTCGATACTATTAAATTGTGAATTTCATAACTTTTGTTTGGTTCAGCCAAACACATTGTTCTAATACTCTCTGGAAAATAAAGGAAACCAACTATCTCAATAAAATTATCTCAAATATTTCCATTGTGCAACAAATGTTGTAAATAGTCAAGTAAAACTCTTCTGTCCACAATAGAGAGGCAGATTACAGCCTGAGCTTCTAAAATTCATAACTTTTGATATAAAAATCCATAAATTATAAAATTTAACTTTCTGGAATCACAATGAAAATACCTACAACTCTCAAGGAGACCAACTGACCCAATTCGGCCGTATCCCATATCAAATTTACAGATCTATGTTCACTGCACAAATCCTGAGACTGATTTAGCACCCTGTCTTGTGAAATTTATAACTAATTAACCGTTTATCCAAAAATTATGAATTAGCACTTTCTGGAAAGACAACGAAAATTCGCATCTATCTCCAGAAGACACTAATCCCTGAATCTGTTCGGATCTAACAAAAAACCATGCGTCAACAAAAAGACAGATTCAACCGATCTACTACAGAAATCTCAGAACAGCTAATGAATATGAATCACATACAAATTATCTATCAAAACTAATTGGGATCACGAATTTACCCACAAGAACGATGCAAGATGCCACTGAAACCTTCGTGAAGATCGCCCCCACCTTCTTCTTCTTCCTCTCCTCTCTTCTTCCCTCTCCTTCCTCTTCCGTATGGCCGGCAACAATGGAGAAGCACCGGAGGGGAGGGGCGTGCTACAGTAGTGATGCGCTACAGTGACAGTGGCTCTACAGTACCCGTGCTACAGTACTTAGGTGGTAGGGTTTAGTTCCCCCCACATGGGCCCAAAGAGCTATGGGCCAAAGGCCCGAGTTCTAAAACTCCTCTAAAATTCTGAATTTTCCTTTCTAATTATATTTAATTCTAATACTAGTCACTTATATATTTTATATTTGAACAGGATATTACATTCTACCCCCTTAAATGAATTAGGCCTCTAATTCTAACCGTCGAAATAAAATGAAGAACAAGCGCCTTTGAAATGAAACAACAAATTACACATACTAGTCGTGAGCAGACTCGGATATTGCTCGCATGCAGACCCTTGCTTCCATGTCGCTTTCCTCTCGGACATATGGAACCACATCACAAATGATGGATACCAGCGGCTTACACCTCAACACTCGTCTCGACCCCCACAGGTTCTCTTAACATGCAGGACTCAAAGATAAGGTCCTACTCACACAACGGCTCTAATCGAAATCCCAAGCTTTTGGGTGCTCAAGTACTCACTCAAACACAGAACATACGGACATTGCATCAGGCGTATGGACCCGAGGCAGCCATAGCGATCGCCCACTTCCTAATCCCAATCGAGCGAAAACAAACTAATGTACCTCGGGCCAACTTTCCTTTGGTACCAAAAGCACAAACATGCACCACACACTTGGAACTCTTGTCCCACTACTCAATCGGTTTCTTCATCTTAATAATGCACAACGGAATTTGTTTTTAAACAACTGTTTTAAAAAGAGAATCTAACTGAAAATAAAGACTTCTCATCGCAACCACGCAATGCCAACTCTCCAACAAAAGGGTCAAATCCAAATTTGACAATTCATCACGAAAACAATTCCACTTTCTAAAGGCAGTTTATGAATGAACACCACGAAAGCCAAAGGAGAAATCACTCAAATGCCCAAACCAAATACTTCTTTTGGTTTGTCTGAATTGGAAAGAATCAAACATGCCAACACAGCGCCAACTCAAACTGCGGAAGACATCGGTCAACAGCACAAAGCTCAAGCGAGAATAAAGAAAACGCTTCACTACCCAAGAAAACATCCTTTTTTTCTCAGTTTCTCTTTTAGGAATAAAGTTTTTCTCAAACCTTGGAATTCGAATTCATCGCATACCACACGACCTCAAACCTCTTAATTTAACATCCTCGAATTACGCTTGAACCAAATTACATCATCCACACCTTTGTGGAGAGGCTCTTCTGTTCCCACAGAAATATTCTAGACAACTCCTTCTCGATTGAAATTAATTTGATAGATGGCACCCAAAGCACCTCAAAAAAAAAATCACGTAATCACATCACCCCAACTTTCAAGAATAACAACTCAGAATCCTCAGTACACATGCTCATGTACTACATCAGAAGGGTTCTATCAATGATCATTCCACTGCTCAGAAAATGCTATTATTTTATTTTCTCTACACACAATCATTAGGCGTCCAAAGGTCTAGTATAGAAATGCAAAGCCCAGATTTAACCTCCAAGGCCTCTACAACGAACCTCTCTTATAACCGATAGAGAAATCATCAGATTAAATCTCTAACATCCCCACAATTCTAACTTACTCAATAACATCACCAGAAATCTCCTACACAATCTTGCAATACTATCCAATTGCGTTACTCTATAAAATTGATCAAGATTTCCATACCTTCGATAATCCCTAATATTTCAATATGAACTAAGGTTCTGGAATTACACTATACCATAGGTTCTACTTAGTCGTAACACCACTCAATTTTACTTCGAAACCATACATTCCATTTGAATCAAATTTCCTCCAAGAGGTACAGGTCAAAACCAATTCATCTTCTTCTACTCCTCCAATCACTTGGTGTCAAAATATCACCACTATAATTACTTAACCACCGCCAAACAGTTGCCAATTTACACTTTAGAAAACTTTGCAACACAAAATTGTTGATCCTTTCTCAAAAGAAAGAGGTGAACAAGGACAAGTTTCATCACATAGGAAAAACGTTGCTCCTCACAGTGAGCACGAAACCAAAAGAAATAACCTGATAACGAAGAACTTGGAAAACGAAAGTTGAGTTCACAGTTGAGGCACACATCCCTCAAAAAGGGAATAGCAAATAACAACCAATAAGAAAATGACATTGCGATTGAAACTCAACATCTCTTGTGCGGAAAGAGCAGAAAGTTAGGCACGATTCAATTAACCACAAGTTGTAAAACTTGACTCCCATTCTCAAATACTCCTTCTGCACTCTTTCCTTTTAACACTGAAATTAACCCTTTTGACTAAACAACGCATTACCACAACGAACAAGATAAGTTCTTTAGTCCAAACCACAAGAACTAAATTAAGAACCAATAACATTCTTCAACAAGTCACATTTGCTTGGAACAGTTCAACTACCCAAAAAACATGAGATCCAAATGATCTCAGCGACAAAACTCGAAACATCTTCATTTAAGGAATATCACGAAAAGCAAGCAAATTTTTCTCTTCTTAAAAGAATCAATACAATAATTATTTTTGGATTTCAACATCACGCTGCGAACTCAGACCCAAGAGTCTTTAAGATTAAATCACACGAATTTCTTGAGAAGCAACAGGACATTCCAATACATCATTTTATTTTAAAAAAAATTCAGTTACCACATAATTCATGAGCTCCCAAAAGATTATGAAAGCAAAACTTGAAATATTCCCATTTAAGCAAAATCACCACAGGTGATCAAATTACTACAAGAATTAACATCCGGCTCACATAACACCACAAAACCTTACAAAGGGTTTCGACACTTTCTTTTTCAAGGAAAATGTTCTAAACTACAACACTCCAACTACTCAAAAAGAAATGAGCAGAATCAAAACTTTCTTCAATAAACTTTGCAAAAGATAATTCTCATTATCCAAAATACCAAATGGATAACCAGGTCCCCTTTATCAACAAGAAAGATAGGATTATCATGAAAGAGAACAATCTTGTAAATAACAACGTTTACAAGTAGCAAAGAGAGCTCAACGATCGGAAAGACATTAGTTGCTTAAAAAACAATCGAGGGACCAATGGAAGCGATACCCAACCATTTTGCTTGACTACAATCTCCAACTTAACCACAACAAGGTGTCATAGCAGATTTTAACTCTTTTCTTCGTAAAAGAGATGCATTAAACTTCAACACGTGGAATGATCCGGAAGAAATACATGGAGTCAAAGTTTTCTCATGCTAACAAACTTGCAGCAGAAATCTCTCATTTTCCAAACTATCAAGCGAATAAATGAGTCATTCTTTTCCAATGAGAAAGAAGGAACAACCATGAAATTATCAATATTGCCAATTGACAAAGATCACAAGTAGTAAAAGCAACTCAACAGTCGAAAAACAATAATTGTTTCAGAGAACCATTAGAGACCCATTGAAACTCATCAACTACCATGAACCACGAACCCAAGAGAAATTCATCAACCACCACAGAACAAGAATGTACCAAGTTCAGAGATCAAGGAAGAGAACAACTTTCTAAAGCATCTCACGCTCAACACCTGGAACCACTACTACAGAAAAGGCCTTTACAGACGGTTCAAAAACGCCATCACGAGCGGTTGCGTGAGCCGCCCGAGTTTATGGGTCAATAATGCTAATGGTCATCACGAGCGGTTCTCGAACCGCTCGTAATACATACTATCACGCACGAGTGCAGCAGATGCAACCGTGCGTGATATCGACTACCACGCAGCGATGCGTAGATAAAGCATGCGTGATAGTCGACTACCACGAGCGGTCTATAGATAAAACCGTGCGTGATATTCGACTACTACGCAGGCGGTCCGTAGATAAAACCGTGCGTGATGATAGCGACTACCGACGATCGTAGATAAAACCGTGCGTGATATTCGACTACTACAGGCGGTGCAGTCAGATGAAACCGTGCGTGATGATCGACTACCGCGACGATGCGTATATGAAACCGTTTGTGATAGTGGACTATCACAAGCGGTTTCATATCTGATCGTCTGTGGTAGTCGATTATCACGACGGTTTCATCTACTGACCGTCTCAGGTAGTCGACTATCACGACGGTTTCATCTCTGCACCGTCTGTGGTAGTCTTTGCATTGCTTAATCTATTTACGTTTATTGGCTAGCCTCAGAAATGCTAGCCATGCCCTCTGAAACAAGCACATCCAATTCTCATTCATTTGAAGCACATCAAAATTGCATTCGTTTTGAAACAAGCACACATCAATTCACAAATCAATTAACTAAAATTAACCATTAATGTACATTAATTTACACACATGTACCATTATGTTCAATCTATCTCAATCAAGTTCAATCGCTACCTTGTGGAAACTCCCATTTGGATTTATGACCGTCATTAGGGAATGCCGCAAGGTGTGATCGAATTTTTATGAGCTCGCTCTGTTCCAACGCATTTCAGCGATGTTTGCAACTTTGTCGATATGAAGGTTAAATTAGGGCTTATATAAATTGGTAAGTATATATGAAATAATTGTTGAAAGATTGACAAACCCGAGGATCATTGGTGATCGCGAACCGACGAGTAGTTGCATGTTGTGGCAAAGATAGTATCCACAGACGCGTTGCCGGCGATCGCCGGTGGCACCGCAAAAATAGAATTGGTTAGTTCAAGAGGCATTGCTACGAAGTGTTATATAGGATTAATGTGTACTAGCTAGCAATCATGGGAATGTTTGATCATGTTGCGGCGTCCTTCCTTGATATTCCATCCTCTAGCATGTAACACGTCGAACACCCACGTGACTCCAAGAAGTTAGCCTTAGCCATTGCAAAGGAAGGAAAGACTACAATAGAGTTTCTATGGAGGAAATGTGTTTACGATGATTAAACTCCGGATAGTCGTGAAGTTGTGGTGGCCCTCTGAGGGAATCTAGGTATATTACGTATTTCCGTTTTGGTATAATTACAATTAGAATCCAATGGAACCTACGGGTATGTCGGCATGGTCATTAAACCTAAGTTCGTGTTGCTTATAAAGTACAAATCAACATTAAGTATAGCCGTGAGTGCAACACTACTTACTTACGGTTGTAGGGCAAAAGTATGAATTCCTTGTTGCGGTGAGCCATGAAAAAATCTATAACGTAATTCTCGGCGAATGTTGCATTCGCCGTGATGCTTTGCTCGGAGACAACGTGTGGGTCGAGAAACCTACCGGTGATTTCCTTCTTTCGCTTCACGGATCATGTATCTATTATACAAAAGCTAGGAGTTATATATAACATTTATCGATATTACACGAACATTGACCGTGATTGTACACACTTACAGTGTCCAGCATCGTATGATTGAGACGTCGAGCTCGTCGAGGTTGAAGAGACAGAACAAGTCGTCGAAGGTCACCGTGAAGACAGCGTCTTGATACACGTGGTTAAAATGATGCTCCTTGAACTTGACGGTGACACCCGAGCATCGTTGATCAACCGGCTTGTTGGACTGTTCCATGTACCATGCATGCAATTCCGTGCAATCCAGTCCTAGGGTAGGGCTGTCTAACTTCTCGAGCAACGGCTCGCCTGGCTTGTATTTCCGGGCCAACGGCAAGAAGGGGATATCAGGAGAAGACTCGATCGTCTTCGATTTGCCCTTGCCCTTGCTGCCTCGCTTTGTATAGGTCGACTTCACAAGAGTCGATCGAGCACGAGGTGTAGATGCATGTGATGCAGCGGGCCCTTGCCATGTCAGTGCAGGTAGCTTCGGTGCAGTCAAGTCCCGTGGACTTGATGCCGTTCTGAGACATTCCGTGAAGTTGACACCGGAGCAGGTAGCTCCAGGCAGATGTCCTCCTTGGGCCACTGGATGAATGTTCCAACGGCTTGCCCTAGAGTCATGACCTCATCGTTTGGGGGAATTTTCAGCGGGACGGCCTCGAAATTGGCACAAACACCGTCCACATTCACTTTTGCGAAACCCGGAGCTAGATTTGCACCGTGCACCAAAGCTCCGATACTGGATGGATACACCTGGCCCCAAGCAGCATCTAGGGCAACAGAGACATATCTCACTTGGAGCTTGCACTTCGTAGCCACCTACGTACATAACGGTACAAAATTAGCTACTCCAACAGGCTTATGAATGGATTGAGCATTCCAGAGATAATAATTATTACCTGGATGTCATCGACGGAAAATCTGTCATCACCTATTGTGGTAGGGTTAGGGTTGAATGACTACTCGGATGTTTGGGGGCTAGTTAGCGGTATAGTAGGGCAGGGCTTCCAACCGACTTGGCATTTGCAATCCCTAATCCTTTCCTCAAAAGTCTCTTCTTTGCTTTTGCTCGAGCATACGAATCCTTTCCTCAAAGGATTGGTGACTTTTCACCGACCTCGCTCTGATTTTTCGGTGAGCTCATCTCGAGGATGCACGAAGATCCACTCGTAGCTTTGCATCGTGCTCGGCTTTGGCTCTCCTCCTACTCGATGCGATCCTCTGTCGCTTGGAACCATTGTTCCCATGTAACAAAAACACCGGCGCCTCTCGTGCGACCGGATGCTCACTTGTTTCCTAGGGCGCAGAGAGTATATCTTTCTCCCTATCGCTGGAATGAGCCTTGGGAAGATTGTGCACTCGGCGTTATCGCAATATAGCCCGACATGTCATTTCACTTCCTATGAAGTTATGGAGTAATTACAAACTAGGTAGTTCGATATCTTACCAGCGTTGGGACACTTCGGTCTTGGGGTTTGGAAAGTACACTTCCCGAGGGCGAATAGCTAACCTCGCAAATAACCACCGTCGTCGGCGCACATCGGTGATCTCGGAAATAGCAGGAGAGATTCAAACCGCTTGCTCGCTGTTCTGATCCCTCCATATCGGGCTTTACCCGCATACCAGCCGTGCCGAGTGCGTGGGGGTGCTTGTTTTTGCTGGAGGGCGTAGCGCGCCGACTTTCACTCTTAAATTCATCTGTCGTCTTCTTCGCCACAAACTCGGCCCAGGACTCTTCCAATAATAGATACTTGTGGAAGGGCGGCTTCAGATCCTTCTCCACGTAGTTCTTGACAAGCGTCCTCTTGAAGTTCTTCCACGCTTTGCACGCTTGTAACAACGCGTGTCGTCGCACGGAGTCCAGGAGTTCTACCGGGATCTCGAACGATGCAAGAATTTCCGTCAGCACAGCAGTTTTCAATGGTCCGGGCACCACCTTCCACGAATCGTAGGTGATCTTGACCCGTTCCCGTGCAACTATTCCGACCATTCTCCGGAATGCGGCCGCTGCTCGGCGAGGATTGATAGGGGTCCCAGACTGATCGACCTCTGTGATGGTAAATCGGCCCGTGGGCCTTTTCGATATTCCTCTTCTTCTACCGCGGTTGGATATTGTTCCAGAGGATGGTGCATCATCAGACACATGAGGCGGCGCTGACTCAGAATGAGCGGAAGACATCTTCACAAGAAATAGAACATCATGTGAACAAATGAAATCAGCATAAAGCTAAGATTTAACATTTTGATATTGCTATCAGATGTAGAGTAAGCATTCCAATTAGAGCTCAAGTACAAACCCGATTATCAAAACAATTTCAGTACAAGACTATTATCATCACAGAGCATTCATCTCAAGCCCAACACACCACATTGCAATGTATTCCAGTAGCAGTATCAAAACAAATACCATATGAATAACTGACTAGAACAAATACAAATTCCTAAAACAAGTACAATTATCATGAAGGACCATGACAGATTATTGATAGAAATAGTTAGGGAAAGGGGCATGGGGGTCGATCGGTAACTCGGCATTGGTTACCTTTGGGCGTCGAGGAGAAGGACGAGCAGGGAGCAGTACCGGAGCAGCAGGGCGGCGTCGAAGGGGAGGCGCGCCGGGCTCGGGGGAGGGGAGGAGGCGGGCTCGGCGGGCTGTAGGAGGAGGCTCGGCGGGCTCGGGGGCGGCACGGAGGAGGAGGAGGCGGCGCGACGGATCGGGAGGAGTAGCACCGGGCTCGAGGAGGCGCGTCGAGGACGGTGGCGACAGGCTCGGGGGAGGAGGAGCGAGAGGAGTTGAGAAACTTAATCGTTTGAGAGTGGCGGGCGCGGCAAACCCTAGCTAGAGTCCGAATGTAAATAGGGATGGACATCACAGACGGTTCTAAATTAGAACCGTCTGTGATACACACTATCACAGCTGGTTCTAACTTAGAACCGTCTGTGATATGTGATGTATCACAGACGGTTTTAATAAACAACCGTCTGTGATATTGATGAATCACAGACGGTTTTAATAAACAACCGTCTGTGATATGTGATTTATCACAGACGGTTCTAATTTAGAACCGTCTGTGATAGTATAATGCAGAGCGGTTCTAAGTTAGAACCGCTGCATGATATATGATATATCACGAGCGGTGTTAATAAACAACCGTCGTGATATATATGTAACATGAGCGGATTTGATAAACAACCGTCTATGATACACATGTGAGACGGTCTGTAGTTCAAACCGTCTGTGATATTATTTTGTATTGGTTAATATCTAGATCGTTCTGTTTATTGGCTAGCCTCAGGAAATGCTAGCCATGCCCTCTGAAACAAGCAGAAAAGACAACAAGTACATGTATATACATCCAATTCACATTCATTTGAGAAACAATCACATCCATTTCACAGTACAAATCTCAATTAATTAACTCAAATGAACTAAAATTAACCATGATCATCAGAATGTATATAGTACATATACACACATTGTTCAATTAATCTTTAAAAATTAGCCCTTCATGATGATCGACGCGTATGTAGCTAGTTTCGTCATGTTCTTCTTCCTCGACCCTTATGCCGTTTCCGAAAGGAGGCAACTCGTCAAATTGATTGTATTCTTCCTCGTCCACTACATTCTCAACTCCGACAATCCTCCTTTTTCCATGAAGAACTATGTGGCGCTTCTTATTTGCCGGGTCGGTAACATAGAAGACTTGAACAACTTGGTTAGCCAGTACGAACGGTTCGTCTTTGTATCCGACACGTTCGAGGTCCACGGTAGTGACGCCGTACTTGTCGACCTTCACCTGTGGGAGATGGACCCAACGGCACCGAAATAGGGGGATCTTGAAAAGCACGTAGTCGAGCTCCCATATCTCCTCTATTTGCCCATAGTAGGAGCTCCTCAGCCCATCGGTACTGAATGCATCTATCACGGACACCGCTGTTACGTTAGTGCTTTTTATATCCTGAGCCTGCGTATAGAATGTGTACCCATTGATGTCGTATCCTCGCCATGTTACAACTGTAAATGTTGGCCCTTTTGCCAACCATGTCAGCATATCACTTGACGAGCTCCTAGCAAGTCGCTCCTTCAACCATTGGTTGAACAAATGCATTGTGTTGTCTCGTGATCCAAACATCGGCGCGGCGGATTACATTGCGTCAAGCACGTCCTTGTCTTTGGTCGATATACGGGGACACTTCAGTCATGTGTTGCAAGACAGTGAAATGGGCTTGAGCATACGCATCCATATTTGGAGTGATTGCTTTCCTTCCGATGGTCCCGATACCCTCGAGCCTCCCCTCATGGCGAGATCGAGGCACACCTATCGGTTCGACTCGAGCCATGTAATCGGCGAACTCAATGACCTCTTGGTTGCATAACCTTCAACGATCTCGCCCTCTGGCGAGATCGATTTCGTACATATGACTTAAGAATTCCCATGAACCTCTCGAGCGGGTACATGCTACGAGGAACACAGGCCGCACATCTTTATCTCCCTCACAATATGAACAATGAGATGGACCATGATATCGAAAAACGGCGGAGGGAAATACATCTCAAGATCACATAGTGTCGTCACCACCTCGTCTGCAGAGCATCTAGTCCTTCGAGATCGATGACCTTTCGAGCAATTGTGTTAAAAAAATAACGACCTCATGATTGTCTCTCGGACCTTGATCGGCAAAATACTTCTAATTGCAACAGGAGCATTTGTGTCATCAACACATGACAATCATGAGACTTCATGCCAATTAACTTCAAATCTTTTATCGAAACAAGTTTCTTCATGTTGGCGGAGTAACCGGACGGAACTTTCACGCCATGCAAGCACCGGCATAGTTCGGTTCTCTCGGCCTTGGACAGAGTGTAACAAGCAGGGGGAAGGTACGTTCGTCCTTTATCGGTCCTTGTTGGTGCTAACTCAGGTCTGATGTCCATATCAACCAAGTCAAGCCGTGCGTTGACACCATCTTTTGTTTTGTCACGAATGTTGATGAAGAGACCAATCAAGTGTCACATACATTCTTTTCTACATGCATGGCGTCGATGCAAATGGCGAACTTCTAGGTGCTCCCAATAAGGTAAGTCCCAAAATATTGATCTCTTCTTCCACATGTTCTTCTTACTTGTCCTCGATTTACATCCCTTTCCAAGCACAACATCTAAATCCTTAACCATATCATAGACCTCTTTTCCGCTTAAATGCCTTGGAGCTGAATTGTCCTCCTTCTCTCCGTCAATTGTTTCTTCATCTGCGGTATGGGTGAGCCCTCGAAGGAACCCACGATGACGCATGTACACGGTTTTACGCGAGTGATTCAGCCACACACTCTGGGTATCATCTAAGCGGTGAGTCTGAGGCTTTGGCCCTTTTGTACTCGGCTGACAGATTAGCAAGGCGGGATAATCATTTATGGTGCGAGAACAACAAGGAGCGTAAAGTGAAGTTCTCTCGTTTATACGCATCCCATACTGCACCCTTCAATCCACAAGTATTTTTAGATCTTCCATCAATGTTGCTAGGTACACATCAATATCATTCCCGTGTTGCTTCGCCCTTGGATAAGTATCGACAACAAAATATACTTCCGCTTCATACACAACCAAGGAGGAAGGTTGTAGATCTGAGCGTCACGGGCCAAGTGCTATGTCATTTGCTCATATTACGAAAGGATTCATTCCATCTGTACTCAATCCAAACCTTATATTCCTCGGTTCCTTTTCGAAGTCTGCAAACCTCCTATCGATGTTTCTCCACTGGGCGGAATCAGCAGGGTGTCTGTCGGGACCCAAAACTACGGTTCGGGACCCTCTGTGTTTAACGCACTAGCCCAGGATCATGCTAGTGCACACAGTGTCAACAAAGATGGCAATCGCTCCATACAAGCGAATAATAACATAAACGGTTAACTTTGATAATCAAATAATGGTTTTGACCTTAAGGTCGAGTTTACAAATATTGAGCCACGCAGGGCTAACATAGGAAATAAACAGCAGCGGAACATAAACGGTAGTGGCACCCCATCGATTCGCCACAGGCAACCGACTGGGATCAAGACCTCACGATCAGGCACCTTCGATGAACTCGTCCTCGTATCTTTGGTGAAGACTCCTCCTCTGCTTGATTCGTCAAAACAAGCGTGAGTACACACGTGCTTCATAAGCCACACCACGAGATGCAATATTTACATGCGGGCTTATTACAAGAGAAAGGCTTTACGTGGCTCTTTTGCATAAATGCAACTTTTGCAATTGAATACAATTTAATAGATTAAAGACAGTAAAACAAATAGACAATAATCATTTTAACAAGTTATTTCACAAAGACACACACAGTCTAACGGGTTATTCACATAGCTAAATGATTTATTCACATAGCTCCCTTCCCACACAGTTTTATGAAAATCTACCCCTAGTGTCAAATCCCCGAGCATTGTCCATGATCATGACGCGCTATTGAATAGATTAAGTTACACTCTGCAGAGGTTTGTACACTTTACCCACAAGATACAATTAGTGTAGCTAACACTAATCATAACAAAGCATTTCAGATACCTTATCTTACTATGCTAGGCCCGTCTCAAAACAGACATGTGGTCGTACAGGAAGCTCAGTTCTTTAGAGCACATGGTGAGGTCCTTAATTGACCAAGGCAAGACTTCCACATGCCATCACACAGACACACAGATTAATATTCACATAGTCCACACAGTTCACACAGTCCACCCTTTCACACAGTTTCCACCACTTGCCTCGGCCCAATCCTTTTACCACCCCATTGGTTTTAAGTGCAACACATGTCACAAAGACACATAGTACACACAGTTTTTATCACATAGTTGCATATTCACTTAGTCAAATTTATATAGCAATCTACATGACAAAAGATTCGTGGCATGGCTAAGCAATCTACTCGTACTAACCAACCCACGTTGGTGCTACAATAATTACCAACTAAATATCAACTAGGGTGACAAAGGATCATGGCATAACAATTACACAAGGAAGACATAACAATTTGGAATTAACTACTACACCCAAAACATTTAAATAAATACTTGAATTAAGATGCAGTAATTTGAATCAAGATACTTTTATAAAACTGGGAAGCAAGATGGTCAAGGGCATAGCTTGCCTTGAAAAGGATCTAGGAATTGATCTTGGTCTTGGAAAGGTCCTTCTTCTTCAACTCTTCCAAAGACGTCGAAGTCTACTACATAAACGACACAAACAAACAAACTAAATAAAAACCAGAAGCAAATAACTCCAATAAAATAAATAAAAAGCTCCAATAGATAGATCTGGATTTTAGACAAATTTAGGAATTTGAATGGATGGATTTGGAGTTAGGATTCAAAAGATATGAATTTTACAAGTTTTAACTTAACTCGAAATTTAAATGAATTTCTAAATTTAAACAAAATCAAATTTAAAAAATTTTTGGTTTGATGAGCTAGATCTTAATTTTATATGAATTTAGAAATTTGAAACACCCAATTTGGAGTTTGGATGCAAAAGTTATGAATTTTACAAATTTAAACCTAAATCTGTTATTTAACAATTTTCCCGAATTGTTTTCTAAAGGAAATTCTAATTATTGCGCAAGGTGACGTCGTGAAGGATTTCGGAAATTTAAAAGAATTAAAGAATTAAGCGACATGTGGGACCCACATGTCGGTGACCCGCTCACGTGGACCAAGTCCACCGAGCCATCGATCTGGCGGCCGGGCGACCACGTGGGCACTCACGTGGGCGACACTGTGGCCGACGCGGCGCCACCTGGGCGGACACGCAAGCACGGGGCCGAGCTGGACGCTGACGTGGACGGCGGCGAGGGCGGCGGCGCACGGGAACCAAGGGTCCCGGCGAACGGCGGCTCGCCGGCGAGAATGGGTGGTACCGGCGTGTAGCTAACGCTATTGCGAACACGAAGAGGTACCTCCGGGTGGTTGAGGTGGACGGTGGTGGCCGGCGGCGAGGTCGGAGCGGCGAAGCAGCTCGGGTTTTGTCGGACAGGCGCTCCGGTGAGGCCTAGGCGACGGCGAGGGGTCCGGGAGGTAGAGGAGGCGATGGCGAACTCGGTGGCGTGCTCCCCGACGACGCGGCGGCTACGGCGGCGGCGCAATCGAAGAAATTCCACCGGCGGCGAGGAGCTCTAAAACTCAAATTGCGGCGGCGCTGGGGCTCGGGAGGAGGTGTGGGTTGGGGGTTTGGGAAAAGGAGGGCGGTGCGATCCGGGGTGCCTTTATAGGGGCGGGAGCTCCGAGGCGGCTGCGTGGAGGTCGTGGCGGCGATTATGAACGTGGGCGCAAGCCGCCGGATGAGGGTTCTTGGGGGTGGCGGCGTGGTCGTGGAGGTCGTCGCACTCATGAGAGAACGGGAGGTTAGGCGCCAGCGTGAAGCTTCGGCGTTGACCGCTAATGGCGATTCTTGTGGCGCGCGTCCGCACGGAGAAAAACGGCGAGGACGAAGGTGGTGGGGTCCACACGTCGAGAGAGAGAGAGCGAGGCTCAGGCTGCTGGTGGAGATCTAACCGCTCGGCGTTGATCCAACGGTGGAGGAGGGTTTGGGCTGAGATGAGCAGGATGGGCGAAGGAATTGGCCCGAATTCCATTGGAGATTTAAATAGCTTTTCCTTTTAATAAAATACCGAAATTCAAATAAGCAATGGAAAATAGCAAAAGACCTTGGAAAAATTCCAGAAAATTCTAGAAAATATATCCAAGCTCATGGAATCCAAATAAAATAGTTTTGACTAATGTTCATGTTGGAATTATTCATATTAAATTGTTTTGTTACTAAAGGTCCAATATTAAGCTTTTAATTTAAATTCAAATAAATCCAAATGGTGGACTCTCTCTCCCTACCAACTATTCAAATGATTTTTAAAGCTCTGAAAAAAATTGGGATGTTACAGTGTCTTAACTTTCCGTCATTCTTACGCTCCTCTCGAGTGCCAATACAGCAGCTTTTGCATTCTTTGGGTTCATAAAAACCGCTTCAAACGGGAATTACAGAAGATACCACGCCACCTTAGCAGAGGTCCTTTCTTCACCTCGATTCCCTCGTCGTCATCGATTGCTTCTTACGCTTGTATCGGGATCGTTGCACACGGACATACATGCATGTTTGTATACTCGTTACGGTAGAGGATACTGATCGTTCGGACATGCATGTATTCTTTCTACTTCCATTCCCAATGGACAAAGAACCTTTTGGCTTTGTAGGTGGTTTTGGGCAACTCATTTCCCTCGGAAGCATGTCCACTAAGAGACCTAACACTCTGTGAAACTCTTGTCGGACCAACCGTTGCTTGCCTTCAATTTCAGCGGTTTAAGCACGGATGACAACCTTGTGTATTCCGACTTGCAGCAGGGAACAAAGGTTTCTCTCGAGTCCTCCATCACGCCCGGAATTGAACATACTCCCTCTCATCACGGTTCCTTCGCATCATGAAGCATCTCGATCTAGATTGTCATCGTGCGACCTATCCGAATCGGAACCACAATCGACATTGGCGGCATATCGTTGACTTCTGTATAATATGCATATCGTTGACTTCAGTATAATATGCTCTTCACCGTGATGGTCCAACATGTATAACCCTTTTGAAACCCCTTCAAATCAAGTGTGCTTCGATCTGCGCTCGGTTGTTAAACATCTTGATTCTCGCGATCAATGCATGGACAAGTACATATATTCCGCCCCTTATTCAACATATCCTCCTCGGCGAGTCTTGTAAGCAGAACACGCCATTAATGTACTCTTCACTCACACGGTTCTCGGTGTACATCCACCGGTCCATCACACGGTTCGTATTGAAAACCCCGAAAATAAATAAAAGGGTGATGACTTTCAAAGCGTATTTTCGAGGCTTAATTATGATTTTTCATTTTTACATTTTTTGGATTTTATTAACTTACATGTGGGCCCTACTTGTCGGTGACTCATTTTTATTTCATGATTTTATTTATAAAATCTATGGCGATCCCACATGTCATAGACTCGTTAGTTTATTAACTAAATGATTAAAAAACAGTAGGATTAATTAATTTGAAGCTCAAAGCGGGCTTAGGGTGACATCGCATTGCTATATAGTCGTGGCTCTCGGCCCTAAGGTCTCGCTTTGAGGCGAACCGACAGACGATGTCCCATGGAGGCGCTGAAACTAGCGATTTGGCGTAAACGCTCAAACTACTCAAATTAAAGGATGCTTATGCTTGATATCTCACCTCGATCACGAGGAAGGTGTCAATGAAAGTCGGGGAAGGTCCAAGGCGCGGTGGGTCGTCGATCGGTGAAGCAGAGGCGGCGGCGGCAAGCTCCTCGGCGACAATATACAACCGAAATGGACCAGCCGGCTCGGTGAGGTGAGGCGATGTACTCAAACCAGAACGAACGGCGATGGACCTATCGTGGCGCCTAGAGATATGGAGATCAAGAAGACTATATCTGTTTTTGGCGGGAGGCGGAGCTATATATATCGTCGTGGTGAGTTAATTATCACGGACGGTTTTAACAAAACCCGTCGTGATATTGGGCAATATCACGCAGCGGTTCATGTTTGGAACCGTCAGTGAAGTATCCTGACGGTTCTAAAACAAACCGCTCGTGATATTGTGTAATATCACAAGCGGTTCATGTTTGGAACCGTCGTGAAGTATCCTGAGCGGTTCCAAACATGAACCGTCGTGATATGACATCTTCGATTGGGTAACAAAACCGCTCGAGATTGTGTTTATCTGACGGTTTCGATGAACCGTCTGTGATCGGCGTCCATTATTAGCATTTACGTAGTAGTGAACTATGGTATTGAGGTAACTACTCCCTAACGAAACCAAGAACGATGGTGTAACTGGTGAATCAACAGAATAACAACCACGTCCTCCACTTGTTAACATCCATTATCGACACGCATAAATAATATAATCAATTATGAATATACATGATCATCTCATGACAATCATAGAATAGATTCATAGATATAAAATATCATAACATATCATAGATTAACAACAAGAACGATAGTACAGAAGCAATTCAATACAAGACAAAGATAATGAAACATACCACTAGAAATGCGGATGCAATGGATTACCCAACCCCACCTCATCGTGCACAAGTGTGTCATTTTAATATATTTCTATTAACCATGGACCTAAAGCCCGCTCTGATACTAACTGTAACACCCTGGCTATTCGGAAGCCAAGATGCCACCTAAAAAATCTAACATACAACCATAATGCGGAAGAATTTGAACACTATCTCATCTAATGACATAAAGAGATCAATATTCAATAGAACCATGGCATGAATATAGTCTGAATCCAAGCAATTATATCGAAGGAATGATCAAAGATCACAAGTAATACTTAATCAACCATAACATAGCACTAGGTATCGTTCACCATCTAAATTTATTTATTATAGTTCATCAATAACGAATGAAAGATAGAAACTAAATCGTAAGGTTGAACTTGAATATGGTGAAGTGAATGAGTAGTGCGTGTCTACTCCCTCCCAATTGAGCCAACATCAATGATCACCTAAAATAAACAAACAAAGCAAGAATGAGTCCGAGACGCAGCAAGTACAATGAATAATTGGACATACAATAGTCATGATCATGACAACATCATTGAAGAATATGAATATAACACAAAATAAATATTTGAATGAATGGAATGAATGAAATGAAGGGACTGCACACATGCATATACCAGTATAGCTAGTGACACACCCGTCGGTGCTCACCTAAGCCCGTATTTAACAAAATACGGGGATTCAAGTCCTGTATGAAGAATGTTTCATATGGGTGTCCCAATCTGCCCACATTGGAATGGTGAGTCTTACGTGCCCATACTGGAATTGATGGGTCTTTATAATCCACTCCCGTGGATGAAACATGAATAATGGATGCATGGAATGAAATATGAATAATGAAAGACATCCAACTGTAATCATGGAATACTCGAATATGAAAGGAACATAACCATTGAATTTTATCATAGGTCATAGAAAACACAGTCACGAACAACAAGCAATTAGCATTCATTAGCTTTAAGAATATTAAAGTACTTGCCCATGTTGGAATGATGGGACTTCACTACCCAGTTCAGTGGTGAACACGAAAGAAAGAACGAATGTATATGTTGAACGTAAACATATTATCGAAGAATCAGGGTATATCAACCATGAAGGAAAACAAGGAGTACCGAAATTACCCATTTCACATTCATCAATCAAGTGGAACAAACAACAAACAAGACAGATCAATTATACTTGCCTCAACCGTGATACGAAAGTCAACGATAGAAAGCTCTAGCCCCAGGGTTCACCACCACATGGCCGCCGTAAAACAATATACTAAGTACACCAACCAAAAGTGTACAGCAATGCAATGAAACAAAAAGAGAACAAGCGTCCCTAATCGCAATCCCAACTTTTAATCAAAACATCTCAAATTCCCAAATCCGTCCAAATGAACAGTTGTTAAGGAAAAATTCATAACTTTTGAGTAAAATCTCCAAAAGCCATGAATCCAAATTTACTAGAACCTACACAAGCCTAGCTACAACTTCTCAGGTGACCGAAAGATCAAACCAGTTCATCTAAGCCTTTGTTTGTAATTCTGAAGACCGATCTGCCATCTTCGATACTATTAACTTGTGAATTTCATAACTTTTGTTTGGTTCAACCAAACACATTGTTCTAATACTCTATGAAAAATAAAGGAAACCAACTATCTCAATAAAATTATCTCAAATATTTCCATTGTACAACAAATGTTGTAAATAGTCAAGTAAAACTCTTCTGTCCACAATAGAGAGGCAGATTACAGCCTGAGCTTCTAAAATTCATAACTTTTGATATAAAAATCCATAAATTATAAAATTTAACTTTCTGGAATCACAATGAAAATACCTACAACTCCCAAGGAGACCAACTGACCCAATTCGGCCGTATCCCATATCAAATTTACAGATCTATGTTCACTGCACAAATCCTGAGACTGATTTAGCACCCTGTCTTGTGAAATTTATAACTAATTAACCGTTTATCCAAAAATTATGAATTAGCACTTTCTGGAAAGACAACAAAAATTCCCATCTATCTCCAGAAGACACTAATCCTTGAATCTGTTCGGATCTAACAAAAAGCACGCGTCAACAAATAGACAGATTCAACTGATCTACTACAGAAATCTCAGAACAGCTAATGAATATGAATCACATACAAATTATCTATCAAAACTAATTGGGATCACGAATTTACCCACAAGAACGATGCAAGATGCCGCTGAAACCTTCGTGAAGATCGCCCCCACCTTCTTCTTCTTCCTCTCCTCTCTTCTTCCCTCTCCTTCCTCTTCCGTATGGCCGGCAACAATGGAGAAGCACCGGAGGGGAGGGGCGTGCTACAGTAGCAACGCGCTACAGTACCCGTGCTACAGTACTTAGGTGCTAGGGTTTAGTTCCCCCCACATGGGCTCAAAGAGCTATGGGCCAAAGGCCCGAGTTCTAAAACTCATCCAAAATTTTGAATTTTCCCTTTCTAATTATATTTAATTCTAATACTAGTCACTTATATGTTTTATATTTGAACGGGATTTTACAGAGTTGTTTCTGTACTATCGTTCTTGTTGTTAATCTATGATATGTTATAATATTCTATATCTATGAATTTATTCTATGATTGTCATGAGATGATCCTGTATATTCATAATTGATTATATTGGTTATGCGTGTTGATAACGGATGTTAAGAAGTTGAGGTCGTGGTTGTTGCTCTGGGATTCACCAGTTTACACCATCGTTCGTTGTATGTGGTTAGGGGAGTAATTACCCCGAGTACCATAGTTTCAGGTGTTGAGCGTGAGTTGCTTTAAACAGTTGTTCTCTTCCTTGATTTTTAAATTTGGCAAACTCTTGTTCTGTGGTGGTTGATGAATTTCTCTTGGGTTCGGGGTTCATGATAGTTGATGGGTTTCGATGGGTCTCTAATGGTTCTTTGAAACAATTATTGTTTTTCGACGGTTGAGTTGCTTTTACTACCTGTGGTCGTTGTCAATTGGCAAGATTGATATTTCCATGGTTGTTCCTTCTTTCTTATTGGAAAATAATGACTCATTTATTCGTTTGATAGTTTGGATAATGAGAGTTTCTGTTGCAAGTTCGTTAACATGAGAAAGCTTTGGCTCCATGTATTTCTTTTGGATCATTTCGAGTGATTCAGTTTAATGCGTCTCTTTTCTGAAGGAAAGTGTTAAAATCTTTTTGTGATGCCTTGTTGTGGTTAAGTCGGAGATTGTAATGAAACCAAATGGTTGGGTATGGGTTTCCATTGGTCCCTAAATGTTTTTCAGAACAACTAATGTCTTTCCGACTGTTGAGCTATCTTTGCTACTTGTAAACGTTGTTATTTACAAGATTGTTCTCTTTCATGAGAATCCTATCTTTCTTGTCAATAAAGGTAACCTGGTATTCGTTTGATATTTTGGATAATGAGAATTATCTTTACAAAGTTCATTGAAGAAAGTTTTGACTCTGCTCATATCTTTTGGAGTAGTTGGAGTGTTGGAGTTTAGAGCCTTTTCCTTGAAAAAGAAAGTGTCGAAACCCTTTGTAAGGTTTTGTGGTGTTATGTGAGACTGATGTTAATTCTCGTAGTAATTTGATCACCTATGGTGATATTGCTTAAATGAGAATATTTCAAGTTTTGCTTTCATAATCTTTTAGGAGCTCATGAATTATGTGGTAGCTGAAATTATTTTAAATAAAATGATGTATTAGAATGTCCTATTGCTTCTTAAGAAATTCATGTGATTTAATCTTAAAGGCTAATTGGTTTGAGTTCGCAATGTGAGGTTGCAATCAAAGAGAATTATTATGTTGATTCCTTTAAGAAGAGAAAGAAATTTGCTTGCTTTTCGTGACATTCCTTAAATGAAAATGTTTCGAGTTTTGTGGCTGAGATCATTTGGATCTCATGTTTCATGGATAGTTGAACTGTTCTGAGCAAATATGTCGTGTTGAAGAATTTTATTGGTTCTTAACTATTTCTTGTGGTTTGGACTAAAGAACTTATCTTGTTCGTTGTGGTAAAGTGTTGTTATTGTTAAAAGGGTTAATTTCAGTGTTAAAGGAAAGAGTGTAGTAGAGGTATTTGAGAATTGGAGTCAAGTTTTATAACCTGTGGTTATTTGAATCACACCTAAACTTTCTGCTCTTTCGGTACAAGAGATGTCGAGTTTCAATCGCAATGTCATTTTCTTATTGGTTGTTATTTGCTATTCCCTTTTTGAGGGATGTGTGCCCTCATCTGTGAACTCAACTTTTGTTTTCCAAGATCATCATTATCAGATTATTTCTTTTAGTTTCATGCTCGCTGTGAGGAGCAACATTTTCCTATGTGACAAAACTTGTCCTTGTTCGCCTCTTTCTTTTGAGAAAGGATCCATAGTTTTGTGTTGCAAAGTTTTACAAGGCGTAAATTGGCAACTTTTTGGTGGTGGTTAAATAATTGTAGCGGTGAGATTTTGCTACCAAGCTATTGGAGGAGTAGTAGAAGATGAATTGGTTATGACCTGTACCTCTTGGAGGAATTTTGATTCCAATGGAATGTATGGCTTCGAAGTAAAATTGAATAGTGTTATGACTAAGTAGAATCTATGGTATAGTGCAATTCCAGAACCTTAGTTCATGTTGAAATGTTGGGGATTATCGAAGGTATGGAAACCTTGATCAATTTTATAGAGTAACGCTATTGGATAGTATGCCGAGATTGTGTGGGTGATTCCTGATGATGTCAATGAGTGAGTATGTTAGAATTGTGAGGATATTAGAGATTTAATATGATGATTTTTCTATCTTTCATAAGAGAAGTTCGTTGTAGAGGTCTTGGAGGTTAAATTTGGGCTTTGCATTTTTATGCTAGACCTTTGGTCGCCCAATGCTATATTATGGCATTTCCTGAGCAGTGGAATGATCATTGATAGAACCCTTCTGATGTGGTACATGAGTGTGTGTACTGAGTATTCTGAGTTGTTATTCTTGAAAGTTGGAGGTAATGGGATTGCATGGGATCCATTTTGAGGTGCTTTGGGTGCCTTTTGTCAAATTAATTTCGTTAGTAGAAGGAGTTGTCTAGAGTGTTCGGTGGGATCAATAGAGTCTCTCCACAAAGGTGTGGATGATGTATTTCGGTTTGAGCAAAAATTTGAGGATGTTAAATTAAGAGGTTTGAGCCTGTGGGGTATGCGATGAGTTTGAATTCCAAGGTTTGAGAGAAATTTTATTCCTAAAAGGGAAACCGAGAAAAAGGATGTTTCCTCGGATAGTGAAGTGTTTTCTTGATTCTCGTTTGAGCTTTGTGTGGTCGACTGATGTCTTCTGCAATTTGAGTTGGCGCTGTGTTGACATGTATGATTCTTTCCAGTTCAGACAAAATAAAAGAAGTATTTGATTTGGGCATCCGAGTTATTTTCTCATTTGGCTTTCGTTCTGTTCGTTTGCAAATTGCCTAATTAGGAAGTGGAATGGTTTCGTGATGAATTGTCAATCTTGGATTTGACCCTTTTGGTGGAGAGTTGGCATTGCGTGGTTGCGACGAGAACTCCTATTTTTAGTTGGATTCGCTTTGTAAAACAGTTGTTTAAGAACGAGTTCTGTTGTGCATTCTTGATTAAAGGAGGTGCTCCTTGTTAGATGAAGAGTTCGATTTTTTGAGCATGTTGTGTGTTTTTGTACCAAAGGGGAAGTTGGCCCAGGTACATTGGTTCGTTTTCGTTAGTTGCAGGGATTAGGAAGTTGGTGTATCGCTTTGACCGTCTCGGGTCCATACGCGAGGAACGCAACGTCTGGTATGTTCTGGTGCTGAGTGAATAACTGAGCAGTTCAAAGCTTGGAATTTCGTTAAAACGTTGACCATCGAGTAGGGTCTTACCTTCGATTCTCTTTTGATGAGTGTACTTAGAAAGGTCGGATTGAGTGTTAGGACACACGTCATTTACGTCAATGTCTGGTGGTTTTATTAGTCCGAGAGATAGGCCACATGGGAGCTGGAGTGTCGCATGCGTGAGCGTTATCCGGATTGGTTCACAACGGGATTGTGTTTACACTACAACAAAACTATCACGTAGAGACGCTTTTGTTTTGATGCTTTTATGTCTGTCTCTACGTCGAGAAACACCTTGTATGTAAAGACGCTTCTTAAGACGTTTTATGTGACGCCACAAAATCTCTTACCGTAGGAAGGCACATGTACGTTTACATTCATATATAGAGACGAATCTTGAGAAGTTTGAGAATATGTCTGAATTAAGAGGACAAACTTTTACTTATAAAGACAAATCTTGAGACGTTTTAGAATATGCCTCTATAGCTCTAGGAAAAATATTTCATTTTAATTTTTTTCGGTGGGGACCGAAAGGACCAAAATTACCGAAAATAATTTCGAAAAAATTTCATTCAAACGTTTTGGATCAAATATGAATTAAAATTTAAAATATTTGCAAAAATTAATACATGGAGGGGGATTCGATCCCGACTCGCCGGGAAAACAGCGATAACACCTTGCCACTGAGATGTCTTGGGTCTATTATTTTTATAGTGATTTTTACTCTGTTTGATCCTCTTTCTTGCCCCTATCTGATTGCATCCAACTAAGAACCGTGTGACTATTTGGATCCCGCGCCGCCACCACTCCAAGAACAGAAAACACGCCGCCACCCCGCCGCCGCCACCACTCCAACAACCAGAAAACACCGGGACGCGCTGCGGGAGGCGGCAGCGCTGTGCCCAGTGGCGGATCTGCTCCACGCCGGGCTCTGCTCCCTCGGCTAGTCGGCTGCTCCACGCGCCGCCCTCCTTCGGCTGCTCCACGCCCGACGTTGCTCCCTCAGGTGCTCCACGCCCTCCCTCTGCTACTCCACGCCCGCGCCCGTGCGCCCTCCCTCGGCTGCTCCACGCTCGCCGCTGCTCCGAGTGGCTGCTCCACGCCCGGCGCCTCGCGCCCGTGCCCGTGTGCCCTCCCTCGGCTCGGCTGGGTAGGTAAGAACACTTGAACCTACCCAGATCCGCCCCTGATTGGCTGATTGTTGATTCCTACAAGGCTACAATCCATGTCCAGATGTGAGATGTCCTATTTATTTGATGCATTGTTGTTCACTTTGTTCCATCATCAAGCATGTAAACATTGCTATACACTACCTGCATGGATGGAAAATAGTAGTCCATGAATAAGAATTTGAAGGCTGTTGTTTGCAGAGCAAATAAGGAAATATCAATTTCTTAGAAAAAGCTTTAATTAGTTTGGACATCAGTTCTAAACCCATGTTTATTAGGTTAAATGTAAACGAAAATCATATTGCTGCATCAATTGCTTGTGCATATGGAAAAGATAGCATGACACACAACATGATTCTTCAGTTTTTACTAATCCGTGTAGGTCTTAAGCGCAATGCACCAACCCTTGAAATGGTGTACCATATTGCTGGTTTCTCTAAGGTTGCGGACATGTGTTTGTATTTTATTAGTTCAATAATGCATGTGTAGTGTGTTTCTTTAGTTGTTGAATATTCAATTGATGCCACCATGCAGACGGTTAAGATGTCATGTTGGGACTAAAATCCAAGGAGCCATGTTTTACTTATTATATTTTATGTTGAAGTATTTTTGCAGAAGTTTCATATCAATGAAGCATTTGTGGCTTTTTTTTTGTTATGTGCTGGTGTGGGTAGAAATTAGCGTTAGTTTAGTTAACCAGTCATATCACAAGTCAACCTTCATTTACATAGTTTAGTTAAATTGTACTAACTGCATGTTTCCATTTTAGATTTTCAATCTAAGCTTAATGAATTGCGGCATAATCTAATTTTGTTATTTCAATCTAAGTATCCCTTGCATATTTTATCAATTTTTTGGACCTAAGCTTCATGTCTTTGAAAAAATATGGACAATTACAAGCTGATATGTTTTGCTTTCATTAGTACAACATATCAAAGGGCAATGGATCGAGGTTGGATGAGTAAAGCAAGATCAAGTGCTACTTATAAACATGGTGTCGAGCAATTCCTATCTTTTGTATTTCGTGATGTTCCACATAGTGATAAAATCCTTTGCCCTTGCGTAAATTGTGCAAATAGAGCAACATAGAATTACGATGAAGTTAAAACCCACCTGAGGTGTGATGGTATTCTTCAAGGTTATACTAAATGGGTTTGCCATGGAGAGGAATATAATTCACCATCATTTGCATTTGCTCACATATCGGATAACACTAGTAATTTTCCTATTCCTGGTGTTACAAGGAATACTGCTGTAGAAGATGGCCATGGAAGATTGGATGACATGCATGGACTCCTAAATGCTACATTTATTAGGGCTGATAGCTATGAATCACTGTCAAGCACATCTGATGGTGAACTAGATGGTGTTCAGTTTGAAGTTGCTAATATGGGACCTAATGTGGTTGAAGATGGGAATACTGCATATGAAGATGCTGATACAAGGAAGGAACAAGATACATATGCAAGCTTCTTGAAGGATGCAAACACAAAGTTATACCATGGATGTGAAACATTTTCTAGGTTGTCATTTCTACTCACCTTATATCACTTGAAATGCTTACATGGATGGTCACAAGAATCATTTACAGCGCTTCTTGGTGTATTATCTGATGCACTTCCTCATGAGGCAAATCTACCAAAGAAATACTATGAAGCAAAAAAAATCATCCGTGGTTTAGGGCTTGACTATGAGAAAATCCATGCATGCCCTAAAGACTGCATGCTTTTTCGAGGTGAAAGAGCTAACCAAGAGTCTTGCCATGTGTGCGGTACCTCTCGTTGGGTGACTGATGACAAGAAACGCTCTCCAACTAACAAGAAGAAGAAACCAGCAAAGGTGTTGCGTTATTTTTCGTTCATACCAAGGATCCAAAGGCTCTTTGCAACTAACAAAACATCTGATGACATGCGTTGGCATGATGAGGGTCGCACCAAAGATGGATTGTTGTGACATCCAGCTGATGGCCAGTCATGGAAAGATTTAGATGCCAGATATCCTGAATTTTCTGCGGATGCCCGTAATGTACGCCTTGGTCTTACAAGTGACGGATTTAACCCTTTCCGGAACATGAGTTCAAAGCATAGTACTTGGCCAGTGATGCTTATTCCTTACAACCTACCACCTTGGATTTGCATGAAACAAACATCTTTAATTTTGTCAATGATCATTCCTGGACCACATTCCCCTCGGAATGATATTGATGTATATTTGCAGCCGTTGATCGATGAGCTCTTACAACTATGGGAGGGGGTGGAAACATTTGACGCTTCTTCACAGGAGAAATTTTCTCTCCGAGCTCTACTACTATGGACTTTGAATGACTTTCCTGCATTAGCTTACCTATATGGTTGGAGTACGAGTGGTAAATATGCATGTCCATCTTGTGCTGTATCTACAAAATCATTTCATCTAAAGAAGAGTTCAAAATTTTGTTATATGGGTCATCGTCGATGGTTGCCACGGGGTCATTTGTATCGAAGTCGAAAGAGGCAGTTTGATGGCACTGAAGAGACGGAACTTGCACCTAAAACTTTGAGTGGTAGCTCAGCTTTGAGAATGTTGCAGGGCAGAGTGTTTGTGTTAGGAAAAAGGTCAGTGTAGCAAAAAAAGGTAAATGTGAAAAGAAACCCGAGGATTGGTTCAAAAAGAGGTCAATATTCTTCACTCTACCATATTGGGAGCACAACATGTTAAGGCACAATCTAGATGTAATGCATATAGAGAAAAATGTCTGTGACAATTTGATTGGAACATTATTGGATATCGATACTAAAACAAAAGATGGCCTTAATGCACGACTTGACTTGAAAGAAATTGGAATCAGACCTGAACTTCATCCTATCGTAGACAATAAAGGAAAACAATTATTGCCCCCTGCACCTTTTACTATGTCTAGAGAAAAGAAGGAGATTCTTTGTTCAGTAATTAAGAACATTAGAACTCCCGATGGTTATGCATCAAATGTTTCTAGGTGTGTCAACATGAAAGAATGTACATTGAATGGCCTCAAAAGTCACGACTGTCATGTTATACTAGAAGACATTCTTCCCATAGCACTTCGATCATGTTACCCCAATAAAGAAGTCATGACAATAGTTATTGAACTGGCTAATTTCTTCAAGAATTTATGCTCCAAAGTGTTAGGTGTCTCTGAGCTTGACAAACTTCAAGAGAGTATTGTGATGACACTTTGTAATATGGAAAGAATTTTTCTTCCATCATTTTTTACTGTCATGGTGCATTTAATGGTGCACTTGGTTGAAGAAGTTAAACTTGGCGGTCCAGTGCACTACCGGTGGATGTACCCTCTAGAAAGGTATGAAACTTTGCGTTGTTTTTTTAGCTTAAATAATTCATAGAAATAAAAATCTTGCTAAATTATATGCAGATCATTTGTTCGGCTAAAAGCGCTTGTGCGCAACAGAGCTTATCTAGAAGGTTCTATTGATGAAGGATATCTTGCTGAAGAATGCTTGACCTTTTGTTCAAGATTTCTAGAAGGAACTACACGTTTTACAAGACAATCTAGAAACCCTGATCCTTTAGACAAGATAAAGGACTTGTATATGTTTGGTAGTGCTGGTGAACCAATTGGAAAGGCTATCACAGTAGGCCAGATTGATAACCAATTTCTTCTTCAAGCACATAGATATGTCTTGCGACACTGTGATGAGCTTGAAGATTTTCGCAAGTGTGTATCACTACTATCTTTGACTTATTTTTGTTTTACTCAATTTGGTGAAATGACATTGCACAATTGGTCTGATTGTTGTAGAGAATTTGTGGATCAAGAGAAGAGCAAACTATGTCACTCAGCTAATTTGACAGATGCTGACATCAACAAGTTGATTAATAGACACTTTCCTGACTGGTTGGAACAAAAGGTACAATTGACCATGTATTGATACTATGAATTTACATAGACAACTAAATGTAACTACTCTTGCACACAGGTTTTACAAAATGATGGACTGGGCATCACTGAAAAGATAAGAGCATTGGCTGCAAAGCCAAACAAATGTGGTGTGCGCTATAGTGGCTATATCATTAATGGTTTCAGATTCCACACTATGAGTCGTGAGACTGGGCGTGTCACACAAAATAGTGGTGTAGTGAACATTGCAGATGATGGGGTTAATTATTATGGCAGATTATCTGACATTATGGAGTTGTCATACAAAGATTACAAGGTGGTGCTCTTCAAATGTGATTGGTACGATGTTTATCACCGAGCTGGCATTAAAAAAGATGAATTTGGATTCACTCTCGTTAACTTCTCTCGGAAAATACACACTGGAGAGAAGTTAGAGCATGATCCTTTTGTCTTTTCTTCCCAAGTGGAACAAGTTTTTTATGTGGAAGATCCAAAAAATGAAGGATGGAATGTGGTGGTGGGAGTCAGGCCACGTGATCTTTTTGATATGGGTGCAGAACAATAATCAAACCACTTGGATTTGTTTCCTCTGAATTGGTTTGTACTTTCAGTGTTGATCCACCAATGAGCTGTACTGATGTAGCTTTGTTTCTTCTGGCTGCTGATAATTCTGTAACCACTGTAATATCTGAAAGCAGTAATGCCTACTGATTTTTTTTTGAAGGGTAATGCCTACTGAAATTAGCATTGGTTTGCTACTTTGCATTAATTTATTCTTCTGTAGTTATGTCAGGTCATGTAGCCGCCATATGATTCATAAATTTTAGGACCTTCTCTCCATATGATTCAGACACACCAACAAATTCAGGTAAGGAACTTTGTATGTCACTGCGCTCTCCATAGTCCATACAGTAGTAAACTTTAGAGCATATCAGTACTGCATAGCTATAGCTAATGGGGCAGATTCCCTTGACTTATTAAATTCCCTGTTGACGTGTTTAGTTTCCCAGGAACTGCTATTGGAGAGGAATTTCTTTACCCAACGGGCAATCTAGACATGCTATTTGGACCTCCAGTATTAAGGCTGATGATTTGATTAACTTCAAATAGGCTGATGATTTGTTTGACTTCAAATACTGTACCTTTTATCTTACAGTACATACAAATATGAGTTTTATGCAAGAATACCACCCCTCTTGGCAATTATGTTATACTGTAAAATTGATATTAAGTACCTCCTGTCTGTGGTTGTAGGCTTTACCAAGTAGCTAATGTTAAGCTCGAATGGAATCTTATCAAGACCTTACCAGATTTATCAATTCCATGTAGTCATATTTGTGGAGTACTACATGAGTATCACTGATTCACTGGATATTACTCTATTCCATTTTCCTGTTGACTCTAACCCATCGGTTGTTTGCAATGCATGAGAAAAGGTCAGTCACTTCCTCAAATACATAACTTATTTTGGACATTTTCTTCTTGATTTTTATTTCTTTATTATTTTTAATAATATATTAGCATGTCGTGGTTGTTCAACCGTGTTAATGTTGATCTGTTGAAAAGTGTAAGAGTTTTGATGACTAATGAACCGCTGCACAGAACAATTTTGTTTTAATGATTACATTGCTAACAGAACTATTATTTGTAAATGTTTCTGTTGTATTCACTCTTCGCTAATATCATGTTGTGATATCAATTGTTTTGCACAATCAGTGCTGATTTTAGTTTTCCCCTTAATAAAGGTATGCTCTGCAAGTTGCTGAATTTTTTGAGTTTGTGAAGAAAATGAAGGAGGCTTCATCAAACGAAAACAGCAATGACAGGAAAGCCAACAACCAACAAATCTTGCTTCCTCACACGGGGTTTATTCCTTCCTGAATCTGGTCTCAAATCACTGACTTTCTAAAGAACAATACCACCTTCTTCTTGGTAGGAGCAAATAGTTGTAGGCAATCTAGTCTTCCGCAAGTAGTATCTCCATGGGGCAATTCTTTATTTGCCACTGCAAATTTTTACGATCCCACATATGCCATCCCTTGTCTCAGTGACACATGGGCCCATCACATGTCAGTGAGACAAGGGATGACAATATGACATATCCAGGATTTTTGTAATTTGCAGTGGCATGCAAATATTCCCCCCTTTTTGGGTATTGTAAAAGCAGTTTATGAGTGCTTATATGCTCCAGCTTAAAGAAAAGTGCACAAATTTTCAAGTATCAATAGTTACTAACTATTGACAGTAGATCAGCTCAACTCATTTTCTTCAGAATTTGTGCAGTTTTTTCAATTGAGGAGCATAGAAGCATTTTGCCATCTACAGGATGGATTTATGTCAGGAGGTAGTAATTAGTTAACCTGTAGGTTGTTTTGGTGGTTGTGACATTGCGTTTGAATGATCCACATGAAGCTGATCCTGTGTTATTGCCCACTTCTGTTGCTTATCTATTGGAGGATTTGTACTGTAGTATCTATTGCAGTTTGCAACCGAGTACCAACAGTTCTTATGCTTACCAAAGGTGATACCTATCATCCCATAAAAGTTGCATCTGATTTAGCTTCTATATTCTGCCGAGCTGTTGTCATTGATCTCAAACTCAAAGGAGTCAATTGTTCTGAACTAGGTGATCCCAGGCCTCCATGTTGTGCAGCCCAACCTTCACACAAACAGAACAGATGAAGTGGGATGATACTGTGTTTGATGACCGAAAGATAACTAGACACTCGGCTATCATTTATTGACTTATCAGCACCTGGTGTCTAAAAAAGTCCTGGTTATATGGTTAATGACTTTAGCTTTCAGTATAGTGAACTGAGTGACAATCTTCAGGCCTCTCATTGTTACACATGCAAAACAGAGAGCAGTGGTTGTTGGCACTGTGTCTGTGTCACCACTCACCAAGTCGTCAGGAAAGTTTATCAATTCATAAATTTATGCAGCATTATAGTTGAGATCAGCCTGAATTGACAACATTTTCTCATTATCACAAATGTGCATATGCCTTGCTTTGACATTCTCACTTCCCGTCCTCTTTGTAACTTGGAATTTGATCTGGTGGCTTCAAGTTCTGAAATTGTTGGAGAAACCTTGTACGTTCTTTTACTGATTGCATCAAGTTGAATTTTGAATGATTCGTATTAAGAGGCAGAAGAGAGTGAGAGGAATATAAGAACCAATCAAACTCGAAATACAACTATATTTCATCATCCTGCTCTTGGAGATTTTGAGGTGCAGCACGCATGTGTTATGAAACTAATTTATGATACATTTCTTCTGATTTAACCATTGAAGTGTTTGTTTTTTTTAAGTTGTCCTGATTAGCAAGATGAACTTGTGCAGTTACCTGTTGCTGGTAATGATACTGAACTTGAAGAGCGTATACTACAGCACCTAGCTGCTGCAGCTGCAATGGGAAGGGCACACCACCTTGGTAGAAGAGAGGGGCACAGGGGCCGATCTGGCTCTCATGGTCGTCCGCAGTCCGCTGGTGGATTATCACCTCGTGCTAATCCCAGTGAAGAAGCAGTCAATCAAAGTCCCGGGATGCTTACCTATGATGCTGACCAAGATGCTGTTGTTTCGTCTGGAAATAGTACTCCCGTGCCCAGTCCTAGGTTTTTCAACAGGTAAACTAAGTCATCTATAATCAGGTACTACATCTCTTGTTAATTTTTTTTGCTGATCAAACTTTATGATGGTTATGGGGGTATCAGGAGACATTCCACCGGACAATCAACTCCAGACAGGGCTGGGCCATCGGATTTTCAGTCTTTCTCAGAGACTATGAAGTCTCGCTTAAATGCTGTCTCTACGAAGCATGTAAATTTGTTGTGTTCATTGTGAAATCCACCAGAGTTTGCACAAGCTCCTTGAGCTTTGTTTTACGGAGTCTGTAAAAATACTTTCCTGCTGATAAATCAGAAAGGAGAAAATAGTACTCCACAATCTTGTTCTGTATTTTCATCTTTCGGATCTCTTTAAAGGCATTCAGAGTTCATAGAATGTTGTATGTGTATTCACTATTGAATGTATCCTCCCTCTAAGGGTGCGTTTGGTTCATGGTACGAGGCTGAACAGGAAGGTTCCGTTCAGGATACGAGGTCATCCTCATATTTGGTTAGATGAATAGCACCAAACGATACGGGATGAGATGGTTCTATGTGAGGGAATGTTTCACTTTTATTCTGTATCATTTCATTTGACAAAAAAGTTTGAACCACGCGGTTCAACGTTTTGCGTTGGCTCTTGTGTTCGTGCAACGAAGCTCCTGGACACGAAAAAAATAAAAAGAAGACACTGCTGTGAGGAGGCTAGCAAATGTTGATGAATTTGCAAATTGAATTTAAATTCAAATCACTTTGTAAATTTAATTCGTGTATCATCTCATACAACCAACCAAACACAATTTTGTACCATCCTATACGACCAACCAAACACACTGCCTGTACCATCCCATCCAGAACAATTCCATCCTACTTATACTGTCAGATCATAGACACGCAACACGTTAGCGTGCGACTGAGTTGAGATAACAAAGCCTTTTCACTGCTCAACCTTTTCTAGCCTCTACCTAGTAGGTTAATGAACCATATAGTGAGTTTTTTCCCCTTGTTTTCTACATTCTTTTTTGTTTCTTTTTAGGGAGTTCCATATTGTACCAAAGTATAGTGAGTGAAATATTGAAATTATTAAATCAACATTGGTCATGATGATGTACATTCGCATCATATGCTATTAAGATTTGACAACGGATCACCACAGCTTACCAAGAACGTTGCACAACGCCCAGAAGGAGCAACATACTTGCTCTAGCCATACTTGCAATAGCCCGATCCACCTTTAATAAAAACAAACAACAAGGAATGCACCATTTAAAGGAGACCACAAAGTTAAAACAATTGAGATCAATAAAAACAATGCACATTCCATCGAACAAGCAAAGAGCCAGATATGATTAGCCTACCATGGCAATCTAATGCAGATATATAATCGTTGCCTAGTTACCCAAGACCGAATACCAGAGATGCAAAAATACCCATTTTTTTGGTCGTAGAAGTACCTAACGAAGTAATTAATGCGCATATGACATAACTATCCCACTCTCTACTGTTCGAATTTCCATGCCGAGCTCGTCGTCTCTGCTAGTGAAATTGTAGTCGTTGCCACCAGTTTTGTCCTTGACGACTTGATTGCCACCTAGGTTGTGGTCGTCGTTGGCCTCCATAGCCGCGCACATGGAGCCACGACTGCCCCTCTTCCATGGGGCCACACCAGCCGTGGAGAAGGCGGTAGATCCGGGAAGGAGGAGACACGAATTAGGAGAGGAGAAAGTTGGCTAGGGCTTGGATTTGGGGAAGAAGCCTCATCTTGCGTAGGGAGGAGGCGCAAGCAGCCCGGAGAGAAGGCTGGAGGAGGAAGGGGCGGTCGACGTCACTAGTAGATTTGTACTATCCATGATGGTATTGTTCACCGCCGATGCCGCTGTGCCGAGTCACCGATCGAGAATTATATAACTTCACCAACAAAAACATAAACTATATCTAATGTGCTACAGAATTATATATCATCGAGCATCTTAAAGGATATTAATGTTCACGTATTTATGTTGGCATTTTATTGGATATCCATTTTTCTAATTTATCCGATAAGTTCTTGATATTCTATTAGACACGAATACGGATCAGATATTAATTGTCTCGTATCATAACACACGTCTCATGAAAAATTTCATAAACAAATATATCGAATATAAATTTAATCTAGAACATATCAACACATGCAGATATTTTACAGATATATGATCGAACAGATATTATGTGACTCGTTTTCACCCACTAGGTATTGCAACAAAATACTTGCTTTGGCGCACTAATTTCTTAGTTTTGCCGCTCACCCCGCCATTTCCTTTGGAAAAATTGTCCACCACCCCACTTCTTCCGGCCACCTCCCCACACTGAAATCCAATCTCAGGTGCTGTCCCTCCCCCAGGTGGTTTCCCTCAAATCGCTATCTCCTGGCCGGTGGTGCGTTGATTCGAAGTGCGCCGAGGAGAGGGAGCAGCTCGATCGGGCGGCAGCGGCGGCGACGGCGGTGGCGTGGGGGCAGGACCTTGACTCCTTCCTCCTCCTCGTTGGATGATTCAAGGAGGGAGCCGATGGTTTCGGTGAAGGTGCTCCCTCAAATCCCCATCTCTTAGCCGGTGCTGTGCCGGCCCCCACGTAGGTGCTCCCTCAAATCCCCATCTCTTGGCCGGTGCTGTGCCTCCCCCCACACAGGTGCTCCCTCAAATCCCCTTCTCTTGGCCGGTGCTGGGCCTCTGCTTGCCTCCCTGTGCGTGCTCTCCGCTTGCCTTGGGTCCTTCATACTCTCGGAATCGATGGGGTCTTTGTCGTCTTTGCCGTGTGGTTGTCTGAGTCTTATCTTGGCTCTCCGGTCTCAAGCGCAATGATGAGAATTTCATCATCAAGTCCGGCGCCCAGGCCATCACGCCCACTGGCGTCGCCTCATCGCCCCGACACCTCCCCACGACGTTAAACTTAAACCCCTCTCGATCGCGTTCTATTTCTAGTGTTTATGTCTATCTGCCACATCCAATTTCGAGTGGAATACTATAATGCTGTGGGAAGTGTGGTCAGAGCATGGCGAATGTTTGCATCACATTACCCCATCACATTACCCATATGGGTTTGTCAAATTGCTCTGGGATCAGTCAGGGAAGCTGCGACTGACAAGGAGAAACTGTGAGCGGTGTGAACTTTGCTTGTCAAATTTCCATTGAAAATGACCACCGAGACCTCCTTTTGCATTAGGCCGAGTTAGTTGTTCTAGTTTGATATGTTTGACGTGTAACTGGTTCTTACGCAAAGTGCTAGGATAAGAATGATACTTGCTCGAAGTTATTTGTAACTAAACTTTTGAACTCACTGGATCTCATCATTGGAATCATCATTCCTCAATGCTGTTTTTGCAGCATATCTCTCCATGATGGCATACTGCCTTTGCGGTTGTCGATTTCTGGTGAGCCCAATAGTTAATACTATCAATCACAATTAAACAAGCAAACATTGAAGCAGTCAATTGAGCATTCGCATTTCTCTCTCAAAAAAGAAGAAAAGAAAAGAAAAGAATAGAGCATTCACATGTCAACTGGCCCAAAGGCATCAGGCGTGATTGCTCATGCTGCTGTACCAAACTGAAAGGAGAAGCGATATACATAAACATAAATCTAGATGAGTGATGTGGACTGGAATGGTAAAGATAATTCATCTCCAAAACTGAATTATATACTTTTTTTTGAAGACCTGCATTGTTTACTCTATACTCCAGGAATATTTGTTGCTCCTATTCAATCTATTTATATGATAAAGAGTATATTTATAATTCATTTATTTATTAAACTAGATGTTGTCATCAGTATGAATGCATTATAACATTTTTTGGTTCAATATTATCTAAAGCTTGGACTTGCTATATCTATTCTCTCAACTGTCTATGCACTATTTAGAGTTAATTAGTACTAGTTACTTCTGGCCTTCTTAGTGTGGGAAATTTCTTTCTGGTAGTAATGCTGTGTACTTTGCTTAAAAATAATGTAGGCCGCATTGCCACAATGACAAAGTCAGTGTTAGGATCAATACTTGAAAAGTATTAACGCCTGTTACTTACTGTTGTTATTGAGCAGTCAGAAATTGGATGTTTACTTGTCGTGTTTCTGCCTGAAGTTCTCAATTTGTTATTCTGACCTTGGACGATTTTGCATTTGCTAGTCATCATTATTAATCGTTGGTAGTACAAATTTGTTATTCTGACCTCTTGCAAACCTCTCCTGAATTAGCAGTACAAATTGTAGTTTTCTGACATTGACAACATGATCTATTTTTGTTGTTAGTTCACGATGATACTTGCATATGAACATCTTATTCTGCTCCATTATCACATGATCTGTTAGCACACTATTCAACTTGACATTGGTAATGGACTGCTACATTAATTGTCGCCATCTGGTGCATCAAAAAAGGTTATATCAATGTTAACATGAAACTTGTCTATTGAGTCCGATAAAACATGTGTCAGCATCTATCAACCAACCTTGAGGTAATGAAGGATACTTTAAAGTGAAATTTGTTTTACGTTGTCATTTTATCGCGTCGATGCTATTATGGAGCAAGATCGTATGCTATAGCTCTTGTAGTTGCGAGCATAGAGTTCTCTAAACAATTTGCAGCTCATATGACCTGTGTGGCCTATGCATATATTTACCTATCATTAGATTGTTGGTTGACTTCTGAATTTTTCTTTGCTTTAGCAAAGATATTATGGCCGAGACACCTAGACATCATGAAACTTGAACTTTCCAAAGACAAGATGCGAAAATGTGCAACTCCATGAAGATAATTTACAAGGTCCTCCAGAGATTGATAACATATTACAGAGAGGTCTCATGAATCTACTAGGTCAATTAAGATTATATGTAAGTTTAGTAATTTATTTTTCAGATATATACGTAAGTGTGATTTGCCCGATTCACGCACCATTGTGCTATTTCTACATGCAGGCCAAATAGAGATGTGTGGCGATTCTAGGGAATTTCGAGTTAAAATTTGTCGCAATTAAATGGAGGAAAGATAATTGTGGAGACCGATGAAAATGGTGTTCCAAACGAAAGGTCACCTCCATTCTTGGCCAATATCTTGGCCACTAGCAAAGAATTCAACATTTGCACCATTGAACATTCCTAGATGGGACAACGAATTGTTTGAGAAGAAAAAGGAGAACATGATCAAGCATGTGGAGGTAAAATTTTTACTACATTGCACCATAAATCATTATGTTCACTTAACATGCTGACAATCAACTTTAATTGTTCAAGGAGAAATTTGTCTATCCTCCTGAGACAATGCAGCTTACACGAGACTGCATTCTAATGACTATTAGTAAAAGGTGGAGAACCTACAAATCTCGTTTGAAGAACAAATATTTCAATCGTCATGAGAGGTCTTTGGATGAAATTTTGAAAAATGTTCCAAAAGGTGTTAATGCACATCAATGGGAAGCTCTTATTGGAATGTGGTGTCAAGATTCACACACGGTGATGTCTTCATTTTCTTATGCTTCAACTAGACATTGAAATTAGTTGGTTAACATCAGTATTGACTGAATCTGTTGTATTTGCAGAAATTATGTGACAAGAACGCTCAGTGTGCAAGGCAACAAAAGAACCCGCACACAACCGGGAGAAAAAGCCATGCTAGGTTAAAGAAAGAGATGGTGATAATTGTTTTGTCTTTATATTTTGTTTCTTGACCAACTAAAAGATCTTCTAGCAGAAAAATTAATAAACCTTCTACTATATTTTGTTGTACAGGAAACATTAAGGAATGCAAAGGTGCACAAGATTGATCTATGGGATGAAGCTCATAAGAAAAGGATGGCAATTATACTAACGAGAATATGAAGACACTAATGGTATATTTCAGTCTTATTGGTTAAAATAAAAATAATTAGTTCATAGTATTATGACTTGTTTATTTCAATAGGATACAACTTATGAGGAATTAGCAAAAAGGAAAACAAATAACAATGGGAGCCTGTCATGTAAAGATTATAGCGAAGTGTTTGAAGGTGTAATTGGAAAAGAGTCCAAACTTCGAGGGTACTATGATGATAAGTATTGGAGCCAAGTAAAGGTTTCTTAGGGACTAACTTTTGTTGAGCAATCTGAGCGAGAAGATAAGCTTCAATTTGCACTACGATCAATGGGAGATAATTTAGAAGACATAAGAGATGAGGTGAAAATGATGCGTGCATTCATGGCCAAAAAGTTTCCTGGAGAGGATTGGAGAAATGCAATGTTAGCGGCAGAAAATGATGAAGTTACCATCTGAACCCGTCTTTCTTTGTCCAATGATAAATTGATGAACATTGATATATTATGGTCATGTTCTCATTGCAGGTTGATTTCTTTGAAAGAGTTGTTGATAATGATATCCGACATGAATCTGATAACGACCTTGAAGAATCAGATGGTAGTGCACACGCTCCACCGAATACTATGCAGGTGATGCAGTGATTTTTTTCATTTATTTTATGCATTAATAAATTTAAATGCAAGCTTTTGCTAATGTTTTAAAACTATCGTCTACCATAAGTTGCAGCAATTGTGTCTCGGCAATTTTACTAGAACTAAAGAGGGTTTTGCCAATTCATCTATACCACATGAACACATGATTGCTAAGGTGTGAAGAAATTTTCACTCAGTTATCGAACTATGCTCATTTTTAGTATAAGTTCACTTACAACTAAACTGAACTTCAATTGTAGAAAGCACATACTAAAAATTGTGTTGAAGACAATCAGGGTTGTGCTGAATCAACTTTACCTCGTGAGTAGGTTACTTACCAGGTATATGCAAACTGCAAATCGAAATTATTGCACCCGTATTGTTTCATACAGTAGTATTACTGATTTTGTTTGTGCATTCACTGATCTTCCTCATTTAAATTATGTCTATCACATCTTATATGTACCTCAAAGAATGGAAGTACTAGAATATAGTTGGTGCAATTCAATATGTAATGTTCCTAGTTTTTGTATAAAATAAACCCTTTACAAGTTCATCAATAACAAACGTCGTATTTCTTTAAATGATAGGATAATATTGAAGTCTTCTTGTTTTCGACGAACCCAAGAAACAAAAATAAAGTTGTAGCCAAAGGAGGTTTAGTGAGTAAAGATAAAACATGTGTGGTTGGAGGAGACATGCTTGGAGATGAATATTTTGGAGTTCTTTGTTACTGTTGTTACAAATATTGGCGATGAAAGATTGCTTAGACCATATGAAAATATACATACAGTAAGAGATGCTATTGGTTGTGTTGTTGCTTGGCCTCGGTCATATGTAAGTCCGTTTTCATATAATCATTGAGTACATTCTAATGTTTGATAGTTGCTTAAACTCTATTATTCATGAAGAACCTTTGCGCTTTTTAGGTCAAAAGAGCTAAGAAAACAGTCTTAAATCAGTCACGAAACAACCTGATATGTTACATTCTTCTAATTTCATCAAATAAACTTGTCATCTTACACTTTTCTAACCAGGACATTTATTTCTTTTTCAACCGGTTTTGCAGGATAATTGAGGACTACAAAGAGAATGCAATGGAGATGGAGGAGCTAGCTTATAGATAGATTCCAACTATTTAGAAAAAAATTTGTGTCAATCCATAGGATCTTTTCTCGATGTATCTGCACCTGTTTTATATAGATGTTTGATTTAGTTGTGAACTCCACTTCTTTGTAAATTCAAATATTTGTTGTTGCTATGAAATGCATGCATGCTCTCTGATTTTCTTAGTTTCCTGATTGTGAGAATATGATGCTTCCATGTGAAGACATGTGCTCTACTGTTTTCTAGTTTTTTTGGATGAGGTGGAATAATGTCTTTATATGTGACGATATATGTTTCCGTTTGTAGCAAAATGTGCGAATCAAATTCGAAATAATCCAATTAAATTCGAAATAATTTTTTTCACAGCAAGATGCCCAAAAGACGCTTTTGCATATCTAGAGACGCATATAACGTCTCTACAAAATGTGTATAAATTGTGCGCACATGAATTGAATAAATTTGTAAAAGCGTCTCTATGTTTGTTGGCACGCAAATCGGACGTGTCTATATCAGTAAAGACATTATGTAAGTGTATGTACTAAAACGTCTCTACATGCATAGACATGAATTTTAACGTCTCTGTAAAGCGTCTTATATCCTGTACACACGTTTTACAAGCGTCTCTACGGTTCTTGTCACAGTCCGTGGGGAGGCGCTCCAAGGACGCTTTATAAAAACGACTCTACGGTCCTCTAGAGATGAAATAACACGTCTCTAGCCTATAGATTGGACGTCTCTACATGGATGTTGTGTTGTAGTGTTACCATTGTTGAATTCTAGTCGTAGTTTCTTTCGTGTAGATCGGAGTTTAGATTCGGGGTCGAATCATGTTAAGGGGGGTAGAATGTAATACCCCGAATATCAATTTGAGAGAATGTATTTTTCGGGAGAGGGAAATTTATTCAATTTTCGAGTGCAATATAGTTTAGAGAGGGATTTCTCTTAACAAAGAAAGTATCCAACAGCGATTATGTAATATCATGTTTAACATTAGAGAATTAATTGAAATGAGAAAGGTATTTAACAGGAATTAAAAAGAGAAATCAGATTTTTTTTGAGGAGAAATAATCTTGGGCTTTCGGCCCACGTTGTTTGGCCCAAGTGGGAAGTTGGTTTAAGAAGGGGGCAACCAAACCCTAGGCACCTTGTACTGTAGCACATGGCAACTGTAGCAAACTCTTCCCCCCGTGCTGCCACGCCCTCCATGTCGCTCCCTTTGCTGCTCCTTACTGCCAGCCATCGGGAGGAAGAAGAAGGGAGAGAAAGGAGGAGAAAAGGAGATCCTCTTTGCGAGTCTTGATCAGCGATCTGTGCTGGTTCTACAAGGGTAACAATCGATGTTCTTCGCCATTTGGATTATGGTAGATGCGAATTTTGGCATGTTTAGTGGATCATATTCCTGCTGCGAGTAGAATAGTTTCTATCCAGTACCTTGTGCGACTGTTTTCATGTATTTAGGATCCGAATTAGGGGATCACATCTGCTAGAGTTATGTGGAATTCGTTCTTAGCTTTCCGTAGCCTCTGAAAACACTCAATTCTGAGTTATAGTTTGGGAGATATGATGAATTCTTTTCTTCTGTCCTGAAAACCTGACGTGAATTAACTGTCAACTTGTCTATTAAGTTATGATTAAGTTAAGGGCAGAATCAGGGTTTCCACCCAACTAGGTTGTTGTATAATTTTTGATAACCTTTCTGGATTGATAAAGAACACTCTATTTGGATTTGTAGAACAAAATATATGATTATTTCTCTACTACTATGTGGTTCTGTTAGACAGATTGGATGTTCGACTTTCATTGGATTGTTAGCTTAGGTTTTTGGTCGAATTTGAAGATTCCGCCAACTAGACTTTTGTGGGGGATATCGTTATATTTCCACAGGATCTGAGAACACTCCTTTTCAAGTCTCAGAGCAAGAGTTGTGTTGCTTTTAGTACCGCTGTCCAGTTTACCGTCTTGCTAGACTGTCGGTTTAATTGGGTAGATTGACTATGTGAACCTTGGGTTTAGGATGCTGCGACTAAGCGTTTCGAGTAGCGTCCTTTTCACATTGTTACTTATTTAAGTAATTAATTTGTGTAGGAGAAGGGAATTCGAGATTAGTGGCTTTGTCCTTGCCTCCTAACGCGTCACAGTTCAAAAGGCAAGTACAATTGATTTGTCTTGTTTGTTGTTTGTTCCACTTGATTGATGAATATGAAATGGGTAATTTCGGTATTCCTTGTTTTCTTTCATAGTTTATATACCATGAATCTTCAATAATAACACTACGTTCATTATATTCATTCGTTCCTTCGTTCACCTACGGGAGTGGGTAGTGAAGTCCCATAATTTCAATATGGGTAAGTACCTTGTGATTCTTATTGTTGATGAATGCTAAGTGCTTGTTGTTCATACTGTTATTTCTATGATCCAGGAGTAGATTCAATGCTTCATGTTCTTTTCGCGTTCGTTAATCCATGTTTAATGAGATGATGTCTTTCATTATTCATAATTCATTCCATTTATTCATTGTTCATGTTTCGTCCACGGGAGTGGAATGTAAAGACCCATCAATTCTAGTATGGGCACGTAAAACCCACCATTCTAATATGGGCAGATTTGGATCCCCGTATGAAACGTTCTTCATGCGAGCCTTGGATCCCTGCATTTTGTTAAATGCAGGCCTAAGTGAACACCGACGGGTGTGTCACTGGCTATACCGGTATAAGAAGAAGTGGAGTTCATGCATTTCATTCATTAATATGATTTATGGTATTTTAAACTCATATTCTAAAATGTGACTGTCATGTTCTTTTTCGTTCATTCTACATTCAAAATCTATTATGTGATGATATTTTCTTGTTCGTTCCTTCTACATTCGAATTCTATTATGTGATGATATATTCATTTTGTATGGTTCATTTTAATATGTTCCTATTCTGTATGGTTCATTTTGTGGTGTTGTACTTGCTGAGTCGTGGACTCACTCTTGCCATGTTTACTTGTTTTAGGTAAACATTGAAGACGGCATGCTTGGGAGGGAATAGTCACGAACCATTCATTCACTTCACATTATCTACTTTGTTAATTAGATGCACTTGTTATTACCTTTTCATTCGATAATCTTTGGATTGTAATATATGGAGGTTGATGGTTGATGTTAACCTTCCTTAAGATATGATTGAATTAGTAATTGCCTATGATCTTCATCTAATCTTTTGATAGTTTATACTAATTGATTCAATATGATTGGATGATAGAGCTTGATATGTTGTTGAATTCTAATTCAATTCTTATATTCATTCTATTAGATGTTGATCTTTTTATGTCATTAGTCGAAAGATTGTTGAAATTATTCCGTACTGTGTTGGATGTTAGTCTTTTAGGTAATATCTTGGATTCCGCAAAGCTAGGATGTTACATGTGGTATCTCGAGTGGAAGAAGGAAGAAAGAAAGAAAGAAGTGGGCCGGGTGAAGCGATACGAGTAGGCTACACTAGCTGATAATTAAAAAATTCTACCACGTAAACTAGGAAGCCATGCAAGCAAGAGATCATAGATCGTTACCACTAGATGTGTAATGCAGCGAAAGAATAGTTGGAGTAGCCTGATCCAACGTCAAGCGCATCAATGTAGTGGTCATAATTGATCGTCCAACGTCCTCGATGCCGATCTTCTCTTCTAGCAACCAATCACGTTCCTTGTGAAAATCGTGGATCATCCTTGTTCCGCACAGCAATAATCACAGCAGCACCTCTACGGTATCCACACGTCCAGGGATGGAACACCGTACGCCAGCATGCTAGCACCAACTTGCACGGTAGGGCCCTCGAGAAGATGGCAGCTAGGGTTTCGGTGATGCAACTCACATCGTCTGTCCTAACAGCCTCATGCATGACCTTATAAAGAGCCCATGACAGATCCTATCCAAACTCGTTTGTTCCAGCATGTTAAGTATGTGACCCTGTAGATTCATGCGTAATTGGTTCTGACTCAAAACCTCTTTTTCGACCATGAGTCGTTAGCGGTTCCAAGCAGGACATAATGATTACCGAATACACATAAATTATATCGGACAAACCTTAATGCAATATGATCTACGACTAGGTCCTTATCACTTATGACCAGCTCGTATCTCTATACTACCAGTTCATATTTAGTCATGACTAGTTCGTAACTCCTTACGACCAGTTTACGACTAGTTAGTGATTATGTTTGACCAGCCTATGGCAAGCTCGTATCTCCATATGATCAGTCTGTACCTGGTCGAATAGAACGACTTGCTTGTGTATTCTCCCTTTGCCTCACAATATCTGGTTGAACTCTAGGTGAGATATTTTGTCATCCATGAACTGTTTAATACTTTCTCGATCAAGTGACGGATAACTTCATATGGTCGACTCTTCGAACACTAGTGGTATGACCATGCACTTTCTTTATCTGACCACATCGAGAGGCCTAGATATATCTCTCGTGTTATGTTAGGAGTACCAAATCCCATATCCGACCAGTCGCATCCCTCTGCATGTTTCATTGCATACCCGAAAGCTATCATTATAACTACCTAGTTACGGAGTAGCACTTGGCAACCCCTAAGTGTACTATTATGTACATTTAGCAAACCATGCTGATCTCAGGTCTAAGGATTATACATCATCATTGCTTGAGACTAACTGGTGACACATAAAATCATAACAACTTTATTTCCAATCCTGACCCATTTGGTCACACCATGACCCGTGACGTGATCAAACTGTGTTGTCACGCCACCAACCGCGGCATGACCAAACTGTGCTGTTACGCCACCAACCCCTTTGGAAGTGTTCGTATTTGGGCTAAATCCTGTCACGCCAAGAAGAGTGGCATAATAGCACAGTTTGGTCATACCGCGGTCGGTGGCGTGACAACACAGTTTAGTCGCGCTACTGGTCATGGCGTGACCAAAAGGGTCACAATTGGAAATAAAGCTTGGAAGATGTTATCTTTAAAATAACTTAAAAAAAGGATTAAATAATAAAAAGAATTCTCAATATCACGTGTCCATATATATAATAACACCTAGACCTGCACGTCATAAACTCGTAATAATAATGATTTTAAAATAGACGGTGTGATGCAGAGAATCACAACTAGGAGTGGAAACGAGCCGAGACGAGCTAGCTCGAGTCAGGCTCGCCCAAGCTTGGATGAACACTAGGCTCAAAACTACACATATTTAAACAAGCACGTGGCATATTTAATGTTGTTCCAAATACTCTTCAAACAATTATGACTTCCATGGTAACGTACCATCAAAGTTGTCATCGCCTCCCCCCGCGAGGCGGCCATGGTATCGTACCATCAAAGTCGTCAAGAGTTTAGCCCATATGAGGCTCCATTGTTATATCATCCGAACAAGAATCTATTATTTCTTGGAAGAGATAAAGCACATCCATGAAGGCATCACTGGGCCGTGGCTCATCCTGGGGGATTTCAATCTCATATACAGAGCTTCTGACAAAAACAACTTAAATTTGAATCGGAATTTGATGGGACGTTTTCGCTCGGCGATTAATCACTGTGAGTTGAAGGAGATTCGCCTTCAGGACCGACGCTTCACCTGGTCCAATGGCCAACGTAACCCAACTTTGGAAGGGATTGACAAGGTTTTTTGTAACATACAATGGGATCTAATGTACCCGGACCACTATCTACGTTCGCTCTCTTCCTCAATTTCAGATCACAGTCCCCTGCTAATCTCAGGGGAGGGACAGGTGCGACCACCTAGATGTTTTGCTTTCGAATATTACTGGCCAACAATGACTGGTTATAATGACGTGGTTCAAGGGGCGTGGTCTCAGCCGGTCCAGGAGGTCGATCCAATTAACAGATTGATTGCTAAATTGCAAAAAACAACAAGGGCGCTAAAGGCATGGAGCAGATTGCAAATTGGAGATCTCAAATTACAACTGCACTTGGCCTTGGACGTGGTTCTTCGACTCGATAAGGCACAAGAACATCGCGCTCTCTCCCAAGCCGAACATGAACTTCGAGTAGCGCTAAAGTTAAGAATTCTGGGACTGGCGGCCATCCAACGAGTAAAATGGAAGCAGCGCTCTCGACTGACCTGGCTGCGATTAGGAGATGCGAATACGAAATTCTTCCACTCAAAAGCAAATTCTAGAAGACGGAGAAAGCTCATACACACTTTGACGCATCAGGGGAACACCTTCACAATCCGTGCTGAAAAAGAGGAAGCGCTAGCTAAATACTATACAGCGCTCTTAGGGACTGCAAAGCCGACAGCCCAAACCTTTCGCTGGGCCTCCCTTGGGCTAAAGGTTTTGTCAGCCAGCGCCGCGGCCGATCTAGAGCAACCTTTCACTGAACAGGAAATTAAGTCGGCCATTGATGAGCTTTCAGTGGACAAAGCTCCAGGGCCTGATGGATTCACTGGGGTTTTTTTCAAAGCAAGTTGGGAAATAATTAAAGAGTCTATCTTAGCAGTCTTCCACAAGGTCTATGCTTTAAACAACCTGCACTTCCATAAAATTAATACAGCAAACATAATACTTCTGCCAAAAAAAGATCAGGCATCCCAAATCTCAGAATTCCGACCAATCAGTTTGATTCATAGCATTGTCAAGATCCTATCCAAACTACTCTCCCTTAGGCTTTCAAAGTATTTGGATGCTTTGATTTTTGAAAGCCAGAGTGCGTTTATCAAAAAGCGAACTATACATGACAACTTCCTGTATGTACAAAACATCGCCACAAGTTACCACCGATCTAAGGTCCCTATGTTACTGCTGAAACTAGATATTGCGAAGGCTTTTGACTCCATCGCCTGGCCATATATTTTAGACATGCTGCATCACAGGGGGTTTGGTGGCCAGTGGCGAGCTTGGGTTGCTATGCTGCTTAGTACGTCATCTTCTCGGATCATTCTGAATGGCGTGCAGGGACCACACATAAGGCATCAATGTGGGATTCGGCAAGGAGACTGCCTTTCACCTTTCCTTTTCATCCTGGCAATTGATGCATTACATTGCATCCTTGACCTGGCAGACCAACAGGGATGGCTCACGCCTCTAAGTGGAAGATTCATGAAGGCAAGATTGTCTGTCTATGCTGACGACGCAATGATTTTCTTATCACCTAATAAGGACGACATTGATAATCTGAAGGAGATCCTGCGGATCTTCGGTGAGGTAACAGGGCTTGTCATAAACATTTCAAAAAGTGCGGTCATACCTATTCATTGTCAGTCTTTGCAACTGGACGTAATTCTTGAAAACTTTCCGGCAACACGTCTACACCTGCCTTGTACCTATCTTGGGCTACCACTCACCTACCGAAAGGCAGGAAAGGTGTTGTTTCAACCTCTTTTGGATAAAATACACGCCAGGCTGAGTGAGTATAAGAGAAACATGCTATCTCGGGCAGGAAGGTTGGTGGTGCTAAATGCGGTCATTACAGCTATACCAACATACCATCTTACAGCCACTGAGATACCCGCCTGGATAATTAAACAAATTGATAAAAGACGATGAGCTTGGTTCTGGAGCGGCGACGACATCTGCACTGGGGGAAAATGCTGGGTGAATTGGCGCACAGTATGTCGTCCAAAAAAGTTTGGTGGTCTTGGGGTCTTGTGCCTTGAGCGGTTTAGTCGTGCTCTTCGTCTTCGATGGCTTTGGCACCAATGGAAAACACCGGATAAGCAATGGAATGGAATGCCGCTCCCGTTAACTATGAAAGACCATCATTTTTTCCGTGCATCCACAATGATAAACATTGGAAAAGGTGATAAGGCAAATTTCTGGAAGGATAAGTGGCTTGGGCCCAAGTCTTTACAAGAGTTGACGCCGGAGCTCTATAATATTGCAGCACGTAAAAATCGCACGGTACATGACGCAATCCGTGATGGAAAATGGATACTGGATCTGAGAAAAAAAATAAACATTTTCCTAATTCGAGATTTTGTAAAGGTCTATACCATGGTTCATCAAGTCTCACTAAATCACGATACCCCGAACGACATATCTTGGAAGTGGACAGCATCTGGAATTTATTTCAACCAAATCCGCATACGATATGCAATTCATCGGAGCAACGGAGGCCCCTTTTCAAAAACTTTTTTGGTCTATCTGGGCACCGCAGAAATGTAAAATCTTTGCATGGATTCTCGCCCAACATCGCCTTCCAACAGCTGATGTCCTAACAGCTCGACATATACAAAATGACCATTGATGTCCTCTGTGCACAAATAACCCGGAGACAGCTATGCATCTTTTTGTAGAATGTCTGTATGCCAAACAAGTCTGGACATTAGTGGCTACCTGGGTCGGGCGGCAAAATCTTTCACCATTGCAATGGCCAACGAGGCTGCGGATGGTGGATTGGTGGATGGACATCTTTCACTCAGGGATAGGTATTTGCAGAAAAGGCCAGGCCTCCTTAATTCTGCTCACTCTGTGGCATATTTGGAAAGAGAGAAATAGACGAATTTTTCAGCATCACAGAGAGGAACCAATCGGTTTGCTGGCCATCATCAAGGAGGAAGCCTGTGCATGGGCGGTTAGCGGGGCGACCAAGTTTCAAGCCTACTTACCGGAGGGGATTGCAATCCAACCTTTCGAAGAAACTTAATTTTCGGTAGCCTAAATTTTTCTGTTCTGTTGCTCTTGTTTTTGTTTTTGCTCTGTAAACCTTTTTGTATTTCGTTGCTCCTCTCCTTAATGCAATAGCGGTATTCTCGTCATTTCCTCAAAACAAAAAAGAATCTATTATTATATGCTCGCAAAAAAAAAATCCCATTGCTATATATAGAGAAGCATTAGGGTCTTCCAAGCACACTCGTTATAGAACAAAAATTGCCCCAATCATGGATAGCCGTTCACTATTCTACTGCCTACTTGCTCTCCTCCCTCTCCTGTACCTAACAAAGTATTATGTAGCTTCCAAACGATCCCGCCGTCGTGCCGTGCGGCTACCACCGGGCCCGTGGCTGCTCCCCATCATCGGCAGCCTCCACCATCTGCTCGGCGCGCACCCACACCGCGCGTTACGTGACATCTCACGCCGCTACGGCCCTCTCGTGTTCCTCAAGTTCGGTGAGGTCCCGGTCGTCGTCGCCTCCTCCCGCGAGGCGGCCAAGGAGGTCATGAAGACGCACGACGCCGTCTTCGCCACCAGGCCGCAGACCGCGACGATCAAGATCCTCACCAAGCAAGTCATGGCCATCGCGCTCGCCCCGTACGGTGACCACTGGAGGCAGCTCCGTAAGATCTGCGTCCTCGAGCTGCTGAGCGCCAGGCGTGTCCAGTCGTTCCGGCCCGTCCGCGAGGAGGAGGCGGCGCGTCTCGTGCAGGCCGTGTCGTCCACGTCGTCTCCACTTGTGAACCTCAGCGCTCTCCTTGACGCGTACGCCGTTGACACGGCGGTGCATTCCATCATGGGGAACCGTCTCAAGGTCAAGGAGCGTGATGCCTTCTTGCGCTACATCGACGAGGGCATTCGTCTGGCGGGGGGTTTCAGTCTAGCCGACCTGTTCCCATCGTCGTGGCTCGCAGGCGCCCTGAGCTGGAAAGCACACAGGGCAGAGGCGTATCATGAGCGCTTGTTCGCATTATTGGATTGCATCATACGTGACCACATAGAGAGAAGGTCACAAGAGGAAGAAGCATTGCAGTTGCAGGAAGACTTGATAGATGTTCTCCTAAGGATCCGAAGTCAAGGTTCAAATAAGAACCCCCTTACTATGGGCACAATAAAAGCTGTTGTTTTCGTAAGTTCTTGCAGCTATTTACCTTACTCGAACACAACAATTTTATGATCGTCTCTAACATTTAATGGCTTTTCTGAATGGAAATGTAGGATCTTTTCGCAGCGGGGAGTGAGACCGTTGCAACGACACTGCAATGGATCATCACAGAGTTAATGAGGAACCCAACTGTCATGTCTAGGGCACAAGCTGAGGTAAGGGGAGCCTTCGTGTTGGAAATGAAGGTTACGGAGGATGGCTTGTGCAAATTAAGCTACCTCCATTGGGTCATCAAGGAGACCCTACGGCTGCACGCTCCCTTACCACTGTTGCTACCAAAGGGGTGCCAAGAGACATGCCAGGTTATGGGCTATGACGTGCCCAAGGGGACGATGGTGCTCGTGAATGCGTGGGCTATCTCTAGGGACCCGCAGTATTGGGAAGAACCAGAAACGTTTAATCCCGAAAGATTCGAGTGTGACACGAGAGATTTCAAAGGGAATGACTTTGACTTCACACCGTTTGGTGCTGGGCGACGTATTTGCCCTGGGATGTCATTTGGGCTCGCTAATGTCGAGCTAGCTCTTGCAAACCTTCTATTCCATTTTGATTGGAGTCTCCCGGACGGTCTTCGTCCCAACGAACTGGACATGACTGAATCTATGAGAATCACAGCCACGAGGAAGAAGGACCTCTGGTTGGGAGCTACCGTGAGTGTGCAGCAGCCACACTAAACAGTTTGTTCCGTCAATGATTAATTCCCGCAGTATATATGTGCGTGCTGCTCTACAGCTTCCTCTCTGCCGCCCTTTCTGCTATGTTCCTAGCTCATGCTTGATGTACAACTAATAACGACGCAGTTCCTGTGCAGTTGTGTAACACCCCAAATATTCCAGGAATAAAAATACGGGATTTTTAAAACCTTTTGCGTGTTATTGCCTTAATTACATACTCTTTGGAAGTTATTTTAATTGTGTTTGGTTTTTCTAGCTCGTGTGGTGAAAAACAGAAACCCTAAAACCGAAATTTCAAAAGCAAAGCTAACGAAAGCATTGTATGCAAGTAAATCATCTGATAAATTCTAAAATCAAAATTCTCAAGTGACAGCACACACTAAGAAAATCAGGCCATGTTATTTTCTTCCCTTCCTTTTTTCTCTTTTCTTCCTCTCTTTCTTTCCCCATGTTCCTTTGACTGAACCGGTTGTTGCAACCCAACCATATCCATCGCCAAACCAGTCCACTGTTTTTCGGTCCAGAGCAAACCAGCATGCAGCTCACTCACCTTCTCCCTCTGCCTTTTCTTCCACGCGTCACCACAGCTCTGCCACCGCACCGGCGATGCCCTCGGCGACGCCACAGTGCAGCGCACCAGCCTGGGTCATCCGTTCCTGCCCATACTCGGTGCCACTGTGCTGCCAAACCCTATTGAGTCCAACACCGAGAGCGTCGCCAAGATCATGCCGAATGTGTTGCCTCTTCGCCTATAAATGGTTGCCCGGAGTGAAGGGATACGGGTAGGCTACGCTAGCTGACAATTCAATAAATTCTACAACGTAAATTAGGATACCATATAAGTAAGAGATCATAGATCGTTACCATTAAAGGGATACGGGTAGGGTACGCTAGCTGACAATTGAAACGATTCTACCATGTAAACTAGGATGCCAAACATGCAAGAGATCATAGATCGTTACCACCATACGCGCAGTGCAGTAGAAGAAGAGTTGGAGTAGCCTGGTCCAACGAAAAGCGCGTCGATGTAGTGGTCATAGTCGATCATCCAACGTAGTCGATCGTCCTCGTAGTCGATCATCTTCTCATAGTCGATCGTCTCCTCGTAGTAACCAATCGAGTTCCTCGCCAAGGTCGTGGATCGTCCTCAAGTGCAACAGTAACGGTAGTAGCATCTTTACGATATCCACACGTCTAGGGAAGGAACACCATACGCTGGTATGCTAACACCAAGTCACACGGGAAGGCTCACTTAAGAAGATGGCGGCTAGGGTTTGGAGCAACTCACGTCAACACATATATCATATATACTCTGTCTGTTATGTGAATCTACTCTATTTTTCACTCTCTCCCAACAGCCTCAAGCATCTCCTTATATAGTTCCCATGATGGATCCTATCCAAACATGTTTGACAAATCGTATCCATACTGGTTTGTTCCGATCTGTTAAGTGTGTGACCCGTTAGGTTCATGCATAATCGGTTGTGACTCAGAAACTCCTTTCCCATCACGAGTCATAAGCGGCTCCTAGCAGAACATAACGATTCCCGAATATACATGAATTATATTGGATGAACCTTAATGCAATATGACCTGCGACCATGTCCTTGTCACTAACGACCATGTAACATCCCAAATGTATAATTAGGGTTTGTTCAAGTATAATTATATGTGTAGAAATTAAAACTTTTTCTCACATCTTGAAAACCCCTAATCTCTCATGTGATTCTAGTCCAAGAGTTGTGTAATCCAAAAGCACAAAGCTCTTGTTGACCAAAAGTCAAACTCCTTTTCCAATTATCTTAAATCTTGTGCCAAACAATTGGAAAATATTTTCCTTGGTTCCAAATCTGATGTGGGACCCCTCTGAAAAACATCATGAGTTATAAAACTTGTTTGATAAATTGTGGAGGTAAAACAAATCCTTGAACAGCCTTAATGAATTTCCTGAGAAAAATGCATTGCATAATAACCTCTGGAAATTTTAGGTAAGGTTAATCTCATTGTCAACCAGCTCCTGTTAAAATTTCATGAATTTTGGAGTTGGATTGCTATCCCAAACAATTCTGCTAAGTCTCAGCAGTTGAAAACTAAACTTAAAAGCTTACACTGTTCCTTGGGCTAGCCACTTTGCAAAGCTGGTCCAGCCCAACCATGTCTGCACTTCAGCAGACCTCCTCTCCACCTTGGTCAGGTCGCAGCCGTTGGATTAACATCCAACCGCCACGACCTCCTCATGATTAACACCGCCAGGACCTCCGCACTCATTAGGTCTTGGCCGCTGGATCAAATCCCACGGCTCTGACCTCCCCTTGTTATCAAACCTCAAAGTCCACATCCCACCTACATGAGGTCACTGTTGGGACACGGGGTAGGCTACGATAGCTACAAACAAAAATTCTACCACGCGAACCAGGATGCCAAGCAAGTAGATGATCACAGATCGTTACCAACAGACGCAGCAGAGCGGCGGAAGAAGGGTTGGAGCGGACTGGTCCAGCGAAGAGCGTCGATGTAGTGGTCGTAGTCGATCGTCTCCTCCAGCAACGTCTGCGGTTCCTTGTGAAGATCGCGGATCGTTCTCAAGCGCAACAATCGTAGTGGCGCCTCTACGGTATCCACACGTCCAGGGAAGGAACAACCGAACGCCGGTGTGCCAGCACCAAGTCGCACGGTGGAGCTCTCAAGAAGATGGCGGCTAGGGTTTTTGGTGGTGTTTCACACATCCTCCCAACAGCCTCATGCACCTCCTTATATAGTGCTCGTGACGGATCCTATCCGAACACGTTTACGAATCGTATTCGTACTGGTTTGTTCCAACCCGTTAAGTGTGTGACCCTGTAGGTTCATGTGTAGTTCGGTTGTGACTCGGAAACCGTTTCCGATCACGAGTCGTAGCGGCTCCTAGCAGAACATATCGATTCCCGACTACACACAAATTATATCGGACGAACCTTAATGCAATATGATCTACGACCAGGTCTTCATCACTTACGACCAGGTCCTATCTGTATACGACCAGTTCGTATGTGGTCACGACCAGTTCGTAACTCCTTACGACCAGGTTACGACCACTCTGTGATTACGTTCGACCAGTCTACGACTAGCTCGTATTTGCATACGACCACCAGAATCGCTCGACTGGCGACCTACTCGTGTATACTCCCTTTGCCTCACGATGTCTGGTTGAACTCCAGGTGAGATGTTGTGTCATCCATGGACTGTTCAATACTTTCTCGATCGAGTATCAGATAACTTTACGTGGTCGAACTCTTCGACTACTAGTGGCATGGCCATGCACTTTCTTTATCCGATCACAACGAGGGGCCCAGAGACATCTCTCCTGTTATGTTAGGAGGGGCAAATCCCATATCCGACCAGTCACATTCCTCTCCATGTTTGAGCATACCCAAAGCTACCTTTATAACTACCCGATTCACGGTGTAGCGTTTGGCAACCCCTAAGCATGCTCTTACACATGTAGGAAACCATCTTGATCTCAGGTCTAAGGATTATACATCATCATTGCTTGAGACCAACTAATGACACATAGATTCATAACAATCTCAATAGTGCCTCAAGGTGGGTCTTATCCAACATCATGTTCTCTAACATGTGTCCATATTATTGGTTTGATATCTCCATATCTATGACTCGTGAAACATAGTCATCAACCAATACATATGCTAGTCTATTCATATGTGTCCTCATATGTTTACGACCAGGGATCGTATAAGAATAATTATTGCAGAAATATAGAGTTTCACAACCAAGTCACATACTTGATAATAAATATTAACAATATTATTCTAGGAACAAGATAACACATTATCCAATGTCATGAACATAATGAAATGTAATCATCTCTATGATTGCCTCTAGGGCATATTTCCAACAGTCTCCCACTTGCACTAGAGTCAATCATTTTAGGTATCTAATACCGATAGCTCTTGTGTGTGCCTCATGCTTTGGCTGTGTGAGAGGCTTTGTCAACGGATCAGCAATATTTAAATCCGTATGAACTTTGCATATCTTAACATCTCCTCTATCCACCAATTCGCGGATAAGATGATAACGCCTGAGTATGTGTTTGGACTTCTGATGGGATCTAGGCTCCTTAGCTTGAGCAATGGCTCCATTGTTGTCACAATAGAGATCCATTGGGCTCGAGGCACTCGGAACCATTCCCAATTCAGTAATGAAATTCCTTATCCAAACACCTTCTTTTGCAGCTTCAGAAGCCGCAATGTACTCAGCCTCTGTCGTGGAATCAGCAACCGTCTCTTGCTTGAAACTTTTCGACTCCTTTGCTCCTCCATTCAAAATGAATACAAAACCAGATTGCGAACGATAATCATCTTTGTCGGTTTGAAAGCTTGCATCGGTGTAACCATTTACAACGAGCTCTTCATCACCGCCATAAACTAGGAACACATCCTTAGTCTTTCTTAAGTACTTAAGAATGTTTTTCACTACTGTCCAAAGGACCTTCAGGGATCGACTTGGTATCTGCTCGTAACACTTAGAGCATATGATACATCTGGTCGTGTACATATCATGGCATACATGATAGATCCAATGGTGAAGCATATGGAATATCACTCATTTTGTCTCGCTCATCGCTGGTCGAGGACACCGATTCTTGCTAAGATTAATGCCATGTGCCATGGGCAAGAATCCTCTCTTGGAATTTTGCATGTTGAACCGATTCAACACTTTGTCTATGTACATTTCCTGGCTTAATCCAATTAGCCTCTTAGATCTATCTCTATAGATCCTTATTCCTAAGATATATGCTGCATCTCCTAAATCTTTCATTGAGAAACTTTTTCTTAATGAAGATTTAACAGATTCTAGCATTGGAATGTCATTTCCGACCAGTAGTATGTCATCTATATACAAGATCAGAATAACAAGTGCGCTCCCACTAACCTTCATGTAAACACAAGGTTCTTCTTTGTTCTTGATTGAAACCAAACCTTTTGATCTCCTCATCAAAACGTATATTCCAACTCCGAGATGCTTGCTTCAACCCATAAATGAACTTTTGAAGTTTGCATACTTTACTAGCATTGTTTGGATCGACAAAACCTTCAGGTTGTGTCATGTACACATCCTCATCTAGGTTTCCATTAAGGAAAGCTGTTTTGACATCCATTTGCCATATCTCATAGTCGAAATATGCAGCAATTGCTAGAATGATCCGAACAGATTTAAGCATCGCTACTGGTGAGAAAGTCTCATCGTAGTCAACTCCTTGAACTTGTCGAAAACCTTTTGCGACTAGTCGAGCCTTATGAATGTGAACATTTCCATCCATATCAATCTTTTCTTATAGATCCATTTGCACTCAATGGTTTTGACACCATCAAGCGGATCGACCAGGTTCCAAACCTGATTTTCTCTCATGGAATCTATTTCGGATTTCATGGCTCCAAGCCATTTCTCAGAGTCTGGGTCCATCATCGCTTCCTCATAAGTCTTAGGCTCACCATTATTCAATAATAATATGTCATGCCCATATCTTGTAGGCAATTGACGCGGCCTTTTAGATCTACGTGGGGCTGGTGCCTTGTCTACAGGTTCAACAACAATTTGTTCATCCAGTAGATGTTCAGTAGGAGTTGAAACGTTTTCAGATGTTTCCCGAATTTCTTCGAGTCGCACCTTTCTCCCACTGACTCCTTTTGAAAGAAACTCTTTCTCCAAAAAGACACCATTTCGCAACAAAACTTTGTCCTCTTCCGGTTGTAGAAATAATATCCTTTGGTTTCCCTAGGATATCCTATAAAGAAGCATTTATCTGATTTGGGTGTGAGCTTATCAGACGTCAAACGTTTAACATAGACATCACATCCCCAAATCCTTAGAAAAGACAAGCTAGGACTTTTCCCAGTCCACATCTCATATGGTGTCTTATCTACTGATTTAGATGGTACCTTATTTAAAATGAAAGCGGCAGTTTCTAGAGCATAACCCCAAAAATATAATGGAGATCCGATTGGCTCATCATTGATCGAACCATGTCCAACAAGGTCCGATTCGCCGCTCGGACACCCCATTCCATTGTGGAGTGGGTGGTGTAAGTCGTGGAACAATTCCACATTGTTTCAAATGATTACCAAACTCATGGCTCAAAAACTCACCTCCACGATCAGATCGTAAAGATTTGATTGTCTTGCCAAGTTGATTCTGTACTTCATTCTGGAACTCTTTGAACTTTTCAAAGGATTCCGACTTGTGCCTCATTAAGTAGATATAACCATATCTACTATAGTCATCGGTGAAAGTAATGAAGTACTGAAAACCACCTCTGGCTGTCGTGCTTATTGGTCCACATACATCGGTATGTACGAGTTCCAATCGGTCGGCGCCTTTCACTACGACCGATGAAAGGTGTCTTGGTCATCTTACCGACCGTGCAAGATTCGCATGTTTCAAGTGATTCCAAATCAAATGAGTTTAGAGTTCCATCATTATGGAGCCTTTTCATGCGTTCTCACTTATGTGACCCAAACGACAATGCCAAATAAAAGTGGAATTTATTTCATTAGGTCAAACCTTTTAGCATTAATATTATAGACCGATGCATCATCAAGATTTAAAATAAACAACCCATTCAAAATAGGTGCATAGCCATAAAACACTTTATTCAAAAATATAGAACAACCATTGTTCTCTATAATGAACTTATAACCCTCGCCATCAAACATGAGGCGAGATAATGTTTCTACTAATGGTCGAACGTAATAACAATTATTCAATTCCATAATAAATCTCAAGGCAAAAGTAGTGGCATAGTCCCGACGGCTAATGCAGCAACCTTTGCTTTATTCCCGACGCCAAGATCCATCTCGCCTTTGCAATCATCCTACTTCTTGTTAGACTCGATCGAATTGCAAATATGAGCAACCGATCCGGTATCAAATACCCATGAGTTAACAGAAGAGTCAGTAAGAAAAATGTCTATAACATTAATACCTGTAGTGGAAGTTTTAGTCCCACCATTCCTTTTACGATCGGCCGGTATTTCTTGCGTTCCTCTTCCGATGGCCTAGTTCTTTGCAAGAAAAGCATTCATTCTCTTGAGTCGGGCGGACTTGGTCTTGGTTTTAGGTTTGTCGGTTTGGATCTCATCCAAACTTTAGCCTTGCCCTTTTCTTGATCCAAGTCTTAGCCTTCTTCTTGAAGCTTGTACTCTTTTGCACCATCATCACATGATTGTTGCATTTCTTATCTTGCCCTCTGTTTGCCTTAAGCATCATATGCGATTCGGTGAGATTCTTGTCTAAGCTGCTCATATGGAAGTTCAAAATGAACGGCCATAGCTTTCGTGAAGCGAAGCAAGAATCAAATCAGAGCCAATTCTTGGCTAAGTGGAAAACCAAGTTTTTCCAAGCTCGTGTGTAACCAACCATTTTGATTACATGAGGGCTCACCGGACCACCTCACTAGCTTACATCCAAACAAGTTCTTTGAGATCTCAAATCTCTCAGTTCTTGCTTGTGTCTCAAACATGCCTTTGAGCGCCACGATCATATCGTGAGGCCTCTATGTTCTCAAACCGCTTCAAGGTGCGAGTTCATAGCGACAAGCATGAGACAGCCTAACATCAAGGGACTCATCACATGCCCTTTTATAGGCGGTTTTGATAGCAAAGCAGCAGATTTTTCAGAGGCACATCTCGAATTGGTTCTTCTAGAACATGTTCCTTTTATCTTGCACGAGAACAATTCTCGGAGTTGGGACCAATCCATAAAATTTGTTCCATTAAGTTTTTCCTTTTCAAGTATCGAACGTAAAGCAAAAGCTGAATGAAGGTCAAAGTAGATTGGTGCCATGATCTACAAAAATATATGCAAAACTAAGACATATGTTCATTAAAGTAACTTCTATTAAACAATTTAATAAAGATGCTCCCACTAAACACCATATCCCTCTTATGACATTTAATGATTCAAGATCCATAATCATTAATCAACTAGTGAGCTTTGGCTTCACTGCTAGAAGACTAGTGAAAAACGGTAAGCAACCTTTGCTAATCATATCTACTATATGACTCTTGTTGTTGGGCAGCATCTCTATGCTTCGGCACCCAACCTTTATGCCCCAAGGTCCACAACTGTTATGATAACCTTGTTAAGTTAAACCAATGCCAGTGTGTAAGTGTCTGACACAAACCCATCTAGTCAAGGAGAGTTAATGACACTCTGCTTTGGCAAGACCTACCATTAAAAATACATGACTTTGGATGGTGCGGCATGTTTGGGAGGGCATCAATTTAACTTAATATTAAGTGAGGGAATTTTACTTCTATCATGTTAAAAGCAATTAAAGCAAAATAACATGTATAGAAACAAATGAACAGGAATGTAAAGGCATTCACAGACAATCAAATTGCATTGTGATATAGCATGACCCTTCTTCATGGTAATCTCCATCGCCATGCATCCTGTTCACCATGTCTTCAAGTGGTGGACTCCTCCAAGCACTCCTACTAAGCCATTATTTCTAATAGCACTAGTAATGAAACACAAGGAGTAAAGAAGCATCACAAGTAAACACGCAGTCAAGTTATACAATTATAAACAGCCTTGGGCTGCAATTAACATGACACGCAGGTCATGAATATTACAAGCATACATGCATCTCATACATGAAACAGTATGGGTCATACTATTCACATCAATCCCTGCAAAAACAAGTTATGCACAGAATCCAATTCTAACGGACGACATGAGCACACACTACCTATAGCGCGTACGAATACCCAGCACGGCGGTCCCGCTCGAAACTTTTTCCGAAACATGAATCTTATTCACGTATCCGAGCCTTGGAAATCATCGGGTTAATCAAATTAGCCCTATTCCGAACCAATCCGATCAATGCCTTGATACGACCACATACTGCGGCATATTCCGATGGCAGAATTCCGACCGGTAGGAGTGATATGCAGTCTGGTCGTGGACAAGTGCAATAAACCATCTAGTCCTTATAGCTCATACCTCCTCGTAAACCCATCTACTACCACCGAGAAACCGATCGATCTTATCGACCAGGGTCTAGGTCATTCCATCTATATGAACTGATCCAGGTTACCAAAATCGACCAGTAATAGATCCAATCTACTACTACCACATATTAAGTATATGCGATCGATCCAGATCAAAACTACGCAGATGGCTCGATACCCTTTGTTGGGACACGGTAGGCTACGATAGCTACAAACAAAAATTCTACCACGCGAACCAGATGCCAAGCAAGTAGATGATCACAGATCGTTACCACAGACGCCAGCAGAGCGGCGGAAGAAGGGTTGGAGCACTGGTCCAACGAAGAGCGTCGATGTAGTGGTCGAGTCGATCGTCTCCTCCAAAGAACGCGTCTGCGGTTCCTTGTGAAGATCGCGGATCGTCCTCAAAGCGCAACAATCGTAGTGGCACCTCTCACGGTATCCACACGCCCAGTGGAAGGAACAACCGAACGCGGTGTGCGGCACCAAGTCGCACGGTGGAGCTCTCAAGAAGATGGCGGCTAGGGTTTTTGGTGGTGTTTCACATCCTCCCAATGACCTCATGCACCTCCTTATATAGTGCTCGTGGCGGATCCTATCCGAACACGCCATTTAATCGTATTCAATCTTGGTTTGTTCCAACCCGTTAAGTGTGTGACCCAGAGGTTCATGTAAGTTCGGTTGTGACTGGAAACCGCTTCCGATCACGAGTCGAAGCGGCTCCTAGCGTAACATATCGATTCCCAAATACACACAAATTATATCGGACGAACCTTAATGCAATATGATCTACGACCAGGTCTTCATCACTTACGACCAGGTCCTATCTATATACGACCAGTTCGTATGTGGTCACGACCAGTTCGTAACTCCTTACGACCGTGTTACGACCACTCTGGATTACGCTCGACCGATCTACGACTAGCTCAGATTTGCATCGACGATCACCAGAATCGCTCGACTGAGCGACCTACTCGTGTATACTCCCTTTGCCTCACGATGTCTGGTTGAACTCCAGGTGAGATGTTGTGTCATCCATGGACTATTCAATACTTTCTCGATCGAGTATCAGATAACTTTACGTGGTCGAACTCTTCGACTACTAGTGGCATGGCCATGCACTTTCTTTATCCGATCACAACGAGGGCCAGAGACATCTCTCTGTTATGTTAGGAGGGCAAATCCCATATCCGACTAGTCACATTCCTCTCCATGTTTGAGCATACCCAAAGCTACCTTTATAACTACCCGATTCACGATGTAGCGTTTGGCAACCCCTAAGCGTGCTCTTACACATGTAGGAAACCATCTTGATCTCAGGTCTAAGGATTATACATCATCATTGCTTGAGACCAACTAATGACACATAGATTCATAACAATCTCAATAGTGCCTCAAGGTGGGTCTTATCCAACATCATGTTCTCTAACATGTGTCCATATTATTGGTTTGATATCTCCATATCTATGACTCGTGAAACATAGTCATCAACCAATACATATGCTAGTCTATTCATATGTGTCCTCATATGTTTACGACCAGGGATCGTATAAGAATAATTATTGCAGAAATATAGAGTTTCACAACCAAGTCACATACTTGATAATAAATATTAACAATATTATTCTAGGAACAAGATAACACATTATCCAATGTCATGAACATAATGAAATGTAATCATCTCTATGATTGCCTCTAGGGCATATTTCCAACAGTCACAGCCATTGGATCAAAAATCCATGGTCGCGACCTCCTCCTCTCAACCTAACTATCAGACCTCCCTTTTTGCACGCGGTTGAGGTCGTAGCCGTTGGATTCAGATCCAAAGGCCACGACCTCCGCTGCAAATCATCGCAGCTCAGGACCTCCCCGCTTTAATTGTTGTGCACCATTGGATTTACATCCAACAGCCCACAACCTCCCTGCGTTTTTAAGCGCTCACAACCTCCCCCATCTCGTGTTGTGCACCGTTAGATTAAAATCTACGGTCACGACCTCCTCCTTTCCTCGTCGATCCGACCTCCTCGCAAGACGTGAGGTCGTAACCCTTGGATTTAAATCCAAAGGCCATGACCTCCCCTCATGTTCTTAAGTTCATGTGCGGTTAAGACCTCACAGAGGTCCGCGACCGCTGGATGGAGATCCAACGCTTTGGACCTCTGTCTCATTTTCCCATGTGCGCATTACGCATTAAGGAAATCGTGAGGCCATGACCTCCCATCCTTGATCGTGTGGCTGGGACCTCCTCCCGATCATTTAGGCGTAACGGTTCAAAACCACATCGGAGGGCCAGACCTCCCAAGTCTTATCCAACGGTCATCAGGACCTCCTGTTCTTCTCCTTCCTCAAGGCGCTCATGCAGGCTCTGGAAGGGGAGTTAATGCCCACACATCCTTGTGTACCTTCAACCACTCCCTTGCTGACCCACATTAATTGCCGCTCGACCTTTCCGCCTCCGATGCACAAAGGTGTCCCCCATCAACTTTACATCATGTCCAAACCCTAGACCGTGCCTTGGGCCAAGCTCACCGTGAGCCTAACCCGGGGTCCATGACCTCCTGTGCCCTAAGTATAAAACCCCCTTGGGTTCCTCCCTTAGCTTCTTTGGCACACTTCTAAGCTTAGGCTTGCAGTGTCATTTGAGCTTTCCTCTCCTCAGATCTCCACTCTTGGCCGCCATTGTTGGAAGCTCGAGCCCTCGGTGGCACAAATAGCCCAAATGGCTCTCTCGCTCAACCTCTTCTCCAATTGTGCTCCCAAAACCTCCTGAAGTCAACCCTAACTTATTTTGTTGGGCATTTTTGAGAGGAGGACAAAGGGAAGCTTGAGCTGGAGCTTTGGCCGTGGGCGGCCCAATCTTCTCCAACTCCGGTCTTCACCTTCCTCCACTTCCTCAAAGACCTCGGGACCTCCTGTACTCCTCTTGATAGTCCCTTAGATCTTGGCACCCGCATGTATCTTTGTTGCGGAGCTTTCATTGAGCGCACGCTGAATGTCGCGTGAGCTTCCTTTTGCATTTTGGACGTCTTGGTCATCTTTGTCCTCTCGGCGGCATGGCGTTTAAGCCGTCGTCGCCGCCGAGAGTGAGCCCATGGTGTGCGCAACACTATTGCGCTGCAGGGGATGTCTTTGGTTGTCGTCGGCGAGGTGCGCATCGCCGCAATGACCATGTCTTTGAACCCGGTCCTTGCCGGACAAAAGCGGCAGCGTCATTGTCGTTTTAGGGACGAGATCCGCCGAAGTTAATGCACTTATCAAGTGCTCAAATCATCGAAATCCTTGGCGTGTCTTAACTGCATTTAATCCTCCCGTGTTGCACATTTAAGACCTCCCACGCGCGGACCTCTTTGTGTCTCGCGCGCATTTATTCCATGTCCGAGCGCGTGCGCGCTGGGTCTGGGACGTCCATGACCTCCTCCGAGGAGATCTGGAGCGTCCAAGACCTCCCCCTTGCGCTATCATGGCCGTCCAGACCTCCCTGGAGGTCTGTGATGTTAGGACCTCCCCTTAGGACCTCCCCTAGGTTATCTCAGCTGTTCATGACCGCCCCGGGTAGATCTTGACCGTCAAGGTCCTCCCTCGGACGATCTGGACCATCAAAGTCCTCCCTTGGAACATCTGGACCGTCCAGGACCTCCCCTGTGAGGTCTCGACGATGTAGATCTTCCTCGGGAGATCTTGATAGTTTAAATCTTCCTTTGGAAGATCTCAACCGCTGAGGACCTCCTCGTTAGATCTGGTCCGCTTAGGACCTCCCCATCGTTGTGGTCCGTTGGATTCCCCATCTACGGCCACGACCGCCTCACCTCGCGCATGTGCGTTGCTAGGAGGTCCAGACCTCTGGACCTCGAGTCTTGTGGTGCGTTGTTCTCTGGGAGGTCTTGAGCCGTTAGATCTGAGATCTGTGGCTCACGTCCTCCCATGTCCTTGTGGGTTTTAGAAATTCCAAAGTGAACTCTTAATTATAAACTGAAATAAGGTATAAACTTTAGAATTCCATATCTTTTTCATTTTAAATCCAATTGAGGTCATTCAAATTGTGTTAGCTCTGTCTTGGACTTGACTTTAATCTAAAAATGATTGTAAGTTGAGTTCAGCTCCAGAGCACAGTTTTGCCTTTAGGTTTTAAAACTAACTTTAAAAGTACACTCAAAATAATGTCTAACTTGTAAAATACATAACAAATGCTCTGTAGATTAGTTTTGAGTGAATCCAACTTTGTTGGCTTCCTCTATTAGCGAACTTACTATGAAAATTAGCTTTGATCTTGTTGCTGTTGTAGAAAAGAGTTCTTGTGCATTATAATTTTGTTCAAGTTCTTGTTTTTGAAAAATGGTAGAAAGTGCAATCTAGCTCCAAATGAGATGAACTCAATTGTGTTATTCATCTCATGAGGTGCTGGTTTTTCTGTAAAAATTTCAGTGTCACCACTTTTCTAGAAAATGTTGCCTCATAATTAAATTAGTGAATAGTGCAGTTTGGTGTTTTTAGGGCTGAGCAGGTTTGTTTTGCTCATAACTTTTGCATTAAGAATCCAAATCAATTGGTTCTTGTTGCTAAATTCCCTAAAAATCACCCTCTTGATGCTGTAGAAAATTCAGAGTGTTTGGAGTTCGTTTGCTGTGCTGTCTTTGTCGTTTTCGTCGTTCTTATCGATTGTTTTCGTCTTTCCGATTAGGTGTCGATGAGTACTTTGAACCCGTGAGCGATCCTCAGCAACAATTTGACCAGCAACAGCAAGGCAAGCAGTTTGATCATTTCCATCATTGTCCCATTACTTTAAAGCTTAATATATTGTTTTACTTATATGTATGCATGCTACTTTGTGTTAAAATATCGCTAGCAATCCTATAGTTGCATAATCTGTAGGAATTGTTTATCCTCTACTACCATGAGCCTAGGTTATTTGCTGTGGTGGGAGCTCGTTGGATGAGCTCTTATCACTTAGTAGTTTCGATTTAAATTGCTTAGACATGCTTAGTTTTCGGTAGTTATGGGCGGTCATCGACTTAGTCGATGGTCTTGATCACTCAAAACTGATTATTACTCCTATATGTCCAGCACTTGTGCTTTGATTTATTTGTAAAATCAAAACTGAAAATAAAAGATTGATTTAGACTTGGGCATATTGGATGGATGGTGTGGTTTTGGATGTGGTGGTATGCTGAGTCAACAAGGACCGAATTCTTGCGCCATTGATCCAAGCAATTATGCGTGCTAACCACACGAGGGATATGGGACCTCTCTTGACTAAGTACTTTGGGCGGTGCTAATTGGGGTCGCTCGGTTGGTGTGTTTTAAAGATAAAATGTGTGTGTGTGTGGTGTGGGAATGGAGCGTTGGCGGACCGGTTAGGCTGTCCATTGGGTCCTTATCCCGTGGGTTGTCTTGGTCGAAATTAACATTGTCCATTGGAAATGTCTCAGAGGAGTTAGCCGTGCTGGCATACCAAAGGTAGTGTGCTTAAAGGAAAGGCGGTCGGCGTGTGGGTACATTGGTACACCCTGCAGGATAAAACTATTGAATAGCCTCGTCCTAGGTTATGGACACGCTTGGTTATTTCCGTAAGAATTAGACTACAACCTTTAATTAAAACTTGACATGGTTGGTATGAGCGGGAGTTCATGCTATTGTTGTGGTGACTATTGGGTTAGTCACTTCCGAGTTGATCTTGTTGTTGTTACTATGTTATTATCTCGTTGTTATTTCAACAATTAAAATGCTTTGCCAAATTGCCTTCAATCTATTATGTAATTGCAAATGAAACTTGCTTTATGCTAAAATGAGTCCAAAGCCTCATCCACTTAAATAAAGCTTGCATGTAGCTATTTATAGTTCTGTTATCTCACACGTAAGTCTTGCGGAGTACTTTATGTACTCATCGCCGTGGTTGTGGCATTTTGTGGCTTTTGTTGCAGAGGAAGAAGGTGAGCTCCAAGAGCCTCACTTTTGTGCGATGTGTTGCAGCTTCTTCGACGACTAGGTTGGCGGCCCGGTCAGATGCCTAGGGGTTAAGGCACACTTATTGGCTTTGTGTTATAGCCATCTTTATGGCACTTTTGCTTCATTGTGTATTCTTAGTAGTACTTGTTGTTATTTGGCCGAAGGCCCTCTTTGTAATAACCTATTCCTTATTAATATTAACTTCGGTTTGTTGCTTATGTACTATGTGTTGTATGGAATTGATACATTCTTTTGTTGTGAGGTATGTATCTTGCATTCGGGAGTATACATCTCTCGAGACTGGTTTATTTGGTTGATAATACTAGGGTCAATTGGATGACTAAGTATTATGAGCTTAATAAATCCGGTGCTCTAAAAGTTGGTATCGAGCCGTTCGACCGTAAGTAACATAAGCTTGGTCGTCTTTAGGATATTTTGAAAACCTAATTTCAAAGTGTCAAATGAGTTTTGAAAGCTTAAGAAAATTCTCAGATTTTACTCCTCATCTATCTTAGCTTTCTCTTCTCATCTCACTCTAATTTGAGTTTTAAAAGTTGTTTTCCTCTCTTCCCTTCTGCAAAATAGTTGTTATCGATTAATTGGGTTTTGGATAACTTATGAGAGTCCTAAATTTGAAATCTTGGCTGCCTTTTGGTGAAGAATAGAAGTGTTTGGAGCCGAAATACAAATCTGGAATTTTTGGACAGCCAACAAGTATTTCAGGGCAGCAAGCACAAGTCAGAAATTAGGGTAGAAAATGAGAGGTTAAATCAACTAAAAGTTGTGGAAATAAAAGGGTAAGATGTGATACTAGTTAGCTAAGTATCTAATACTTATTTCGCTGCATTAACTTTGCTCTCTAATAGTTTTAGATCTCATCTTACAATCTGATTTTTAATCTTCTCGATCAATTACTCGTTCATTCAATACGGGTTAGTTGAGTTGAGAAGTTGAGCCTTGCTTTTGGTGTTTCTTGGCTGTTTTTAGAGTCTTTTAGAAGCTTCTAAAGTTGATTTACTCGCTGTTTTGGCTTTCGTTTAGGGTGATATTCCATTCCCCTAGTCGATTGCTTTTGCTTCTTTTAAAGGCTTTGTTTTTCGAGTCTAGTTGCTAACCAAAATTTCTTGTAACAGATGGCGGATGCACTCGTAGCGGCCAAGGCGATCGCTGGTCCGGACGAGAGCTTACTCCTCCTCCGACCATGGCCGAGGTTCTTCTTCAGATCGGCGCAACAGCGGATGATAGGAGAGTTCTCTTGGGCGTCATCGCAACAACACTTGCCCTTCATGGAGCTTGAGGATGCGGGCAAGGAACGCCCATCCCGCGTGGAGGACTCGCGGAGTTTCTTCGTACTCAGCCCCTACCTTTTCGGTCGAGGACCGCTCGATCTGAGCGATTGGCCGTCTGGTTGGAAGCTCAGATCGCGCAGGCTGTGATGCACGAGAAGGCGCTGTTCGCATCGCACCGGTGGAGGGTGCAGCTTTGTCATGGTGGGAGAATTTTCTCGCCATGCAGCCCGTGAGACCACACCGTCTCTTGGGAGGAGTTTCAGTCTTGCCTTCCGTCGGGCTCACATCCTGCCGGCTTGATGGAGATCAAGAAGCGGGGAGTTTCTTGCGCTCAAGCAAGGCGAGCTTCGATCATGGAGTATGTCTCGAAGTTCAACCATCTAGCTCGTTATGCTCCGAGGATGTGGCCACCGATATGGCTAAGGTGCCAAGTTCAGCGTGGCTTGTCCGAGGAGTGAAGGACAAGCTATCCATTGTCGACTTTCACGATTTCCGGACCTTGGTCGACAAGGCCATAAATCGCTGAGCATGCGGCTCGAGAGCTTATGGACTCCATAGCGCAAGTGGGAGGCCCATAAGTCATCGAGGCGATTCCTCCGTCCCGCTTTAGGCGGTCTCGGTACCGGTCGATCTTGGCACCCGAGGTTACTCGCCCTGTTCTCGTTCATCGCAGCCGTGTCTCGATCACGTGCACTGCGAGTCACAGAGCGCCCCGCAACCCAGTGCCGGGTCACATGCTTCTCTTGCAACGAGAAGGGGCATTATGCGAACCAATGCCCTAAGAAAGCGAGAGCGACCCTCGTCCTAATGGAGGACGCGGGCCAGGAGGTGGTGCATCTCAGGACCAGAAGATCGTCCCAGCTACCCAAGGCGTGGGTAGTGGTCGCGTCAACGCCGTCACCGCAGAGGAGGCTCAGGAGGCACCCGACGTCGTGCTAGGTACACTTTCGGTTAACTCTCACCCTGCTACTGTCTTGTTTGATTCAGGAGCATCTCATTCCTTTGTTTCTAAGTCTTTTGCTGCTATTGGAGAGCTTCTTTTCTCTCCATTGTCGGTCCCGCTACTCATTCGCTCTCCTGGTTCAGAGTTGAGAGCTGAATCCGAGTGTAGGGATGTTCCTATCGAGATCGAAGGGGTAGGGTTCTTAGCAAACCTTATCCTTCTCCATTCAGCGAGTCTTGATGTGATTCTTGGCATGGATTGGTTGTCCCAGCACATGGGGCAAATCGATTGCGCCAGGAAGCTCATCTCTCTATCTAGTCCTCCGTGGCGGGTTCGCTTTTCACCGGTTGCTAGGTCCGCATCTCTTGGGCTTGAAGCGAAGCCGCTCTAGATATTAGCGAAGTCCCAACAGTTTGTGACTTCGTTGATGTCTTTCCATAAATCTTCGAGGATGCCACCCGTTCGAGACCTCGAGTTTGTCATTGAGTTGGCTCGGCACCACCCCTATCTCAAAGAGGCCTTATCGGATGCCACCGAGCGAGTTGGTGGAGTTGAAGAAGCGATTAAGCGAGCTGCAAGAGAAGGGTTTCATCCGCCCTAGCTCATCTCCTTGGGGTTGTCCAGCAATCTTCGTAAAGAAGAAGGATAGTACTTTGCGCATGTGCGTTGATTACCGCCCACTTAATGAAGTGACGGTAAAGAACAAGTATCCATTGCCCCGCATCGATGATCTCTTCGATCAATTAACTGGAGCTCGAGTTTTCTCCAAGATTGATTTGAGAGTGGGATATCATCAGGTTAGGATTCGACCTGAGGATATTCCAAAGACAGCGTTCTCTACTCGCTTCGGCTTGTACGAGTACCTTTGTTATGTCATTGGCAACCAATGCTCTGCCTTGTTCATGAACCTCATGAATTCGGTATTCATGGAGTATTTGGACAAGTTTGTCGTGGTCTTCATCGATGATATTCTTATCTACTCCAAGAACGATGAGGAACACGCCGAGCATCTGAAGCTTGTGTTGAGCAAGCTGCGTGAGCACCAGCTGTACGCGAAGTTCAGCAAGTGTGCATTCTGGTTGAAGGAAGTGTCTTTCTTAGGCCACGTTCTTTCGGCGAGGCGAGCCGTTGACCCTAGCAAGGTCAGCGATGTTCTTTCATGGAGTCAGCCTGCCGGTCACCGATGTACGGAGTTTTCTCGGTTTAGCGGGATATTATCGTCGCTTTATCGAGAACTTCTCCAAGATCGCGAAGCCGATGACGGAGTTGCTCAAGAAGGACAAGAAGTTCGTGTGGTCCGCTGAGTGTGAGGGAAGTTTCCAAATACTCAAAAAGCGTTTGACCACCGCTCCCGTTCTCGTTCTTCCCGATATCCATCGAAGCTTCGATATTTATTGCGATGCTTCTCGTCGAGGCCTCGGTTGTGTCCTTATGCAAGAAGGCAAGGTAGTGGCCTATGCATCAAGGCAATTGAGACCTCATGAGCTCAACTATCCTACCCATGATTTGGAGTTGGCTGCTGTGATTCATGCACTTAAGATTTGGCGACATTACCTAATAGGTAATCGTTGTGAGGTGTATTCGGATCACAAAAGCTTAAAGTACTTGTTCACACAGCCTGACTTGAACCTCAGGCAAAGGAGATGGTTGGAGTTGATCAAGGACTATGATATGGGTATTCACTACCATCCGGGTAAGGCTAATGTCGTTGCCGATGCGCTTAGTCGCAAAGCACATTGCAATGCCTTGTTGTCCAGGGAGCTTCAGCCCGCTCTTCTGGAAGAATTTCAGCGTCTCAACTTGAGTTTTGTTGAGCATGGTTCTCTCGCTGCCTTGGTTGTGCAACCAACCTTGGTGGATCGGATCAAGTCCGCTCAGCAGTCGGATGTTGAAGTGAGCCACATTAAGGCAAATGTCAAGAACGGAACAACCAAGTGCTTTTCTGAGGATGAGCATGGTGTTGTGAGGTTCGGGCAACGCCTTGTGGTTCCAAAGGACATGGAATTGCGGAATTTGATCCTCCGCGAAGCCCATGATTCGCCTTTATCCATTCATCCCGGGGCCACAAAGATGTATCAAGATCTCCGCCAGAGATTTTGGTGGACCCGAATGAAGAGGGAGATTGCAAAGTTCGTTGCCGAGTGCGACGTATGTCGTCATGTCAAGGCCGAGCATCAGCGTCCAGCAGGACTGCTTCAGCCTCTGCCTATTCCGGAGTGGAAGTGGGATTCGATCGGGATGGATTTTATCACCGGTCTACCCAGGTCGCCGAAGGGAAATGATGCCATTTGGGTGGTCATTGATCGGTTGACTAAAGTGGCTCATTTTCTTCCAGTCAAGACCAAGATTCGTACCGATCGCCTAGCTGAGCTCTATGTCTCTAGGATTGTGAGCTTACATGGCGTACCTAAGACGATCGTTTCTGATCGTGGCTCCATCTTCACTTCCCATTTCTGGCATAGCCTGCAAAAGTTTGTTGTGACCTCCCCTAGGTCAAGATCTGACCAATGTACCCACACGTCAGACCGCCTTTCCTTTAAGCACACTACCTTTGGTATGCCGGCACGGCTAACTCCTACGAGACATTTCCAATGGACAGTGCTAATTCGACCCGCACAACCCACGGGATAAGGACCCAATGGACAGCCTAACCGGTCGCCAACGCTCCATTCCTACACACACACACACATTTTATCTTTAAAACACACCAACCGAAAGCGACCCCAATTAGCACCGCCCAAAGTACTTAGTCAAGAGAGGTCCCATATCCCCCTCGTGTGGTTAGCACGCATAATTGCTTGGATCAATGGCGCAAGAATTCGGTCCTTGTTGACTCAGGCATACCACCACATCCAAAAACCACACCATCCATCCAATATGCCCAAGTCTAAATCAATCTTTTATTTTCAGTTTTTTATTTTACAAATAAATCAAAGCACAAGTGCTGGACATATAGGAGTAATAATCAGTTTTGAGTGATCAAGACCATCGACTAAGTCGATGACCGCCCATAACTACCGAAAACTAAGCATGTCTAAGCAATTTAAATCGAAACTACTAAGTGATAAGAGCTCATCCAACGAGCTCCCACCACAGCAAATAACCTAGGCTCATGGTAGTAGAGGATAAACAATTCCTACAGATTATGCAACTATAGGATTGCTAGCGATATTTTAACACAAAGTAGCATGCATACATATAAGTAAAACAATATATTAAGCTTTAAAGTAATGGGACAATGATGGAAATGATCAAACTGCTTGCCTTGCTGTTGCTGGTCAAATTGTTGCTGAGGATCGCTCACGGGTTCAAAGTACTCGTCGACACCTAATCGGAAAGACGAAAACAATCGATAAGAACAACAAAAACGACAAAGACAGCACAGCAAACGAACTCCAAACACTCTGAATTTTCTACAGCAGCAAGAGGGTGATTTTTAGTGAATTTAGCAACAAGAACCAATTGATTTGGATTCTTAATGCAAAAGTTATGAGCAAAATAAACCTGCTCAGCCCTAAAAATACCAAACTGCACTATTCACTAATTTAATTATGAGGCAACATTTTCTAGAAAAGTGGTGACACTGAAATTTTTACAGAAAAACCAGAACCTCATGAGATGAATAACACAATTGAGTTCATCTCATTTGGAGCTAGATTGCACTTTCTACCATTTTTCAAAAACAAGAACTTGAACAAAATTATAATGCACAAGAACTCTTTTCTACAACAGCAACAAGATCAAAGCTAATTTTCACAGTAAGTTCGCTAATAGAGGAAGCCAACAAAGTTGGATTCACTCAAAACTAATCTACAGAGCATTTGTTATGTATTTTACAAGTTAGACATTATTTTGAGTGTACTTTTAAAGTTAGTTTTAAAACCTAAAGGCAAAACTGTGCTCTGGAGCTGAACTCAACTTACAATCATTTTTAGATTAAAGTCAAGTCCAAGACAGAGCTAACACAATTTGAATGACCTCAATTGGATTTAAAATGAAAAAGATATGGAATTCTAAAGTTTATACCTTATTTCAGTTTATAATTAAGAGTTCACTTGGAATTTCTAAAACCCACAAGGACATGGGCGGGACGTGAGCCACAGATCTCAGATCTAACGGCTCAAGACCTCCCAGAGAACAACGCACCCAAGACTCGAGGTCAAGGTCCTGGACCTCCTAGCAACGCACATGCGCGAGGTGAGGCGGTCGTGGCCGTAGATGGGGAATCAACGGACCTAGCGATGGGGAGGTCGGGACGGACCAGATCTAACGAGGAGGTCCTCAGCGGTTGAGATCTTCCAAGGAAGATTTAAACTATCAAGATCTCCCGAGGAAGATCTACATCGTCGAGACCTCACAGGAGGTCTGGGACGGTCCAGATGTTCAAGGGAGGACTTTGATGGTCCAGATCGTCGAGGAGGACCTTGCGGTCAAGATCTACCCGGGAGGTCATGAATGGCCGAGATGACCTAGGGAGGTCAATGGCTGTGACCTCATGTAGGTGGGATGTGGACTTTGAGGTTTGATAACAAGGGAGGTCGAGCCAGTGGGATTTGATCCAATGGCCAAGACCTAATGAGTGCGGAGGTCTGGCGGTGTTAATCATGAGGAGGTCGTGGCGGTTGGATGTTAATCCAACGGCTGCGACTGACCAAATGGAGAGGAGGTCTCTGAAGTGCAGACATGGTTGGGCTGGACCGACTTTGCAAAGTGGCTAGCCCAAGGAGCGATGTAAGCTTTTAAGTTTAGTTTTCAAGCTACTTTGAGACTTAGCAGAATTGTTTGGGATAGCAATCCAACTCCAAAATTCATGAAATTTTAACAGGAGCTGGTTGACAATGAGATTAACCTTACCTAAAATTTCCAGAGGTTATTATGCAATGCATTTTTCTCAGGAAATTCATTAAGGCTGTTCAAGGATTTGTTTTACCTCCACAATTTATCAAACAAGTTTTATAACTCATGATGTTTTTCAGAGGGGTCCCACATCAGATTTGGGACCAAGGAAAATATTTTCCAATTGTTTGGCACAAGATTTAAGATAATTGGAAAAGGAGTTTGACTTTTGGTCAACAAGAGCTTTGTGCTTTTGGATTACACAACTCTTGGACTAGAATCACATGAGAGATTAGGGGTTTTCAAGATGTAAGAAAAAGTTTTAATTTCTACACATACAATTATACTTGAACAAACCCTAATTATACATTTGGGATGTTACAAAATCTGCCCCCCCTTACAAAAATCTCGTCCCGAGATTTGGCTCACTCGGTAAAGAAAGATGGATAGTCCGCACGCAGACGATCTTCTCTTTCCCAAGTAGCCTCATCCTCAGAATGGTTCGACCACTGAACTTTAAGGAACTTGATGGTCTTATTCCTTGTCCTTCGTTCGAGACTCGCCGAGCACGCCGAGCGGGGTGCTCGCGATAGGTCAAATCTTCACGGACATCGAGAGTTTCCAGCGGAGCTTCCTCGGTTGGAACACGGAGGCACTTCTTTATTTGGGACACATGGAAAACATCATGTACCCCCTCAAGTGCAGTTGGCAACTCCAACTTATAGGCAGCGGCTCCTTCTTCTCGATAGCGGTAGGGACCGACATATCGAGGAGCCAACTTGCCCTTGACGCCAAACGTTGATGGCCCTTCAAAGGAGAGACTTTGAGATAAACAAAGTCATTAGGCTCAAAACGCAACTCACGTCGACGGCGATCCGCATAGCTCTTACGCTCGATTGACATGCGCGCAAACGCCACGAATAAAATTTGGACTTGGCGCTCGGCCTCATTGATTGAGTCCGGGCCAAAGAGAGGTCTTTCACCGGTCTCGACCAGTTCAGCGGGTTCTACACTTTCTCCGTACAAGGCCTCGAAAGGTGCCATGCCGAGACCGGCTTTGAAAAGTTGTTGTTATAAGAAAACTTCGTGAATGGCAAGCATTTCTCCCAATGCTTCCCATAGGAAAGGACACAAGCACGAAGCATGTCTTCCAAAACTTGGTTGACCCTCTCGGTCTGACCATCAGTTTGGGGGTGAAATGCCGTGCTAGGATTGTGAACTTGACATGGTTGGTATGAACGGGGAGTTCATGCTATTGTTGTGGTGACTATTGGGTTAGTCACTTCCAGGTTGATCTTGTTGTTGTTACTATGTTATTATCTCGTTGTTATTTCAACAATTAAAATGCTTTGCCAAATTGCCTTCAATCTATTATGTTATTGCAAATGAAACTTGCTTTATGCTAAAATGAGTCCAAAGCCTCATCCACTTAAATAAAGCTTGCATGTAGCTATTTATAGTTCTCGTTATCTCACACGTAAGTCTTGCGGAGTACTTTATGTACTCATCCGCGTGGTTGTGGCATTTTGTGGCTTTTGTTGCAGAGGAAGAAGGTGAGCTCCAAGAGCCTCACTTTTGTGCCATGTGTTGCGACTTCTTGACGACTAGCTTGGCGGTCGGTCGGATGCCTAGGGGTTAAGGCACACCGATTGGCTTTGTGTTATAGCCATCTTTATGGCACTTTTGCTTCCGCTGTGTATTCTTAGTAGTACTTGTTGTTATTTGGCCAGAAGGCCCCTCTTTTGTAATAACCAATTCCTTATTAATATTAACTTCTGGTTTGTTGCTTATGTACTATGTGTTGTATGGAATTGATACATTCTTTTGTTGTGAGGTATGTATACTGCATTCTTGGGAGTATACATCTCTCGAGACTGGGTTTATTTGGTTGATAATACTAGGGTCAATTGGATGACTAAGTATTATGAGCTTAATAAATCCGGGTGCTCACAGACCAGCTCGTATCTCTATACGACCAGTTCATATATAGTCTCGACCAGTTCGTAACTCCTTACGACCAGGTTTTCGACCACTTAGTGATCATGTTCGACCAGCCTACGACCAACTCGTATCTCCAAACGACTAGTCCGTATCTGATCGAACTGAAAGACCTGCTCATGTATTGTCCCTTTGCGTCACGATATCTAGTTGAACTCCAGGTGAGATGTTATGTCATCCATAGACAGTTTAATACTTTCTCGATCAAGTGTCGGATAACTTCATGTGGTCGAACCCTTCGACCATTAGTTGCATGGCCATGCACTTTCTTTATCCGACCACATCGAGGGGCCTAGAGATATCTCTCCTGTTATGTTAGGAGGGGCAAATCCCATATCTGACCATGTAACATCCCAAATCCGGGTATGTATTTCAAATGTAAGAAAATGAGAAGAAATTTAAACTTTTCTTGCATCTTGTTGTTTTTGAACTTTTCTGTAATTCTTGTAAAGGAATTGTGGAATTCAAAAACTCCAATCTCCAATTGACTAAAGTCATAACCCCTTTTCAATCCTTGCTGAGAATCTTGTGTTCAACCTCTAAAAATATTTTTCCTTGGTTCTAGGGCTATTGTGTGACTCCTCTGAAAAATTTCATAATTTTTAGAAATTATTTGATAATTTTTAGAGGTCAGTCAAGCCAGTTTGACTCTTGGTCAAACCCTAGAACAAGCTTTGAGAAATTTCTAGAGAAAAATGCTATGCATAAAAACCTCCAGAAATTTTATTCAAGGTTTATCCTGGAGTTAGGAATCTCCAGTCAAACTTTCAGAATTTTTGGAGTTAGTTTGCTACCTCTAAACATTCTTCCAAGTTTCAGCTTCAATTTCTAACCCTAAGTCAACCTTTGCTGTTGGGTTTGAGTTGGACTTGAGCCCAACTCTTGTTTTGGTCGAACCCAACTTGCTCCCTGCTTCTGTTCCAGCCGTTCAAAAAGCGCATTGCTTGTCAGTCGTTCGATCCCCATCGGACCGTCCACGTCGCATGTGCCGTTCGGATCTCCAATCGCACCATCACGTGTGAGCTGTTGGATCTTGATCCAACCATCGCGGTGCATCCCCTTTCGCGCTGGGTCGCCCTTTCAAACCGGCTCGAGCCTCTTGGTTGAACCCAATCAACTAACTGCACTCGGGCTCGTTCCTAAGTGGCGCGTGCGTTTCAGCCGTTAGATTTCAATCGGACAGCCCACGTTCGCGTGAACGCTCGGACTGCCCGAGAGTCCATCTCTATCTCAACCGTTCATTTCCAATCGGACCGCCAAGATTGCTTTGAACGTTTGGACCGTTCGAACGTTTCTTTCAATCGTGGCCATCCATTTCTAATCTGACCGTTGGAACGTTTGGACCTGTGCCTGTTGGTGTGGCTCAACCCATTCGTTAGCTTTAGGCTCGAGCCACTTTAGCTTTGTCTCTCTAATTGGTGGGCCTCGCGAACTTGGTCATCTTCCTCCTCTTCCTCGTTGGCTCGTGTGCGCACCAGAGCGCCAGGGCATGGGAGAAGGGCAGCAGCGCCTTGTCAACCTCGCGAGTCCTTCAACAGCTCTTAGCGATTTAATGCCCATCAGATTTCGCCCTCAAAGTCACTACTACAAAACAGGCTATAGTAGACGCCCCATCACAGACGGTTCCTATGGAACCATCTGTGTTGGGTGTATCGGGACCGAGCATAGCCTATCACAGATGGTTCCTATTATGAACCGTCTGTGATACGCACCTATCACAGACGGTTCTATTAAAAAACCATCTATGATAGGTGCGTATCACAGACGGTTCTTAACAAGAACAGTCTCTGATTGTTGGGCGGGAAACAAAAATTTGAACATAATGGGCGGGCTGCCGAAACTCACTTTATATAACCTCCATCTCCTCCTTTGCCGTCTCTCCTCCTTACACCTCATACCTCCATCTCCTCCTCTGCTGTTTCTCCTCCTCACACCTTGCACCCCGGCCTCCGCCGAGCTTGTCGCCCACGGCCTCCTCCAACTCACCCCGGCCTCATCGTCACCGGTCTCCTTCGAACCATCACCCCCGGCCTCCTTCACCTCGCCCCGACCTTGTCGTCACTAGCCTCCCATGACCTCGTCACCCTCGGCCTCCTCCACTTCGTCGCCCCGGCCTCCCACGACCTCACGCTCTCTACTCCCCCCTTTGCTTTGTGATGTGGATTACTGAGAGCTAGTGTTAGTGCTCTGTAAATGGATTGAGTTGATGCTACTATGATGTGGGTGATGCTATAGTTTATTGTTGGAGGCTCTCTGTGCATGTGTAGTTCATGTTGAGTTATTTGGTTTGGGCAAAAATATAGATGGCAGATCGCGCACTGTTCGGTAAAACCGTCATAACTTTTGCATACGAACTCAGATTGCGACGTTCTTTGGCAAGATCGAGGCACACCTATCGATTCGACCTGAGCCATGTAATCGACGTAGAACTCAATGACCTCTTTGGCTGCATAACCTTTGACGATGCTGCCCTCTGGCCGAGATCGATTCCATACATATGACTTGAGAATTCCCATGAACCTCTCGAACGAGTACATACTACGTAGGAATACGGGCCCGCACATCTTTATCTCTCTCACAATATGAACAATGAGATGGACCATGATATCGAAAAACGATGGAGGGAAATACATCTCAAGATCACACAGAGTCGTCACCACCTCGTCCTGCAGAGTATCTAGTCCTTCGGGATCGATGACCTTCTGAGCAATTGTGTTAAAGAAATAACACAGCCTCATTATTGTCTCTCGGACCTTGATCGGCAAAATACTTCTAATTGCAACAGAGAACATTTGTGTCATCAACACATGACAATCATGAGATTTCATGCCAATTAACTTCAAATCTTCCATCGAAACAAGTTTCTTCATGTTGGCGAAGTGTAGGACGGAACTTTCACACCATGCAAGCACCGCACGATTCGGTTCTCTCGGCCTTGGACAGAGTGTAACAAGCAGGGGGAAGGTACGTTCGTCCTTTATTGGTCCTTGTTGGTGCTAACTCAGGTCTGATGTCCATATCAACCAAGTCAAGCCGTGCGTTGACACCATCCTTTGTTTTGTCACGAATGTTGAAGAAGAGACCAATCAAGGCATCACATACATTCTTCTCTCGTGCATGGCGTCGATGCACGATGGCGAACTTCTAGGTGCTCCCAATAAGGTAAGTCCCAAAATATTGATCTCTTCTTCCACATGTTCTTCTTACGGGTCCTCGATTTACATCCCTTTCCAAGCACAACATCTAAATCCTTAACCATATCATAGACCTCTTTTCGCTTAAATGCCTTGGAGCTGAACTGTCCTCCTTCTCTCCGTCGAATTGTTTCTTCATCCTGCGGTATGGGTGAGCCCTCGAAGGAACCTACGATGATGCATGTACGGTTTTATGCAAGTGATTCAGCCACACACTCTCGGTATCATCTAAGAAGTGAGTACAGGCTTTGGCCCCTTTTGTACTCTGGCCCGACAGATTAGCAAGGGCAGGATAATCATTTATGGTGCAGAACAACAAGGAATGTAAAGTGAAGTTCTCTCGTTTGTACGCATCCCATACATGTACCCCTTCAATCCACAGTATTTTTAGATCTTCCATCAATGGTGCTAGGTACACATCAATATCATTCCCAGGTTGCTTCGGCCCTTGGATAAGTATCGACAACAAAATATACTTCCGCTTCATACACAACCAAGGAGGAAGGTTGTAGATCTGAGCGTCACGGGCCAAGTGCTATGTCATTGCTCATGTTACGAAAGGATTCATTCCATCTGACTCAATCCAAACCTTATATTCCTCGGTTCCTTTTGAAGTCGCAAACCTCCTATCGATGTTTCTCCACCGGGCGGAATCAGCAGGTGTCTTAACTTTTCATCATTCTTACGCTCCTCGAGTGCCAATCTGTGATTTTGCATTCTTTGGGTTTGCAAAACCGCTTCAAGCGGGAATTACAGAAGATACCATGCCACCTTAGCGGAGATCCTTTCTTCACCTTGATTCCCTTGTCGTCATCGATTGATTCTTACGCTTGTATCGGGATGCGTTGCATACCGGACATACATCCATGTTTGTATACTCATTACGGTAGAGGATACAGTCGTTCGGACATGCATGTATTCTTTCTACTTCCATTCCCAATGGACAAAGAACCTTCTTGGCTTTGTAGGTGGTTTTGGGTAACTCGTTTCCCTCGAAGCATGTCCGCTAAGAGACCTATGACTCAAGTGAAACTCTTGTCGGACCAACCGTTGCTTGCCTTCAATTTCAGCAGTTTAAGCACGGATGACAACCTTGTGTATTCCGACTTGCAGCCCGGGAACAAAGGTTTCTCCGAGTTCTCCATCAAGCCCCGGAATTGAACATACTCCCTCTCATCATAGTTCCCTTCTGAATCACGAAGCATCTGATCTAGATTGTCATCGTGCAACCTATCCGAATCGGAACCACAATCGACATCATTCGGCGGCATATCGTTGACTTCCTGTATAATATGCATATCGTTGACTTCCTGTATAATATGCTCTTCACCGTGACTGGTCCAACATGTATAACCCTTTTTGAAACCCCTTAGAATCAAGTGTGCTTCGATCTGTGCTCAGTTGTTAAACATCTTCAGATTCTCGCAGTCAATGCATAGACAGTACATATATTCCGCCCCCTTATTCAACATATCCTCCTCGGCAGCTCTTGTAAAAGCAGACACGCCATTAATGTACTCTTCACTCACACGGTTCTTAGCGTACATCCAGCTTCGGTCCATCACCCGGTTCGTATTGAAAACCCTGAAAATAAATAAAAGGGTGACTTCAAAAGCGTATTTTCTAAGGCTTAATTACACTTTTTTCATTTTTACATTTTTCCAAATTTTATTAACTTACATGTGGGCCCTACTTGTCGGTGACTCATTTTTTATTTCATGATTTTATTTATAAAATCTATGGCGGTACCACATGTTATAGACTCGTTAGTTTATTAACTAAATGATTAAAAACAGTAGGATTTGAAGCTCAAACTGGGCTTAGGGTGACATCGCAGTGCTAATAGTCGTGGCTCGGGGCCCTAAGGTCGCTTGAGGTGAACCGACGGTGATGTCCTGTGGCAGCGCCTGAAACTAGCGATTTCGGCGTAAACGCCTGAAACTACTCAAATTAAAGGATGCTTATGCTCTAGTAGCTCACCTCGATCACGAGGAAAGTGTCAATGAAGTAAGGGAAGGTCCAAGGCGGCTGGTCGTCGATCGGTGAACAGAAGCGACGGCGGCAAGCTCCTCGGCGACAATAGCTAACATGGACCACACGAGCGGGCCGACTTAGTGAGGTGAGGCGATACTCAAACCGGGCACGGAGTGGCGATGGACTCACCGGTCTTGGAGATCTCCCATGGTTACCGTAGCGCCAGAGATGGAGATCAAGAAGACTCTGTTGGCCGGGGAGCTATATATGTACACTGCACCGTCTGTGATGAGTTAATTATCACGGACGGTTTTTAACAAAAACCATCTATGAAGAGGTCATATCACAGACTGTTCATGTTTAGAACCGTGTGTGAAGTATCACGAGCAGTTCGACCAAAAACCGTTTGTGATATTGGGTAATATCACGAGCGGTTTTGGTCGAACTGTCGTGATACTTCACAAGCGGTTCTAAACATGAACCGTCGTGATATGACCTCTTCTGAGATGGTTTTTAGCACGGAGAATAACATGACGGTGGGTAAACAAAAACCGCTCGAGATTGTGTTTATCTGAGCGGTTTCGATGAACCGTGCGTGATTAGGCGTCCAGTATTAGCATTTTTGTAGTAGTGTTCATTCAATGTAATAGTTATGTGTATTAGAGAATTGTTATGTCCTGCTAGGAATCGCTAACGACTTGTGGTCGGGAAGGAGTTTTTGAATCACAACCGATTACGCATTAACCTACAGGGTCACACACTTAACAGGTTGGAACAAATGAGTTTGGATATGATCTGTTATAGACTCTTTATAAGGGGATGCATGGGGATGTTGGGACAGACGTGAGTTGCTCCACCAAAACCCTAGCTGCCATCTTCTCAAAGACCCTATTGTACGTATTGGTGCTAGCACACCAATATACGGCGTTCCACCCCTAGACGTGTAGTTACCATAGAGGTGTTGTTGCCATTGCTGCTGCGTTGATCGAGGACAATCCACGACCTATGCAAGGAACATGATAGGTTGCTAGAGGAGACGATCGGTACCAAGGGTGTTGGACGATCGACTACAACCACTTCATCGATGCGCTCGATGTTGGATCAGGCTGCTACAACTCTTCTTCTGCTGCATTGCGCGTCTAGTGGTAATGATCTGTTATCTCTTACTTGCATGGCTTTCTAGTTTACATGATAGAAATTTTGAATTGCCAGCTAGTGTAGCCTACCCGTATCCCTTCAAGATGGGCCGATAGCGGTCGGACAGGAGAGATGGGACGGCGGTGGCCGCACGGGGAGATGGGTGACGATGGAGACAAGGCGATGGGGAGAGGGGTGAGGAAGAGAGAGAATGTGGGAGAAAGGAGAGAGAGAGGATAATATTTATTGTTTGGGCCCTCCAATATATACTATGCATTGAGAATATTGTATCCAATGTGGTTTCTAAATGACGTGCAGAGTAATAGATATGATTTTGTTGTATGTGCATTAAGAATGCCCTAATAGTCGTGCTTGCCAATGCTCCTAGGTGCCATGCAGTCTCATCTCAGGGTTAGTTCAAAAGTTAGTTGTCGCTTAGGATCACAGAGTTGCCGTGTACATAGAATGTGTTCTATGCAAAAAAAAACATTCTTGTTTTCAAGAAAAAAATTAGTCCCACCACAGTCTTATTCTCTACCATATGCTTTCAATGGCATTAGTAATGTACCATTAGTATGTGGCTCTGTGCACGGCAGGTCGGTTTGGAACGTAGTGACGAGGGTTGTTGACTAGTCAAATATCCAGGTATATCTTTATTTGCTTATTAATAGATAAGTTGGATTTTTACTGGGCCTAAGTTAATCTTCTGGGCCCAAGATCAATCAAATAGTCAGAAGGTGGGCCTATAAAGTCTTTCCTTTGATCGTTCCCGAAAACTCTCCCGGAGGCTCAGTTGGACCCCCTCTACGGTGTCCTCTAGGACCTCTCCTGGACCATCCCCTGCGGAGGAGATCCTGGGAAGCGGTTACCCACATGTGGTTAATAACAACTACACGTGGAGATATCAACGATAACGGTCATCACGAAGGGACGTGAAGATTGGCACGAAGAGGCACCGTTGCAACCAACTATCGACTCTTGTAAAGCTATAAATAGCCCGGCCTATGTGCTCTTGTAACATAGATTCACATCTAAGCCCTAATCAACGTGTATTCACAGCCACTTTCCCTATAATAAGAGCATACTCTTTACAATACACATTCATCATTTCAAGTCCCTTGGCGAACAGATAGTAATCTCTATTTTCCTTTGTTATATTCTTGTTTGTCCGTTCTGTGACGAGAGTCCCAGACATCGACAGCTGGTGCCGTCCGTGGGGACTGCTGTCATTATTTGCGCCTACTCAATTCTGGTAATGTGTTTTGCGTTTTGCTGATGAATCACAACCTGCCTGCTTGGAGAGAAGAAAACATTCTCGATGTCTCCGAATACGATGACGACATGGAAGAAAACTTCGTCCTCGTGTCTGGCAACACCCATAGTTCCTCCAGGGCCATTGCGAAGGCACCGTTGCCCACCAAACCTCTTGCCTCCACTGGCTCCACGCCGGCCGTGCCTTCGTCCACAAGTACCGCTGTGGACGAATACTATCCCGAGCCTGTCTCCTTTGGAGGAGGAGATTCGAAAGGTCCATGGAGCCCAGCGAACTGTGATGATCTCGCTGGCGGCATCCACTGTCGAACCCGGGAGCGAAGGATCCCAAATTCTCTGTGTTCATACACTAGTCCAGGATTTCCGGTGTACACAGTTACAAAAATGATAACATAAACATATCTCGCATTGAATTAATAGTAAATCAGAGTTTAATACAATTGGGCATGAAGTCAAATAAAAGATTAAACAACACAATGAAGTAAAACGGTAGTAGTAGGCGAGCGATCCGCCATAGGCAATAAATGCAGGGGCGTAACCTAGGCGTTGGTATCCTCACCGTCCTGATAGTAGTCTTCACCTGAATAAAGATATTCAACAAGAATGAGCACTACTACCGTGCTCGCAAGTTACACCCAATATTGAACTGTAATGCATGCATAAAGTAGACAAAGGACATTGGCAGGGTTATTTTGTGTAAAGCAGTAGTTTTAGATTAAATAATCATAGTAGATTGCAAGGCCATTTTCATACCGTATTTAAAATCATATTTTAAATGACAATTGTATAATGTGGATAACCGCCATGAAAGATGAAAGATATCCTCCTATCACAAAGGCTAACCGCCCAATTTTCCCACAAGACTAACCATCTTGAAAACATCTGTTGAAATCACTTTTAAAACCAAGAACAAATCTAACTCAAAGTGGCTTTGCTAGCATGTCCATGACCGCGGACACGGCTATTCGAATAGTTTCTACTCTGCAGAGTTTGTACAGCTTTACCCACACGAGATAATTTGCTCTTTGAGTCGGCCAATCCACGCTTCCTAAGGCGTGTGACAAAGCAATTATCACAAGGCCGTTACAATGATCTACCTCAAAGTACTCATGCCTGCTAAGGTTTCACTTCCATTGGACTAACCATCCTCCGGGAGCCCCCTCTTACGCGAGGTGGGACTACTGTCTAACCAACACCCACTCATACAATATGGCACGAATATCTATGAGGTATATATCCCAAATTATTAAGCCAGGTCTTGCCCAGACAAGACGTGTGGTGGTACAGTAAGGCATAGCAAGATGCGCCTCAAAGACCGGCCCTTAATCGACTTGGGCATATTTCAAATCAAACCTTGGGCTTTAATCCTAACTAGATTAAACCCGTGCATAAACCTGCACCCACCATTCATTCGTTTCGCCCAAGTCCAAACTATTTTTTTTATTTTATTTAGTAAAACCACCTTTAATAAGCCTCTATGGTAAGACAATACCATAGATTCAAATTTTAAATCAATTTGAAATGGTTTGGCTAAATTCCCCAAAATTAAATAAACATGGTCTAAGCATTTGCTAAGCATGTGAGTTTTACCATACTAGTTTATCTATTGGTGACAAAGTAATGACATATCAATATTCAAGATTGGCCATACAATGATAGCTGGAATATCTAATTATTTAAACAGGAATTTGAAATACTTGAATAGAAGTATGCATGCATTTAATAATTTGAAAACTGAATTTCAATAACATTAAAATAGTAGGGGCAAAATGGTCAAAGTGTAACTTGCCTTCACTGAAGTCCTGAAATTCTAAATCTTCGGAACAATCAAATTCCCTGGAATCGTCGTAGTCTAAACGTGAAAATACGACAGATCAATTGAAATTCAAATAAAATTCAAAAAGACAAATTAAACTAAGTCCAAATGAAATAATTGTATTTTATTTAGCTATATAATAATTTTCTAAGATTTTAGCAATTTGAATCACCCAATTTGGAGTTGGGATGAAAAAGATATGAATTTTACAAGTTTAAACCTAAATCTGTAAATTAAAAGGATCTTCCGAATTATTTTTCTAATGAAAATTCTAATTATTGCGCAATGCTGACATCAGCCCTGAGGTTTTGGTGCCACGTCGGATCCACGTAGGATCCGACAGTGCGGTGGCGCACACATGGCGTGAGGTGGCGCCACGGTGGTGCAGTAGCGGCAGGCGCCAAAGACGGGACCAATGGTTGCGGTGCTTTCTGATTGCTGCGGCGGCGAGAGTGTGAAAGAGAGAGGAGGGAATGGCGGTTCTGGTGTGCTCACCCACACGACGAGGCGAGGACGGAGGCGGCCGGCGGCGAGGAAGAAGCAGTGGCGAAGTTGCGGTCGACGGTGATGTGGCGCTCCGAGGGTCCCCCGGCAAAGGCGAGGTGCGCACCGGCTTCGCGGCGTCACGACGAATCCAACGGTGGCGGTGGCGATGACGTGGGGTCGACGGAGGCGGTGCAATCGAAGATCCGAAGCTTTTTCGTCAGCGGCGAAGAAACTCCAAATTGCGGCGCTAGAGAGGGGGAGGATGGCAATGGGTGGCGGCGTCGGGATGGGTGAAGAGAGGGGCGCCCGGGGCTGCCTTTTATAGGGGCCGAGGGTGTTTGAGGCGGCGTGGTGACGTGGGGGACGTGGCGGCGGCAGTTACGGGATCGTGGCGCACGCGCACGGAGAAGGGGGAAAGGAGGTGGGGGTCGTGCGGATGTGGGCGCGGGTCGTGTCCGACCGCGCGGGAGAAGCGGGAGCGGTTGAGGAGGCGGCCGTTGCGAGCTCGGCGTTGACGTCCATGGCGGTTGCATGCAGCGGCCTAGCAGAGGCGATGATGGGGAGGACGAAGGCCATGGGCCCACGCGACAACGAGAGCGCGGAGGCTGGCGGGTGGGGTTGGGTGCGAGGAGAGAGGGAGAGTCTTGGTCTTGTAGCGTGCTAACCGTTGGATCTCGATCCAACGATTGGCAGCGGCTCGCCCGTTGGGTCGGAATGAATAGGGTATGGGCCGCACAGTGATGAAATCGGCCCAAGGGGTTTTAGGGATTTTAAATTGATTTCCTAATTTAACTAATCAGACGAATTAAGATAGGATTTTAGAAAATAGCAATTAAATTCCAAAAATTCTAGAAAAATTCACAGAAGTCTCTAGAATTATTTTGGACTTAAATAAAATAATTCCAACTTAAATTTGGTAATAGATTTAGAAATTAAATTTGTTTTGGCTTTAAACAATTTAAAGAAAAGCTTTTAAAATTTCAGAAAATTCAGAAATTCAAATAAGTTTTAAACTTTAAACAAATTTGAAATTTTGGGCTGTTACAAACCTACCCCCCTTAAGGGAATCTCAACCCCGAGATTTAGACTTGGCCGGCAAGGAGGTGGGGATACTCCGCTTTAAGATGTTCTTCTCGCTCCCAAGTGGCTTCACTTTCCGGGTGGTGGCTCCACTGGACTTTGTATGACCGGATGATCTTGCTCCGGGTGACACGCTCTGCGACGTCCAGAATCTTGATCGGTTGCTCCACATAAGTGAGGTCTTCTTGAAGGTCAATGCTTTCTAGAAGGGTCTGATCTTCGGGCACTCGAAGGCACTTCTTTAGCTGTGAAACATGGAAGACATTGTGTACGGCGGATAAAGATGCTAGTAGCTCGAGCTAATATGCAACTTCACCTCTTCTTGCCAAAATCTTGTAAGGTCCCACAAATCTGGGTGCGAGTTTTCCTTTGGTCTGGAACCTTCTTACTCCTCGGAGTGGAGTAACTCGGAGATAGACAAAATCTCATACGCAAGGTCAACTCTCACGAGCGATTATTAGCATAACTCTTCTGTCGGGTTTGAGCTACTTTCAAATGTTCCCTTATTGCTTTAACTTTGCTTTCGTCTTCTTTGATCAACTCCGGTCCAAAGAATTGATGCTCTCCTACCTCATCCCGAAGGAGCGGAGTTCTGCATTTTCTGCCATACAAAGCTTCAAATGGAGACATCTAAAGACTGGCTTGGTAGCTATTGTTGTACGAGAATTTTACATAGGGCAAATTCTTGTCCCAACTTTTTCCATAATCTAAGGCGCAGGCTCGAAGCATGTCTTCAAGAATCTGGTTGACTCGTTCTGTCTGGCCATCCGTCTGCGGATGATATGCGGTGCTGAAATTGAGTCTGGTTCCCAAAGCTTCATGCTGAACTCTGCCAAAATCTTGGCGTGAGCTGTGAACCTCATCGGACCACGATCTTCTTGGGTACTCCATGTAGACAGACGATCTTGGCCATATCTGATTCTGCTAACTTCTTTGCATCTGTAGGTGGTCTTGACTGGAATAAAGTGAGCTACTTTCGTCAACCGGTCAATTATCACCCAGATGGAATCACATCCTGATTGGGTCCTAGGAAGTCCGGTGATGAAGTCCATACCAACTTCTTCCCACTTCCACTCGGGAATCAGCAACGGTTGCAACAAACCAGCGGGTCTTTGATGCTCTCCCTTGACTCGTTGACAAACATCACAATGGGCTACAAACTCAGCAATTTCTCGCTTCATGCTGACCCACCAATATCTTTCCTTTAGGTCCTGGTACATCTTGGTACTACCGGGATGAATGGAATAAGGCGACTCATGAGCTTCCTTCAGAATCGACTTCTTTAAATCCTGCTGATCCGGTACACAGATGCGGTTTTTGAACCACACTGTTCCTTGCTCATCTTCAGCGAATCCTAGGGCTTTGCCTCTTCTCATATTCTTCTTGATCTCCTTGATGTCTTCATCTTCTATCTGCTTTTCTCTGATCTGACTCTGAAGTGTTGATTGAACTTCCAAAGCGTTCACACATCCTTGATCAACAATCTCCAAGTTTAGATGGTTCAATTCTTCATACAACTCTGGCTGATTCTTCTGAACCGAGATGGTACTGCAATACGCCTTTCTGCTCAGGGCATCCGCAACTACATTTGCCTTGCCCTGATGATAATGAATCCCAAGGTCATAATCCTTTATCAATTCTAGCCATCTTCTCTGTCGGAGATTAAGGTCAGACTGTGTGAAGATGTACTTCAGACTCTTATGATCCGTGAAAACCTCACAGCGGTTTTCAATGAGATAATGCCGCCAGATCTTCAATACATGTACAATCGCTGCTAACGCAAGGTCATGAGTTGGATAATTCCCTTCATGTGGCCTCAACTGACGAGACGCATAAGCTACAGCTTTGCCCTCTTGCATTAGTACTGGCGAAGTCCACGACGAGATCGTCATGAAAATCACAAAATCCTTATGAATATTTGGTAGGACCAACACAGGCGCAGAAACTAGTCTCATCTTCAGCTCTTGGAAACTTTCCTCACAAGCGTCTGTCCATTCAAATTTCTTCTCTTTCTTCAGAAGTTGAGTCATTGGTCTTGCTATCTTGGAGAAACCTTCAATAAATCTGTGGTAATACCTGGCCAATCCAAGGAAACTTCTCACCTCTGTGACAGACTTGGGTTGTTTCCAATCCATTCTTGCTCGACTTTGGTGGATCTCTGCAACTCCTCCCTGCCGACACAATATGTCCAAGGAATGCCACGACTTAGCGAGTCGCACTTTTGAATTTGGCATATAGCTGGTTCTCTCTGAGTTTTCCTAAAATTATCCTGAGATGGTCCTCATGTTCTTCTTCATTCTTTGAATAGATAAGAATGTCATCGATGGAAACAACCACAAACTTATCCAAGAATTCCATGAACACTTTGTTCATCATATTCATGAAATAAGCAGGGGTGTTCATCAAACCGAAAGATATTACTGTAAACTCGTACAACCCATATCTGGTAGTGAAAGCAGTCTTTAGAATATCTTCTGGTCTGATCTTCAGTTGGTGACAGCCAGATCTCAAATCAATCTTTGAAAATACACTTGCTCCTTTCAGTTGATCGAACAGATCATCAATCCTAGGTAACGGATACTTATTCTTGATTGTCACCTCATTGAGCGATCTGTAATCCACACACATCCTCATACTGTTGTCTTTCTTCTTGACAAATAATACTGGTGCTCCCCAAGGTGATGAACTTGGCCGAATATATCCCTTGCTCCGTAACTCTTCAATTTGTTTCTTCATCTCTTCCAATTCATTAGCCGGCATTCTGTAGGGTCACTTCGAGATTGGAGCGGTTCCTGGGACTAAGTCAATTAAGAACATTATGTCCCTGTCCGGTGGCATGCCGGGTAGATCATCAGGAAAAACATCCAGGAATTCTTGCACCACTGGTATATCTTCAAGCTTTAACTCCTTCAAGCTGGTCAGTATGGAACTTCCTTCGGTACAGGTCTTGGGCTTGAATTCAACTATGACTCCTTCCTCATTGGTGAGAGTGATAGACCTATTGGCACAGTCTATCCGTCCTTGATTCTTGGCTAGCCAGTCCATTCCAAGTATTACATCCAGACCTTGAGAATGCAAAACTATCAAGTCTACCATGAAGAAACTCCGGATATCTCTAGGGTAAGGATCGGGCATAGAGAGTTGGTTCTCATTTCTGAGCCCGGGGAATGAATTATCATAGGGTTATTTAATGGAGAAATAGGTAACCCATTTTTTCCCACAAACTTATTGGATACAAAAGAATGCGAAGCTCCAGAATCAAATAGAACTGATGCTGGTATCGAATTAACAAGAAACGTACCAAGGACGACATCTGGTGCTGCCTGAGCTTCCTCTGCTGTGACGTGGTTCACACATCCCTTCGTGAACTGGACCGCCGGCTTTGGGGTGCCACTGGTGGCTGGTACTCGATCTTGGCTTTGGTGGCGTCATGATCGCTGTCTCTTCGGGCATTTGTTGGCATAATGCCCAGTCTCGTTGCAATGGAAGCATGTCACTCCTGCTGCTGATGGAGTTGGGTTCTTCTTTGGCCGCTGCAGTGCATTCTGAAGCCGGAAGAGTTAGGCGCTATCTTGGTCTTTGGAGCTCTGGGTGTAGGAGACTGGAATCTTCCACGCTGGGGTGGCTGAGGCTGAGCAAAGCGAGGCTTGGGTTGCCCTCTAGAGTTGAACTTCTGTGCGGCCATCCTCCGCTTGCGGTTCTCCATCTCCTGATGTTTAGCTTCTTGGCGAAAAGCTTTTTTCACCAACTGCTGGAAGTTAGTGTAGTCCTGGGAGATCAGCTGGACTAAGATCTCATCATTCAGACCGTCCATGAACCTTTCCTGCCTTTCTTCATCTCTAGCCACGTCTGCTGGGGCGTAGCGAGCAAGCTGGTTGAACCTGTGCAGGTACTCACCCACTGTGCGGTTGCCTTGTCGGAGCGTGTGGAACTCTTTCTTCTTTAAGGTCATTATCCCCGCGGGGATATGTGCATGGCGGAAAGCCCGCACAAACTCCTCCCAAGTGATAGTCTGCGCATCAGCATGGGAGATGTTGAAGTTATTACACCATTCCGATGCGGGACCGTTGAGCTGGTGAGAGGCAAACAGGACTCTCTCATGGTCAGTACACTATGCAATATCCAACTTCTTTCCGATAGCATGGATCCAGTCATCGGCATCCATCGGCTCTGTGCTGCTGGAGAATGTCAGTGGGCGCATGCGCATGAAATCTGCCATGGTCAATCTCTGCGTGGGTGGAGGTGGTGATGCAGTCCAAGTTGTTGCTGCACATTCGCGCGCACGCCGAGGGATTGAGCTAGGAGGTTAATCAAATGGTTTTGGTTTGCCATCATCTGACGCCAATCCGGTCCTTCAGCTGGTGGCGGTGGTGGTTGCTGCACGGGATTTTCCTGGTAATCCGTGTTCTCGTTACCCTGACCTTGGGCACTGCCACTGCCGGTATGGGTGGTCACCATTTGCTAGAACTCCAAAGATTTAGAAAAGACAGACAGATAGAAAGCTAAAAGGGGTCAATTCTAATAGCCCAAGAACACGAAAATCACATAAGACAAAGAGCAAATTTTTCCAAGAAGTTCTTTTATTAATTTATTTTATTCAAGATTATGGCTACCACAAAGGGATTAGTAGCTCATAATTCGCAACTAATGACCGAGCTAAGGGAAATAATAACTATGGGGTACTAGGGGTATAATCTGGCTCACTAGAGCTAGCCTCTTGACCTTAGCTAGCTTGACTCATGATTACGGTCTTGACTTCTCCTCTGCCTCCTGTAGTCTATTCTGAGCGGTGAGCAAGTCATTCAAGGTGTTCCCATAGGCGTAGTCCAAAGCCTTGGCCAGATCCACCTGGTGCGTCAGCTCAGGGGAATCTTCGTCTCTAGCGGAGTTGAAAGTACTGTCGAGCCGGGTCGGAATGTGCATCGGGTGATAATGAAACCCGGTGCCATGAAGGCGATGGTCGTAGGTGTAGCGAAGATGGCGAACTGCCTCTCTCGCCACATCCTGAATGCCGTCGTCAAAGGTATCGCGCTGGATCGGAGCGTCAAAGATGTGGAAGACGGTGTCCGGCACAAGATTGGAGTAGATGAGCACCTCTACTCTCCACAGCTGTTGTTCTCCCACCTGGTACTTGAATCCTTGAAAGTTGGCCTCTTCAGGTAACCCAGGTGCTGCATCATCTCCCAAAGAATCTCGACCCAGTATCCAATAAAGGCTCCATGGGAAGTAGCGCTCGGTCTCTCAGCCATCTAAAATTTTGAGAAGGAGATGAGTTAGTAAACATTTTTAAAGAGAAAGGTTGAGAAATGACTCTGGACAGACTCAAAATAGTTTTTTTTTAAAATAAGTCCTTAAGGCAATTCTAAGGCCACGACCTACAGTCGATATGGCTCTGATACCACTTTTGTCGAACCCGGGAGCGAAGGATCCCGAATTCTGTGTGTTCATACACCAGTCCAGGATTTCCGGTGTACACAGTTACAAAAATGATAACATAAACATATCTCACATTGAATTAATAGTAAATCAGAGTTTAATACAATTGGGCATGAAGCCAAATAAAAGATTAAACAACACAGCGGAAGTAAAAATAGTAGTAGTAGGCCAGAACGATCCGCCACAGGCAATCGTCTGGGGGCATAGCCTAGGCGTCGGTGTCCTCACCATCCTGATAGTAGTCTTCACCTGAATAAAGATATTCAGCAAGAATGAGCACTACTACTGTGCTCAAAAGTTACACCCAATATTGAACTGTAATGCATGCATAAAGTAGACAAAGGACATTGGCAGGGTTATTTTGCGTAAAGCAGCAGTTTTAGATTAAATAATCATAGTAGATTGCAAGGCCATTTTCATACAGTATTTAAAATCATATTTTAAATGACAATTGTATAATGTGGATAACCTCCATGAAAGATGATGGATATCCTCCTATCACAAAGGCTAACTGCCCAATTTTCCCACAGGACTAACCATCCTGAAATCATCTGTTGAAATCACTTTTAAAACTAAGAACAAATCTAACTCAAAGTGGCTTTGCTAGCATGTCCATGACCACGGACACGGCTATTCGAATAGTTTCTACTCTGCAGAGTTTGTACAGCTTTACCGACACGAGATAATTTGCTCTTTGAGTCGACCAATCCACGCTTCCTAAGGCGTGTGACAAAGCAATTATCACTAGGCCGTTACAATAATCTACCTCAAAGTACTCATGCCTGCTAAGGTTTCGCTTCCATTGGACTAACCATCCTCCGGGAGCACCCTCTTGAGCCAGGTGGGACTACTGTCTAACCAACACCCACTCATAGAATATGGCACGAATATCTACGAGGTATCCCAAATTATTAAGCCAGGTCTTGCCCAGACAAGACGTGTGCTGGTACGATAAGGCATAGCAAGATGCGGCTCAAAGACCGGTCCTTAATCGACTTGGGCATCTTTCAAATCAAACCTTGGGCTTTAATCCTAACTAGATTAAACCCGTGCATAAACCTGCACCCACCATTCATCCGTTTCGCCCAAGTCAAAACCATTTTTTTTATTTTATTTAGTAAAACCACCTTTAATAAGCCTCTATGGTAAGACAATACCATAGATTCAAATTTTAAATCAATTTGAAATTGTTTGGCTAAATTCCCCAAAATTCGTAAACATGGTCTAAGCATTTGCTAAGCATGTGAGTTTTTACCATACTAGTTTATCTATTGGTGACAAAGGAATGACATATCAATATTCAAGATTGGCCATACAATGATAGTTGGAATATCTAATTATTTAAACAGGAATTTGAAATACTTGAATAGAAGTATGCATGCATTTAATAATTTGAAAACTGAATTTAAATAACTTTAAAATAGTAGGGGCAAAATGGTCAAAGTGTAACTTGCCTTCGCTGAAGTCTTGAAATTCTAAATCTTCGGAAGAATCGAATTCCCAAGAATCGTCGTAGTCTAAACATGAAAATACGATAAATCAATTGAAATTCAAATAAAATTCAAAAAGACAAATTAAACTAATTCCAAATGAAATAATTGTATTTTATTTAGCTAGATAATAATTTTCTAAGATTTTAGCAATTTGAATCACCCAATTTGGAGTTGGGATGAAAAAGATATGAATTTTACAAGTTTAAACCTAAATCTGTAAATTAAAAGGATCTTCCGAATTATTTTTCTAATGAAAATTCTAATTATTGCGCAATGCTGACATCAGCCCTGAGGTTTTCAGAATTTAAATAAATAAACTAAATTCTGACAGGTGGGCCCCACGTGTCATAGACACGGTCCACATGGACCAAGCTCGCGGGATTTTGGCTCAGGGGATGGTGCTGATTTGGTGCGGTTTTGGTGCCACGTCGGATCCATGTAGGATCTGACAGTGCAGTGGCACACACATGGCGTGAGGTGGCGCCACGGTGGTTGGGCAAACAACGGCGCGCTGGGACCAATGATCGCCGGCGCTTAAAGGCACTGGCGGCGGCGAGGCGCGCGACGAGGCGAGGATTCGAGGCGGCGGTGGCGAGGAAGAAGCGGCGCGGTTGCGATCGGCAATGATGTGGCGCCCGAGGGTCCCCGCCGGCGAGTCGCACCGCCAGCGGCGTCACGGCGAATCCAACGGTGGCAGCGGCGATGACGCGGGGTCGACGGAGGCGGCGCAATCGAAGATCCGAAGCTTTTTTGTTGGCGGCGAAGAAACTCCAAATTGCGGCGCTAGAGAGGGGGAGGATGGCAATGGGTGGCGGCGTCGGGATGGGTGAAGAGAGGGGCGCCCGGGGCTGCCTTTTATAGGGGCCGAGGGTGTCCAAGGCGGCGTGCCGACGTGGGGGATGTGGCGGCGGCAGTTACGGGATCGTGGCGCACACGCACGGAGAAGTGGGAAAGGAGGTGGGGGTCGTGCAGATGTGGGCGCGGGTCGTGTGCGACCGCGCGAGAGAAGCGGGAGCGGTTGAGGAGGCGGCCGTTGCGAGCTCGGCGTTGACGTCCATGGCGGTTGCGCACAGCGACCTCGCGGAGGCGATGATGGGGAGGACGAAGGCCACGGGCCCACGCGACAACGAGAGCGCGGAGGCTAGCGGGTGGGGTTGGGTGCGAGGAGAGAGGGAGAGGTGTGGGTGCGCGCGCGTGCTGACCGTTGGATCTCGATCCAACGATTGGCAGCGGCTCGCCCGTTGGACCGGAATGAATAGGGTATGGGCCGCACAGTGATGAAATCGGCCCAAGGGGTTTTAGGGATTTTAAATTGATTTCCTAATTTAACTAATCAGACGAAATAAGGTAGGCTTTTAGAAAATAGCAATTAAATTCCAAAAATTCACAGAAGTCTCTAGAATTATTTTGGACTTAAATAAAATAATTCCAACTTAAATTTGGTAATAGATTTTGAAATTAAATTTGTTTTGGCTTTCAACAATTTAAAGAAAAGCTTTTAAAATTTCAGAAAATTTCAGAAAATTCAGAAATTCAAATAAGTTTTAAACTTTAAACAAATTTGAAATTTTGGGCTGTTACATCCACCCTGAAGTCCTAGAGAGAACATCTGGGGAGAATCTTTTATTCACCCTACAATACAACTCGTCCTCTTCCTTAGAGAATGAGGGCATGTTCACCCCTTCCGCATGTTCTGGCGGTCATCAGATCGCCGCTGTCGGTGACACTCAACCCGATCCCGGTGATAATTCCAGAACGTCAGGGCAACACTGGAAGCAGGAGGAACGAGAACGCCTCCAACGAGAGGAAGAGGCCCGACAAGCCGATATATGTGCCGCCACACAAGCGCACATCTTGCAGGTTCGTAACCTCTACTCTCGAGACTCCTGGCTCGGAGGGCGCCGCCACCGGCGATCGCAGACGCCACCGCCAAGCGAACGCGATGGTAAGAGATTCAAATGCCTTACCAACCCCCATGCAGGAGGATTCCCCTGCAGAGCACGTTTGCTATTTAGCAAGCGCCATCGCACGTCCTCCAGAAGGATTGACTCCGGAATAAAGAGTGCAAGTGATGTGTGCAATTGCATAGGAACTACAAAATGAGGTAGAGAACATTTCTGCCCGATCGCCAACTGTGCTTTCCCAAACAGACTTGCACCTAGAGGGGTCTTCAATTGAATGCCAAAGGCAGAGTCGTAATTATGATGCACCCGGTCGTCATGTCCAAGACCAAGGTGAGTGTGACACACGTTTTCTGGGACGTAGCAGACGTCCTAGATCTCCTGTTGGTCATAATAATCGTCGTAATACACGGCAATGTGGACCTTTTGCAGGATGCAAAGCCTTTTCCCCCGGATTGAGAGACGTCACCTGGCCAGAGAAGTTCAAGCTAGGGAGTTTGGAGACTTTCGACGGAACTCAAAACCCATTGGAGTTACTCCAAGTCTACACTACCACCATCCAAGCTGTTGGAGGCGATGATAAGGTAATGACAAATTATATACCCACAGTTTTAAAAGGTTCCGCCAGGACCTGGTTATTCAACCAACCTAAAGGATCCATATAACTGGGAGATGATCTGTAATGCATTACAAAATGATCTGTAATGCATTACAAAACAACTTTAAAAGTTGTTATGCAAAACCGAGAAAGGAGGACGATTTACATCGGCTCCGCCAAACCCCCGAGGAAAATCTACGACAATTTGTAAAGCATTTTATAGAAGTTCGTAATACTATCCCAAATATTTCTGACGATTCTGTGATTTGAGCTTTTAAACAGGTCGTGCGATATCGAAGGTTCATGGAAGACCTTAACATCAATCCACCCAGGTCTGTGTCGAAACTTTTTGACATGGCATATCGATACTCCGATGCCAATGAGGCAGTGGAGTGGAATCGAATGGTGGACAAGGGGACCACCCCTCCTCAGCCAGGCCTCGAGGAGGTCAAGGAAAAGAAATCCAAGAGGTCCGAAGGCTTCACGAGCAGTAGAGGAAAACCTAAGAGAAAGGAAAAGGGGAGGTCCAAGCAGTCCACTAGGGAGATCGCAGCGGTTGACCAGCGACCACCCTACGACAAGACCAAAGGTCCTTGGACCAAAAGGAGGCAGGGAGGTCGTTCAAACGACCTAACTGCCCCACGGTCTGCAAGTACGTCCAGGAGCAATGAGCGCTGGTGCCCATTGCATAAAGTTCCTAGCCATAACCTCCGAACTGTCGTACTTGGCAGAAGCAGATGGAGGATTACTACGATGGAAAAGGTCCAATGCCTGTCCCACCAGAAGATTGCGGACCACCGGAGGTCCAAAGAAATGACAGGGACACGGAAATGCCATTCCAAAGAACGGATCACCACGTCAACGTCATTTATGGGGGTTCAGTCGCCTACACCTCTATGCGGCAGTACAAGGCGGCATGGAGGGACGTCAACAGCGTTGAAATCCCACCTGGTCATCCAGAATACCCTAAATGGTCAGAGACCTCCCTAATCTTCACTAAGAAGGACGTCCCAAAAGGTATGTCTACTTCTCGTAAATTACCACTAGTAGTTTTCCTTACCATAAGTAATTGCAAAGTAGGGAGAGTATTAGTAGATAGCGGTAGTTCTTAAGATTTGTTATTCGTAAACACTTTAGATGAGATGCAAATTCCCTGTTCTAAAATTAAACCAATGACAAGTCCCTTCTATGGGATAGCGCCCGATATGTCGATTACACCAATAGGGCAAGTAGTTTTACGAGTAACCTTCGGTACGACTACTAATTTTCGAATTGAGTTAATTACTTTCGAAGTGGTTGATTTTGAATCTGCCTATAATACTATTTTAGGAAGGCCTTCTCTAACAAAGTTCAAAGTAGCTACACACCATGCCTACTTGAAGATCAAGATCCCTAGTCCAAAAGGCGTGATTGTGGTGCAAGGTGACCAGGCCATCGCACTTTCATGTGATTGTAAGTCATTAGAACTTGTTGATCAGTTGTCTCTAAAAGATCTTACTTTGGAGGATAAAACAGGGAAGTCCGCAAAGATCAAGGCCGCTCCTCAGCCCAATGAGGAGGTAAAAGTTGTACCACCTAGCCCCGATGACCGATCCAAGACAGTCCAGGTTGGCACGAGACTAAGTGAGAAATAGGAAGACAAGATCCTCACCTTCCTCCGAGCCAACTCAGATGTCTTTGCGTGGAATCCATCTGATATGCCCGGGGTCCCAAGAGAGGTGATCGAGCACATGCTAGCCATTCAGCCTAAGAAAAACCAGTCAAGCAAAGACTGAAACGTTTCATCTTGGATCGTCAAGAGGCTATCAGAGCAGAGCTCAATAAGCTCCTTAAAGCTGGCTTCATTCGGGAAGTTGATCACCCCGAATGGCTTGCAAATCCGGTCCTGGTCAAGAAATCTAACGGTAAGTGACGCATGTGCACAGATTTTACCAGTTTAAATATTGCTTGTCCAAATGATGACTTACCTTTGCCTCGCATTGATCAATTAGTTGATTCCACTTCAGGTTGTGAACTAATTAGTTTTCTTGATGCTTATTCCGGATACCATCGGATCAGCATGGCAAAAGAAGATGAAGAAAAGACTGCCTTCATCACTCCCTTCGGTGTCTACTGCTACGTCAAGATGTCGTTTGGGTTAAAAAAAACATTGGGGCCACGTACCAGTGTTTGATGCAGAAAACCTTTAGCAGTAATTTAGAGGCCTACGTAGACAACCTCGTTGTAAAAAGTAGTACTAAGACTAACCATTTGAAGGATCTCATAGAGACCTTCGAAAATATAAATAAACATGGAATAAAGCTTAATCATGAAAAGTGTACTTTCAGAGTTTGTTCTGGCAAATTGTTTGGTTTCCTTGTTTGTTCTCGTGGGATTGAAGTCAATCCTGAGAAAATTCGAGCCATTGAACAATTACGGCCACCTTCCACAGTGAGGGAGGTCCAAGCCTTAACTGGTCGAATGGCAGCTCTTAATCGTTTTATTTCTCGATTAGGAGAACGTGTTTTACCTTTCTTTAAGGTGATCCGCTAGAGTAGTAAGGGGTTTCAATGGTTCGAAGAAGCTGACAAAGTCTTCGAAGGCTTAAAGGCTTATCTCTCAAATCCTCTAGTATTGGTTTCACCTTTAGAAGGTGAACCTTTACTAGTTTACTTAGCAGCAACGCCAAATGTGGTCAGCGCAGTACTTATTGCAGAAAGAGGAGGGTCCCAACGACCCATCTACTATGTAAGCGAGGTCTTACACGGATTGAAGGAGAGATACCCTGAGGTCCAAAAACTAATTTATGCTCTTCTAATGACTTCCAAAAAACTGAGACATTATTTTCAATCTCACAAAATCACAGTACCTTCGTCTTTTCCTCTTGGAAATATACTCCATAACCAAGAAGTAACAGGTCGCATAGCCAAATGGGCAATAGATCTTAGAGAATTCGATCTTCATTTTACTGCCCGAACAACCATAGAAAGCCAAGTCCTAACAGACTTTGTGGCTGAATGGACGAACACCGAGGATAAACCTCAATTCCAAGGCCAGACGATCATTGGACACTATACTTTGATGGCTCCCGCGAGCTTAAAGGCTCGGGGGCTAGGGTTTTGTTGATAACACCACAGGGTGATCAATTCCAATATGTCATACAGTTTCTGTTCTCTGCCACTAACAATGTGGCGGAGGATGAAGGACTTATAGCCGGGCTTCGAGCAGCCAAATCCCTCGAAGTCCGTCGACTTTTGGCGAAGGGAGATTCACAATTAGTCGTAAACCAGGTATCAAAGGAATACAACTGTTCCGATGAGATAATGGCTCAGTACCTAGGTGAAGTGAGAAAGTTGAAAAAACACTTCAAGGACTTCGAAGTCCAGCATATACCGCGCAAGGAAAACTCCTTAGCAGACCAGTTATCGAAATTGGGTTCCTCACAAGCGCATGTTCTAACAGGTGTTTTTCTCGAATATCTTACAAAACCTTCAATAGAAATAGGTTTTTTTCTCGAATATCTTACAAAACCTTCAATAGAAATAGGTTCGACCACCTCAGAGGTCAGGGTCATCGAGTAAGATGTGGAGTGGATAAAACCATTGACCACTTATCTCGTATCAGAGACATTGCCCGATGATCCTCAACAGAAGGATAGGTTAATTCAAAGAGCACACATGTACAAGCTGGTCGATGGATCATTGTATAGGAAGGGAGCACATGGTGTTCTTATGCGTTGCATATCCCAAGACTCCGGGATAAAATTACTAAAAGAAATCCATGGGGGCTTGTGTGGTACACATGCATCCTTTATAACAATAGTTGGTAAAGCTTTTCGGCAAGGCTATTACTGGCCCACAGCTCTACAAGATGTCATACACCTTGTTAAGACCTGTGAGCAGTGTTAATTCCATGCCAGATAAGTGCACCAACCATCTTATCAATTACAGTCCATTCCCTTGTTATGGCCTTTTTTGACTTGGAGCATTGATATAGTTGGACCACTACCGTAAGCACCCAATGGGTATAAATTCTTGTTTGTGGCCATTGATACATTCACTAAGTGGATAGAAACTGAGCCAGTCGTTCGTGTAACGGCTGCAGCAGCAAAGATGTGGATATGATCCTAATCTTAGTGTGTTGAACAATTGGCAATAGCGTCGAGGTGTTTCGAGAAACCCTCGTTTTCGGTAAAGTCCTGCTACTGTCAGGCTGTAGGCGGTCAGACTGGCCAAGAGATGGCGATCAGATTGGCCTGTGTGGTGGTCTGACCGGCCACCTCTAGCGGTTAGACCGGCCTTGGTTTTGGCCAAGAGGCTGACGGTCTGACCGGCTAAGAGGCGGCGGTCTGACTGGCCATAAAGGACTTTCGAGTTTGGAGCTGGGCCAAAAATAGAGGGTGTAGACAAGAGAGGGGATTCTTCTACACTTGGTCTCATATTTTTTGGAGCTTCGAGTCATAAGTTCTATTCGTTTGAAATTTCCAGAAGGTTTCGGATTTCCAGAATGGAAATTTGGCTAAGTCCCTAGGCTGGGCGGTCAGACCGGCCAGGTGACGGTCAGACCAACCAATGGGTGGCGGTCTGACCAGTTTTGACTTGTTTGTCGGCCAGCTTGGTGGCAATGTTTGTTGGTTAGGTCAAGTTCATGAGTTTCATTGCATAGATGTTGCATGATGCATGTTTTGGCTAACATGGGTCAAGTTGTGAGGAACTTGTGCCCGGAAATGGTTGCTTGGTCTATTGTTGTGTAGGTGACTTGAGTCAACTATGGTCAACGACGAGGAGGACTGGGACAAGGTTAGGAGAACCGAGGTCCAGAACGGTCGTGGATGTTGGGTGAGATAGTTGGACTCAAGCAAGGTGCAAGATGGACTAGAACCATAGAAGGTGAAGTTTGAGCAAAGGCCTTTGTAAAGGTATGTGCTCATGCCTCATCAATTATGTGAATTGATGATTGTGCGTATCGTGCGGTGCTACGTAATGGTTTGCTTGTTTGCGATGGTTGTAGGACACTGGAGCTAGGTCATGGTGAGGCGGACTAGATCGGGACTAGGTTAGGAGAACCGAGGTCCAGAACGATCGAGGTGGTGCTGGAAGATGACTGAGGCTAGCGGAGTGCTTATGCCGAGAAGACAAGGAACTAAGCGGAAGCTTCGATGATGTACATGACGGCGGGCAAGGTTGGTAGGACTAGACTCGGGGAGGAGTTGAGGTCAGGACTAGGCTCGAGGAGAGCCGAGGTCTGAGCAGTCAAGGAAGCGGATCTGATTATGGTGAGACATGTGGTACGCCAAGTGACTTGGTCCCAGTTGCAAGCTAGGACGGTTCAATGGGATCCAAACACGTGAGAGGCTTGGCGGGAAGTCATTGGGGCCACATGGATGATGACAATGCATGGGAGATGCTCCGAGGCGAAGGAATCACCAAAGGTCAGTAGAGGGGCATTTTGGGAAATTGCTCTATACCGGAAAAGTGGTAAGTGATGGTGTGCGAAACCACTTTCTTGGCCTTGGAGAAACTGCGACGCAAGACGGCGCAAGGAGAGGCGACCTAGGTCAAGAGAAGATGAAGACATCGCTTGGAAAAGCGTGCGTGAGTGAAACCCATTTGTGTGTGGGCTTAACGGGTGCCCGTTTGGGATGTCTATCTAGGGCTAGCCTCCGCTATAAAAGAGGAGGGTGCTGGTTGTAACCCTCAACCCTTTTGATTCTAAAAACCCTAATTTGGGATTTAGGGCTAGGAGAGGAAAGTGGAGAGGCTAGGGTTCATGAGAGATGGATTGATTGAGTGCTCAAGTGTTGAGTTTTTGTCCTCCATGGTGGAGTGGCTATAAACATACAATATATCTAATCAATCCATGCAAGATTTGCTCCAAGTTGAGTTCAATCTTATTCTTGCTCTCTCTTTGATGCCTTTGGGATTTTTGGTGTTTCTTAGGTTTTTATTTGGGATCTTGCTGTGATCTTACTTGCTGGGATGTGTGAGATATGATCTAAGGTCATCTTTATCATCATCCACCCACGAGCAAGGTTTTGGATCTAAGTTTGATTTTGTCCCGGTTTTGGTGAAAGAAAGGGTGATTTTAGGAGGTTTTGCTTTTGAGGGATTTTGGTTTGATTCTTTCTGTGATTAAGGGTACTAGGACGTATGGGAGACCATCCTTAGCTATCTTGGATTGATTTCACCCATGAAATCCTCTCAATCACCGTTTTTATATTTGGCTCGGTTTTGAAGCAACCTTCAGTCAAACGGAAAAAGGTCAGAACTTTGGCAACGATCTTCACAATCGTTGATTAGAATAGGTTCCTGACATCCTAGAGAAGGTATGTTCTAAGTTCGTGAAGTTTGGAGTTGTGGATCAAAAGTTAGACCAATTTGTGATTTTGAGTTCGGGCTGATTTTACTGTTCATTGGCCTGGAGGTCAGACCGCCAACTAATTAGAGGTCAGACCGCCCATAGGAGCGATCAGACCACTAGGTACATGGAGATCTGACCGCCCAACTAATTTGGGTTTGAGTTTTTGTGATTTTGGTCTATTTGCTTTGGGGTTTTGATTGGATTCAATACAAGTCTTCCACTGTGCTTATATATTGATCTTCATAGCTTTCATAGCTATTGGAGTGAAATTAGTATTGAATTAAATCAAGGAAAAAAAGAGATCGTGCTCCTATTCACCCCCTCTAGTCGCCTTTTCGCTCCAACATCTCTCGTAGACAAGCTGAAATATGAGAAAAGCTGTTTCTAGTAACTGTGGTAATTTTCTTGCCAGCCTTCATTAAGGTTTCCACCTTCTTTTCATGCCTTTGTACGGCAATACGACTCCATATTTCCACTTCCTTCAAGTCTTGAATTTGAAGGTCTTTATTAGAAGATGTCTTCCGAAGACCCTCTTTTGCCTTTTCTAGTTCTGAGAAAGAACAAAAAAATAGAATAAAACTCATGCATAGCATATAATAAATCAAATGCTCTATAAGAACAAAGGGAGGTCCTTTACCTTCTTTCTCCTTAAGGAGTATTTTGTTCTGTTCAACGAGATCATGACTTTCTTTAGATTGTCTATTCAGGATCTCTTGTAACTTCTCATTCTTCTAGGTCAAGAGGCAGATCTCTTCGGTCTTCTCTGCCATGACCACCGCACTCTCCTCGGATCTTTTTTCTACCTCAGATAATTTTAATATGAGAGCTTGAAATGTAGACTCAGCATTTTCTTGTCCGGCTTTCACTGGTAAACACTCCCTGTGAAGTAAATAAAGGCATAAGTTATTTATTTAAATTAGAATCTTACGATTAAATAATAACTTCTTGTACTTACTTCTCTTTTTAGTCTGCAAAAGTTTTGATCTCTTCCACCATGTCAATATTGACTCTCCAGCACCTTTTGACAGATGGCATGAGGTCCTGGAGTCTTCTCGGTTCTGGGAGGTGAACATTCCAGAGGAATCACATCCTCAGGTTGATCCAGTTGAACCAGACGAAAAACCCCTCTGGCTGGATCAATACGGGTACTTTGCAGCTCCTATGACATTCTATGAGTCAGGTTCTATACTGATAAATTAAAGAAAGATTATCAGGATACAAATCTTACCAAGGTATGATCACCTTCTTCTTGAGTTTAGATGGTCTCATGGACCACCTCCTCAGAATGAATGGTCTCACGGACCACCTCCTCAGAACGACTAGTCTCGTGGACCACCTCTTCCATTCTATCCTCTTGAGAAGATCTCTCTGTCTGGACCTCCATGTCCAGCGGTGCTCCTTGGGATGTCCCAACAGTTGTCGCCAAGATGTCTAGGACAACTTCCTCAGTGGTCCTAGGAGGTCCTTCCATTACCAGAACTTCTGCCGGGGATTCTTCTGTCACCAATACAGTTGGTGGCGAACATTGTTCTTGAGCAGTCAGTTGACCCCTTTTAGGGTCTGACAGCAAATCAAGGCTAAAAAAGAAAAGAAGAGGTTAATAATTTCAAAACCAAAATTATAAAGGTATAATCGAAGAACTTACTCGATTTCAAAGCTGCTTTCGCTAAAGAGCGACATAAAGTCCTCAACCATGAAAGTGTGTCCTCTCCTCTGTTCTCATGAAGAAGGAACTAAGGCCAGGGAGGTCTTTGGCCTTGGAACCCTCTGAAGGGGGACCTCCTCTTCTGATTCTTTCGATGATCCTTCATGATGAGGACATCCCTTCCACCGATACAACCATCCATATTGTTCCGGACATACAAGGACCAATTACTAGAGCACGTGCTCGCCAACTAAATTATCAGGTAACTTCGTTTCTTGAACTGCATCCATATTCGATGAACTCTTTGATGCTGCCTAAAGCAAGTGATCTTATTTTACTTAGGGATCAAGGATCGAGAGGCAAGCTAAAGGGTCCAGGACCTCCTCGCTAGGACCACCCTCCTCGCCAAGACTTCCCTCCCGGACCTCCCTCCAGGACCTCCTCCAGGACATGTGGCGCTCCAGGACCTCCTCTAGGACACGTGGCGCTCCAGGACCTCCCTCTAGGACATCCTCCACGACCTCCCTAGGAGAACCAACGCGCATCAATCTAAACCGTCCAGGACCTCCCCAGGATCCATCTAGTCCATCCAGGACCTCTCCCTGGAGCACCAACGTGGATTAATCTCGACCACTCAGGACCTCCCCATGAGCATCAATGTGGATAACTCTCGACCACTCAGGACCTCTCAATGAGCACCATCGTGGATCAATCTCGACCACCCAAGACCTCCCCTTGGTGATCTTTCGAGTACTGTAGCAAGGAGGTGTTCTTTGCAAGGACAACCCTCCTGGCCTTTTTGCAAAGACCACCCTTAGTTGCAGCATATATCTTTTAGATGGAATCGGTTGTAATCTTTCCATAATTGTTTTAGGAAAGAATCCTTATGTGATACGGAAGTTAGAGATAGAATCGACCTTAGGTCGTGTGAGAGTTGGCCGCACCCTTAGGTGCCAATATAAGGCCAGGCATCGCCATCTAGTTCGGCGGGTTTTGTTAGATTAAAGTTTAGCTTTGCTACTTTATACATTGTTTGCTTGTGCGGCTAGTACAACCAGACCTTGTCTTCGGAACCCCAATTTGTTCAATAGATCTATCTTGTTCCTCAATTCCTATTCAGCAAGTTCGTTGCTTCATCTATTTTTCTTGCTTGATTCTTGATTGCGTGCAGCAAAAGACCTTCGTGGTCAGGTCGATCTCGCTACCGGCAAGGTCGATAACGAACGTGAAGTTGGTTCAGCGATTGCGGGTGCAACGGTCGTCGCACGATTGTAGCCTGGATCGTGAGAGTTAGCTTCCATCAAATCAAGTGTATCATCCTCATCGAAAAATCGGGCCAACGTTCCCATTATTTGGTATCAGATTTCTAGGTTGATCGGTGAGGAATTTCCAGTTTACCATAGATTAGATTGCTTTTCTTTACTTAGAGCACACAAAAACCAAAAAGAAAAAAAATAGTAGTACATCATCTTGTCCAAACCAGTCTTAGCCTCGCAATTTTTTCTTTTCAGTGCATTGCTTTGTTGAACTTTCGGTTGCATCGTCATGTCATTTGCTGGTCTTAGTGTCTAGTTCCTTTAGAGTTTCGAGTTCTGTTCACGTTTGTTCTCACTATTGCGGTTGGGTTCGATCTACCACGACAAGGGGAGAAAAGGAGGAGGAGGACATCGACTCCAGCAAGGAATCGTACTCACCATCTAGAAAGGCTTTGCCCTAGTTGGTTGGTCTCGGACACGATCTCTACCCAAGGATCCAATTGGAAAACAGCCAAAACAGCGTTTGATAGGAAAAAGAAAAGGAGAGCTCCCTGAACAATTCGGAGTCAAAAAAAAAAGAAAGAAAGAAAAGAGAGAGAAGGAGGTCTTCCACGACCACCCGGAGCAAAAAAAAACGAGAAGGAGGTCTTCCGGGACCACCCAGAGGTCGCCCACGACCACAAAGAGGTCTTCTCCAACCCCCCAGGTGCTCTACGACCACCCCAGTGGTCTACGACCACCTCCAAGTGCTCTACAACCACCCCAGTTTGGTCTACGACCATCCCCACGTGGCCCACAACCACCCCAGGTGCTCTACGACCTCTCCCAGGACCACCAGGAAGTCTAGTTTGGCCGCGCCGTGCTTTCGTTTGTGTTCTAGGCTCGCGTCTCTAGTACGGTCTAGCCTAGGACCAGCACTAATCGACGTTGAACGATTTTTCAGCTTGCATTCTCTAATTTGAATATTGCTACTCCTTGCTACCATAGTTAAGCCTTCCTAGCTCCTGACGTTACTACACCGTCTGAGCTACCTTAAGCTGACGCCGACATCACATTGTCTTGATCACCACTATTTGCTTGGTAAGAATTGGGTAAGAGATTTAGTGAAGTTTGAGTGGTCGAGTGCTTTTTCAGCCCCACATATTAGTTGTATTAGGGATTTGGTACTTTCACCTTCGCTTTTCTGTTTTCTATTGCCATGGCAGGTGAACAAGAAATTGAAGACGAGGGGATCCTCACCCCACGTACAAGAGGGCTACGACAAGCCTTTGCAAAGATGGTCAACAAACGCTGTGAGCACCTAGAGAACACTCACGATAAGACCATTACAAGATTCAATGGAATTGAAGCTGGCCAGGCTGAGTTGAATGGGACACTTGACGCCGTTTTGGCACGTTTGGAGGGTCTAGGCCAAGCCCCTCCACCTCCGCCTATGGCACCCCTTCGTGTGGCTCCCGCTACCACCGGAGTGTTCGGCCCTTGCTGTCAAGATCCCCTCGCTGATGAAGAAAACGACGAGAACAATTTGGCTGATACCGAGGATAGAGACCTCAACTCTAATGACGATCGTGCTCACCGTTGACGTCGTTTCAATAGACAAGGTATGGGACGTGATCCACAACCACGGGAGGTACGTAACTGTGATGATGCCTTTTCTAAGATTAAATTTACTATGCCTCCGTTTGCTGGTAAATATGATCCTCATGTTTATCTCACTTGGGAGTTACAAGTATAACAAAAATTTACTTGCCATGATTTCCCTGAGAATAGGAGGGTTAGAGTTGCTACTAGTGAGTTTACAGATTTTGCTTATGTATGGTCGAGTGAATATTGTCGTATTAATCCCAACAACGTACCTGCCACCCGGGAGGCTTTAAAAAGAGCTATGCGTCATCGTTTTGTTCCCTCATATTATGCTCGTGACTTGTTGAATAAATTGACCTGTTTGAATCAAGGTAGTAAAATTGTTGAGGAATACTATCAAGACTTACAAACTGGTTTGCTTCGTTGTGGTTTAGAAGAAACCGAAGATGCTAAAATGGCTAGATTTTTAGGTGGGCTGAACCGTGAGATACAAGACATACTTGATTATAAGGATTACAATTCTATCACTCGCTTGTTTCACTTTGCTTGTAAGGCTGAACAGGAAGTGCAGGGGCGTCATAGTAGGCAATGGAACAGCTCTGACGGTATTTTTACAGGTTGTACAAGTCAATTTCAGAACCGTACTCCCGCTGCCACTCCCAACCGTGCTGCTGACCCGCGCTCATCAAACAGTTTCCGACGTCCAACAACCTCTCCCACACTTTCACAGGCACTCGAGGCAAGCAAAGCAGCCCCTTTGGTCCCTACATCGGGTGCATCTTCAGTGGCATCAACTGGACGAGCACGCGAGACTCAATGCCATCGCTGCAAAGGCTTTGGACACATGCAGAGGGACTGTCCTAGCAAGCGCGTCCTCTTGATCAAGGATAATGGTGAGTACACTTCTGCTAGTGACATAGAAGAAGAACATACTTTGCTTGCTGACCCAGTAGGAAACGATAATGATTCTGATCGTGAGGAAGAACAAATCAGCACTGACATCGCGGATAAGTACTTGAGCATCATCGCATGACGTGTACTTAGTGCACAAATGGAGTGTGCCGAGCAGAATCAGTGCCACAACTTGTTTCAAACAAAATTCATCGTCAAGGACCGCTCATGCCGTGTGATCATCGACGGGGGAAGCTGCAACAATTTGGTGAGCATCGACATGGTCGAGAAGCTTTGCTTGGCCACTCAACAACACCCTCGTCCCTACTACATCCAGTGGTTAAATAATTGTGGTAAGCTAAAGGTAACCCGCGTTGCGAGAATACACTTCTCCATTGGTTCATACCATGACTATGCTGAGTGCGACGTAGTGCCTATGCAAGCTTGTTCTTTGCTGCTAGGTAGACCCTGGAAATATGATAGAGATATTGTACATCATGGTCGAACCAACCGCTATACTCTCACTTTTAAAGGAAAGAAGATTAGCTTGATGCCCATGTCACCTGAGGATATTTTAAAAGATGAATTAGAGAGAGCTAACCGTGACAAGACTGGTCGTAAAAGTGAAAATTAGATTGTTGCGAAGGACTTTGTTGATCAATCACAGAAGAAACCTACTGATAAAAAGGATGTAATTAAGTTAAAGGGTACTGTTCTGCTTGCAACCAAATCTGAAATCAGTGCTTTGCAGCCCCATGATTTTGTGTGCTATGCTTTGGTATGCAAGGATGCTTTGTTCTCTGTTGAGGATATGCCTCCATCCTTGCCTCTTGCTGTTGCTAACTTTTTGCAGGAATATGTTGATGTATTTCCAAAGAAAGTGCCACCAGGGCTGCCACCTATTCGAGGAATAGAGCACCAAATCGACTTGATTTCCGGTGCTTCGCTGCCAAACCGTGCGCCGTATAGGACCAACCCAGAAGAGAGAAAAGAAATTCAGCGCCAAGTACAAGACTTGCTCGACAAAGGTTATGTGCGCGAATCTCTTAGTCCTTGTGTTGTTCCTGTCATATTAGTTCCTAAGAAAGATGGCTCGTGGCGCATGTGTGTAGATTGTAGAGCTATTAATAATATCACCATTCGTTATTGTCATCCTATTCCTAGGTTAGACGATATGCTTGATGAATTAAGTGGTTCTACTGTTTTCTCTAAAGTTGATTTGCGTAGTGGTTACCATCAAATTCGCATGAAGTTAGGAGATGAGTGGAAAACAGCATTTAAACTAAGTTCGGACTGTATGAGTGGTTAGTGATGCCTTTTGGTTTAACTAACGCGCCTAGCACTTTCATGAGATTAATGAATGAAGTTTTGCGTGCTTTCATTAGAAAGTTTGTGGTCGTATACTTTGATGATATATTGATTTACAACAAGTCTTTAGAGGAACATTTGGAGCATTTACGTGCCGTTTTTCATGTTTTACGTGATGCCCATCTTTTTGGTAACCTAGAGAAGTGCACCTTTTGCACCGATCGAGTATCGTTTCTTGGCTATGTTGTTACTCCACAAGGCATTGAAGTTGATCAAGCCAAGATCTTCGCAATCCAGAGTTGGCCGCCTCCTAAAACGGTCACACAAGTTCGGAGTTTTCTCAGGCTCGCTGGTTTATATCGGCGTTTTGTTCAGGATTTCAGCACCATCGCTGCGCCAACGAATGAGCTTACAAAGAAGGGTGTTCCTTTCACTTGGGGCACCATACAAAAAAACAAGCTTTCGACGTTCTCAAAGATAAGTTGACACAAGCTCCTTTGCTTCAACTTCCTGATTTCAGCAAGACTTTTGAATTAGAATGTGATGCTAGTGGCATAGGTCTTGGTGGTGTGTTAATCCAAGGAGAAAAACTTGTTGCTTACTTTAGTGAAAAATTAAGTGGGCCTAGTTTGAACTATTCTACCTATGATAAAGAATTATATGTTCTAGTTCGAACTTTGGAAACATGGAAGCATTATTTATGGCCCAAAGAGTTTGTAATACATTCTGATCATGAATCTTTGAAGCATATTCGAAGTCAAACCAATCTGAACCGTCGACATGCTAAGTGGGTTGAGTTCATTGAGTCTTTCCCTTATGTCATTAAACATAAAAAGGGCAAAGACAATGTAATAGCTGATGCCTTGTCTAGGAGATACACCATGCTTTCACAACTTGACTTCAAAATCTTTGGATTAGAGACAATAAAAGAGCAATATGTGCATGATGCTGATTTTACAGATGTGTTGCTCAATTGTATAGAGGGAAAAGGTTGGAATGAATTTGTGGTACACGACGGGTTCATGTACCGCGCTAACAAGCTATGCATTCTAGCTAGCTCCGTTTGTCTTTTGTTGTTGCAGGAGGCGCATAGAGGAGGATTGATGGGTCACTTTGGCATGAAGAAGACCGAGGACATTCTGAACCAACATTTTTATTGGCCAAAGATGAGACGTGACATCGAACGCTTCATTGGCCGCTGCACCACGTGCCAAAAAGCTAAGTCACAATTTAATCCTCATGGTTTATACATGCCTCTTCCTGTTCCAAGCACACCCTAGGAAGATATTTCGATGGATTTTGTTTTAGGACTGCCTAGAATAAAGAAGGGGAGCGATAGTATTTTTGTTGTAGTGGATAGATTTTCTAAGATGGCTCATTTTATACCATGTCATAAAAGTGATGGTGCTACAAATGTTGCTAATTTGTTCTTTAAGGAAATTGTTCGCTTGCATGGTATTCCTAATACGATAGTTTCAGATCGTGATGCTAAATTTCTTAGTCATTTCTGGAGAACTTTGTGGGCTAAGTTGGGAACTAAGCTATTATTTTCCACTACTTGTCATCCCCAAACCGATGGACAGACTGAGGTAGTCAATAGAACATTGTCTACTATGCTTAGGGCTGTGCTTAAAAAGAACTTAAAAATGTGGGAGGACTGTTTGCCTCATGTGGAATTTGCTTATAATCACGCACAGCATTCTACCACAAAAACCTGTCCTTTTGAGATTGTTTACGGTTTCATACCTCGTGCACCTATCGACTTGTTGCCTCTTCCAGCTTCGAAGAAGGTAAATTTTGATGCTCAACAACGTGCTGATTTGATAATTAAGATGCATGAGACAACTAAAGAGAAAATTGAACTTATGAATGCTAAATATAAAGTTGTTGGTAGTCAGGGACGCAAGCATGTTACTTTTGAACCTGGTGATCTTGTGTAGCTACACTTGCGTAAAGAACAATTCCATGAATTGAGAAAGTCTAAACTCATACCTCGTGCAGATGGTCTTTTTAAAGTGTTAGAAAAGATTAATGATAATGCATATAAGCTTGATCTGCCTGCAGATTTTGGGGTTGGTCCCGCATTTAACATTGCAGATTTGAAGCCATACTTGGGAGCAGAAGATGACCTGGAGTCGAGGATGACTCGAATTCAAGAAGGGGAGGATGATGAGGACATCCCTTCCACCGATACAACCATCCATACTGTTTCGGACATCCAAGGACACTTTACTAGAGCACGTGCTCGCCAACTAAATTATTAGGTAACTTCGTTTCTTGAAGTGCATCCTTATTCGATGAACTCTATGATGCTGCCGAAAGCAAGTGATCTTATTTTACTTAGGAATCAAGGATCGAGAGGCAAACTAAAGGGTCCAGGACCTCCTCACCAGGACCTCCTCGCCAGGACCACCCTCCTCGCCAGGACTTCCCTCCCGGACCTCCCTCCAGGACCTCCTCCAGGACACGTGGCGCTCCAGGACCTCCTCCAAGACCTCCTCCAGGACCTCCCTCCAGGACACGTGGCGCTCCAGGACCTCCCTCTAGGACATCCTCCACGACCTCCCCAGGAGCACCGACGCGCATCAATCTGAACCGTCCAGGACCTCCCCAGGATCCATCTGGTCCATCCAGGACCTCTCCCTGGAGCACCAACGTGGATCAATCTCGACCACTCAGGACCTCCCCATGAGCATCAACGTGGATAACTCTCGACCACTCAGGACCTCTCCATGAGCACCATCGTGGATCAATCTCGACCACCCAAGACCTCCCCTGGTGATCTTTCGAGTACTGTAGCAGGGAGGTGTTCTTTGCAAGGACAACCCTCCTAGCCTTTTTGAAAGACCACCCTTAGTTGCAGTATATATCTTTTAGATGGAATCGGTTGTAATCTTTCCATAACTGTTTTAGGAAAGAATCCTTGTGTGATACGAAAGTTAGAGATAGAATCGACATTAGGTCGTGTGAGAGTTGGTCGCACCCTTAGGTGCCAATATAAGGCCAGGCATCGCCATCTAGTTCGGCGGGTTTTGTTAGATTAAAGTTTAGCTTTGCTACTTTATACATCGTTTGCTTGTGCGGCTAGTACAACCAGACCTTGTCTTTGGAACCCCACTTTGTTCAATAGACCTATCTTGTTCCTCAATTCCTATTCAGCAAGTTCGTTGTTTCATCTATTTTTCTTGCTTGATTCTTGATTGTGTGCAGGAAAAGACCTTTGTGGTCAGGTCGATCTCGCTACCAGCAAGGTCGATAACGAACGTGAAGTTGGTTCAGCGATTGCGGGTGCAACGGTGGTCGCACGGTTGTAGCATGGATCGTGAGAGTTAGCTTCCATCAAATCAAGTGTATCATCCTCATCGAAAAATTGGGCCAACATTCCCATTACTTCACCCTGGACCACCCCAGCCAAGAAAGTTGATATAAAACACATTGGCTAGGGGTTAGAGACATATCGGAAAATAGAAGTCTTAACTTTTGTTTTCAATACCTCTTGGGTGGAAGGTCTTGGAAGAGTGGGAATTGAAGTAAGAGGTCTTGGAGAAGCTAAGGTTGAAGCAGGTGTGGGTTTTGTCTTCTTTGGTGCAACAGGAGGTCTGGAGGTAATCCTTGCACTCTTTGCCAAAGAAGGAGAATAGCTCGCACCAACATCTGAAATGGGACGTTTCTTTGATGTCGCCTATCCAGAAACATAAAAATCAAACATAAGAAGTAAATTTGCTTATGTTTAATTAATTTCTATGAATACTTACCACTGTGCGATCTTTCCTCAGTGATAAAGTTGCCCCAATCAAGCTTGGGGGCTGCTCTTCTATAATGATTGGTTCCTTTCCTAGAACCCGATCCTTTAACAGGATCGAGGTCCTAGCTAGGACCTCATCGTTTGAGAGAGTTGTGGTACAATAAAAAGTTACTTTACTTCAACTATGAAAATTCAGTTCAAGTAAAAAGATGAGTAAAATGTTACCATTTTCAGGGATATCACAATTGCAAGATAGTATTTCTTTCTTCTGAAGAGGGAAGATCTTGTTCTTGAGGAAGTCGTGAATGATCTTTCGTCCAGATAGACCTCCTTCTACCAAGTTGCTGATCACCTGGACCACTCTCTTCTCATCCTCTGTGAGCTTAATTTTCTTGTCAGCGGCTCGGTTCTTGGTGGACCACTTCGGTAGTGCATTATGATTGTAAGTAATTCTACTTTCTTTTGGAACTTCGGAATAAGACCATTCCTTGCTCCATGACTGGTTGGCATCTTTGGTAGCCAAGAAAGGGAATACCCTCTTACTGGCATCTTGAAATTTAAAATAAAAAGAGCCCAAAGCACCAGCACCTTTCTTGTGGCGGATAATTTGGTACTAAAACCTAAACAAACGCAAACTAGGGGCTATCCCTAAAAACACCTCAAACATGTGGGCAAAAACACTAAGTACTAGAATTGAATTCGGTACAAGGTGAACCAGTTCAATTCCATAGTGGTTAAGGACTTCGATCAAAAAATCACTCTCAGGCAAGCGGAGGCCTGCCCGGAGGAAAGTCACGAAGAGTACCGTGAAACTGGCCGAAGAGTTTGGTTCAACCTCTCTCCTCGATGCACGCCACTCGATGAGAGCCTTCTCTGAAAGATGTCCATCTTGTTCTAGTCCTTGGAGTTCCTCTGCTGTCAGCATCGATGGTTTCCATCCCGCCATTGTTTTGATTCAATGGCAGACTATAGGTTCCTTCTTTTCGAAGGTTCATGGAGGACGAAAGATACACGGTGAAAAGGAAAGTGAAAAGCATCTAAGGTGAAAACGTGCCCGAGGAGAGGTAAAAGATCTGTATATATACCCTTGGCGCATTTAAAACCCACTTCCTCAAGGATGTAACAACTACGCCTCGATTGGTGGTGACACGACATGTCACGTTCGGTCAAGGAAGTTGTTCTGCGTGTCAGAGATGTGCAAGGATAGTAGTTGGAAAGTTGTTTCTTTTTCAAAAGTTATCCTCATCTCATATCCATTGACATAGAAGTTACCTTGATATATGTTTTAAGAGAAGATCACCTGATCATCAGGATTTTCTTTTCATAAACTTCTTAGAGAGTTCACAGAATGAATTGACTTCTTGAAAACCTTGAAAGCATAAAATCCAAAGATTATAACATCAAGATTTTCAAAAAGTCAAATTTATTCTATAAAATCTGTCTTCTTCATGATCTCTACTATCATTATACACCATTTACTCAAATTTGAGAAGTTTGAGAATTAGTGGTCTACGATAAAGTGGAGACAGGAAAGATAGAGAGTCTCTAAGGGGATATTTCTTCTTCTTGCCTTTCTGGAGGTTATTTATAAACCAGTAGCTTACGGTGGAATTAAATAACCTAGATGGAAGTTTAATAGATAAGATTTTATTAGAGTCTGTTCCTAATAAATCAATGAAGACCAAAAATATTTGCCCCTTTGGGAATTGCTTTCATAAATATGATTAATGATCCTGATTCTCAAAGGAAATAGTTATTTACAACTCAAGTAAAACTGTCTTCTTGACCAAGTCCAATTCTGGTTAAAAGCCTCTTCAAGTAAGTTATTTTCACTTGAAGTTGAGGGGCTAGCTGATGAGGATTGTTGACCAGTCAATTATCTAAGCATAGCTTTATTCGCTTATTAACCAATAAGCACGGTTTTGCTGGGCCCAAGTTAGCTTTCTGGGCCTAAAGATCGATTAAGCATTCAGAACGTGGGCCTAAAGATCTTCTCTTTGACTGTCCTTGAAATTCCCTCCGGAGGCCCAATAAGACCTCCTCCAGGACCTTTTCGGGACCTCCCCAGGACCTCTCACCCGCAGAGGAGGTCCTAGAGGGCAGTTACCCACGTGTGATTAATAACAGTTGCACGTGGAGATGTCGGCTGTAACGGTCATCACGAAGGGACGCGACGATTGGCATGAAGAGACGCAACCCTTGGCACAAAGAGGCACCACCGTAGTTAACTGCCGACACTTATAAAACTATAAATAGCCTGGCCTATGTGCCCTTGTAATATAGATTCACATCTAAGCCCTAATCCACGTGTATTCACAGCCACTTTCCCTGTAATCAGGGCATACACTTTGCAATACACATTCACCATTTCAAGTTCCTTAACGAACAGATAGTAATCTCCATTTTCCTTTATTATATTCTTGTTTGTTCGTTCTAGGACGAGACTCCCAGACGTCGACAGCTGGTGCCGTCCGTGGGGAATGCTATCATCATTTTCGCCTACTTCCGGTAATGTGTTTTGCGTTTTGCTAATGAATCACAACTTGCCTGCTTGGAGAGAAGAAAGCATTCTCGACATCTCCGACTACGATGACGACATGGAGGAGAACTTCGTCCTCGTGTCCGGCAACACCTATGGTTCCTCTGGGGCCATTGCTAAGGCACCGTCGCCCACCGAACCTCTTGCCTCAGCTGGCTCCACGCCGGCCGTGCCTTCGACCACAAGTACCGCTGTGGACGAATACTATCCCGAGCTTGTCTCCTTTAGAGGAGGAGATTCGGAAGGTCCCTGGAGCCCAGCGAACTGTGATGATCTCGCTGGCAGCATCCACCCTGAAGGCCTGGAGAGAACATCTAGGGAGAATCTTCTATTCACCCTACAATATAACTCGTCCTCTTCCTCAGAGAACGAGGCATGTTCACCCCTTCTGCCTGCTCCGACGGTTGTCAGATCGCCGCCATCAGTAACAATCAACCCAATCCCAAAGATAATCTCGGAACATCGGTGCAACGCCGAGAGCAGGAGGAACGAGAATGCCTCCAACAAGCAGAAGATGCCCGACAAGTCGAGATACGTGCCGCCACACAAGCGCACATCTCGCAGGTTCGTGACCTCTACTACCGAGACGCCCCTGGCTCCTCAGTGAGGGCGCCGCCGTCGGCGATGCGTACGCCACCGCCGTGGGCAATGATGGTGAGAGATTCAAATGCCTTACCAACCCCTATGCAGGAGGATTCCCCTGCAGAGCGCGTTCGTTACTTAGCGACCGCCATCGCACGTCCTTTGAAAGGATTAACTCCGGAGCAAGGAGTGCAAGTGATGCGTGTAATTGCATAGGAACTACAAGACACAGCAGAGAATATTTCTGCCCGATCGCCAACCGTGCTTTCCCAAACAGACTCGCTCCTAGAGGGGTCCTCAGTTGGACGTCAAAGGCAGAGTCGTAATTATGATGCACCCGGTCATCATGTCCAAGACCAAGGTGAGCATAACACCCATTTTTTGGGACGTAGCAGACATCCCAGATCTCCTGTTGGTCATAACAATCATCGTAATACACGGCAATGTATTGGACCTTATGTAGGATGCAAAGCTTTTTCCCCCGGATTGAGGAACGTCACCTGGCCAGAGAAGTTCAAGCCAGGGAGTATGGAGACTTTCGACGAAATGCAATACCTATCGGAGTTCCTCCAAGTCTACACTACCACCATCCAGGCTGCTGGAGGTGATGATAAGGTAATGGCAAATTATTTACCTACAGTTCTAAAGGGTTCCGCTAGGACCTGGTTGTTTAACCAACCTGAGGGGTCCATATATAATTGGGAGACACTTTGTAATGCATTACAAAACAACTTTAAAAGTTGTTATGCAAAACCGGGAAAGGAGGACGATTTACATCGGTTCCGACAAACTCCCAAGGATCTATGACAATTTGTAAAGTGTTTTATAGAAGTTCGTAATACTATCCCAAATATTTCTGATGACTCTGTGATTCGAGCTTTTATACAGGTGGTGCGATATCGGAGGTTCACGAAAGACCTTAACATCAACCTGCCTAGGTCCGTGTCGGAACTTTTCGACATGGCAGATCGATACTCCGATGCTAATGAGGCAGTGGAGTGGAATCGAATGGTGGACACGGGGCCTTGAGGACGTCAAGGAAAAGAAACCCAAGAGGTCTGAAAGCTCCATGAGCAGCAGAGGCAAACCCAAAAGAAAGGAAAAGGGGAGGTCTAAGCAGTCCACCAGGGAGGTCACGGCAATTGACCAATGACCACCCTATGAAAAGACCAAAGGTCCTTGGACCAAGAGGAGGCAGGGAGGTCGTTCAAATGACCTAGCTGCCCCACGGTCTATAGGTACGTCCATGAGCAATGAGCACTGGTGCCTATTGCATAAGGTTCCTGGCCATGACCTCCACAACTGTCGTACTTGGCAGAAGCAAATGGAGGATTACTACGATAGGAAAGGTCCAATGCCTATCTCACCAGAAGATTGCAGACCACTAGAGGTCCAAGGAAAAGACAAGGATGCGGAAATGTTGTTCCAAAGAACGGATCACCAGAATATTTTTCTTCTTTTTCCCTTCTTTTTTTCCCTTTCCCCTTTTTCCCCTCCTCTTTTTTTTCCTTTTGCCTTTCCTTCTCCATCGCTTTCTCTTCTAGTCTCCCCCTCCCCTGCCGCAATGGCGCAGTCTCTCTTCCTCCCTCCTTCCCTCTCCCTCACTCCCTTGCTCCCTCTCCCTCATGGTGTTGCCTGCCCTCACGTCCTCCCTCTCCTTCGACAGAGGTGCCCGAGGGCGGAGGCGGGCAAGAGCGCGGCGGCAGCCAAGGCAGGAGGAGGTGACGAACTGCAATGGTGATGGGCAAGTGCGTGGTGGCTGTGGACAACCTCGAGCACAGGCGTCGCATGCCGTGCCCGTGCCGACACAGCCCAACATGCCATTGTGCAGTGTCGTTTCGGGCTTCGCCGGCAGTTGTCCTTGCTGGCATGGTCCAGTGAGCTCGTCGTGCCATGCCACTACGGTCTGAGGCCCGTCGTGCTCGTGCTGTGCCAGCAAGGCACGGCCCGACTCCCACGTCTAGTCGACACCTTTAAATACATACATGTTTTGAATGATCGATGAATTAGCAATTAGTCTGTCACATACTCCCTCTATTTCTTCGTGTAAGTCTATTTTCTCGATAAGTGTTGTTTTACAATGTAAGTATATTGATCAACTAGGAGTGTAGTTATTGTAAGATTTTCACTCTCTACCCCTACTTTAATGTAGTACCAAAGGTTGAGAACTCGACAACCCCCGATTACACAGCGAATTGCCAAAAACGAACCTGCCAAATTTGAATTCAAGCCAGTTACCGGATTTCAACTCCAAATTTGGCTTCAAACTTTTGATCAGTTTTTTTCTTAGAGTTTCGGTTACTAGTAGAAATCTCGACGACCCCGGGTTTTTTTTCAATAGCCGGTTTTCTCCCTGGTTGGAGGGTGTCATTTAATAGGGGCATGTAACTATGTCATTAACTATTTCTTATAATTGTGGCTTTTTGGTCTATTCACATATTGGAGTTGAATTTATATTATGAAGCGGAGGGAGTACTTCAGTCAAAAAAAAAACGGAGGGAGTACATGAGCAAATAATGTTTTTGTTTATATAAAACAGTTTTGGAATGTCCGGTTGGACCACGATCTGCATGGTCCATCTGTCCTTTATCTTGTGTTTGCCATGCTATCGTCAACATCAAAACCTTATTAGCCCTTAATTAGGCCAGCAATATGTTCAGATTTCTAGAACGGCCTCTAACCATAAAGAGTCCTCTGAATTCATGTATAGCAACGTCAGCATGACGTCGTAGTGTCCGGATTAACAGCGTGTTCCCGCAAAGGACAGGGCTGTGTACACGCCTCTACCAAAATAGAGAATCCCTCGCTGTCAAGAATTTTCAAAGGCTGCTCACAATGGACAGTTTTAGTGTATAAGGAGTATTAGGATACTATCTTTTCAATACATGGTTTCTTATGGTGTAGTATCTTAGGCTGTTTCATTTAATTATATGCATGATCTTTACTAGTATTTGAGCATTGTGGCCTATTTGTGGCATGCACTAAAGCAATACATGTTTGTTGACACACAAACGTAAATACACAGGATCGATCATAATAAATTTTATGCGTTGGATTTCGAGACTAAACCGGTATCTAGATTAGATGCTAGAGTACTGTGGATATCATGGGGATATGCCCATGATCTTAGGACGATGAGACAATTGGCAATGGCGTTGAGGGTTTACAGAATCACCCGTTTTCGGCGTTGCTCTAGTTCTGTCAAGCCTCTGGCGGTCTGACCGGACATGGTGACGGTCTGACCGGCCATGCCTTGTGTGGTTTTCTGGAATGGTGGCTGGCGGTCAGACCGGCCAGGGTAGTGGTCGAGCCGGCGGTGGGCGGTCGGCCGGCTTACCTAAGCGGTCAGACCGGCCACTTTAATGACTGTGGATTTTGGAGCTAGGCCAAAAATAGAGGGTGTAGGCAAGTGAGAGGGTTCTTTTGCACTTGGTCCTATAATTTTTAGAGCATCTAGTCAAAAGTTCTATTTGATTGAAAATTCCAAAGAGTTTTGGATTTCTAGGGAGGAAATTTGGCTAAGTCCTGGACTGGCGGTCAGACCGGTTTTTGGTTGGCGGTTAGACCGTTTTGGGAGCAGTCAGACCGGCCATGGTGGCGGTTTGACCGGTTTTGGCTTGTTTCGTCGTCTCGTGTGGTGGCGTTTTGTGGTTTTTAGGTCAAGTTCATGGTTATCATTGCATATGTGTTGCAAGATGCATGTTTTGGCTAACGTGGGTCAAGTTGTGAAGAACTTATTCCCGGAAATGGTTTCTTGGTCTATTGCTGTGCAGGTGGCTTGCAGGTCTATGACGGTCAACGGCGAGGAGGATCGGGACTAAGCTTGGAGAGCTAAGGTCGAAGCGATCAAGGATCCAAAGGGTGGTCGAGAGGACTCAAGCGGGGCGCAGAATGGACATGGATGACCGAACGGGCGGTTCGGTGCAACTAGTTGGATCAAGCGGTGCGGGAGTCGTTGCAAGTGCTCAGTGGTGCCGGTGGGATCCAGACGGGAGAGACTTGACGGCATGGAGCTGTTGATCAACCTACACGTGGCGAAGCATGGGATTGCTTCACGATCTGTGGACTTGGTCTTTTGGAGAAGGATCGAGAAGGGGTATTTTGGTAATTTCACCAAATACCACCTTGGTGACCTTTTGGCTAAACCGCGGCGCGGGTCGGCGCATGGTGAAGCGGTTTAGGTCAACCGATGATGAAGACAGCGCTTTGAGATGCGTGCGTATGTGTTAACCCATTGTGTGTTAGGGTTTAATGGGTGCCCTAATGGAATATACCCTAGATACTTAGTCTCCACTATAAATACGGGTGTTGGTGGCTATTTAATTGCTTGCTGAAGCCAAAGGAGAAGCCAGCCATCCCATTGTGTGTTGCCCTATTTTGGATTTAGGGTTTTGAGAGAAAAGGGAGAGCTAGGGTTCTACGGTTTGGATTGAGAGTGTGTGCTCACGTGGTGAGCTTTGTCCTCCTTGAGGGAGTGGCTGTAATCATACATCTTCTCAAATCAATCCAAGGAAGATTGCAACAAGATGAGTTCTTATTTGTTCTTCCTCTCTATTTTGTGATTTTGGGGTTTTCTTCGATCCGCGGGTTTTTGATTGGTTTCTTGTGTAGATCTAGCTTGCTGTGACATGTGGGAACCTATCTAGGATCATCTAGATCATCAATCAACCACGAGCAAGCTTTTGGATCTAAGTTTTGTTTTTGCCCGGTTTTGAACCCACCTTCGTTCAAACTAAAAAAGATATGAACTTTGGCATGGATCTCTGCAATCTTTGATTGGAATAGGTTTCTAATATCTTTAAGAAGGTGTGTCTCAGATTTCGTGGAGTTTGGCCTTACGGATCAAAAGTTAGACCGATTTTCGTTTCGGTTTTGGTATTTGTCTGTCTTGATTCTTTGTTCATCGTCGGTGGCGGTCAGACCGCCAATATCAGAGGTCAGACCGCCCCATGTAGCGGTCAGACCACCCATTTGAGAGGTCTGACCACTAGGCAAAAAATCGACCCGCCAATTTGAGAGGTCTGACCGCCCAACTCTTTGTGATTTGAGTTTTTGGTTGTTTTGCTTCGGGGTTTTAATTGGATTCAATACAAGTCTTCCATTGTGCTTGTATATTGATTTTCATAGCTTTTATAGCTATTGGAGTTAAATTAGTATTGAATTCAATTTAGGTGAAAAAGATTTCGTACTCCTATTCACCCCCCCTCTAGTCGCCTTTCCGGTCCTACAAGTACACTATCTCTTCATTAACTATGGTGCCACATCATCATTTTGCCTACATGGCAGGCTTAAGATACCAGCCAGGGTGGAGCACTGGGAGCAGCCTAACGGGCTTATTAAAAAAATGTCAGCAAAACATTAAAATATGTCAGAAAAGTTATTGCTGACGAGTAACCATCAGACAAATTCAATTTTCGCTAGGAGCTAGACCGGAGGAGATTTGGTTGATGGTTCCTTGTCAGAAAAATTATTCCTGACGGTTTTTAACATAAGGCTTTCGATGTTTTCTAGTAGGGCGCGTAGTCACTCGTGTGGGTTTTGGATGTCATTTCATCTAAACAATTTTAACCGAAATTGGTTACTATTGATTCCTTAGCACCACTGTCAAAAAGATTTACAAATCTTAAAGCAAAGAGGTTAATATTAGGTGAGGACAAATATGCATAAGCCAAAAAATAAATCGAATTGAAGATTTTCCCCTACCTAATATCCAAGTATATATCTATATCTAATATTCAATTTGGTTTATTTTTTTATAAATTGGTGCAGATTTATCATCACCTAATTTTAAATACTTTGCTTTAAGAGTCGTAAACTTTTCTAAAAGCCTATGGTCCGAAAAGCATAGGAGAGGTTGAATTTTTTTTATTTAATCCTTTTTTAATTATATTTTAAAGTTAACCCATCGTCAACTTTATTTCCAAATCTGACCCTTTCGGTCTCGCCACCTCCCGTGGCGTGACCAAATCAAACTGTCACGCCACCAGTGGCGGCGTGGCCAAAGGTGCCACGCAAGCCCTCGGCCTCACGCCGCCGCCCGGCGTGGAGGCTTCGTGGCTTTATCACGCCTTTTTGTTTGGCGTGATCGAGTTCGATTGTCACGCCTTTTTGTTTGGCGTGACAGATCCCAATTGTCACGTCATTTATCACGGCGTGACAGGGGCTATTCCAGTTTGTTTGGATTCCATTTGGATTTATAGATTTGTAGCCAACAAGTACTTCGTTTTGAAAGATCAAAAACAATTGAAGATACGGTGATACATAACGCCATGTACATATAACATTTAACAATTCACAACTTGAAAATAGAGACCTCTCTACGTAACCAAATATAACACCATTACTTTTAACTGAGAGTAAATAGATATATGGACCTGTAATCTTTTTGTGCTTTGAAAACCTTAGACACTTTACAATATTTTCAAGGCGTGTCCCAGAAGTGATACATAATGCATCCTGGAAAAAAATGAGTAATATGTGGATTGTGTGGTACAACATGAGGCACAATTATGCACATATGCTAGACACTACCGTTGATGAAAGATGCGTAGACATCCTAGTGGAATGATAGGTGGTGCGTAGACATCCTACTAGAATCATAGGTTTGTGGTCGTAGACCAAACCGTGAACTTCTGGAACTCGTTTTTGTCATGTTGTTGGATGCCTTACTACGCGAAGAATTGAAAGCAAAAAGACGACGAGATTTAAAGCTGCGAATTAAAATAGACTTCATAACAAAGCTTGGAATAACATGGCGCACAGGGTTTGGTTACATGCATAATAAACAACATCATGCACGATGCAACAAACCGAAGTACTCCTACGATACATATGCGTCTTTTTTGAATGGAAATAAATTAGACCTTCCACGAACTAGTACGGAAAGGTGCCTCACACTACCCACATAGAGTGTTCTCCAGCTGGGCACCTCAGACGGGGCTGGTCTTCGTTGTAGTGGCACGCACATATGTAGCTAGGGTTGGCGCAGCAGCATGTGGGATTATAGGAACTTCCTATGTTCATGACCTCCTCGTTGCCCCTCTCGCGCTGCATCTATTGGCGGAGGTCATCATTTTGCTCCTTGAGATCGTTAATTTGCACCTCCAAATCAAAGATTCGGTTCCACAATATATCCACGTGCCTCACAACATGTCATTCATGGGGAGGATCGATCCAGCAGGTAAAGTTGCATTTCGCCATCTGCTGCAAGGGACGGTTAGTATGGAGGATGTATTAGCAGTAACATGAACAAAACTATTTACCCCAGAGTACGGGCATCAGAAGAAACGTCGTCCACCATCGAAAGGGCCGTCTATGACCTGCACAATAGCGTCCTTCCTGTGTCCGTATTTCGGCCACTTAGGTTGAGCACGCTTGTTCGACATCAACCGGTAGTTAGGGCCAAAGTCCTCCGTCCTTTCCAGTAGAAGGTCTTGCTTCGGTGACCCCGGTTGGACTGGTCCCTGGGCATCTGCTATGGTATGTTAGTGTATGACGGAGAAGGTTCTTCTTCCTACGGTTTGAATGATTGAGTGGTCCTTCCGGAGCGTGGGGCGCATATTTTATAGCCCGTAGGGGGAGGCCAAGACCTGACGGGGTAATGTGTTAGGTTGTAGATGACAAGACCTGACGAGCTGTCTGCTTTGCGCAGAGATAAGACCAAACAGGGCAGCTTTGCATAGTGACAACACCAAAAGAGACAGCATTGCGCAGTGACAAGACAGGACGAGGCAACTTTTGCGCAGTGACAAGACCACATGGCGCAGCTTTGCGCAATGACAAGGCCAAAGGAGACAGCCTTGCGTAGTGACAAGACCAGATGGGACAGCTTTTGCGCAGTGAAAAGACCACACGGTGCAGCTTTGCGCACTGACAAGGCCAAAGGAGACAACCTTGCGTAGTGACAAGACCGGACGGGGCAGCTTTTGCGCAGTGACAAGACCACACGGTGCAGCTTTGCACAGTGATAAGACCATACGGTGCAGCTTTGCGCAGTGCTAAGGCCAAAGGAGATAGCCTTGCGCAGTGACAAGACAAGACGGGACAGCTTTGCGCAGTGACAACCCTGACCGCCTCGCCAGTTTTTCGGAACGAAAAAACATGACTCTACAAAGAAAGACATAGAGTGTTATCACATCGATCTGAAAACATAGCGAGGGTCAAGGTTGTACAGTCGATCTGTAATGAGTTGTAAGTGGAAAGGTAAGTGATATTCGTTCAGAGAAAGGATGATTGATAAGCCTCCCGTCATAGTGTTGTTGCTTCTGTAATTTTTGTACAATTTTATTCGTTCAGAGAAAGGATGATTGATAAGCATATCAGACGAGGTATAACCTTGAGGCTGTCATCCAAGCAAACTCGCAAGGGGCTGAGAACGCTCGTTGTGATTATGAAGATGCCCAAAAACATGGAGGATTCGACATCGGTGCGAATGGTTCTTTCTGAGATTCCACTAGAAGAGGCATACTTGCAATATAGGCTTGCTTTGATGGCTTAGCGGAGACATGGAACCAGAACTACATTACAGTCCGCGGACAGAAGCACATTACACGTAGTCACATGGCATGATGGTTCGGCTAATTGCTTGAGTCATCCTCGCTACTACTACGGTACACTACGACACAAGCATCCGGACCATGTAAGTATACATGCCTTTAGGGGATAGTAAAAAACATGGCGAGTACGACGGTGGACTACTACGGAATGATGTATCATACAATACAGATCATGCACGACAAACTGATAATTTGACAAAGAGTGTCCTATTTAATGACGTCGGCCGGTCTTGGTCGAAGGAGCCTTCCCCTTCCCCTTGTCGCCATACTCTCCACGTCGGGCTAGTGTGTCGAAGTCGTCCATGTCCTGCAATTCCATGATGTAAGTGCACTGTATAGTGAAAATCGTAAGAAGGATGTAAATTCTTCATAACTCACGTCGTCGATACGGATTACACCCGGGAGACCAGATACGCTGTGGTGGCCGGGCTCAACCGCATGAGCCTTTCCCTTGCCCTTGTCGCGGGACTGTCCACGTCGGGCTGGTATGTTGAAGTCATCCATGTCCTATGATTCCATGATGTAAGTGCACCGTATAGTGAAAATCATAAGAAGGATGTTAATTCTTCATAACTCACGTCGTCGATACGGATTACGCCCGGGCGACTAGATACGCTGTGGCGGCTGGGCTCAGCTGCATGAGCCTTTCCCTTGCCCTTGTCGCGGGACTGTCCACTAGGCTCCTTCGGTGCCTCCTCAACAGGGTCCGGTATGTAAGGTTTCCACCGCACGAAGTTCTCGGCCCGCAATGAGTAGTTCAGCATGTACTTCTGCTGGATGAATGCTCTGTCGTACATCTCCGGGCTGTCGATCCACTGGAAGAAGTGGCAGCGCATCTCGAGCTACCATTATATGGGGATGAAGTTAAAAATTTAAGGAATTCAACTTTGGGAGAGGAAAATCGATATGTGCAAAAGAAATGCTTACGAGGTGGTGCCCGCACGTGTAGTACACCCGGGCGTCGGTGGCTGGGTGTGTGGACTGAATGATCTCTGCCGGTTCGCCACACACACATTGCGGGATCGGAAAACGTGGTGGTATAGGAGCATCTTTCATTGAAAAATCTAGGTATTGTAGTGTTTCCTCTTCAGCGCAAGCCACTTTTGCTTCTGCAACATCCTCGCGTAGAAGTTTGCTGAAGAGTCCATAGCTGGATATCTATTGTGTAGTGTTGGATTTAGTTGAATCCTCTTTTATAAGCCCCATGGTTGGCATGGTGTGGTTAATTTCATGCAGAGTCCTGTCTTATCGGTCTGAAAAGTCTAACCCTAAACCTAAACCGTAAGCTGCGCAAAGCTGACTCCTTTGGTCTTATCACTGCACAAAGTTAGCCTGTGTGGTCTTGTCACTCCGGAAAGTTGACTCCTTTGGTCTTATCACTGCGCAAAGCTGGCCCGTGTGGTCTTGTCACTGCGCAAAGCTGCATCGTCTGTTCTTGTCACTGCGCAAGGCTGTCTCCTTTGGTCTTATCTCTGTGAAAAGCTGCCCCGTGTGGTCTTGTCACTGCGCAAAGCTGACTCCTTTGGTCTTATCACTGTGCATGGTGTGGTTAATTTCATGCGGAGTTCTGTCTTGCTTTGCAGAGTGCTGTCTTATCGGTCTGAAAAGTCTAACCCTAAACCTAAACTCTCAGCTTAGACCTAAACCTAAAACCCTAACCCTAACCCTGAACCTAAAACCCTAAACCTAGACCCAAACCTGAAGCCTAATAGCCTAAACCGTAACGTAAACCTAAAAGCGTAAATCGTAAACCTAAACCTAAAAACCTAAAACCTAACCTAACCACGAACCTAAAACCTAAAACCTAACCTAACCACGAACCTAAAACCCTAAACCTAGACCTAAATCTGAAGCCTAATAGCCTAAACCGTAACGTAAACCTAAAACTGTAAAGCGTAAACCTAAACCCTAAAACCCTAACCCTGAACCTGAACATAAAAACCTAAAACCCTAACCCTAACCCGAAACCTAACCCTGACCCTTAACCTAAAACCCTAACCCTAACCCTAACCCTTAACATAAAAACCTAAAACCCTAACCCTAACCCTGAACCTGAACCTAAAAACCTAAAACCCTAACCCTAACCCTAACCCTGACCACCTAAAAACCTAAAACCCTAACCCTAACGTATACCTAAAACTCTTGATCTACCTAAACCCTAAAAACTTACTGCCACGCTACTTGCCCAGGCGTGACAGGACTATCTTGTCATGCCACCATGCACGGCGTGGCAAAAACGTGATGCCTCGCCAAAATGCATGATGTTCTAGAGGGCTTGCCAAAAAGGGCCATCGCTGCCGGGGCTAAGTCTTGTCACGCCACTTACCCAGGCATGACAGGACTGCCTTGTCACACCACCATTCATGGCGTGGTAAAAACGTACTGCCACGCCACAATGGTTGATGTTCCAGAGGCGTTGCGAAGAAAGGCCATAGCTGCCGGGGCTAAGTCTTGTCACGCCACTTACCCGGGCGTGACAGGACTGCCTTGTCACACCATCATTCATGGTGTGGCAAAAATGTACTGCCACACCACAATGGTTAATATTCCAGAGGCGTTGCGAAGAAAGGCCATAGCTGCCAGTGCTAAGTCCTGTCACGCCCTTTACACTGGCGTGGCAGGACTGACTTGTCACGCCACTACGAACGGCGTGACAGTATCACTCACCTCATCCACACGGGCCTCATACATTGAATCAACCAAACACTGAGATCAAACACTGAGATCAAAACACTGAGACCAAACACTGAGATCAAACCGACCAAATCTGGGCCTCATGCCCGATTCAAAAATTATCGACACAACCAAACAAATACATCTCTAAATACATAATAATCCAAACAAATCTCGCTTCTTTCTCGAGATCAAATCTTGATGATTGGCCAGCTGCTTGGTAAGCTAGTTTCTCTGTTAAGTGCATGGCTGCCATGTCCATGCCATCATCTAGCAAGTGTTCTAGTTCATCTCTAACCTATCAAAACATACATGAAAATGGCACTTCAGTCCTTCAAAACAAAGCCAAAATGGATGATGGTTAAGTGTAACATAATAAATACTTCAGTACTAACCACACATTACTAACCTCATGCATTGAATCAACACAGTGTGATTTCATTAAAACAACAATAAAAATCACCCATCAACCATCAGGCATCTCGGTTCATTACAATGATTTCATTCAAACAACAATAAGAAGCAACCATCATTCATCTCATTTCATTCAACATTCAAAATGGTCATAGAAAGTTCTATTCGATATGAACTGTATAAAATGCAAGCACACATTCATTCATCCCATCAATTGCACTTTCAGCGCGCACCCGACTCCGGCGTGAACCTCGCTACTAGGTGTTGGCCTCGTGTGCCCTCGACGATGTTTACGGAACTAATGTTTGCACGATCATGCCGTTTACGGCGGCGTGGTGGGGTGTCCTGAGTCGGCTGTGTGGGGGGGCGGTGCACCAACCAGGTCCTTGAGGAGCATCTCGTTGGGAATCCTAGCAGCGATGTCCTCCTCGTCCTCGCTAGCCTCCTCCTCCTCCTCCTCCTCCTCAGCCTCATCTGCGCCACCCTCCTCTTCGTCCTCGCTGGCCTCCTCCTCATCCTCCTCGGCCTCATCTGCGCTACCCTCCTCGTCCTCGCCGGCCTCCTCGGCCTCGTATGAGCCACTCCGAGCCAAGCCAGGTTGCACGACCTCTCTCGCTGCCACCACATAGCTCATCTTTGCGGCTAGTCGCCGGCATTGGCGGCGAACCAACTACAAGGTTAAACAACAAAAAGGTAGTGAAGTTTAATGCAACAAAATAAATAACAAGGGATAACATGTTAATTTAACATAGTGTGTGTTACCTCAGCAAAGTCCTGGAAGCTCCCCTCTGAACCCTCCTGTAGAATGTGAACCTTCCCGGCCTCGTTGCTTATGCGGGCGAGCTGCTTTCCCTGCGAACGGGTCAACACATTAAATTAGCTTACGCATGGTGACATTGCTAATTAGTGGTGTGATACAATGTACTCACATAGTAAGCATTGATGGGGGCCCTCTCCGGCTAAGTGCCCGTCCATGTGAACTCATCGTAGTCATCCACGATGTCCTCCTCGTCGTCGTCACCATCATCTATATCCACATCGGTCATCGTCGGTCGAAGCTGGAGACGCACGATGTTGTGTAGCCACTCTAGGTATTTGACGAAGTTATGCCTCTGATGGATCTGGGTCACATCCCTGGACCGATTTGTTTGGTCCAGCCACTCCAACACATAGGCTCGGTGATGACGTGACCAGTCGGTGTGCCGGTACCTCCGCCTTCGGTTCATTCTGCGACGGCGACAATCTAACAGTTAGCACAAAAAGCGCTACCAAAGCTGCACATACACGACGACGAGGACTTGATTTATGTCTGTCGAGAACACCGCTGGTGGACATGCCTGAAACTTCCCAAACTGCCTCATCACCCGATGGGGCAAATGGTACTCCACCATATGGAAGTAGATCAACGGCGAGAGGGTCAACCACGAGTCCTCACCCTGCTCACACATCGGGTTTAGCACAAGTCCATGGACCTCATCGCGGACGTATGGCAGCCACGTGACCTGCAGCAAGTAGGTTTAGCTCAATAGGTGAATGCAGCAAGTAAAATAACTTATGAAACAGTACCTGGTCCTGCGTGATGACGTCGAGCTCATTTGTATATGTGAGGTACCGCGACCTCGGACGCCCAGTAGGTGCCATGATGGAGCTCCAGAGGTAGGCTACTGTGGGTCGCGAGGCCTCGTCTTCAATGGGCCATGGCCATGCCTGCATGGAGATATATATCAGTCGTATTTCTTATGGAACGATATATGAGTGATTAATTAAAAAAATCCGTACCTGCAAGGCAACACGAGTGGGTCGACTCACGGGGAAACGCTCCCACATCTAGATCTGCAGGAGGTATGCGCAGCCACCCAAGTTGCCCTCTCAGACTCGACATCGACATCGTCGCACGGATGCGGTCTGAGACATGCCAGTGTAGTAGAACCCCAACTATAGGTCTCTGCCGTCGTGAAATATGCCAAAATCAGCAAGTAAATTCAGGAGATAGTGTTGCCGGTACCATCTGAGAAGAGGAAGGAGCCAAGAAGATGCCAGATCTACGCCCATGCGAAGCGCTGCACTGTGGCGGCATCTGCGTTCGGTGGGCACATGTTGAAGTGCGCGTGCAGCCATGACGCAAGCACCGCAGATGGCCGGTTGTCCCTCGAGTCCGCAGGGGGGGTCCTCCGGTCGCACTCCGAGCCACTCTCCTACCTGGTCTCGCCAGCCCGCGCTGTTGATGTCCCCAGTCATAGGCAGACCCTCTACGGGGAGGCCCAGAATCATACCAACGTCCTGAAGTGTGATAGTCATCTCGCCTGATGGTAGGTGAAAAGTGTGGGTTTTCGGGCGCCACCGGTCCACCAGTGTGGTGAGCGCAGAACCATCCATACAAGGGAGCCCGTTGATGACTATCCGCGCCAAAGCAAGGAGACCTGCTGAGCGGACGTGTGGCGCGTACCGCTCATCCCAATCTAGGGTGTGTGGGTCCGAGGGCGAAGTGGCTGGAGTACCTGCAAGAGAGATACATAAATAAATAAGTGAAACAACAAGCACGATGGAGTAGAAGAGTAGCAAATCTCACCTGACCACCCTGGGCTATGCGGCGAGCGTGGCGGTCGTCGTCGTACTCCGAGAGGAGCAACGCGTATTGCGCGTGCTGCGGCATCCTGCATTACAGGATAGGATTTTTGTAAGATCACGTGAGGTACAAAACAATGTAGAGAATGCAAAATGAAAGTAAGTACACATGACATTCAAAACAATATGTGAAATGCAAATGAAAGTACTATATACGTAAAGAACAACTATTTTTGCAGAACAACAGCATTGGATATCTCAAGCAGGTGGGGCAACACGTGAGTGCCGCTGCCTGACCCTGCGCGGCTGGGAATCCCTACTGACGTGCTTTGCCCTTGTGTGTCCGTGATCGTGGCACTCCGAGCATCGTACCTGTTGGTGTTGCCGGCGTCGTTGAAGTCCCCTAGAGAGTACATGTCCTTACCGTCTTGCTGTGAGAGGTCCATGTCATTACGAAGCCTCTTCCTCTTCCTTCGACCGCATCGCTTGTTCATCATGTTTACGTCGGGAATGTATTTCTCCCCCACGTACGGTGGCCAATGCGAGGGATCTAGGTAAGGCTCGAATCGCTTCTCCTAACACTACTACAAAACAAAGCTATAGTAGATGCCCCATCACAGCGGTTCCTTTGGAACCGTCGTGTTGGGTCATCCAACTCCTGGCCGGGCGCGAACAACTATCACAGATGGTATTTTTAGAACCAAATCATGATAGTCATCTATCCTGAGCGGTTGAGAAATAGAACCGTTTGTGAATTATCACGAGCGGTTCTATTCACAAACCGCTCGTGATAATCTAATCACATACGGTTTTACGTTACAACCGTGCATGTAGTATCCTGAGCGGTTCTTATTTAGAACCGCTCAGTGATATTTTGTTATAACAGAGCGGTTCTTATTAAGAACCGCTCGGATATCCCCGACATCGATCCCTCGCCAAGATCGCTGCTCAGTGTCCATCGCCGACTACCGATGGACGCCGCCTCTCTGCCACACTACGCATGGAGCAACCGGCCGGCCCCTACCGCTAGCCCGAGATCAACATACCTACACACTTCAAGATGCCGATGGGATGAGGAGCTCTTACTATGGGCAAATAGATATAGTAACTTCACCTCCAAACTTTTTTTTTTCATTTTGGAATTTTCATATATATAGCCAAACAACGTGGCTATAAACATAAAAAGATTAAAAACTAGAAACCTATCTAGTGGCGGAGGTAGGTCGCTATCTCCGTCTTCAATACTTCAGTGGCGGCGGTGTCGAGGCGGACGGTTCATGATCGAACGAAGCTCGAAATCGTCCACCACGACGCTTGCTCGAGTGTGTCCCAAGACCCTCGGATTGTTGAACTAAGAAGAATTGAGCCCATAGGCTCTCTTCTCTTGCTTGAGGGTCTCACTGAGTCGACTCGATCGCTTCACGCCTCGATTAGCGATCAAGTGACGACAAGCCTCCTGCAGACGTGCAACGTCGTTTTGGAGGACCACGCCGATGACACGATAAACTTCGCCGAAAGTGGGAGATCACCGGAAGACACGGCGGAGGAGAATGTCAAGGCGGCGGAAGGTGGCCGTCACCCGCCTCGCAAATTCTCGGACAGAGGAGTGAAGACATTGTTGAAATAGTGTTCTTCCATGAAGACGATTCAACGTCAATGAGAGAGGTGCTTGCGTCAAAGGCGTGTCTGTAAGAGGAGGCAGCCATTTCGCATTTTTGTGGAGAAAGGGATCAAGGAGGTTGTGTGAAATACATTGTAGAAGGGACACATCTATATATAGAACAAGTTCTAAAGCGGAACGGAGGCGAAGAGATATTTGGGGAGGCAGAGCGACGTTGGAAAATGAAGAGATGAAGCCGTGCCGTGTGATGCGTGAGACGAAGAGACACATGCAGGAAAATGAAGACGAAGAGACACGTGGGAAAATGAAGAGTTATCACGAGCGGTTCCGTTGTATAACCGTCTGTGAAAAGGAATCACAGACGGTTCTATTTAAAAACCGTCTGTGATACGTCCATATCACAGACGGTTGTAGTTAAAAACCGTCTGTGATACGTTCCATATCATAGACGGTTCTTTTATAGAACCGTCTGTGATATTATTATCACAGACGGTTCTTGTTAGAAACCGTCTGTGATATACTTTTTATAAGGCGGGAAACGCTAGGGTTTTGCTCTCACTTGTCACTTCCTCTCCCCGCCCTTAGGCTCTAGGCGCTCGTTCGCCTCCTCCGGGGTTTAGGGCTGCCCAGTAGTTCACCGCCGACTACGACCTCGACGCCGCGCCCCGACCTCGGTCGCGCCGCCCAACCTCGGCGCCCGACCTCGGCGCCTTCAACCTCGGTGCCGCCCCCAGACCTCGGCGCCCCGACCTCGGCGCCGCCGACCTCGGTGCCGCCGCCTCACCACCAGGCGCCCGTTCACCTCCTGGCCGTAAGCCCGGCGTCGCCGCCTCCGACCTCGGACGCCGTCCTCCTCCCGTGTGGGCCTCCTCCTCTCAGACAAGCCTTCTCCCCGCCGTCCTCCTCCCTCTGACCTGCCTTCTCCTCGCCGTCCTCCTCCCGTGTCGGCCTCCTCCTTACACCGTGAGTTCTTGTGCGGCATCCTCTCTGTGAGTATTGCTCCTCTGTGGCGATTCGGCTTTGTTGATCATGGGCTTTGTTGACATGCTCTATGATGAACTCTGTCTTATCTTCGAGATTGAATGTGATAGTTAGTTCATACTTGAGCTCTATTGTATTACTTGCTCTTGTCAATATGATCTCTCGTTAATTGGTTACTTTCGGTTGAGCTCATCGCTACATTGCAAATTGATTAGTGGGCTTTGTTGACATGCTCGTGATGAACTCATCTTATCTTGAGATTGAATGTGATAGTTAGTTCATACTTGAGCTCTATTGTATTACTTGCTCTTGTCAATATGATGTCTTTGTTAATTGGTTACTTTCGGCTGAAAGCTAGTTATTCTAATTCTTCATGTTCGCTCATTGAGAGTATTAGGTTTTCGTTGGTAATCCAATGACTAGTTTGTGATTCTTCTAGTAGTCTGTATGAGCTCATTCAACTTTTCATTTGCGATCTTGATCTCTATAGTCAACCTCTGCTTGATCGAAGTTTAATCTGTTTTAGATTAACAGTTGAGATCATTTGACGCTTAAGCAAAGTATTGTTTAGAGCTCATAGTTTGAATTTATATTATCATATTCATTTAATGAAGAGTATAGACAATAGGATTGAGATGGCAAAGACTTGTTCTTTAGCTACTCTCCTTATGAGAGCACATAATATCATCAATCCAGAAAGAAAGTTTTACTTGATTCTATTTTGTTTCTATGTCTTCATTAAAGGCTAGTATTCTGTACATGAAGTATTAAACCTTTGCTTAGCATTTTCTTCATCGATCCTGACACACTTGAGTGTACCTTTGCTTCTTGCCAATCCTCCAAGGCAAAAAGCAAATGGTACACTCCAAAGGTGTCGTGGTCGATGAAGTAAACTTCGAGCAAAGATAGGCTCGAGCAAAAGATTTGTATCACTAGTTTCTATCTATGCAAAGATCACAAGATCGGTGGGCTTTGTTGACATGCTCTGTGATGAACTCATCTTATCTCGAGATTGAATGTGATTGTTAGTTCATACTTGAGCTCTATTGTATTACTTGCTACTGTCAATATGATGTAATGTTAATTGGTTACTTTCAGTTGAGCTCATAGTTCTATTGCAAATTGATCAGTTCTATTAACTAGTTTGTGATTCTTCTAGTTGTCTGTATGAGCTCATTCAACTTTTCATTTGCCATCTTGATCTCTGTAGTCAACCTCTGTTTGACTGGAAGTTTAATCTGTTTTCATTAACAATTGAGATCGTTTGACAGTTAAGCAAAGTATTGTTTAGAGCTCATAGTTTGAATTTATATTATCATATTCATTTAATGAAGAGTATAGACAATAGGATTGAGATGGTAAAGACTTGTTCTTTAGCTACTCTCCTTCTGAGAGCACATAATATCATCAATCCAGAAAGAAAGTTTTACTTGATTCTATTTTGCTTCTATGTCTTCATTAAAGGCTAGTCTTCTGTACATGAAGCATTAAACCTTTGCTTAGCATTTTCTTTGTCGATCCTGACACACTTGAGTGTACCTTTACTTCTTGCCAATCCTCCAAGGCAAGAAGCATATGGTACACTCCAGTGTGTCAGGGTCGATGAAGAGTATAGACAATAGGATTGAGATGGCAAAGACTTGTTCTTTAGCTACTCTCTTTACGAGAGCACATAATAGGAGGTGGAGGCGGCGAGCCCTCACAGATTAAACCTTTGCTTAGCATTTCCTTCGTCGATCTGACACACTTGAGTGTACCTTTGTTTCATGCAGTCCTCCACGGCATGAAACAAATGGCACACTCCAAAGGTGTCGTGGTCGATGAAGAGTATAGACAATAGGATTGAGATGGCAAAGACTTGTTCTTTAGCTACTCTCCTTCCGAGAGCACATAATAGGAGCAGGAGGCGGCGAGCCCTACAGATTAAACCTTTGCTTAGCATTTCCTTCGTCGATCTGACACACTTGAGTGTACCTTTGTTTCATGCCACCCTCCACCACGGCATGAAACAAATGGCACACTCCAAATGTGTCGACCTCGATGAAGTAGGCTTCCTTAGAGAAGCTAGTGGATTAAGGAATGTTAGTACTCTGTATGAGCTCATTCAACTTTTCATTTGCCATCTTGATCTCTATAGTCAACCTCTGTACTTCTTCCCGAGATTAATTGTTTCATATTTATCTTTGGAATTATTTATGATTATTTGCTAATATTGCACATGTTGAGCATATTATTAAGTTTAAATGTATATGTTAATTTGGGACACTTGCAATCCATTTTATTACATATGTAACTTATATAGATAGCAAGTAAGCGAGATGGCAGAGGCATCGTCTTCGCGCCGTCATCGACGCCAGAGATGGAAGAGGCGCCGACGAGGTCACGACACCGACGCCGCAGATGGAAGAGGCGCCGACGAGGCCGCCGTCACCGTCGGCATTTATAATGACACTAAGCGAGATGGCAGAGGACAATCGAAAATGCCTACGGGCCGGTGGTCATCACGAGGTCGGTGACTTTGGGGTCCCTCCGAGTCCCAAGAGATCGTGGCGAGATTCGGACCATCTGCGGGATACTTGCAAGGAAGGTCCTCATCACCACACCAACGTGGAAGGACTGATGAAAGAAGCGAAGGCGTAGCGTGGGATGAACTTTCGAGAAGTTCACTATTCCGTAAGCACATGTGGCACGCGTGCAGCGGACGGCGATGCTCACGATGGGTAAATCGTGGAGGACCTTCAAGAGCATTCTTGTCACGGCACGTGAACACGGGTCAAACGCCCTTCACAAGCGATACAAATTCTTGACGGGAAGCATGGGACACCTTTGTGGCTATGAAAACGACGGTCGAATTTAAGGAGCAAAGTCGGCGCACAAAGCTCTCAGACACGAAACACTCACCCAAGACAGACTGCACCGCTGGGTACGCTGGTAAATCTGAGGAATGGGCGGCGGAGAAGGAGAACCCGTTTTCGATGTCACAGACCAGCGTTCCCTAAAATTTGGTTAAAAGCGAGGGCACAAGTCTCGTCATCGGCAAACATCTCCTTCACAAACCCGCAGACCGGAAGTGTCCCAGCGTGTGGTAAATATGTCGAACTACTAAGTTGTTAATAAGTCCATAACTTCATAGTGCCTATAATAACATAATGACCTCTTGCGGCGTGACTTGATCGCCCAAGCTTCCCAAGGCTCCTTCCATGCGAGCGAGGAGAATGATATACTATCTACGGCCTTGGGAAACAAGGAGCACCGGGTCGCACGCGAGGCCTTGGGGTTAACGTGCCTTGGAGTCATGGATTCGCGGACGACTCATCGCACGTATAGGACTAGGAAGAGATCCAAGGCGAAACACGACAACCGGTTAGTGCAGATGATTATTAACCAATTTCAAGTAGAGATGGCGACATTGCGAGTCAAATGGATATACTCATGAGCGGTGATGCATAAGCCGCCCGCTAATTTGGGAGATAGTCCTCCTCGGCGTCGGATGGCGTCGCGTCGCGCATAATTGTGAACATGACGACGTCCGATTCTTGATAGAGCGACATCAAGGTAGCGTACATCTATGGAATGCACCAAAGATAGACCCTAATGACGCCTTAGCTAATTGCGTGATCGTTTTGTAGGAGCCGCATACTGTAAGCTCCAAGTGAGGATGGATGGGTCCCTTTGTATTGAGGTTGCGAGGATGGTGTATCCATACGAGGAAGGGGCGGTCAACGGTGCCGGTGGCACCGGCGCAGTTACGCCAGGTCCAGTGGATATGGTACATGTCAATTTCGAGCCGCCCCGTGAAGATTTGCCCAACGAAGAGATCACAACACTAGGGATGTCGTCCTCTCTTTTATCCGATGGCCCAAGAAGGACATCGCTCGACCTAGCAAAGATCTGCGCGATCTGGACACGACCATTCCTCTCCAACGGACCCTCGATGACTCCACCTCATGTTTAGCCTCATAAGGCCACCTCTTCGATTCCCGTGGAGAAGACGCCAAGGAACAAAGACAAAAGCGTGCCGTCAGATCCGTTCTCGAAGTCGTCTCACAAGAAGACGCCGCCAATCGCTAAGGCCAAATCGAAATCCACAAACGTTAAGCGCCTCCCAAGTCCGGAAGTCCGCGATGCAGGAACTACATCATCGGAAAACCATTGTGCTCGACGCGAGATAATGCATCTTTGGATATGCTTGTCGGGCTTTGCATGCACGGTATGGCGAAGACCCAAAAGAAGGGGTGCGATACTGGAATCACCGTCAGATACGAGGACAAGCATTTCTTCAACGGGACGAGGTACTTCGTCGTGGGCTTCAATGACTTATTTGAACTATTCAACCTCGTTGGCCTTGACGTCTCGCTTCTACGATGTTGGACACTATAAGTGCGTACAATCAAGTTCTACATTCATGTAATACCAATAAATATCACAACTCATTGCTTATGTATAGATACATGCTGAAAAATGTTCGGGAATGGAAAGAACCAGTGGGTTTCCTCGACCCACATGTGGTATCGTTGCAAACCATCCAACAAGACTCATCATTCATCGAGAAATACATAACGAGATCATTGCTTCGTCAGACGAACATGAAGTACATAGTGGTGCCCTACAACCAGGGGTAAGTGTCACTACTTGCTATACAAATTTCATTTGTACTTTATACTGCAAAGACGAACTTAGGTTTAATGACTATAGCGACATACATGAGTAGGTACCTTTGGATCCTTTTAGTTATTATACCCAAGAGGAACCATGTGATATACCTTGATTCCCTAAAGCGCAACAAGCACGACTTCAAACACTCTAAGAGGAATACTCGAGAGGTATGCTCATTTCCTCCTTACATAACTCTATTGTAGTCTTCATTCGTTTAAATGGCGAGGATAACCTTTTGAATCATGTAGGTCGTTCATCAATTATGTTGCCAACAAAGGAATATACAATGGAAAGAGCGTAACTAACACACAGGATGGATTTTCGATGCAGCGCTACAACACGATAATCCTATATCATACTTCATAATAACAGCGTCTCGAACTAACTATACCTATATATGTAATTCTATTTTTGCAAAGGCCGCTAGCAAAAGATGATGAGTTATGTGCAATCTACGTGCGCTATCATATGCGACTAATCCTTCTGACTAGGAAGAAGGATCATGAGGTTTGTCAATCTCGAAATAACTATTTCCTAATTATAAATTTAAATATATATATCTTACCACTTTACTCTTGCTAGCGGCAGGCCTTGAATTTACAATGTGATTCACTCGTTGCGGAAGAGATCAAGGACATTCGAGGGAAGCTCTGCGCCTTTATCAACACAGAAATCATTAACGACAACGGAGAGTTTCACTCCGTCGCCAACCCAGAGCATCACCCCACTAAAACCTCTCAACGCAAACAATTGTAATCTAGTTGTAACTATAGCGACAATACTTGAACAAATTACGATCTTTTGTAATTTATTTTGAGTAATGATCACTTTGAGTTGTCATGGTCGCTTGAATCTGTTTTTGTGAATGCTTGAATCATTTACGTGAATGCTTGTTTTCAGAGGGCATAGCTAGCAATTCCCGAGGCTAGCCAGAAAACAACAAATTGTGGGCGGTGCGAGCTATCACGAGCGGTTTTTGTTAAAATAAATGCAGCGAAGGCAAGTATATCCGAGCGGTTTCTACTACAAACAAATGCGTGATAGGAGAATATCACTGCAGCGGTTCTATACAAAAAGCGTCTATGATATTCGTAAATCCTGAGCGGTTTTATTTAGAACCGCTCGTGATATTCTCCTATCACGAGCGGTTTTCTTTAGAACCGATCGTGATATTCTCATATCACGAGCGATTTTCGATTGAAATTGTGCGTGATATTTGACTTCCTGACGGTTTTTAATAAAACCGCTCGTGATATTTCGTATCACGAGCGGTTTTGTACCGTGCGTGATAATATCATGTTATCACAGATCAACAAACATAGGCGGTTCGTAAAACCAAATGCGTGATGACGATTCGAACCGTGCGTGATGTCGGTTCCTGTAGTAGTGTAAGTCTGCATCGTGGCTTGCTTCGAGAATTCTGACGCAACGAAGGTAAGGTGACTTACACCGCGCACGCGACAGGCGGTGATGACGTGAGAGCATGGGATATGCAGCAACGTCAAGACCATGCAACTACAGTCTCCCTCAGTCAGGTTCACTCTATTGTTCTGGCCACCGTAACGTTCGCCCCCTATCGATGTGCCCCCGGCTGCCTTGACGATGTATATATGCTTAATGGGATCGTATTCCTGTGCCTCTTGATTGCATGACTCGGCCTCCACGATAGCAAGGTGCTTGGCAGCAGCCGCACCCCAACGCTCGCCGGCGTTGAATGCATCCCTTGCCCGGGTCCACCGATCCACAAAGTACTTGTTGGTCTTTCGAATCGAGTACTCCAAGATAGCAGATACTGGCATCGCATGGATGCCCTTAATAACATTGTTGAACACCTCCGAGATGTTCATTGTCATCATTCCATACCGACAGCCATCTTTATCGTATCCTGTGCCCACTTCTCCTTCTGCTGCAAGATCTCGTCCAACCACGACTTACCCCGTTTGTTGGTCAGTCCCTCGACTCAAATCAACTTGACCTTGAATTCCCTCTTCTCCAAGCATCCGCACTTGACTTGAACTTTTGGTGAGATCTTCCCTACTGCATTGCTTAAAGAAATTAACCACTAAATGACGCATGCACCACCTATGCAGCACATCCGGGTGTCTGTCAAGTCTTCTCTTCACAATGTTCAGAATGCCGCGGTGCCTGTCCGAGACGATGCAAACCTGTCGTCCAAGCCCAACAAGGCGTAGACGAACTATATCCAGGAACCATTCCCAGCTTGCATTGTTCTCACCCTCTGTCAATGCGAATGCTAATGGAATCAGCTGGTCCTCCGCATCAATACCCACGGTGAGCATCAAGGCACCATAGTACTTCCCCGTCAAGAATGTAGCGTCAACAGATAAGACAGGTCTGCAATGTTTGAAGGCCTCTATGCATTGCCCAAAGGACCAATACACCTGCCCAAGGACATGTTTCATAACCCGTCCATCGAGTTCCATACGGTTGCCGTGCCAAGGGTGAAACACCATGCCCCGATTCTTGGCCTGCATAGCGGTTAGGATTCGAGGAAGCAAACCGTAAGCCTCTTTCCAATCACCCCACAATAACTGCATCGCTCTCTGCTTTGCCCTCCATGCTTTTCCGTACTTCACATGGTACTTAATGAACCCATAGATAACCTCGATAAGGGTGGTGACGGACACATCAGGATCGATAGACACAACCGCCATAATACGCCTATCAATGAAATTTGCGGTCGCCTAGAGGTGCTCCCCGGACACTTGTGCGGTCCCACAAGTGTGAGGCTACTTCACATTCACTATTTCCCATTGGTTGTCCCTTGTTTTGCGGCCCCATACCTTCCATCCGCACCCCCTTTCGCACCTCATGGTGTACCTTTTGTTCACATCGGAGTGTTACACTATGAACGGACGATGGTGCCGCACTGAGTATTCTTGCAGCCAAACCTTCATGTCCTCCATGGTTGGAAACAACAAGTTCTTCCAGATATGTCATTCTCGGGTCCGCAATGCCATCCCTACTCCTCAACCCATTAGCACAAACCGCCTTATCAACATATCGACATCATCGAAAGAATGCACCGCGGAACCTCACCCATTACATCGCGAAGAACCCGCCTTCCTCTCGAGGAGAAAAGAGGTGCGGAGCCTCATCTTTGGCCGAGCTCCATCCTTCGCCGACTCCTCTTCACGTGTTGTTCCATCGTGAAACAACTCCTCCTCAAGCTCGTTGTTCATTACAAAGACCGCTGAAATCACCACAGGTCAATAACACGCTATGGGAAGATACAAGCGAGATCCACAAGCGTGGGGCCATGGTTGGTACGACCACGCTAACGAACTCTTCGGAAGGTCGCTCTTCCATTGGGGGGGGCTCGCGAATGATGGGCAGTGGGGTCTTGTTCCTCCGTGTTGCCATTCACCACATCCAAATTGTTTGGCAAATCCTCAACAACGATTGTCCTTTCCACTTTCACCTCCAACGCCCGGACCTGAGATGCTTGCACAATTTCCTTGTACATGTCCCAATCATTGGCGGACAGGATTGGCACCAAAAATGTGTGCATCTTAGAACCCAGCCCTGCGTCATATCGTCCTTGCATTCCGACAACGACCCCAGGCTCATCCCATCCAAATGTCGACTTAATCCTAGTCACAAGAGTTTTAAAGTCCGGTGATTCGCGAAAGAAAAGGATGGTCGCTTCCATGCTGCTAAAGTCAACAGAACATCTAGTTTAGCTAATGGCCCCACCAGTAAATGCACGTACAACTTTGTCCATCTACATCTAACAAAATATTGCGAAGCAGTACTGCATGCCATATTAACGAAATACCGCAAATACGAAATATCACAATCAACATTGGACATAATAAAAGCTCAGTTTCCTGAGACATGCTAGCAATTTGACGGTACAAATATATGCATAATTGACAGGTCGTTTCACAATGACTTGAGGTGTGTTAGGCCATACACAATGGATGAATAAAACCAAGAAACAAGGAGATGCAAAAAGATCCAAAACCTATACTACCTAAGTCTCTCGTGCTTAGTCATGCTCGAGATCCCGTTCTCGAGACCGCCCAAACCACATGTTTGGGACCGCTCAGAGCTTGCCTCTGAGTGCAACCTACACTACCCTGGATCCACGTGCCCAGGTACGCTCGAGATCCCGTTCTCGAGACCTCCCAAACCACGTGTTTGGGACCGCTCAGGTCTCATTCCTGAGTACGCCCAGGACTTCGCTCCTGGGTACGCCAGAGCTACACGCTCGGAGTGCCACGAACCACTCGTTCAGGAAATCTTATATGCAGAAAGGAGATAAGTCATATTTTTTCTCCTTTGGCCTATATTTGATTTCTTTAATTGGCTAAATTGTTTGTAACCAGAACATCACCCAAGAAAGTTTCACTAGGAACAGTGCTGGGTTTATGCAAGAACGCGGCGAGGACGAAGGTGGTGGGGTCCACACGTCAGAGAGAGAGAGAGCGAGGCTCAGCTGTGGTGGAGATCTAACCGCGGCGCTGATCCAACAGTGGAGGAGGGTTTGGGCTGAGATGAACAGGATGGGCCAAGGAATTCGCCCAATTCCATTTGGAGATTTAAATAGCTTTTCCTTTTTAATAAAATACCGTAAATTCAAATAAGCAATGGAAAATAGCAAAAGACCTTGGAAAAATTCGAGAAAATTCTAGAAAATATATCCAAGCTCATAGAATCCAAATAAAATAGTTTTGACTAATGTTCATGTTGGAATTATTCATATTAAATTGTTTTGTTACTAAAGGTCCAATATTAAGCTTTTAATTTAAATTCAAATAAATCCAAATGGTGGACTCTCTCTCCTACCAACTATTCAAATGATTTTTAAAGCTCTGAAAAAATTGGGATGTTACAAACCTCCCCTTAAAGGAATCTCGACCCGAGATTCAAAGCTAAATGGAGAAAATTTCGGGAACTCGGCTTTCAACTCTTCTTCACGCCCCACGTTGCTTCACCTTCCGAGTGGTGGCTCCATTGCACCTTGCAAAACGAATCTGTCTTGCTTCGTCCGACGCTCTGCGACATCCAAAATCTTGACCGGTTGTTCTTTGTAGGTGAGGTCTTCTTTAGTTCAATTGACTCTAACGGTGCTTGTTCTTAGGACACGAAGACACTTCTTCAAGCGAGAGACATGAAAGACATCATGGACTCCGCTAGCGCATCGCGGCAGCCCAAGCGATAAGCTACTTCTCCACGGCGATCCAAAATCTTGAACGGACCAACATACCGAGGGGCAAGCTTCCTTTGGCGTGGAACCTTTTCACACCTCTCGAGGGGCGAACTCGAGATACACAAAATCTTCTCGCTCAAATCGAGATCACGATGGACGATTATCCAGATAACTCTTTTGTCTCGATTGAGCTATCTTTAGCCTCTCTCGATCATGGACACTTGCTCTTCGCTTCTTGAATAATATCCGACCAAAGATCATGACGCTCGGCGGTTTCTGACCAGTTCAACGGGGTTCTACAAGCACGACCATACAAAGCTTCAAACGGTGACATTTGTAAACTGGCTTGATAACTGTTGTTGTACGAGAATTCTGCATATGGTAAACTCTTATCCCAACGGGTAGCATTTGCTAGGCACGTGCTCTCAACATATCTTCCAATATCTGGTTAACCCTTTCATCGGTCCATCCGATCGGGATGATACGCAGATCTTGAAATTTAGGTGAGTCCTAAAGCCGGCAAACTCGCCAAAATCGGAGGTGAACCGAGATCCTCGATCCGACACTATCTTCTTAGGTACACCATGCAAACCGAAAATCTTTGACATGTACAACCGCTAGACGATCTCCGAGTCGTGGTTTTGACCGGTAAGAAATGGGCAACTTTAGTCAAACGATCTACTATTACCCAAATCGAATCGTAACCCGAGTGAGTCTTGGGTAAACCGTAATGAAATCCATTCCGATTTCTTCCCACTTCCATTCTCGAATCTTCAAGGGTTGCAATGCACTGCCGCCCTCGATGCTCGCTTAACTTTTGACACACGCCGCACAAGGCGATTTAACTCGCGACGCCTCGCTTCAGATTCGCCACCAAAACCTATTCTTAACATCCCGATACATCTTAGTACTACCAGGTGAATCGAATACTTTGAGTCATGGGCCTCCTTCAAAATCACCGTCTCAATCCATCAATATCCGAACGCAGATACGCCCATTGATCCACAAGATGTCCTGGTCATCCACCGTGAAGTCCTTGAACTTCCCTTCGTCATCTTCTTCTTAATGTCTGAGAACTCGAGTCTTTCTACCGAGCCGTGAATCTGCTTCTCCAAAGTAGATCGTGACTTCCAAGTTTGCTACTGAATCCTTCAGACACTACTTCTAGCCATTTTCCGAATTCTTCTTGTAGTTCGAACAAGGCTCTTTCACTTCCGAGCATTGCGGTGACTCTTCTACCAAAGCATCTGCAGCGACATTGGCTTTACCAGGTGGTAATGGATTCCAAGATTATAATCCTTTATCAACTCTAGCCATCTCTCTCGCCTCATATTCAGTCCGACCGAGTGAAAATATATTTCAAGCTCTTATGATCTGTGTATACCTCACAAATGACATTCCGATGAGGTAATGACGCCAAATCTTCAAAGCATGTACCACGCGCTAATTCTAGATCATGGGTAGGGTAATTTTCTTCATGCGGTCTTAATCGCCTTTGACGCGTGAAGTTTACAATTTCTTCCTTCTTGCATCGGGACACATCCTAATCCTTGACGCCAAGCATCACAATAGATATCAAAATCCTTACGGATATCCCAAGCAAAATCAACGATCGGGTCAAGTCAAACGCTTCTTCAATTCTTGAAAACTTTCTCACAAGTGGGGTCCAGTAAACTTTTTTCTTTCTTCAACAATTGCGTAAGAGGTTTAGCAATTGATGAGAATCCTTCAATGAAACGACGATAATATCCTCGCTAATCCCAAGAGCTGCGAATCGAGTGATGGTCTTGGGTCGTTCCCAATGTAATACTGACTTTTACCTTATGGGGTCAATCACACTCTCGCAAATTGTCATTACATGACCAAGGAAGTCCACTTCCTTCTTCGTAAATCACACTTGCTAAACTTAGCATACAATCGATGCTCCCCGAGCTTCTAGGATTAATCTCGTGTTCAAAGATGTTCTTCTTCCGATTTGGAGTAAACCAAAATGTCATCAATGAATACGACTACAAACTTGTCCAGATACTCCATGAATACCTTATTCATCATGTTCATGAAATAGGCAGGGCGCTGGTCGCACCAAAGGACATGACTAGGAACTCATAATGTCCATACCGCTGTTGAAAGCGGTCTTAGGTATATCCTTGGGACAGATCTTCAATCGATGGTAACTCGATCGCAAGTCGATCTTCGAGAACACTCCGGCTCCCTTCATTTGATCAAACAGATCATCTATCCGGCAATGGGTACTTATTCTTGATAGTGACTTCATTGAGAGCCCTAGAGTCGATGCACATCCTCATGCTTCCATCCTTCTTCTTGACAAACAAGACCGGTGCTCCCCTGCATTTAACTAGGCCTCACAAAACCTTTCTCCAAAAGTTCTTCTATCTGCTTTCTTCATCTCTACTAACTCATCGGTGGCATCCGATAGGGTCTCTTTGAGATGGGAGCTGTTCTCGCACTAGATCGATGACAAACTCGATGTCACGATCCGGTGGCATCCCCGTAACTCTTCCGGGAATACATCCGATACTCCTTGACGACCGCACATCTTCCAACGGACGGTCTTCGTGCTATTGACTAACAAATGCCCATTACGCGACCGAGGTAGCTAGGAACTCCACTTTGTTTTTTGGTATCCTCGATTGTAACGACTCTTCGCCACAATCTAGCACGGCTTTGTGCTTGGTTAACCAATCCATGCCAAGGATGACATCTATGGTTTGGGTGTCTAGAATAATTAGGTTAGCTAGAAACTCAACTCCAATTTATGAGTAACTTAGCCCCTAAACAACCCACATTAGAACTTAGCTCGCTTCCGGCATCGACTAACAAAGCACGCTTAAGATGCATAACTTCCAATTTATTCTTGGTTGCAAAAACTCGTAAACAAACGAATGCGAAGCTCCGTAATCAAACAGTAATCAGGCAGTATCAATTCACTAGGAACTTACCCAGTACGACGTCTGGTGCTTCCTGGGCTCCTTCCAAAGTGACGTGATTAACACGACCTCTGACAACGGACTGAGGCGCTCCTCCTGGTTGACTGGTTCCCTGAGAAACTCCTTGGTTGTTCTGCGTTGGGGTCTTGGCATGTGTTGCTCCAAGGTTGAAGCGACGGGGTGATAGTTCCTTCGAGGACACCGATTAGCAAATGCCTGGCCGACGCAATTGTAACACACTCTTGGTTCACTCACGGTTGTTGTTCCTCAGGTGGGGTTGATGGTGTAGGGTTACGAGAATTCGAACAAAAGGACGAGGTGTCAAGGCGGTGCAGTGTCCCGAAGTACTCGTGGTCGAAACGATTAAACTGCTGTGGCACCACTCTTGCCCTCTCGTTGTTGTGGTCAAGGCTTCCTTGTCAATCATCCCACGCTTGCGGTGGTCCTCCGCCTTGCGCTTGTCTTCCATAACCAATGCCTTGTTAACCAACTCGAAGTCAGGAAGGTGTGGGCAAGCGACCGACTTGGTACCGAAGTTCACCCTTCAAGAAGCGACTCTGGCGAGACACTTCGAGTTTACATCCTCTCGAGCATAGCGAGCTAGTTGGGAAAACTTATTCAGTAGTCAACATCGACATACCCCTTGCTTGAGAGCGCGGAACTCATCCTTCTTCAAATCCATGATGCCTTCAGTGCACGGATATCGCTAAAAGTCATGAGAATTCTTCCCAAGTGATATTCTCGGTGCTCCATGTGCCAGCAGGTTCTCCCACCACTCGCCAGCCCACGCCCATCCGATGGGTGGCATACAAAACCTTCTCATGATCGCCGCATTGGGTGATCGCAGCTTCCTCTCAATCACGCTGGCCAATCATCGCCTCTCGGGCGTGATATGTCCAGAGAAAGTTGGCGGACGGGTCCTCATGAATTCAACCAACTTGATGGTCCTCGATGACGATGAGTGGTCGGGCTCCTCCCCGACGATTGTTGTTGTTGTTGTTGTTGTTCATGGTCCGTGATCCGTTCATCATCGTATACATCATCCGAGTTTGTGCCGCCATGAAAGCTCAAGTTCGCAAGTCAATAGGAGGTGCTTGGGGTGGTACCGCTCCCGTGAGGGGTTTGCTCGTTACGCCGATCCTGAGCTCCGGATCCACTTGCAAGCAGTATGGCTAGTCCGAACCATCCGTGAGGTTCCATGGGTCGATAAGGTAGAGAGCACAAGATGAGTTAAGAACTAGACGGGAAAGTAGATTAATCCCAACAAACACATCTCAAGAAACTTCAATAAAATAATCTTCATTAATAGCTTAATAGCACTACCGCAACAAATGCCTAAGGGCTTTTGCGACTCACACTTGCACACAGGAAAATAAAGCGAACCTAAGCACACAAGCTACCGCCTAAAGGGCGACTATGAAAAGGGAAACTGGCTAAGCCTGACTAGACGGGAACTTAAACTAGCTACTCCTCGAGAAAGCCCCCGCAGCCACGGCTGCGCTCCTGCCTGGTGTAGACTCTGAAGTGAGCTGGCATCCTCGCGAACTGGTTCGATGCCCGAGGCTGGTCGTGCAAGCAGAGCAGTGTGCTGGTGCAGTACTGTAGCTCCTCTGGCAGTTCTACCGATCCTCTCGAATCTCCTCCGGTCTTCTTCGACTTTTTCTCGTTCTTCCGATCTTCCTCTTGATCGCCCTCTAGCTCATGGCGACCATAGAGAGCGTGCTCTAGCACGGCGATCCTTTCTTCGCTTCTTCCCAGTTCGATAGGCGACCTCGGCTCGGTGGCGGCCATCTCCAATGACTCCTCGAAAGCAACCGTGAATCGTGCTGATGTACCATCGTGGCATTGCCCTCCCCGCTTGTAGACGGAAAGTGCGGATAGCTCCCCGGCGCCTACGGGATGGTAGCGAAGACGTGTTCTGCAGTTCTTCCAGAGATGTGGCGAGACTTGAGTATGGCCAAGCGTGATGACTCGGATTCCTTGTGTGAAGGTGATCCTCCCGACCGAGATGTCCAAAGGTGGCTACCTCTAGTGTTCCTCTGGCGAGACCGTCGGGCAGACTATACCACGATCCCGCCCATTGACTATGTACTCACCGCCTCAGACATCGGGCAATCGAAGCCTCCAAGTGTCTGCAAAGAATCTTCCACTCTGCGGCAAGTCCTCCGCTGCAATCTCCAAAGGTCTGAAGGTAAGGCATCTGTCACAAGACAGCATAAGAGGTAAGAACCACGTTAAAACAATGGGAGAGGAAAGAAATTGTAGCAATAGATGAGTCAAGAGAGATATAAGAGGAGTTAAGCAATTCATTTAGTCTTGTAAGTTAATTTTCTCTTAAAAAATAATTTGGACACTGAACGGCCAATCTAACTAAGGTCTAGTGGGCCCATAACCCATGTGTCCTGTGATCGAAACTCGGTTCTCGATACCACTTTGTAAGACCCGGATTAACACTCCCAAATCCTCAGGTATTTCTCAACTAGTCCCATGATCAAGAGCTAGTCCACACAAAGAAACAAATATGGTAACAAAATCATATCACAACTTTATTATTAAATAACAACAAAGTTGATTACAAAGGAGGCTTACAGCCAACAATAAAATAAACACAAATGAAGACGAAGAAGTAGTAGGGTCTCGTTAACCGCCACGTGCAATCAACTGGGAAGCGGCCTAGTCGCCGAGATCCACACCGTAGCAAAGTTCTTCTCCTCTCAAATTATTTGCATTAAGCAAGAATGAGCACAACTACCGTGCTCGCAAGTTACACCCACAAATAATGTAATGACATGCATATATGGATATCTCAAAGGAAAGCTTAATATGGTTGAATTTGCATAAAGCAAAGATTTTCTTTAAATACTTGTATAAATTTTCAAGGCCATTTTTATACCATATCTAAAATCAGATTTTAAATGACAGTTTTATAGTGTGGATAACCTCCATAATGAATGGTGAAGGATACCTCCTATCACATGGCTTCCCGCCTAAATCCCATGTGGATAGAAATCCAAAATCATTTATGTCAAATCATTTTGAAACCAAAACCAAAGTATAACTTTGAGTGGCTTTGCTAGCATGTCCATGATCATGACGCGCTATTCAATAGTTTTACACTCGCAGAGTTTGTACAATTTTTACCCACATGACACTAATTCTCTAGTTTATCCCAAGATATATCTATGCCACCGCCACTACCTTAGGTAAGCGGTCTAGAGCACGTGACAAGGCTTTTACAAAGCTCTACCCAAAAGTATTCGTGTCGCTAAGGTTTCACTTCCATTGACTACCCATCCTCAGGAAGCCCCTCTTGCGCCAAAGGGAAAACTGCCTAACCAACACCCACACAAACAAATGGCACAAATAACAATGAGGTATCACTAATTATTAAGCCAGTCCTACTCCCCATACCGAGGACATGTGGTTGCACGGTGAGGCATAGCCCATTATAGGCATAGCAAAGGAACGCCAAGGCCGATCCTTAATTGACTTGGGCGATTTCCAATTTAAACCCCGGCCTTAATCCTAACCAGATTAAGCAGGTGCATAAACCTCGCACCCACCTTTCATCCATTTCACCCAAGTCCAAACCATCACTTTATTTCATTTTTCAAGTCATTTATAAACTTCCACAACACACCAATGCCATGGATACAATTTAAACAATATTTGATTTTTTGGTCGAAATTCCCCAAATCAACATTTTGGGTCTAAGCATGGCTACATAATGTTTCTCAAAAGTTCTAGTTCATACTATTGCATAAACCAGATTTTCATCTAAGGTAACAAGGGGTGAGGGATTCAATGTCAAGGCATTGTCGCACGAGACCCAGTAGGTGAACCATCCGCATCAGGTTCATCCAAACTCCAAAGAATTGTAAAATCCCATAATCCAATATTGATTAGTCCGATATCCACCATATCGGCCTATTCCTATGATCCGACCTCCATCGATCCAACATTCAAGAATGCTCTAATTTTATAACTGACATCTATCAATCCATTAATCCTTAACTAATTATTTCTAATAATTCAACACCTATCAATCCGATGATTATGTAATCCTATAATCCAATTTTGATAATCCGATATCCAATGATTATCTATTTCTATAATCCATTCTTCGATAATCCATTATCAACAATTATCCACTTCTAAGATCTAATCAAGTTTTATTTTTATAATCCCACCAAGATTTAATCCTATAATCCAACATCCAAGCAAATCAATATTCTACAATGACTACTTCTATAATTCAATCTCAAAAGTCCAATATCAATAATTAACTATCTCTACAATTCAATATCCGCTGCTCACTTATTTCTTCATCCGTTAATAATGCATTCCTATTATTCAATCTCCAACAGTTATTCTACCCTATAATCCAACAATCAACAATTGCATAATTGTATAATCAATATCTAAGCATCTTGTATTCATATAGTCTAATACCCAATAATCACGTGATTCTATAATTCAATATCCATCCATAATGTATATCTACAATCTCATGTCCATCAATTGTGTAATCCTATACTTCCATCTCCAATATTCTGATGCCCAAAAATATATTTCTATAATCAAATCTCAACAACAAATCAATTTCTTTAATCTCATATCCCACGATCATGTTATCTTATAATCCAATATTTTCACTTTCTACCTCCAATATATATATCACATTCGAAATGGTTCTCCATATGGTCTATACCGACAATATTTGGCTATACAATGGAATAGAGAATAACTATAAAGCTTAAAACAGGGATTTAAATTACTTAAATATAAATACGCATGCAATAATAATTTAAAACAGAATTTAAATAATTTAAAATAATAGGTGCAATATGGTCAAGAGTGTAACTTGCCTTGCTTGATGGATTATTCTCAAACGGCGCTGAAATCTGGTCGTCCGAAATCGTCGTAATCTATACGCGTAAACGATCCGAATTCAAATAATAATCAAATAAAATCTAAATAAAAACAAAATAAAATTATAAAATAAATACTACTAGGAAGGTATCGACTTTTTATGAATTTAGGAAGTTGAATGGAAGGAAACGGAGTTCGTATGAAGGAGAACGAAATTCAAAGGTTGAAAATCACATGAAATGATATAATTCCGAAAATTCACTATTCACAGAATTGTAGTTTGGATGGCTAAGAACAAAGAAAGATCTTTATGGCCATAGAGAGAAAGTACGACGAGAACACGTTGAGGCTAACTTAACGGTGTTGACGGCTCGGCGAGAGGATCTTTGATGGCGACGCATGATCAACAGAGAAATCCTTCGACGGACGGCGGCGAACGCCTAAGATTATGCCAAACGGAGAGGAGTTAGCGGATGAGGTTTGTGGCGATTTGAAGAGGAACATGAGGAACTAACGCCACCTCGGTTGTAGGTGAAAAGCGATGATTGGCCAAGCGGCAACGACGCGTAAAATGGACCAAATAATTAATAGAAATTAAATAAAATCTAAAAATTACAAAATAAATACTAAAAAATAATAGATGAATTTAGATGAATTTAGGTGAAGGAATCAACGGATTTGGAGATTGCATGAGAGAGAACGAATTTTTGGAAGATTAAAAGGATCCTGTACAAAGTGATAGAATGAATAACTAGTTAGTTTACTGTTCACCTTTCTTCACACCAACCAACAGCAAGCTCGCTCGAGGAAAAAAAAAATGGCGGCGATGTTCGGTGAGTTCCGGCGACACGGAGGTGAGCAACGCGTAGAACGCGAAGCCGCGATGTCGGGGAAGTAGACAACATGGCCGGAGCTAGCTCGACGGCGATGCAATTCGCAAAGAAAGAGGTTTCAGTCTACGGTTCGGATGTTGAGATTGCCAAATGAATCCAGCGTCCGACGGCGGCGAGGGTGGAATGGAGAGAGGAGGACGTGGATGCCGGTGCTCACCCTCGGTTGTGGAGGAACGTGTACGGATGGTCGGAGGCGAGGACGACGATGTCGACGCGGCTTGGCTCACTTGGTGGCGGCAGTGTTCGGCGATGCTCCGGCAAGGCGAGGACACGGCGAGAACGTCATGAGGCGGTTAGCGGTGTGGTCGATGGTGCCGGGCTCCACCAGAGAGCGCCAGAGGCAATGAAGCGCGCTCGGCCGTGGCGAATACTTTAAATCCGCCAAAAGAGAGCGAGGAGGAGGAGGGGTGGCGGGGTTGGAATGAGGAGGAACGGGCTCACCGTGCTCCTTTATAGGGCGAGGAGGCCGGAGAGGAGATCGAGGGCGGGCGTCATGGCGGTCGTGGCGCGGTTCAAGCGTTTATGTGCGTGATGAGGGGAAACAGGCGAAATGGGGAGGTGGGGAGTGGCGGTTTGAATGCTCGAGATTTCGTGAAGAATCGTGGAGCAATTAGTGGTCGATTCAAAACTTGGTTGCGGTTTTAATGGCGTCGGTATTTGTTGGTTGCTCACGACAAAGAATCAGAAAGAAAACGCTTTCACGCTTGAAGAAGAAGGAGAGAAGACAAGGTATAAAGAAATAGAGAAAGGAAATATAACCAATTGAAATAAAGAAGTGAAGTGGTAGTGCATTGCATGGACTTGGGAAGTTGAGCGTCTTCTTTGTGGTAGCACTAAAATGAGGGGTGGCCGAGCGAAGTTATAAGTGCTACCACAACAGAAATTTTTTATTAATATATATTTTTTAATTTCGAAATTCAGATTTAAGCAATAAACAAATACAATTTTAGAAGATAGCAAATAGAGTCCAAAAATTCTAGAAAAATTCACATAAATTCCTAGAATTATTTTGGACTTAATAAAATTATTTCCAACTTATAATTGGTAATAGTTTTTGCACATAATTTACTTTGGCTTTGAAATAATTAAGGAAAGCTTTTAAATTCCGTAAAATTCTAGAAATTAATTTAAAATTTTGTTTTTCACTTAAATCAAATAAAACTTCAAAAACTTCAATAAATTTTACCTTTGACTTTTAAAACTTCGAATTTCAAATAAAGCAATGAAACTCTTTCAAATTTCGAAGATCCAATAAATTAATAACTTTAATTAATTTAAATTGGTAATGTAACTTTGGTCATTACAAAACTACCCCTTAAAAGGAATCTCGCCCCTAGATTCGAGTGGCTAGAAAGAAAGACAGATATAGGATGAGGGTATTGGGAGGCTAGGAAGAGATAAGGAGAGTTTATCTTCAAGTTGGCTTCATATCCAAAGATCTTGAGTTGTCCGAAATTTTGGGACGCCGATTCGTCCTTCAAGTCCTTTATGCATTGACAGTTTGAGTTGTCTAATAGATCGACAGAGAAGAGGAAAAGCAGGGATGAGAAGAAAACTATGAGGAGAGAAGTCTACCCCTTAAACAAACGCCGCACACAAGATCAAAAGATCTATGTACTGCAGACAAAAGAAAATACACTATGCAAATCAAGCAATAATATAACGCTCTACTCGATTGAGACTCTTAATCCGTGAAACGACTCAATACACGTAATGAGTCTTGGCGCACTCTAGACTATATGGCTTGGTTGACATCGCGATCTTTAGTGAGTCTTGTCCGTTGTCTCGGATGGTGGAGATGGTGATACTTCCTTTATGGCTTCAAGGCTTGGGGTCTTCAACGCAATGGTAAAGCGTCTTGACCAACTATAGAAAGTTACAAGGAGAAGAGGATCCTATTGACATTATATAATGGTGAAGAGAAAATAAGGTAAGAAAGAATTGCTATAAAGAAGCTAAAGATAGATAGATGACCAAGATGAGAAGAGAACAATTTATTTTTCTTGTTATAAAATAAGTTTTGAAGTCTTCAACTAACTAACCATTCTAACTAGGTCACGACTCACAATCGATATGGCTCGATAACACTCCCAAATCCTCTCAGGTATTTCGAACTAGTCCCATGATCAAGAGCTAGTCCACACAAGAAACAAATATGGTAACAAAATCATATCACAACTTGATTAATAAATAACAACAGAGTTGATTACAAGGAGGCTTACAGCCAACCATAAAATAAACACAAATGGAAGACGAAGAAGTAGTAGGGTCTGTTAACCGCCACGTGCAATCAATCGGGAAGCGCCTAGTCGCCGAGATCCACACCGTAGCAAAGTCCTTCTCTCTCAAATTATTTGCATTAAGCAAGAATGAGCACAACTACTGTGCTCGCAAGTTACACCACAAATAATGTAATGACATGCATACATGGATGTAACAAAGGATGGCTTATTGGTTAAATTTGCATAAATCGGCAATTTCGTTAAATACTTGTACTAAGTTCCAGAAAGGTTTACATAATAACTAAAATTCATTTTCTAAATCAATTTTATAGTCGATAACATTCACACATAAATGGTGAAGGATACCTCCTATCACAATGGCTAACCGCCCAAATCCCATTTGGATAAACCATTGATGAAGTCTTTTAAATCAAAATCCAAGTCTAACTTTGAGTGGCTTTGCTAGCATGTCCATGATCATGACGCGCTATTCAATAGTTTTACACTCGCAGAGGTTGTACACTTTACCCACAAGACATGAATTCTCTAGTTTATCCCAAGATATATCTATGCCACCGCCACTACCTTAGGTAAGGGCCTAGAGCACATGCCAAGGCCGTTATAATGCATCATTCCACCACAAGATCTCCTCGCTAAGGTTTCGCCCTTTTGATAGAAATCAGCAGAGTTCCTAGCCCTCTTGCGCCAAAGGGAATAAAGTAGTCATGAAAGACAAAGCCATGAAAGACCACCCACGCACATACAGATCAACCGCGATGGAACTCGCAAATTAATTAGCTGTGTCCTACACCCCATACTGAGGACATGTGGTTGCACGGTGAGGCATAGCCCATTATAGGCATAGCAAAGGAACGCTCAGAGGCCGGTCCTCAATTGACTTGGGCGACTTTCCACAAGACCCATGGGCCTCAACCCTACCCAGATTGAGCCCGTGCATTGACATGCACCATCCAAACAACCATTTCGCCCAAGTACAAACCATCATTTTATTTCATTTTTCAAGATCATTTATAAACTTCCATAACACACCAATGCCATGGATACAATTTAAATAATATTTGATTTTTGGCTGAAATTCCCAAAATCAATATTTTTGGTCTAAGCATGTCTTTGCAATATTTTCAAATGATCCTAGTTCATACTATCGTATCAACTAGGTTTTATCTAGGGTGACAAGGTATTTGATTCAATTAACAAATTTGGCCATACAAAGGATTTAGGAATATCTATGAATTTAAAATAGGCATTTAAATTACTGAATATAAATAAGCATGCAATAATAATTTAAAACAGAATTTAAATAATTTAAAATAATGGGTGCAATATGGTCAAGAATGTAACTTGCCTTGCTTAATGGATTATTCTCAAACGGCGTTGAAATCCGATCGTCCGAAGTCGTCGAAATCTATACGCGTAAACGATCCGAATTCAAATAATATTCAAATAAAATCCAAATAAAAATCCAAAAATTATAACATAAATACTGGAAGTAGAGAATGAATTTAGATGAATTTAGGAGGAAGAATTAACGGATTTGGAGTTCGTATGACAATGAACGAAATTGTAGAAGTTTAAATCAAAAAAAAAAAAAAAAAAGGATGTATGTGCTTGCATGGCACTGTAGCTTGCCATGCAACGTGAATAGTACCAAGTGCATGGAGAAATGGCAATGCCGGGCGATAGGAAAGGAGTGGCGGCCGGCGAAGCACAAAAATGGAATCCCGGGAACTAGACGGACCCAATGGTGGTGGTCGCGTCCTCGGCGGAGGTCCGGTGCGGCGGCGGCGCGTAAAAAGGCGCACAGGGGAATAGTAGCGTCGGTGAGCTGAGGGTGTTTCAGGGAAAAGGAAGGGAGCACTGTAGAACGTTATAGACGGTTAATGGCGTGGACGATGTCATCGGAAATCAAAAACAGACCAAAATGATGATGAAGGTGGTTCTACCGTTCATGAAAACCAATTTGCTTGTGGCGAGATAGAGGCTAATTCCAAGGGTATGAAGAGAAAGCCGAGGGCACGTGGCGACATAGTTGGCTCGGCGAGATGACCTTCGATGACGACTTGATCCGACGGAGAAGACATCCGTGGCGAACATCGTGTTCAAGTAACGAAGAGGAGTTAGCAGATGAGGTTTGTGGCGATTTGAAGAGGGAACCACGGGGAACGCAACGCTCGCGTTGGTTGGGGTGGAAAGCGCACGGTCGGCCGGCGGCGGCAACGACGCGCAAAATGGATCAAATAATTAACGAAAATTAAATAAAATCTAAAAATTATGAAATAAATACTAAAAATAGAAGATGAATTTATATGAATTTAGGTGAAAGAATCAACGGATTCGGAGCTTGTATGTGAGAGAAACAAATTTTGGAATGAATAAAATGTTCCTGTACAAACTATGCATATGTGACTAGATAAATTGCACTGTAGCTTATCTTCTAGCTTCGGCCGAACAGCAAGTGAGGAAAAGAAATGGTGGCGCCTAGCAAAGGAAAAGGGAGGGATGGCTGGCTATAGGAGAAATGGTTCGCTTACCCCGCGACGAGTCCGTAGGAGGTGGCGGTACGGTCAGGGATGGCCGGTGGTGGCGACGGCGGCCTCAACAGTGTACGGTGGTGCACGGGGCGGCGGTGCTCCGGCGAGGTTCCGGCGAAGAGGGAGAGTGCACCGTGTAGAGCACGACGTCGCGATGCCGGCGGTGTGGTTGATGGCGGAGGTGCTCCACTACTTGCGGCGCTAGGGGCAGCGGAGCGCTTGCGGCCGGCGACGACAAAAACTCAAATTCCGGCGAGCTCACGAGGAGAGGGGAGGAATGGGTGGCGGTGACGGATTGAGTGAGGTAAGGGCTACCTCGTGCTCCCTTTATAGGGGCCGAGGAGCACCGGGCGGCGAGGAGGAGGTGAAGGTCGTGCGCGGCAGTTGCGGGGCTCGTGGGCGAACTGCCGCCAAATGGGGGAGAGAAGGTGGGGTTGAGGCGGTTGGGGGCGCCGGGTCGTGGGCTTGACCACGCACGCGCACGTGAGGAGCGGGGTGGTTGGGGCGGCCGGTTGTGGAGCTTCTGTGCGCAACAATGGTGGCGGCTGCAATCAGCTTGCACGGGCAGCAAGAGGAGAGAGGGGAGGGGAGGGGCGGCGCGGTGGTGGAGGTGACCGGTGGTGAGGTCGGCGGCGGCCGGAGAAGGGGCGGGGAGACCATGGAGCGCCGGCGTGGAGGAGATAACCGGCCAGGGCTGTTTTCGGTTAGAGAAAACAAAGCAACAGAAAAAGGCTCGGGAGGAAGAAGATGGCTAGGAGAGAGAGAAAACAAGAGATAAATAGGTTAGAGAGTAATAAATATGCAACATAATGCATTTGCCCACCTTGGCAGTGCATGCAAAAGCTTTGGGTTAAGCGTGCTTGGGCTGCAGCAGTCCACGGAGGGGTGACCGTGTGGGAAGGGCAAATTTTTTATATATATATTTTTTCGAATACTGTAGCAATAACAATAAACCAAACACAAATTTTTTTTAGAAAATATAAAATAGGGTCCAAAAAAATTCTAGAAAAATTACAAAAATTCCTAGAATTATTTTGAACTTAATAAAATTATTTCCAACTAAAAGTTAGTTATTAATTTTGCAAATAAATTAATTTGGCTTTAAAATATTTAGGAAAAAGCTTTTAAAATTTCAGAAAATTCTCGAAATTAATTAAATTTTTATTTTTCGACTTTAACTCAAATAAAACTTTAAAACTTTAATAAATTTTATTTTTGACTTTTAAGACTTCAAAAATTCAAATAAAGCAAATAAACTCTTTCAAATTTCAGAAAATTCAATAAAATGATAACTTTAATAAATATGAAATTGGTAACAGAACTTTGGGCTGTTACACTGTGAACACCAGTAAATAAGACAGTTGCACATAGATGCATACACTTCACAATTGCACATACATACATACAGTCAAAAGAGCTACACTTGATAAGATCATTAGATCACAACAAACTAGTGTGCTAAATGAATACATGGCAACTGATAAGGATATGATACTACGTACAGATCCAAGCAACTTGGTCAATGATGAACCAAATCTGAGGGCATTTTTCATGTACAACCTATGCATGCTATTTTTCTCTACATAGTATCAATGTATAAGAACTCATTCTGAAGGTATTGATTGAATGATGATGGAATTCTCTGCATAGTATCAATGTATAAGAACTTGTTAATTTTTTCTAGCTTACACATAAAAACTTGTTAACAGTGTGAACTACACATATGATGTGATCTCAGCTCAAAGACAAAGCTATAAAATAGATATTGTGCATAAACAAAAAAAATTGCACTTGTTCCATGCAAGATGCAGCAGAAAGCACAGTAATGCATTTTGCAAATAGTACATTGATAAAAGGTGCCACCTTTTATCAAACCATCCAATAATGTGCACAAACGATGTCCTTATACAAAACTTTCTATTTTAAGTATCATATCCATAATCTTGGGGAAAAAAGATTTAACAGATCATTATTACAGTTTACATGAGATCAGAAAAGGGTAAAATGCACTTTTGATCCTCACCCTTGATGCTTAATTTGGTCCCTCTAATTTAAGACTGTCGAAATTAGTCCCTCTACTTTCAAATTGGTCCATATTCTACAGGGTGATGTGATGAGGACATCACCACTACACAAGGTGAGCACAAAAATGCTCCAAATGGCCAAGAGATACAATGATAAGTTACTCTTCATGAAGGAATTACTGGGGCATTCACAAGGAGCCAAACTCTTGTTAATTCTATGGATAGCAAAAACCCCGATGCAACATATATACAAGTTACTCTTCATGCTATTTTTCATGTCAACAATGCAACACATATATCATCCATTCATGCTAGAAGGGGAGAATCAACCTTCACTTGAGTGAGGGCGGCATGCAAGTGAGACGGACGGCGAGGAGCCAAGGCAAGTGAGGCAGACGGCGAGGGCCGCCGTCAGGCGGAGGCCGAGCGAGGGAGGAAGCCAGAAGCACCACGCCGCAGAGGAGCATGAGGGCTTACGGTGAGGAGCGCAGCGCGAGGAGCCCGCGATGTGAGGAAGAGAGGCGGCCTTCTCGGCGCGAGGAGCGACAATGCTAGGGTTGAACAGGCCAGTCAGGAGGAGGCAAGGCAAGGCGAGAGTGTTAGAAGTAGGAAAAATGAGGAACGGACCGGGCTACCCGAGTATAAGTCCCCACTGTCACGCCAACTCTCATAGCGTGACATTATATCTAGTCACGCCATGAGGCACGGTGTGACAGATGCCACGTAAGCTCCATGGCGCAAGACAAAGACGCTGCCGAGAGCTATGCGTGGTAGCTTTTGGTTACGCCTCGTGGCGTGGCGATGTTGTTTTGTCACGCCACGGATGGTGCAGATAACTAAAAAGTCGAATTGGAAATAGAGTTTGTGAGGGATTAACTTTAAAATATTAATAAAAAAAGGATTAAATAAAAAAATTCGGAGAGGTTTGGGGAAGGAACAGTGGTGGAATTTGGGGGGAGATCATAGAGACAGCAGTAGAAAGATTCAAGGAAGAAGACAGGGAAGGGGATCGGAGTTAGAAGAACAGAAAGAGGAGATGGATAGATAAATTGGGAATTTTTCGTATTTCATTGGTCAATCTCAATGGTGCACAGGACATCGATCGGTACATATTTACGCCTTCTGACGTGCACCCACCACCAGCAGCAGCAGTAACATGGTACTGCTCCTCAGTGCTTGCGCACCTTGATGTACAGTACTGACAGCAGTGCCATCTGCTCCTCATTATTGTACGTACGGGCTTCAATTCTAGGCAAACAAAAATAGAGAGAGAGAGGGTGGCCGCCATCGATGTGTGGCCTTGAAAGAAAACGACTCGGCCTTGAAGCATCCGCCTCGGCCTTGAGGCCCCTGCTTCATCTCCAATCTCCTCAGGTAATATTCTCTTCTCTTCTCTTCACACATCAAGTTATCTTGTTTCGATGATTGCCTCATTTGACAGGGAGAAAGGGAGGCCATCAATTCAAACACTTGCCTGTACTTAGAGCTAACCAGTACATAAAGATGCCCTTTTTGTGTGAAATAAATTTCATAAGAGTAAATTTCATAGTCGTCTTTAGAAGAAGGAAAAAAATCATGCCCAAGGTATACATAAAGGATAGGCCAAGTTTGATTTCACATAACGAGTTAAAAAAATCTTGGTGCCTATTTACAACAAGAATGCGTCCCCTTTTTCCTGAGGAAAAACAAGAAAGAGGAAGAACATGGTGTCTTGTTCTTGTCAAATTCTCTGCAAAGATTTACAGTTTCAATTTGCAAAACTGAATCTCTTGGTGCTGTGATGCAGGATGTAGGTTCACAATATACAAGTGATGGATCAGTCGATATCAACAACCAGCCTGCTCTGGAGCACAACACAGGGAATTGGAGGGCGTGCTTCATGATTTTAGGTACCCGAGAGCAATTCATGCAACAGACAAACATCACTATCAAACTGCTCCTGTTTCTCTCCTTGTCCTACATGTTAGTTAACCACTTGAACACGTACTAGGTGTTGAATTCTGTGAATCCACGGCCTTCTTTGCAATCGCAAAGAATTTAGTGACCTATCTCACCACTGTGCTCCACGAAAGCAAAGTAACTGCCGCGAGAAATGCCTCTGCCTGGATCGGCACATGCTTCCTCACGCCACTTATTGGGGCCTTCTTGGCAGAAACTTATTGGGGAAGATACTGGACAATTGTTGTTTTCCTCCCAGTTTACATTGTTGTAAGTACAAACAGCTAACCAATCTGATCTGCATCGTGTGTTACCTGCAACTCTGAACACTTCCATTTTGTCAGGGGATGCTTGTTCTCACTGTTTCAGCGTCGCTCCCAGTGTTCTCAACATCCTCCTACCATGGTGAAGTTCATCCTGCTGTGGTCCACCTAGGACTCTATCTTGCTGCCCTTGGAAGTGGTGGTGTCAAGCCCTGCACGTCAACCTTTGGGGCTGACCAGTTTGATAGCGCTGACCCGCCGGAGCTAGTGAAGAAGGGCTCCTTCTTCAACTGGTACTACTTCATGATCAGCACCAGCTCCCTGCTGTCAGGCACAGTGCTTGTTTGGCTGCAGGACAATGTTGGGTGGGGGGTCAGCTTCGCAATCCCAACGGTGCTCATGGTCTTCAGTCTTGCAGTATTCATTGCTGGCTCGAGGGTATACTGGGAGTAAGCCCACTCACGAGTCTCTGCCAGGTGGTAGTTGCGGCTGTCAGGAAGTGGCATCTGCAATTGCCGGATGATAGCTCACTTCTGTATGAGCTGACCGGTGCACCTTCAGGAACTGAATCAAATCACAAGATTCAGCATACCGATCAATTCAGGTACTTGGATTATTGCAAAATACAAGTAAAGTTATAGTCTAAATTTGACATCCGAAAATAATTCACTAGCGTTGAGCTATGGCAACTTTGATATCACAAAACAATTGACTTGTTCTGAGCTACAACATATTGCAAGTACAATGATGAATGGGAAATTTGCCGAAGAACCATTTGTTAAAAATAACTCTAAGCAAAACGTCACCTAAAAAATGTAGAGTTGACACAGAAGTTAGGTCTTATAACTGTGTTCTTCAGGTTCCTTGACAAGGCTGCCATTGTGCTGCCCCCAACGGACAAGCAACGCATGGCACCGAAGAGCTCATGGAGGCTCTGCACAGTGACGCAAGTTGAGGAGCTGAAGATGCTGCTGCGGATGTCCCCCATCTGGGCATCATTCATTATCTTCTATGCAGTCATCGGGCAAATATCCTCGACGTTTGTCGAGCAGGGGATGGTCATGGACAACCATGTTGGCCCATTTGCCATTCCACCTGCATCCCTCTCCATCTTTAGCGTGTTCAGCGTCCTCTTCTGGGTCCCCGTCTACGAAACTGTATTAGTGCCACTCGCGCGGCGTTTCACTGGCAAGGACAAGGGCTTCGCAGACACAGCGCCTTGAATTGGCCTCGCATTATCAATGCTCACCATGGTGTATTCAGCATTGCTCGAGATGAAGAGGTTAGCAATCGCAAAAGCCAGCGGTCTGACGGACCAGAATGTGCCCGTGCCGATTAGCATCCTGTGGCAGGCGCCATCGTACTTTGTGCATGGCGCGGCTGAGGTTTTTGCCGGAATCGGCAGGACAGAGTTCTTTTACGACCAGTCCCCAGATGCCATGAAGAGTCTGTGCGCAGCGCTCGGGCAGCTCGCAATCGCGTCTGGATCTTACTTCAACACCTTCGTGTTTGGCGTTGTCGCGGTGGCCACGAGGCGTGGTGGGGCGCCCGGGTGGATCCCGGACAACCTGAATGAAGGACATTTGGACTATTTCTTCTGGATGATGGCCGCTCTTAGCTTACTAAATTTGGCACAGTTTGTGCATTGCTCCATGAGGTACAGAGGGAAGACAACTTCTTGACCCAAAATGCATTGCCCCAGTGGAGACTAATGCTAGTCTACTCGCCAAAGTGATATCTTCAAGTATGTGCCTGACATGAGGTGCCCAACTAATAGCAAGTTCCCATTTCATGTATGGATGGAAAAAGTCCGGTTTACTCCCCTGAACTATCAGAAAAGTCTGATTTACCCCCTGAACTACAAAACCGGTTATTTAACCCCGAATTTGTCAACCGCCAAATAACCCCGTAGCGGTTTGAGCGGCTGCTTTTCTTGGCGTGGCTAATTTCGCCGACCAATTGTACAGGTGGCGAGGGACGGGCGGTGGAGTCGTGTAATTGCCGCCAGTCGAGAACGAGGATAAGAGTTTATATATTCTTCCTCAACAAGTCTCGATCCCTTTTTCTTGTCGCATGCGCCGGATCCCCTTCTTGTTCTCGTCGCTATGCCCGATCCCTTCCGTGGCAATGTCGAGCAAAGACGAATCACTCGAGGTCTTCTTCTCGCATGATCCCTTCTTCTTCTTCTCGCTTGCGCTCTGATCCACTTCTTCTTCTTGTCGCATGCGCTTTGATTTCCAATCCCCGGTGCCAATGTCGAGCAGCACGGAGAGCTCGAGGTCTTCTTCTCGCATGCGCTCTTCTTCCCAATCCCCAGTGCCATATAGGGAGAACCCCATGGATTACGGTCCTACTCGGCTCCGCGTGCAATGTGAAGGCGGCAAGGTGGGTTTCATGGAGCGATGCGAACCTGTGACGCCGGTATTACACGCATGAAAGAGCTCTGCACGCATTATTTTTCCCATTTGAGATGTTTTTGGTTGATTGGATCTATTGAGTTTGATTTTGATTGTGTTTTCCCATTGGATTTGCAAATAGGTTGGGAGTTGTCGATTTTGGGCATGGCACCATCCGTAAAATCCCCATTTGTTAGGCGCTTCTTTGTTGGATTTGCGAGATACCGTTCGGGATTGAAGAAGGACAATATTGAATTGAAGATAGGAATCAAGATTCAAGGATAGAGGACAAAGAGTTGAGAGATGCGCACAAATCTGAATCGGCGCTTTGGAGAGGAGGTTGAAAGAGAAAGATGCTCGTATTGAAGAATTATATGCGCTCAAGAAGCAGAGATTTCAGAACCTAGTATATGCAATTGTGACATCCTTTGTTGTTTTACTTGTTGTATGCATCCTATTTTAAGGACTGAGACATGTGATGATTAGAAAAGCCTCTGTTTGCTTGAATGTGAGACAATTATGTCAGACATGTTTCGTTGAATGTAATGCTTGATCAATGTAAACTGACAGATCAATGTTTAAGTATGTAAACTGACAAGTCAATAATCATACATATGTTCCAGTAAATCGAAGTTGCAGTGGACATGACAGACAGAGTAGCATAAAAGTTCTGTTCTCATTGCATCCACATATTACATGCAGGATCTAAACACAGTAGCAAGCAAAATGAGTCATCCCACATGCTTCATTCACATATTACATGCAAGATCTAAACACAGTAGCAAGCAAAATGAGTCATCCCACATGCTTCATTCACAAATTACATGTAGGATCTAAACACAGTAGCAGGCAAAATGAGTCTTCCCACATGCTTCATTCATGATCAGATAAGCCTCTGTCTCTTGTTAGGAGCAGCATTTTGCACAAACCTCCTTGCAGTCACAAACCTATTATCCCTTCTTTCTGGACATATGTGCACATCGTTGAATGTAACAACTTGGAACCAATCACTTCTGCTGTTCTTTGAGGCATAAATCATCCATGGGCAGTTCATCCATGAACACTTTGCCCTAATCCTACAACTCTCATCCTTCAGGAATAAGAGATGTCTATGTGTTGTCAACCCAAACTTTACAAGTGCTTTCTTGAATTGGTCTCTTCCTCTAAATGTCATGCCTAGGGTAAACATAGGAACAACACCTTTGCCATCATACCTAGGGAATCTACTCTTCCTCCTCTCTACATGACTGCCATCAAGCTCTTCATATGATGCTTCCTCACTCGAGTCCATATAGGGAGTTTCATTGCCATCTTCCAGATTGCCTTCATCCATAGGCAAGTCATGCTCCATGGCATTCAGCTGTGCGGTACCTGTTGGGCTCTTCATTTTCTTCTTGAAAGCCCCTGACCGCCTTTCCGATCTCTTCCACTTCTTCATCCTCACTTGAGCTATTATCATCTCCGTAAGTACTTGCTATCTTCATTGTCGACACATCACCATGTACAGCAACAAGAGCGAGAGAATTTTCTTTGCTTGTGCCTGAACCACTGCCTCTAGAAGGGGACTTGTAAAAAGCCCTAAATGCACTCAAATCTTTCTCAGCCTGTTGGGGTGATGTAGTCAATATAATCTTTTCATTGCTCTTGCCTGAAACTTGGGATTTCACAAGTTCATCATCTCAGATACTCTTCTTCCTCATCTGCTTGGTCTTCTTCGTCATCTGTTTGGTCTTCTTCGTCATCTGTTTGGTCTTCTTCCTCATCTTCTTGTTCTTCTTCCTCATCAATTGTGATGGCCTCCACATACACATCAGCTACACCACCTTCAGTAATACAATCTGACATTAAACTGCATGCTTTGTCATCCACCAATACTCTAAGACCCTGGTTCAATTCCTTCCCAGGAAAAAGCCAATGAAGATTAACTTCTTCTATTTCTCCAATATGATCTCTCAGATGCCCTTTTATCTCGGGAAGGGACACTTTATCACGCTCAATGTATGATATCGCCTCATCTCCCCCCAAGTAATGCACATTTCTCCCATAATTGATGAACTCCCCGTTAATGTGAAATCTCACAGTGAGCATATCAACACTGTCCATACTGGAACACCTACAACACATAAAGAAGCCTCTCGATCATCATATTTCCATAGGTTTTTCAACTGACACCAGAACCCTATCTAACACCGAAAGCATTGCACACCAGAAGAATCAAACCAAAAAAAGAATCTCGGGCCTAAAGAAAACTAAATATCCAGCATAGCGCGTCCAAAATTGAAGTAAAAAAGCCTCTCGATCATCAGATTTCGACCAATTTCTCAACTGACACCAAAACCCTAACGAACACCCAAAGCATCAAGAACCCGAAGAATCAAACCAAAAAACGAGTCTCGGCCCTAAAGAAAACTAAAGATCCAGCATAGTGCACCTTAAATTGAAGTGAAATTGTCCCTCCATCATCACACATTACCATCAAGCGTTCAACTTCACGAAACCCTAACAAACACCCAAGCCGTTCGCAGAAATCTGTATCACAACACATTACACTAACAGAGGAAGGGGCCAACTAACCTCAAACACGACGTGGATCACCGGATTCCTCCCGTAAGCATCGCCTCGCACGCACCCGATCGTCAGAGCCACCGCTGGCTATTCTGCGAAGAGTCCAAGCGAGAGCGCACGGGAAGACAACCGAAGCGTCGGGGTTCAACTGGCCTAAAAAGTCACTCGGGTGGACCAGGTGCACCACGTCCCCTGCCACACAGCGCGCTGAGTCGGCCGAAATTGGCCACGTTAGCAAAACAGCCGCTCCAAACCGCTACGGGGGGTTATTTGACCGGATTTGACAAATTCAGGGGGTTAAATAACCGGTTTTGTAGTTCAGGGGGTAAACCAGACTTTTCTGATAGTTCAGGGGAGTAAACCGGACTTTTTCCATGGATTTTTTGGATCATCTATCTACCTACCTACTATATTATGAAGACGATAGGAAAAAAAGACATCACGCTTGCTCTCACGAGCTAATTACTATGTTAGTCGGAGCAAAGAGAGAAAAATATCAACACGGTCGTTGTAGGTCTAAATTATAACGGTGCAGATTTTTCATCTCAAGATTTAGACTCCATCTCACGTGTATTTGTTGGGTATTCGGGAGGAGGCTTCTCCGTGTACTCTTCGAGACAGACATGGAAACAAAACAGAGGGAAGCTAGTAGAAGGAATCATATTCATAGGGGTGAAAACAAATCGGATAGTTTCCAATCGATCCAGACGGAAACGGATTCGGATTGTCTCGGATCGGATTTTTCTTAGATAATTTTCGGATCGAAAACGAATTCGGATTTTTTTCGGAAACAAATACGGTAGGCATGCTATCCGGCGGATACGAATATGGATTATCTGGATATCCGGAATTTTCGAACAGCCCAGCCCACTGCCGACCGTTACCGAAAATCAAAACATTGAGGGAAATAGCAGGGAGGCGAGTGGCCAGCGACAGGGCGAGCTGAGCGACCGGTGGGCCGACGGCAAGTAGCCAGGCAGCGGTAGCGGGTCGAATCGCATGGACGCGCATGGGTGCAACGAGCCGGGAGGCCAGAGGGGAGGCACGGGCTGAGGGCCGGGCGAGGTGCGCCAGAGGCCGAGGCCACGCCGGCCGGGAGGAGGCAAGACCACGGGCGGCTGCAGGCGAGCACCAGCGGTGGCGCTTAGCACGGGCCGTGGGCCAAGGCGTCGGTAGCCAGGCAGCGGGAGTGGGTCGAAGCGCATGGAGGTGCACGGGTGCATCGGGCCGGGAGACCAGAGGGGAGGCAAGGGCCGAGGGCCGGCGAGGCAGCGTCGGCGGCTGGAGGCCATGCTAGCCGGGGAGGAGCTAGGTGTTGGGTCACGGGTAGGCTATGATAGCTACAAACAAAATTTTCTACCACGCAAAACCAGAAGCCATGCAAGTAGATGATCATAGATCGTTACCACCACCGTGAGCAATGCAGAAGAAGGGTTGGAGCACCGTCCAACGAAGAGTCGCGTCGATGTAGTGGTCGAGTCGATCGCTCCTCCAAAGAATGTCTGCGGTTCCTTGTGAAGATCGCGGATCGCCCTCAAGTGCAACAATCGTAGTAGCGCCTCAAGATCCACACGCCCAGGAAGGAACAACCGAACGCCGGTGCAAGCACCAAGTCGCACGGTGGAGCTCTCAAGAAGATGGCGGCTAGGGTTTTGGTGGTGTTTCACGATGCCTCCCAACGACTGATGCACCTCCTTATATAGTGCTCATGACGGATCCTATCCAACACGCCATTTAATCGATTCGTCTTGGTTTGTTCCAACCTGCTAAGTGTGTGACCCAGAGGTTCATGTGTAGTTCAGTTGTGAGTCGGAAACCGTTTTCGACCACAAGTCGAAGCGACTCCTAGCGAGCATATCGATTCCGAATACACACAAATTATATCGGACGAACCTTAATGCAATATGATCTACGACCAGGTCTTCATCACTTACGACTGTGTCCTATCTCAGATATCTGATCGTTCAGATGTGGTCACGACCATTCAGAACTCCTCACGACGTGTTACGACCACTCTGGATCACGCTCGACCGATCACGACTAGCTCAGATTTGCATACGACGATCACCAGAATCGCTCGACACGAGCGACCTACTCGTGTATACTCCCTTTGCCTCACGATGTCTGGTTGAACTCCAGGTGAGATGTTGTGTCATCCATGGACTGTTCAATACTTTCTCGATCGAGTATCAGATAACTTTACGTGGTCGAACACTTCGACTACTAGTGGCATGGCCATGCACTTTCTTTATCCGATCACAACGAGGGGCCCAGAGACATCTCTCCTGTTATGTTAGGAGGGGCAAATCCCATATCCGACTAGTCACATTCCTCTGCATGTTTCATAGCATACCCGAAAGCCACCTTTATAACTACCCAGTTACGGTGTAGCGTTTGGCAACCCCTAAGAGTGCTCTTACACATGTAGGAAACCATCTTGATCTCGTGTCTAAGGATTATACATCATCATTGCTTGAGACCAACTAATGACACATAGATTCATAACAATCTCAATTGTGCCTCAAGGTGGGTCTTATCCAACATCATGTTCTCTAACATGTGTCCATATTATTGGTTTGATATCTCCATATCTATGACTCGTAAAACATAGTCATCAACCAATACATATGCTAGTCTATTCATATGTGTCCTCATATGTTTACGACCAGGGATCGTGTAAGAATAATTATCGCAGAAATATAGAGTTTCACAACCAAGTCACATACTTGATAATAAATATTAACAATATTATTCTAGGAACAAGATAACACATTATCCAATGTCATGAACATAATGAAATATAATCATCTCTATGATTGCCTCTAGGGCATATTTCCAACACTAGGCGCATCGCGGGGCAGGCCAAAGGCGAGCACCAAGCGGCGGCGCTAGCACGCGGGTCGTGGCCCAAGGCGCAGGCCATAGGAGCGCGTAGCGGGCTAGTAGGCAAAGGGGGCGAGGCAACGCCGGGGCCAAGCCGAGAAGGGGCGGCGCCATGGCCATGGGGAGGTGAGCCAGAGAGGAGAGGCGCCATGAGGAAATTTGGACGAAGCAAACACAGGAGAGAGAGACGAGGGAGAGTGGAGAAAGAGAATGGGGAGAAGAAGCTAAGAGAAAGGGAGAAGATGAGTTGGCCTGGGAAGTGGGAACCATTCTACCGAGCATGGAGAAGATGAGTTGGCACAGGAACTATTCTATTTGGAGCCATTTGAGGAGAGAGAGGGTTCGAAATGAGTGCTTAGTGCTTGATCAGTTGTGGTATCTTTTTTCATGTGAGATGCTTGAATCATATCCAACAGTAAATCTATTTTTCAATACTTTTTGCAAGATTAAGCTTGTCATTGCAGACTGGTGTGATAGCCCTGATCCTATAATATCTTCTATGGCTCATTCCATGCAAATTAAGTATGATAAGTATAGGGAAAAGTCCAGCATGGTTGCTGAAAATATGAATAATTCATGAATGTTTGCATGAAACGAACTAGTTATATGTTTTTGTTAATTTATGGCATGCAATTTAAGGGGTTTTCATGTTCCGAACAAAATATCCGTGACCGTATTCATTTCGATTTGTATTCGCTCCGTATTCGTATTTGATATTATTCGCATCCGTATTCGTATCCGAGGTATCCATATTTGTATCCGCATCCGGGAAAAAAATATGAAAACAAATATGACAGAGACATTATCCATCCGTATTCGATCCATTTTCACCCCTAAATATTCATACTAAGACAACTGTTGCAAGGTGCCCCTGGTCGCATGGGTGACTCTAGAGGTGTCATACGAATCCTAGGGTATAACTACAAGCGCAGCGGGCTCGAGTTCACACGTGTGTGGTACGGTGAAGGGTAGTATTACATGGGATTAGTACATGCAGATTCTCGACTAGACCGATCTTGGTGATATCTGAGGAGTTCAACAAAGGTACATGAATTTTGTGTACTGATTGCCAGTGAACCTTGATGATGCTGGTGGCTCAAGAAGCGGGGAACCGTAGGTGGTGTGTGAAGACTACAACACAAAATGTGCTGTTTTGGAGGAAGACTACAACAGAAGACTTGCATGTTCGTCGGGCTGTTATTGTCAGAGACAGAGAGGGGTGTGTGCGGTTATTTCAAATACACAAAGGTACACATGTTGTATTTGCTACGACACATAGTCGAACATGGTGTATAGAGTCCCTAGTTGATAAGATAGGGCTCACATATCTGTATGTGAGACTTATCGACCAGAGAGTGATCTTGGTTTGTCCTGGTCATAATAGAATTTCCAACTAAGGGCATCTTCAATAGTGCCGTCTCTAATTTTGCTATATCAATTCCACGTCACCGAAAGACAGATTTAGAGGCAACACCTCCAATAAGTTGTCTCTACCATTCATGTCAAACTTATAATATTCCCACTCCTTCACCCCTCTCTCACATACACTAGTTGTTTTGTCTTGGTTTGTGTGTAGAGATGGTTGTTTGAGTAAGAGACGACTTCGCTTCTCTCTCATACTTCTCTCACTTCCACGTAGCATTTTGCTGACATAAAAGGGCTAACCGACGGCTGATATGGAACTATTGGAGATGGTTGTAACCTGAACTAGTCGGGGCAAGTATCTCCGACCAGGGTATACTGGAGAGCTTTTTTTTAGATAATGAAAGTACAACTCCTGACCTCTGCACCAACTAGGGATACACACAACTATTACACCACCATTAGCTAAAAGCTTAAAATAAAAAACGGTCAAAAGCCAGTAATGACAAACAAATTATCATGCAAAGGCTAGCCTAAAAAAACCACCTAGCCCCGCCTTTGGGACCAACCAGGAGATCGACCACACGCGAATAGCAGCTGCATAGCAAAGAGGTGATGATGGACCAGCCTCCGTAGCGACTCCTTCAAGAAGGAATACGACTCACATCGTTATCGTCGGATCCAACCAACGAAGGTTAGATCAAGAGTTTTCACTCCGAGGCTCAGGTACTGGTGCTCCAAAGCAACGCCTTTAAGAAGGTAACGCCGCTCAGGTCGACATTGTTGTCGGATCCAACCAGCGAAGGCTAGATCAAGAGTTTTCACCCCGGATCGAAGGTACCATCGCTCTAAGACCACATCTGTAGGACCGGAAAGGCGACTAGAGGGGGTGAATAGACGCTTTCTCTATTTTTCACCTCGATCGAACTCAACACTACTTTCACTCCAATAGCTATAAAAGCTATGAAGATCTGTATACATGCACAGCGGATGACCTGTGTTGAATCCGATCAAACCCCGAAGCAAAAGACCAAAAACAGCAAACTATCACACAAGACACACACATGACTAACGATGCAATAAACTAATCACCTAGTTTGGTCAACAACTAGTAGGCAAAGAACCAATAGATCAAGAGAGCAAAACACTTTTACATTGATGCACAAAGCCATCACGCACAAAGATGAGCCGACCGATGTTCCTCAGAGGTCCTTGCTCAAAGATTTGGCGCCCATCGTCAATCTTTGCCGCCAGAATAAGCTCTGCTTTTGCGCCCGCACCAACCAAACAGAGTAGATAAGAAACAGCAGCCAAGCAATAAAAAAAACTCAAACCCCCTTTCAATTAAACCAAGGACTCATACTAGTCATCTGATTCCATCAACGTGCAGCAACAGGTTGCAAACTCGCAAAAAGAAATTCACTAGAAGGCAGCCACAAAATGGAGATCGTCCGGTTGGGCGCCATAAGCGTCACCGAGGCCCCCGCTTTTCTCGACATCAAAACACACAGACACCAAGAATCAATTTGAGCGACACCGCCAGGATTCCAGATTCTACAGACGCAAAGATCCTATTTCTTAAGCGGACAAGCCGATGCTACCGACTTTCCGGTTTTACGCCGGCGAAGGCGACCCACAGGCTCAGATTTTTGGGAGCACACCTACAGCCGCACTAGCAAATAAATGAACCATCGCCAACAAAGAACAAGCCGCGCAAACTTATCTCTACGGCAAGACAGGCCGCCAAGAGGCTTTTATCTTTTATGGACTCTCAAAGCGAACAAGGCGCTAGATTTCCCGCATCAAAGGAGCAATCAAGACCACAAAGATCATATGCACTGTCTTCAAAGCAATAAAGAAAGCTAAACTCAAAGCCGCTGCAAGACTCATAATTTTTCTGCAGGGCACAGCATCGAGAGACAGCCGAATAAAAGAAACATCTTGACACAGCAAACAAGCAAACCGCCAGATCTACTCATTTTCCGCCCAGGAACCGGCCGCCGCCTACAGCAATTTGTCCGAATGGCCAGCACAGCAAAAATCAAATCTGATCCAAGCCGACAAGGAGCTCTGGAATCAAAACCAAAACTCAGTTGGTAGTTAAACTCAGAGATTCTCACGCATCAATGAGCAGTTGGCAGGAAACAAAACCAAACAGACATAACAAGCAGATTTTTTGGGAGAAGTCGGCGCCGCAGCCTCGATTTTTCCCTCGCTCTCGAGGATACAGCCGCCACTCATTTTCCAGGTATAAAGACAACTAGGAGCCGCCACAAAAGCTCCAATTTTTGTACCAGCGGCAGCAAACCCTAAAGTCCCAACTCCTGTTTCTTTTATAGGGCAGCCTCTAACCCTAAAAACCAAATGGGCTTCCGTTGAGGCCCAACAACAACGGAACACACACGCACGCAAATTAAAGCGCCATCTTCAATTCTCTTGACTTAGACCACTTCCTTTGCGCCGTCCCGCGCCGTGATTTAGCCAAAAGGTCACCAAGATGGTATTTGGTAAAATTACCAAAATACCCCTTCTCGATCTTTTCCGAAGACCGAGTCCAAACCTGTTGAAGCAATCACCTGCTTCGCCACGTGTAGGTTGATCAACGGCTCCATGTCGTCAAGTCTCTCCTGTCCGGATCCCACCGGCACCACTGAGCACTTGCAACGACTCCCACGCCGCTTGATCCAACCAGTCGCACCGAACTGCCCGTTCGATCATCCATATCCATTCTGCGCCACGCTTGAGTCACTTGACCTCACCCGGCATCCATGATCGTTCTGGACCTCAGCTCTCCAAGCTTAGTCCCGATCCACCTCGCCATTGACCGTCATTGACCTGCAAGCCACCTGCACAGCAATAGACAAGCAAACACGAATCCGGGAACAAGTTCTTCACAACTTGACTCACGTTAGCCAAAACATGCAATATGCAACACATATGCATTAACAAATATGGATATGACCTATCCCAAAATCAATTCACCACTTATATCAACATTCAAGACAAAAAGCGGTCGGACCCCACCGACCGACAGATCTCAAACTTTGTCGAAAACACTTGAAACTTCAAACCAAAAGCCACATTGCCAATTGTTTCATCATCCTAAGATCATGGGCATATCCCCATGATATCCACAATCTCCCCCTTGATGAACACATTGGCAATCTCTCAGAAAATGTAAGTTTGTGGTTTGAAAAGGAAAGAATTCGCAGTTTTCGCACCAAGGCACAACTTGGTCCATTAGCAAGAGAAAGCAATGGAAATGACCAAGCTGGCTTCAGAATAGTATAAACAAGTGAGATAAGGCAAAAGAAAGCACAAAAGCTTCCAATTCCAAAGAATCGACAAAAATCTCACTTAAGGTCCATAAGGAAGAACAATTATTCTATTTGACCTTAGATCATTGTGAGGCTTCAAGATTTGCAATTCAAGTTCAGAAAAGGCAATAAGATCAAAAGAAGAATGCAATATGAATGCTCCCCCTCACTATGATCATCTTTTTCAAATTCTCCATTTCTCCCCCTTACAAAACTACTCCCCCATAACCAAAAAGCTCTTTATTAACATTACATTTTCGCTATATCTTCTCCCCCTTTGACAATGGATTCATCAAGGAATCATCCCTTCCTCTCATCCAGAGATGACAAATGCACAAGCAAGGAAGAAGCAAAAGAAAGAGCATGCATGAAATGCAATGGGATGGCTTCATTTTTGTTTTGATTTTTCAATTTTTAGGTAAAAGAAGCTTTGGAGATTACTCAATTGAACAGGCTAGCATTTCTACCATTACTCAAGATACAACAAGCCTGACAAAGCTAGCAAGATCATGTTAAGACATATATAGCAAAGCTAGGCTAATGAGCTCAATATATCACATGTTGTTGGATTAAATTAAGCAATGCATCAAAATTAGCAAGTTCAATAACAGGTATCCTAAAGTGATAATCGCCTTGTCAGAATGTCAATGTAAGATTAAGAAGCTAGCAAAGACCATTTTAGAGACAAAGTCCTGAAATAAATCATTTAGCTCAATTTTTGTCAAAAGCCCAAATTTTCAACTATTTTTCATTTGCAATGAATATTCAAGTTGATTAAAGGTCTATCTTAGTAAAGAAGGTCCTAAACTAGGAGCCATCCACAACCTCTTGCTAAGCTTCAACTAATTTTGACAATTTGCATTTTTAGCCATGTGCTAGATCTCAAGCCTTGCCGCGACCATCCCAAGCAACAAAAGCTTAAAAGAGTGGTCTAGGTCATCCAAAACTCCCCCTGAGTTCATGCCTAGTACAATGGCAAGCCGTCTCATGAGAAAGGATTGGTGAGATCAGTTTTTTCGCACAAAAGAGATCATTTTTCATTTTGCACAAGGGCTGTTTTAGATTTTTTAATGAACTGAAAGCTCAAAGATGTTCAATTCTAGATTCCAGAGCTAACAAAGCAATTTTGACAGGACCAATGTCACAAAAGGATCACTAATTGTGCAACTAGCTAAAAGATCCACAAATTGCTATTTTCAGTTCAAGTTGTTTAAAAGTTCTAGCTCAATTAGCAAAGACATTGCTGCACATGTGAAAGCATGATAATTCTAGCAAGTCAAAGAACTAGATACAATCTTGAGCAAGAATTGAAATATTAAGCTCAAGAGGGTAATAAGCAAAGCTTCATTAATTAAAAGAAAGAAGCGGTAAAACTTATATTACAATGCATCTTTTTGGATTTTTCATATGTATGCAATAAGGTACAATGAGATGCACAAAAGACTTAAAAGCCTAAAAAGATCACAAGGATCAAAAAGATCCAAAGAAGATACCACTTGAAGAAGGTATCAGAAAAGATCCACACAAAAGTTCACATGAACAAGGAAAGTTCAGATGAACAAGAAAGGTTCAGAAAAGAACCAACTCCCCCTCAAACCAACCCATAGGGATAAATTATCCCTAACTTGCTTCTCAAGGTGGCAAATCTTGTTGGGTCAAAAAAAAAGCTTTGAGGGGAGATCTGCCAAAAGGCCTTGGACTCCACAAAAACTAGCACAAAGACCTCAAACACCACACGATCTCTAGGAAAAACAACTCGAAAAGCTAGAGAGCGAAACACCAACACTAAAAAGCTTACAGGCAACTCAAAAACCTGCTAACACTAGTGATTGGGAGACAAGCTCGACCTAGGCTGTGAGAAGAATGCATCCTAGCAAATCATGGGATAAGAAGAGTGCCTAGAAGGGACACGTGCTAGAACAGAGCCTCCTATCTACCCTGAACCCAAACAAACCCAACACCTGACACGAACCAGATGCAATGCAAGGTAGATTAGGGATACCATACACAAATGTAGGGTATAGAAGCTCAAACCTGAGTCCCACTACTTGGCAGTGAGATGTAGTCATGATAGATGAAGATCCAATCCTTGAAGCTTCAGAAGGTAGTTGCGCTCACCCATCATCCTCATCTCAAATTCCTTCGTCTCCGAGAAGTGATAGTCATCATTGAAGGCACAAATGAAGAAGAACCAACAGTTTGAAATCATGAATCACATGTTCTTCTTCTCAACTGAAAAGACTACACTAAAGAGACAGAAAAGTCTATGCCTTGGTACTGGGTTAGTGAAACAATATCTAGGGAAACAGTACCAAGACACATGACTAGTAAGGATAGCAGGAAATGATCCAAAACTCATACAAGCATATAATCAATAATTTAAGACATGAGCATGGAGATAGACAAGACAATTTCAGCACATGCTATCCAAGATATGATAAAGCTCAAACTATCCATAATCCACAATAAGGCATAGGAGCAAGCAAACAAGCACATAGCATATCACCCATCATATATACAGTCGAAAGTAAAGCATGCTAGTGAAAGCTATGGCAAGACTCATGCATCCACAATTAACAGTAAGGCACAATAACCATGTAAGCATAAAGCATGTTATAGAACAAGACATGGATAAAGAATGCTAACATGGATATCAAGTGAACATGTGGATACATACAACAAACATCAACACGAGCAAGATAAATCATGTACACAACAGCACAAGCTCATGATGACAAAACAGCTCACATAACTATGAAAATAATGAACACCAATATAGTACATGGATATATAAGCAAGAATCAACAGGAGCAAGATAATAAAGGAACAAGACATCACAAGCTCATGTTGACAAACCAAGCTTATACACCCATGGAAATAATGATCATCAATCTAGCCCATGGATACATAAGCAAGGTAAAGGCATGATAAAGGATATCAAAGAAGTAACACATGCCAAAAAGGTACAAGTGAGCACAAATATAAGCACAACATGCCAAGATTGAATAATCACGAAAGTAAATGCATGAAGGTATAAGATAGCTCACCAAACATATGAAGGCACCAATCATGAAAGCACATGCCTCCTGGAGGCCATCGTTGAGGTGGAGAACCATCAAGTGTCCCGATCATGTGATGAAGCAAAAAATCGGAATCTTTAAGTCCATGTTCTCCAACACGCGTTCTTGGTACCTACACATGAGAAAGGCAAGGTGTCCGAGTCTTGGGTCCCGAAGGGTTAGAGAGCGAATGCTTGGGAACCCAAACCTTGGACACACCACCACCAGAGGCAGTCGAACCATTATGTGAGTTAGCATGATGCAAATGATGGTCCATGCAAGAAGATCCAATCTCATCCTTGGAGGCATGCCGTGAGTAGACAACTCGAAGAGGAAAACGAGGTCCATCTCTAGAAAAGCGGCGATGGCCTTGCTTGAAAGCACCAAGATGAGAACTAACAGAAGCATCAAAAGAACTCACACAACCTCGCCGTGGGTGAGTACCTCGATGAACAAAACGAGGTCCACCTCTTGGACAACGGCGGAAATCCTGCCTCGGGGCAGCTCGTGGACCAAAACCAAAACTATGCAAACCATATCCACGGTGCTGTCCAACACTACTAGAAAAGGTGTCAAAGAAGCCATCAACAAAGCGAGTCTTCGTGCTTGGCTCTTTAGTGTGCATGTCATGAGAAAGACTATGCCCACTAGGAGACTTAGAAGCATGAGCTCGACGCAAATATTTTGCACACCGAAAACAGAAATCTACATGATGTCCATTCTTCCCACAAAATGAGCAATGGTGTAAAGGTCTACTAGTAGACACAGTCCGAGAGGACGAAGCACCATTATGGCTCAAAGAAGAAGTCCTAGAAGAACTAGCATCATGACTCATCCTCGTATTGACACTAGACCCACACATGCCATGAGAAAGGCTATGTGTGTTCCTAGAGGTACGACGACGCACTCGACGCTCATGTTTCAAATGGCGAAAGCAAAACTCAAGAGTGTGTCCATTCTTCTTACAAAAGGTGCAATGGTACTTCTCTTTTGAAGATTTAGTACCATTTGAGAGAGAAGCACCTTTGTCTCTAGAAATACGTTGGACAACACAAGAAGAGTCCGAAAGAGTCGAACTCACCAAAGAAGAGCTATCCAAAGCGATGCCACAAAAACCAACATCAAGTGACTCACGTTTAGCACAAAAAGACTCCAACTCTGAGTGCAAAGAAGCAAAAGAAATCTTGAGAACATCAATCTCGGAGTGAAGGCAAAGACAAGAGTCACATGATTTGGCGCTCATATCATCGCGCAAAGACTCAATCTCGCTCTTCAAAGAAATGTAAGATGTGCAAGAAATTAATGATGCATTTGAATTAAGCTTGCAGTTTAAAGCATCAATTTCAGTTTCTAGACAAGCACAATTCTTGCAAGAGACTAAACCATCCTTAAGCAATTTTTCATGTTCTAAGCACATGCTACAAGACCTAGCTTCAATTTCAATAATCTCAGCCCTAGCATTTTCTAATTGCTCAAGATGCATGGAATTAGTCAATTTAAGCTTCTCAATTTCAGCAAGCATGCCTACACAAGAATCACAATTATTTCTAGCCATAGAACTAAGATTGCCTATTTCTAACTTAGAATTGTCAAGCTCATGATGTAAGGCAATACAAGAATCACATGGCATAGAAGCATTTGATTTCAATAATTCATTTTCAGCTTTTAGGCATGCAAGAGAGTTATTCAGGTTCTCCATGTCTACAAGCAATGAATCATAAGCATTCATGGAGGTTTTCAATTTGGCAAGCTCATGAGACAAATCACCCTTTTCTCTTTTTAGCAATTTCATTTTCTTCCTAAGAGCATGTAATTTGTATTCATATGAAATCAAGCCATCAATGAGTTTTTCTTTGCTCACCTTGCTTAGCTTGAGTAGGGGATCGTCCTCGGAAGAATCATCATGATCATCCTCGAAATGCTCTTCATCATTCTCATCCTCAATCGCTGCTACACATACGCCACTGGGCTTCTTCTCCTCGGGCTCTAAAAGTGACTCATCCCTGAAACTAGGACAATCAAAACAAAAGGATTTGCCACAGATATCACAGGAGACTTCCTCCTCTATCGCCATTAGACTTATCATACATTCAAATGTCTTGTTACGACTAACACCATTGGTAAAAGAACCACGACAAGATGCAAGGAAGCGCTCACAAGTCCTCATATTTGTCGTCATGCTCAAAGATCAGTAAAGATCACAAAAGAGTAAACTTGGCTCTGATACCAATTGTAGGACCGGAAAGGCGACTAGAGGGGGGTGAATAGACGCTTTCTCTATTTTTCACCTCGATCGAACTCAACACTACTTTCACTCCAATAGCTATAAAAGCTATGAAGATCGTATCTGAGCACGGCGGATGACCTGTGTTGAATCGATCAAACCCGAAGCAAAAGACCAAAAAGCAACAAACTATCGCCGCCGCACACACGACTAACGATGCAATAAACTAATCACCTAGTTTGGTCAACAACTAGTAGGCGACAACCAATAGATCAAGAGAGCAAAACACTTTTTCCATTGATGCACAAAGCCATCACGCACAAAGATGAGCCGCATTGATGTTCCTTTGTAGGTCCTTGCTCAACACTATGCGCCCATCAGCTCGCCGCCATAAATAAGCTCTGTTTTTGCGGCCCGCACCAACCAAGCAGAGTAGACAAGAAACAAGCAGACCAAGCAATAAAAAACTAAAATCCCTTTCAATTAAACCAAGGACTCACACTAGTCATCTGATTCCATCAACGTGCAAAGAACAAAGTTGCAAACTCGCAAAAAAAAAATCACTAGAAGGCGACCACAAAATGGAGATCATCCGGTTAGGCGCTACAAGCAAATCACCGAGGCTCGCTTTCTACTGACATCAAAACACACAGACACAGCGCAATCAATTTGAGCAGTCACCGCCAGGGATTCAAGATTTAAAAGACGCAGCATCCTATTTCTTCGGGCGGACAAGCTGCTGCTACCAGCTTTCCTGTTTTTTGCCCAGCGCTGGAGGCAGCCACAAGGCTCAGATTTTTGGGAGCACACCTACAGCCGCACTAGCAAATAAATGAACCACTGCCAACAGCAACAAGCCACCACAAACTTATCTCTGCGGGTAGCATAGGATGCCGCCAAGAGGCTTCAGTCTTTGCGGGACTCTCTACAGGCGAACAAGGCGCTAGATTTCCCGCATCAAAGGAGCAATCAAGACCACAAAGATCATATGCACTGTCTTCAAAGCAATAAAGAAAGCTAAACTCAAAGCCGCTGTAAGACTCATAATTTTCTGCATGGCACAGCATCGAGAGACAGCCGAATAAAAGAAACATCTTGACACAACAAACAAGCAAACCGCCAGAACTACTCATTTTCCACCCAGGAACCGGCCGCCGCCTACAGCAATTTGTCCGAATGGCCAGCACAGCAAAAATCAAATCTGATCCAAGCCGACAAGGAGCTCTGGAATCAAAACCGAAACTCAGTTGGTAGTCAAACTCAGAGATTCTCACGCATCAATGAGCAGTCGGCAAGAAACAAAACCAAACAGATTACAGCCGCGCAGATTTTTTGGGAGAAGCCGGCCGCCGTAGCTCTAATTTTTCCTGTCTGCTCTCGAGGATACAAGCCGCCGCCACTCATTTTCCAGGGCAGCACAACTAGGCGCCGCCACAAAAGCTCCAATTTTTCTACCAGCGGCAGCAAACCCTAAAGTCCCAACTCCTATTTCTTTTATAGGGCAGCCTCTAACCCTAAAAACCAAATGGGCTTCTGTTAAGGCCCAACAACAACGGAACACACACGCACGCAAATTAAAGCGTCGTCTTCAATTCTCTTGACTTAGACCACTTCCTTTGCGCCGTCCCGCACCGTGGTTTAGCCAAAAGGTCACCAAGATGGTATTTGGTAAAATTACCAAAATACCCCTTCTCGATCTTTTCCGAAGACCGAGTCCAAACCTGTTGAAGCAATCGCCTGCTTCGCCACGTGTAGGTTGATCAACGGCTCCATGTCGTCAAGTCTCTCCCGTCCGGATCCCACCGGCACCACTGAGCACTTGCAACGACTCCCACGCCGCTTGATCCAACCAGTCGCACCGAACTGCCCGTTCGGTCATCCATGTCCATTCTGCGCCACGCTTGAGTCACTTGACCTCACCCGGCATCCATGATCGTTTTGGACCTCAGCTCTCTAAGCTTAGTCCCGATCCACCTCGCCATTGACCGTCATTGACCGCAAGCCACCAGACAAAGAATAGACAAGCAACACGAATCCGGAACAAGTTCTTGTAACTTGACCCACGTTAGCTAATACATGCAATATGCAACACATATGCATTAACAAATATGGATATGACCTATCCCAAAATCAATTCACCACTTATATCAACATTCAGCACAAAAGCCGGTCAGACCGCCGCTGACCTGACAGATCTGAAACTTTGTCGAAAACACTTGAAACTTCAAACCAAAAGCCACATTGCCAATTGTTTCATCATCCTAAGATCATGGGCATATCCCCATGATATCCACAACATCACAGCACAACCTCATCACTAGATCCAACCAATGAAGGCCAGATCGCCAAGATAACGTCCGCAACATCCCCAATGGCCAACCGCTGCCAGCACCAAGGAAGACGATGTCCACCGCAGCAAGCATCGGCCGGTTAACAACCGTCTACTAAGGAGGAGTCGAGCACCGCACAAGGCACCACCACCGAGCCGTCGCGATCTCTACCAACCACGCCAAATCTGGATCTGCACCGCGCCACCTCCGTCGTCATGCCATCGACGAAGCCGCACCGCCGGAAGAAGCCGATGGAGAAGGGCTCGGGATCGCCACGCCCGAGGACAAGTCGGCGGAGAAAGGCCCCAAATCCAACCCCGACGAAAGTCTAGAACGTTGGAAATCGGCGGACAGACGTCGGACGTTGGGAGCGCGATGCAGATTAGGCGCCACCACTTAGAAGAAGAAGCCCCGCCGCTGCCGTTGGCCGGCCAGTGGCCGCTAACAGCGGCGAGGAGAAAGGGAGGAGGAGAGGGAGGCTTCTTTGGTTGCGGCTAGGGCTTTTTTTTGTTTGGTGGCGGCTAGTGAGCACTGGAGAGCTATTATATTACTATTATCTACAATAAATATTATCGATAAATAGCTATATTAATTAAGGGTTATTCAACCCTCGTCAGTACCGTGTTAACAAAACAAGAAGATTTACAACGCCACGCTGTGGAGTTTTTCTCAGAACTTAACCGATCCAGAGCTGGTTTCGCAATTTGTACCTGAGAAAGTAAATGGGCACACGAATGAGATGCTTTGTGGCCCATTTACGGAGGAGGAGGTGACAAAAACTCTTTTTATGATGGCACTGAATAAGGCACAGGTGCTGCTTGTTTCACTGTGGGTTTCTATCAAAAACATGCTGTTTTGGATTTTCTCAATGGGGTATTATGCCAGAGGAGGTGAATAGGTCTGTTATTGTGTTATTCCCGAAGTTAAACAAGCTCAAGAGCTGACACAGTTTAGACCTATTTCTCTTTGTACTGTGCTCTATAAAATTGCGTCCAAAGTAGTAACAAACAGGCTAAGATTGGTACCGGATGATTTGATATCGGAGGAACAAAGTGCATTCGTGCCGGGGAGATTGATCACGGACAATGTGCTAACAATGTGTAATTAAATACGGATACGTAATTAATTACCAGCAATTCATTACTACCATGCTTACCATTGTTAAACCGTATGTTCATTACCACTTAATTACTTATAACTATCTATTTTGCACTAAATTACTTATGTCTAACTAATTGCTAGTAAACTGATTACGATCGATTAATTCTGCTAAATAAATTATGAGTAGTTAATTTTACTCATTTAATATGATGATTGATAACCACTAAACTAATTATTTACCACTAAACTAATTAATTACGACTAAACTATCTAATTATGACTAATAAATTAGCACTAAACTAACTAATTATCTTGATTAATTACCACTAAACTAGCTAATTATGATTTATTAATTACCACTAAACTAGCTAATTACGATTAGTTAATTACCACTAAATAAATTACGAGTAGTTAATTTTCACTAATTTAAGATGCCGGACTGATAACCAATAAACTAATTACGACTAATTAATTACCACTAAACTATTTAATTATGTTACGTTCTCTGAGTTCTCAGCAACGAGCGTGAGAACGAGAAGCAAAACACAATTGAGATAAGCGATGAACGACTACGAGAGTTCAGTATTTATAGCTAAGCGAAGGAGGAGCCGTTGCGTTCGTACCGGGAATTCCGGATGTGTTGTCTATGTGCAGAACTGTGGGCAAGGGGGAACAGCTGTGATGGGCGACAGATGTTGCAGACGAGGTAGCACGGGCGGTGGGAAAAGTGGCCACTGCACGGTGGCCATGCGGATTTTCCTCCTCCGAATGATAGAATGGACTGGATGCCTGCGGTTTTTTGTTTCTCCTGAGAATCGGATCGGACTAGTTTCCACGTGGCGGGAGGGGGAGGACCGGCGGGAGGGAGGGCCGTGCGGAGGGGGAGGGGAGGGCACACGGTGGTGCAGGAGGGGCACATCACTGTGTGGAAGGGCCACCGCACGGTGGCCGTGTAGCATGCTACTGACTTCTGAAAACATCCAGCTAGAACAAACGTATGGGCTATTAAGGACTATATAAAACCTTTGCTTATCCTCTTATCTTTATTCTTTCATCATTGTCCGGCCGGCAGCAGAGGGGCCATATATAGCAAGTGCTGGAGAAGTAGGAGTACTGAGAATTCTTTTGCTGCAAGTTGCTTAGCGTCCTTTGGTTCCTTCCAACAATATTGCTGAACACCCTACCAGCAGAGGCTCACATGGAAGCCGCAGATGAGGAGAGGCCACTGATTCATTACCTGCCTCCACAGGTGCTATTTCACTACCTACCATGACACCTCTTGTCCATGTAGGTCACAATATATTGCATCTCCATCTTCGTCTTTAATTTACCTAAAAGAAACCAACAAAGGAGCTTTTTGTGAAAACAAAGAGCCGCCCCTTGTTGTTTAGCGATTCTATGCAATATTTAAATTTAAAATTTGCGTAATCAAATTTACTATCGGTATTGTTGTTCAGGATGAAGTTTCACAATACACAAGTGATGGAACAGTTGATATTAACAAACAGCCTGCTCTGAAGCGAGGTACAGGGAACTGGAGAGCATGCTTTTTCATTTTAGGTAGTGCACAAAATTATATTCTTCTTGATGGTCTTCATTTTCCCTGTTTATTTAACCTTCAAAATTAACCTATTGACGAGTCTTGAACATGCATTAGGTGCTGAATTTAGCGAATGCCTCTGTTTCTTCGGGGTCGCAACGAACTTAGTCACCTACCTCACGAGTGTGCTTCACGAAAGCAACGTTGATGCTGCGAGAAGTGTCTTTTTGGATCGGCAGTTGCTTCTTCACACCACTTATTGGAGCCTTCTTGGCTGACACATATTGGGGAAGATACTGGACAGTAGTGATTTTCCTCTCAGTTTACACCGTCGTAAGTGCAACAAGCAAAATATTAACTGATCGATCTAATCTGCACCTTGTGTTACCCGCAATTCTGAATAATTCCGTTTTGTCAGGGGATGCTCATTATGACATTATCGGCATCGCTTCCATTGCTCCTTCCTTCTTCCTACAATGGTGATCTTCATCGTGTTGCGGTGTACCTAGGACTCTATCTTGTCGCCCTTGGGACTGGAGGCATCAAGCCCTGCACTACGGCCCTTGGAGCTGACCAGTTTGACAGTGCTGATCCAGTGGAGCGGTTCACAAAGGGCTCCTTCTTCAATTGGTACTATTTCTCGATCAACATCGGCTCCCTGCTGTCGGCAACCGTGCTTGTCTGGGTGCAGGACAACATAGTGTGGGGGGTCGGGTTTGTTGATGTATTTTCACTACACTGTAATTTTTTTCGACTGTTTTAGTTCTGCTTTGCACGTTCAGCCGTAGAAGTAGCTTAGTGCTCTGCATGTTTCTGTTTCTATTTTCAGTGGCCGATTCTTTCGGATCATGGAGCCACTAATCTGCATGTAACTGATTCATGGAATCAGCCAGCAATAAAAGGAAGAAAAAGCGAAAATGCATGATCGGTTGGCGCGCGCAAATGTGCGTTTTCATTGTTGTTTCTGAACTCTACTGGTTTTTACTGTAGCCAATACGAAACAGCCGAACTCTGAATCTTTCTTCAGAGTTCTTGCAAATTCAGTAGTTCTGTTGTCATTTGGTATCAGAGCCCGGTGATGAAACTGGCAACGATGCCACGCGGTTCGAGATCAGCGTCACCTCCATCCATGACACCCTCTGGTAGCAGCGGCCGTCGAACGGTGGTACTCGGCGACGGCCAGGACATAGTGGTGCAGACGGCGCCAAAGGAGGCTGGGGTCTCACTTCGCTATCCGACTCTCTCACGCACCAACTACCACGAATGGGCTCTCTTGATGAGGGTCAATCTCCAGGCTCAGGGAGTCTGGGGAGCGATCGAGCCGGGCGGCGCCGAATACCGCCTGGACTGGATGGCTCTAGCCGCGATTCTACAGGCCGTCCTACCGGAGATGCTCGCTTCGTTGGCGGCAAAGAACACAGTGAAGTCGGCGTGGGAAGCCATCCGCACTATGCGAATGGGCGGCGACCGAGTTCGGGAGGCAAGAATGTAGACGCTGCGTCGTGATTTTGGGGACATTTGCATGAGGGATATAGAAACAGTAGATGATTTTGCTATGCGCCTAACTGGGCTGGTGAATCATCTACGTTCTCTGGGAGATTCCCTGGAGGAAGGGGAAGTGGTCAGGAAGTATTTGCGGGTGGTCTCGCCGAAATACTCCCCCAGGTGGCCATTCCTATTGAGCAGTTCCTCGATCTTGACTCTTTGTCGATCGAGGAGGTGATTGATAAATCTAAAATCCGTAGAAGATCGATGGGACACTGATCAAGGTGGAGATGGTGGATCCCGGCTCCTTCTCACGGAGGAGGAATGGGCGGCTCGGTCCAGGAATAAGAATCCTGGATTGTCTTCCTCAACTGGAGCCAAAGGTCAGGGACCAAGCCATAATCAAGACCATGCCAAGTATAGTGTCTAGCCCAAAGGGAACCCCGATGGGAATTCTTCTACAGCACCAAGATTCAAGCGCGACAAGTCTAAGGTAAAGTGCTTCAATTGCAATAATCTTGGCCATTATGCAAGGGACTGTCGCAAACCTCGTCGAAAGCGCAAAGAACAAGCTAATCTGGTGCAGGCTCAAGAAGAGGAACCATAACTGCTTATGGCATAGGTGTGTGCTATTGCCGAAGTCAATGAAGAAGCTCCTGGAGATGTGATTCTCAATACAGTGCATGCACAAGTGAATCTTGGACGTGCAGAAGAGAAAAACAATGGTGAGTGGTACCTTGATACCGGGGCCACGAACCATATGACTGGTTCAAGGGAGAACTTTGTCGAGCTTGATACTTCAGTGAAAGGTTCAGTAAAATTTGGAGATGGCTCCGTTGTTGACATTTGTGGAAGAGGGACTGTGATGTTTTCTTGTCAAAGCGGTGAGCATCGGACTTTGACCAATGTTTACTATATACCCAGGCTACGAAGCAAGATCGTGAGTCTCGGTCAGCTCGATGAGCGTGGCTGCCAAGTCCTCATCGAAGACGGCGTACTCTGGATACGTGACCAGCAAAGAAGACTTCTAGCCAAGGTAACAAGAACAAGTGGTCGCTTGTATTTGCTGAATCTTAATTTGGCAGAGCCCATATGTCTGGCGGCGAGGTGCACAGAGGAGGTGTGGCGTTGGCATGCTCGCTACGGCCACCTAAATTTCCATGCGCTTCGCAAGTTGGCACAACAAGGCATGGTGCGTGGGCTGCCAAACATTCAGGCAGTGGAGCAAGTCTGCGATGGTTGCCTTGTGGGGAAACAACGCTGGGCATCATTCCCACATGAGGCTAACTATCGTACTGAGAATTTCCTTGAACTGGTACATGGTGATTTGTGTCGTCCGATCATGCCGGTTACGCCGGGGGGCAAGAAAATTTTCTTGCTTCTTGTGGATGACCTCACTCGCTTCATGTGGATATCTCTGTTGAGGACCAAGGATGGAGCAGCAGAAGCCATCAAATAGGTCCAAGCTGTAGTAGAACTGGAGAGTGGTGCCAAACTCAAGGTGTTCCGGACGGACAGAGGAGGAGAATTCACCTCTGCGGATTTCGGCTGGTACTAGGCAAATCTGGGAGTCAAGCGTCATCTAACGGCACCATATTCTCCACAGCAGAATGGTGTCGTCGAGCGGCGAAATCAAACAGTGGTCACAATGGCAAGGAGTCTCTTGAAGGCCAAAGGAGTTCCTGGTCGGTTTTGAGGAGAGGCGGTCACTACAGCTGTCTACATTTTGAATCGCTCTCCAACACGCAGCGTCGACGGCAAGACACCTTTTGAGGCGTGGTATGGAAAGTGTTCGAATGTGCATCATTTCCGTACATTTGGCTGCCTGGGATATGTCAAGGTGGTCAAGCCGAGTCTCAAGAAGCTGGATGATAGGAGTACCCCTATGGTATTCATTGGGTACGAACCCAGATGCAAAGCCTATCGTATGTTTGGTCCAGCTCATGAGAAGCTTCATATTTCCCGGGATGTGGTATTTGATGAGGAGGCTAGATGGGACTGGAATGCAACGGAGCAAGAAGACCCAACAAATGCATTGTCAGGTGATGGCTTCACTGTTCAGTATATTTATCACTCACTTGCAGGTGACCAACGTGGTGATGTCCCGGTTCATGGGAGTGGCTCTGAGTCGTTGTCTCCAACGCCGAGTCCCTCACCCGATGATGGAGTGCTATCACCGGCGTCGGTTCAAGGGACGTCTTCACCACCAGTGCCTGCTGTAATCACACCTGGGGGAGTGAGGTTTGCGACTCCACCAAGTGTATCATCTTCTACCGCATCAGAAGGACCACAGCGCTATCGCTCACTGGAGAATCTCTATGAGAACACCACTGTATATGAGCTAGCTGATTCCTTCAGCGAGCTCTGTCTCATTGCAGCTGAGGAACCCGATTCATTCACTGAAGCTGAGAAGCACAAGTGTTGGAGGCAAGCAATGCAAGAGGAAATGAGTTCCATTAAAGCTAATGAGACTTGGTGCCTAGTTGACCCTCCTGCAGGCCACCGCCCAATAGGTTTAAAATGGGTTTTCAAGGTAAAGAAGAATGCTCAAGGAGAGGTGGTGAAGCACAAGGCGCGTTTGGTGGCGAAAGGATACGTGCGGTAGCAGGGCATTGATTTTGAAGAAGTTTTTTGCTCCGGTTGCACGAATGGAGACAGTCCGATTGATGTTAGCTCTAGCAGCAAGAAAAGAATATGAAGTGCATCATATGGATGTGAAATCCGCTTTCTTGAATGGTGAGCTTCAAGAGGAAGTGTATGTGTGCCAACCGCCGGGGTTTGAGGACAAGAACAATGGCCATAAGGTGCTGCGGCTCAACAAGGCGTTGTATGGGTTGCGATAGGCACCAAGAGCTTGGTATACTAAATTGGACAACTGCCTCATTTCGCTAGGTTTTGAGCGAAGTCCTTCGGAGTACACGGTGTATAGAAGAGGTATCAATTCATCTTGCCTGCTTGTTGGAGTATATGTTGATGATCTTTTAATTGTGGGCTCACACAAGCAAGAGATACACAAGTTCAAAGGTGAGATGAAGAAACTGTTCAATATGAGTGATCTGGGACAGCTCAGCTATTATCTTGGAGTGGAGGTACACCAAGGGGTAGATGGGATCACTCTAAACCAATCTGCATATGCCCTGAAAATATTGGAGAAGGCTGGCATGGCAGATTGTAACTCGTGTGAAGTTCCCATGGATTCAAGAGTCAAACTGAGCAAGGTGAGTAAACATTCTCCAATTGATGTTACTCTTTACAGGAGCATAGTCAGCAGCCTGAGGTATCTTATTCATACCAGACCCGACATTGCATATAGTGTGGGGTATGTGAGCCGGTTCATGGAAGCGCCCACAACCGAGCATATGGCTGTTGTTAAACAGATTTTGCGCTATGTAAAGGGAACAAGGACTCTTGGTTGCTGTTATAAGAGATGTCCTGAAGATGAATCTAAATTGGTTGGTTTCAGTGATTCTGATATGGCCGGAGACTTGGACGATCGGAAAAGTACAACTGGAGTGCTATTCATGTTAGGGAGTGCCCCAGTCAGTTGGCAATCACAAAAGCAGAAAATAGTTGCACTGTCGACTTGTGAAGCGGAATATATTGCAGCTACAACTGCTACATGTCAGGGAGTTTGGCTTGCTCGGGTGCTTACTGACATGGTGAAGAAGGAGCCTGGAAGCATCAAACTTCTAGTGGATAATAAGTTGGCCATTGCTGTGTCCAAGAATCCAGTCCTACACAACCGAAGCAAACATATTGACACACGCTACCATTTCAGTAGGCAGTGTATTGAGGAAGGGAGGATTGAAATTGATTTTGTCAGATCTGAGTTTCAGCTAGCAAATGTTCTGACAAAACCAACTGGGAGAATAAGGTTCTAGGAGCTGCGAAGCAAGCTTGGCATGGTGGAGGTGCAGTGAAAATAGGGAGTGATTGTTGATGTATTTTCACTACTCGTAATTTTTTCATTGTTTTAGTTACGCTTTGCACGTTCGGTAGTAGAAGTAGCTTAGTGCTCTGCATGTTTACATTTCTATTTTCGATGGCGATTCTTTGGATCATGGAGCCACTAATCTGCATGTGGCGATTCATGGAATCGGCCGGCAATAAAAGGAAGAAAAAGCGAAAATGCATGATCGGTTGGAGCTTGGCGCAAATGTGCGTTTTCATTGTTGTTTCGAACTCTCTGGTTTTATCATGTCTGAAACGAACGAACTCTGAATCTTTCTTGAGTTCTTGCAAATCGATGAATTCTCTTTGTCATTTGGTATCGAGCAGTGATGAAGCGCTTAGCGATGCCACGCGGTTCGAGATCAGCGTCACCTCCATCCATGACACCCTCTGGTAGCAGCGGCCGTCGAACGGTGGTACTCGGCGACGGCCAGGACATAGTGGTGCAAACGGCGCCAAAGGAGGCTGGGGTCTCGCTTTGCTATCCGACTCTCTCACGCACCAACTACCACGAATGGGCTCTCTTGATGAGGGTCAATCTCGTGCTCGAAGTGCAGGGAAGCGTCAGCCGGCGGCGCGAATACCGCTCGGTGGATGGCTCTAGCCGCGATTTCTGAGCCGCCCCACGGAGATGCTCGCTTCGTTGGCGGCAAAGAACACAGTGAAGTCGGCGTGGGAAGCCATCCGCACTATGCGAATGGGCGGCGACCGAGTTCGGGAGGCAAGAATGTAGACGCTGCGTCGTGATTTTGGGGACATTCGCATGAGGGATACAGAAACAATAGATGATTTTGCTATGCGCCTAACCGGGTTGGTGAATCATCTACGTTCTCTGGGAGATTCCCTGGAGGAAGGGGAAGTGGTCAGGAAGTATTTGCGGGTGGTCTCGCCGAAATACTCCCCCAGGTGGCCATTCCCATTGAGCAGTTCCTCGATCTTGACTCTTTGTCAGTCGAGGAGGTGACTGGTCATCTAAAATCTGTAGAAGATCGATGGGACACTGATCAAGGTGGAGATGGTCGATCCCGGCTCCTTCTCACGGAGGAGGAATGGGCGGCTTGGTCCAGGAATAAGAATCCTGGATTGTCTTCCTCAACTGGAGCCAAAGGTCAGGGACCAAGCCATAATCAAGACCATGCCAAGTATAGTGTCCAGCCCAAAGGGAACCCTGATGGGAATTCTTTTGCAGCACCAAGATTCAAGCGCGACAAGTCTAAGGTAAAGTGCTTCAATTGCAATCATCTTGGCCATTATGCAAGGGACTGTCGCAAACCTCGTCGAGAGCGCAAAGAACAAGCTAATCTGGTGCAGGCTCAAGAAGAGGAACCATAACGGCTTATGGCATAGGTGTGTGCTATTGCCAAAGTCAATGAAGAAGCTCCTGGTGATGTGATTCTCAATACAGTGCATGCACAAGTGAATCTTGGACGTGTAGAAGAGAAAAACAATGGTGAGTGGTACCTTGATCTGGGGGCCACGAACCATATAGTGAGTTCAAGGAGAACTTTGTCGAGCTTGATACTTGATGAAAGGTTCGATAAAATTTGGAGATGGCTCCGTTGTTGACATTTGTGGAAGAGGGTGTGATGTTTTCTTGTCAAGCGGTGAGCATCGGACTTTGACCGATGTTTACTATATACCCGAACTCTGAAGCAAGATCGTGAGTCTCGGTCATTTCGATGGCGTGGGCGCAAGTCCTCATCGAAGGCGGCGTACTCTGGATCGTGACCGAGAAAGAAGACTTCTAGCCAAGGTAACAAGAACAAGTGGTCGCTTGTATTTGCTGAATCTTAATTTGGCGAGCCCATATGCAGCGGCGAGGTGCACAGAGGAGGTGTGGCGTTGGCATGCTCGCTCTGACCACCTAAATTTCCATGCGCGCAAGTTGGCACAACAAGGCATGGTGCGTGGGCTGCCAAACATTCAGGCAGTGGAGCAAGTCTGCGATGGTTGCCTTGTGGGGAAACAACGCTGGGCATCATTCCCACATGAGGCTAACTATCGTCTTCGGCCAGACCCAGGCACGGCCCAAAGCCCGTCGTGCCGGAGTCGTGCCGTGCCAGCCCAAGCCCAGCCCAAAGTAACTATAGACGGCGGAGGTGGAGGCGGCGATGGCAGCGGCAACCGCCATCTTCATTCCTCTCGTGCCCTCCTCATTAAAAATCTAGTTAAAATTGAATTAATTGCATTCTCCTACTAACATGTAGTGGTTCTCCCGACACCGGTTACTCCCTGTCTCCTATCTTTTTTCCCCTGATTCCCTCTCCCTGTCTCTCTCGATTTGAATGAAAGCCACGGTTGCGAACATTGCTAATGACCCATACACCCGCCACACACTATCTCCCTCTATCTTTTTTCCCCTGATTCCCTCTCCTTGCCTCTCTCGATTTGAATAAAGGCTACCGTTGCGAACGTTGCTAATGACTCATACACCGATCACTCGATGTCCCACTCTATCTTTTTTCCCTTGATTTCCTCTACTTATCTCTCTCAATTTAAAACAAAGCCAAACAATTGAGTCTCTAATGCGCATCAGACCATCAGTGCATGTGGCCTTGTGCGTAGGGCCCCCATCTCCCCCCTGTCTTGCTTTCTCTCTCCTCCCTATCTTCTCACGGGTCACAACAGAGAGCCTTCCTGGCCATTTCCTTCTTTCTCATTGCTTTGCTTCTTTCCTTAATTTCTCTACCTCATCTCCATTTCCCATGTTTTCTTGCTCCTAGAGTCCTGTTCGAAAATATTTGGCTCCAGGCTCTTCTTCATTTCCTCCTCTCCCCATTCCTCCTCTCCTCCAATGCTTCTCCCTGGTTTCCCTTTGATTTGGCCGAAGCCTTCCATGGCGCCACCTTCCTCCTGCTGGCATGGCGCGGTGGCGCCTAGCGCCGCCGCCGCCGCCATCGCGCCGCCGCCGTGCCCACTCCTGGTTCGGCCACCCGAGCTCTGGCTCCTCGCGCCTCCCTTGGTTGCGCGCCTCCTGGCTTCGCTCTGCTGCTGCGTTAGGCGTGTTAGCGGCGATCTGGGCGGGGCAGCGGCGAAGTGGCGATGAGGCCGAGGCGGATGGCAAGCGGGAAAGCGGCAGGCGAGGCGAGGGCGAGGCGAGCGAGTGGCGTGCGAGGCCACGAGGCGAGAGCTAACGAGGTCGAGGCAACCACGGGGAGGCGAAGGCGGTGCTCACCGTGCCGCCGTGCGTCTTGCGGCCCGAGCACGCACGATTTGCGGGCCGTACCGTCTGCTTTCGGCGGGCGATTTTCGAGCCCGGCGCCCACCGTCCATGCCGTGCCAGCCCAGCCTGCCACGTGTCAGGCCGTGCCGTGCTTGAGCCGTGCCGGGTCGGTCGGGCCTCGGGTTGGCCTGAAAAAGTACGGCCCGACTCCCAGCTCTACACGCATCTGTACTGCGCACAGGAGTTGGCTAACCGAAAGGAGATAAATTAGGAAACTTTGTTTGCGTGATTTTTCTTTTTGAGTTCGACTTGTAAGACGTGTACGTAGAAGTCCGATTTGACCTAAAGGCCGAACAAGGAAGTCCATCGGCCTATTTAATCTGTTAAGCATTATTGTAACGGAGGACGACGGATATGAATCTATTATTTTGAGAAAGAGCTATACGCTTGTTCTTCCTAGGGTTTGACACACAGTGCAACCTCGAGGGGAATTGGGTGTTCTCAACCCCGTTGTTCTTGTGATTCCTTGTGTTTTGCAGGAGTAGCGACACGTCTACTTTGTGTGGTTAGGTAGACGGGATCATGAGCGTGTGGTTGGGCGAATTCTTTTGTCGCAGGTTGCTGTTTTGACAGTGGTTGGCGCCATCGGTTCATCAGGTTGCACGGATCCAAAGTTATCAACGATCCTACGTCGTGAAGATCGGGCATTCCCCCGCATCAATGTTGGGTATTGATATTATTTGAGACGTGTGGTGTGTGTGGACTAATGTCGGTCAAGTTAGGAAGAACTTGTGCTAGGGAAATATGTTGTTTTGGTCTTTGCATGTGCAGGGTAACTTGGAGGCGATCGTGGTCTACAGCGGTGACCGGGAGATGGCTTAATGCAAAGTCATGGTCCAGAGGGTTGAGGATGCTGGAGGAGCCGGTCGAGCTCGAGTTGGGGCGCGTGGAGATCAAAGATGAATGATATGTGTTGGAGCTACGGAGGTACGGTCCGGAGGCTACGACATGTGACAATTTTGGGATGTCCAAAATTTGTTGTGTAATCTAGTGTAAAAGCCCACGTATTGGGCCTTAGGACTTTTGGGCCGTACATGGGTATTTAGGTGACCTTGTGTATCACGTATAGGTTTTGAGGACTATTTATGTTGGAGGTTATTAGAGCCGGAGGGGGCACCGGCTATTAGGGTTTTTTTCCAGAAAATTTGGTAGCGGCGGCAGCGGTTCACAAAGGGCCAGCGGTTTGAGGTGATTAGGTGTGGCGGCTTTTGGTTGCTACGGCGTGATCTCTAGAGAAAGAACACAAGGCGCAGGACCATGTGCTACATGCGATAGATCTCTTTGCTATTGATGTGATTGAGAAAAAGTGTTGGATATTGGCATGCTGTGAGAAACACCAAGAAAAAGTTTTTGGCTGATTGGGTGATTAAATGCTTGAGGTGACGCATGCTTTTGCTGATCTTTTTGGTGTTAGTTTGATGCTATTGACTTGCGGTGGTGCTAAGGGCTGCTAGATGTTGATCACGTTTTGGGGTCTCTGTACATGAGACTTTGGGGCTTGACGTGAGTGCATGTGGCAACCGTACACGACAGAATTTTGATAGCAGCAGCTTGATTGCTTCGGGAGAGCTGTGTCGACGGCTGTTTGCACTCGACATGTGATTAGGTGCGTGTGGCGGCTGGTCTTTCTCTGCACGTGGACGTGAGGGCTCTCGGCTGTAGGCGACGCCAAACGCTAGTTGTGGCTTGTTTTTCTCACGGACAGTAGAATTTTTAATTGAAGTCATCTACAATTATTCACCCCCCTCTGATTGTCATTAACGATCCTACAGCCGCTATTGTACTACCATCGTCGGACGAGAAAGGCATGAAGGCGCATATGAGCCCGTGGAGGCTCTGCACCATGTCTCAGGTCGAGGAGCTGAAGATGCTGCTGCGGATGTACCCCGTCTGGGCATCGCTGCTCATCTTCTTCGCGGTCACCGCGCAGATGTCATCGACGTTGATCGAGCAGGGCATGGTCATGGACAACCGCGTCGGCCCGTTCACCGTGCCGCCGGCCTCCCTCTCCACGTTCGACATCATCAGCGTCCTCGTCTGGGTCCCTGTCTACAACGCTGTGTTGGTGCTGCTAGCACGGCATGTCACCGGCAATGACAGGGGCTTGTCGCAGCTGCAGCGCATCGGCGTCGGCCTCGCGGTGTCCGTGGTCGCCATGGTGTACTCGGCACTGGTCGAGACGAAGTGGCTGGCGGCCTCAAGAGCCGGTGGCGGCCTGGGCATCATGTGGCAGGCGCCGTCCTTCTTCGTGTTGGGCGCGGCGGAGGTGTTCTCCACCATCGGCATGGCGTCGTCGCGTCGGCCACGGCGCGAGGCGGCACCCCTGGGTGGATCCCGGCCAACCTCAACGAAGGGCATCTGGACTATTTCTTCTGGATGATGGCTGGTCTTAGCGTGCTGAATCTGCTGCAATTCCTGCACTGCTAAAGAGTCCACACAGCTTATTGACACCCCAAATTGTGGGAATGGACCATGTCATAGACGCATGTGGGTAAAATCTGAAATACATCTATCTCATGAGGGCAAATTCTGAAATCCCCCCAAATTGTGTGTATATTTTTAATTTATTGGCTAAAAATGTACTCACTCCATTTCTCTATGCTTGTCTAGATTCTCAACACATTTGTGTGAGATTCTCAACAAGTTACAAAACACATTTGCCAACTTTTAGAATCACACAACAAATTGCACTTCCCTTCAACTCAATTTGCAAAACACATTTGCCAAATTGACGCGCGATGCAAACAAGGATTCAAGTGAGATTCTCAATAAGTTGCAAAACACATTTGCCAACTTATATAATCACACCACAAGGAATAAGGTACATGGATTTAAACTATTTGCAAAACACATTTGCAAACTCAAGTCGCATGCTGCAAGGATTATCCATGAGCCACAACTATTTGCAAAACACATTCGTAAATATTGGCAATATGTTAAGGTGAGCTAGAGCAAACATAATGAGCTATCAACACATGACAAACTCAAGCTACTAGTCAAGACCCCTCTTAATAGTACGGCAACCTATACTAGCAATCCGGTTTCCCAACCAAACACCGAGACCGGTAAAAGACTAGGAACACATCTTTAACCCTAGCTAGTCATACATTTGTCTTGAGCAACGACTTGAATGATCATCAACACATGATGAGCTCTTCACTTGACCTCCATCAACACATGATGGATCTTCACTTCGGGATCTTGACTTGATGCTCATCAACAAATGATGACATCCACCATCCCGAGTCTTGATATGCATCAACACATGATGCACTCTTCACTTGACTTCCATCAACACATGATGGGGCTTCACTTGATGATCAACACATAATCATTTCTTCTCCTTGAACTTGACATGCATCAACACATGATGCATCCTTTGCTTCAAGCTCTTGATCTTCAATATCATCAACACATGATGATCTTCTCTTGACTTGATGATCAACTCATGATCATCTCCTCTTCTTGAACATCATCGACACACGATGATTTCCTCTTCTTCAAGAATCTTGACTTGATGATCAACTCATGATCATCTCCTTTTCTTGAACATCATCGACACATGATGATTTCCTTCAACTGACTTCCATCAACACATGATGGAACTCCTCTTGACTTGATGACAATCCACACATGATGTCATCCCAAGTCTTCATTATCATAGAACCTAACCTGCTTATCCAACTCATGAAAAATGTTAGTTCCACAATATGATTATCATTAATTACCACATCATACCATTAACTCATAATGTTGGGACAAGATACCACAATATTTCCCTCTTTGGTAATTGATGATAATCACTTCAATTACAAATAAATTGAATGTAGATAGACAATGAGTATATATCAACTACACAAGTCTTATATACTCTTATGAATATATATAACTACACAAGTTGTATATATACTCAAGGATATATGAGCTACACAAGTCTCATATATTCACATGAATATACTAACTACACAAGTTATATATATATATTCAAGGATATAAGCACATATGAACTACACAAGTTATATATACTCACATGAATATATTAACTACACAAGTCAAATATATTCAAGTATATATGAACTACACAAGTTTCATATACTCATATGAATATATTAACTACATAAGTTAAATATATTCAAGGATATAAGCATATATGAACTACACAAGTTATATATACTTACATGAATATATTAACTACACAAGTTAAATATATTCAAGAATATATGAACTACACAAGTTTAGTATACTCATACGAATATATTAACTATGCAAGTTAAATATATTCAAGGATATGAGCATATATGAACTACACAAGTTATATATACTCACATGAATATATTAACTACACAAGTTAAATATATTCAAGGATATATGAACTACACAAGTTTCATATACTCATATCAATACATTAACTACGCAAGGTAAATATATTCAAGGATATGTTTCAAAGTAAGGATCCTTAATATATGTGGACAAAGGAATATGGATCAATACTAATGAAACCACAAAATATAGAATGAACTCCCCCTACATGTGTGCATACACAAATGTGTAATAAGAACATATGCACATATTTAGGTTAACCTTTTGGTGGAGTTCAACCTATATTTTGGATCCGAGGAATGCAACAATATATAAGAACTATGAAGTCGAATGCATACCTCTTTTGTTCTGTTTGGATTTTTCCTTTTGTTTATCCAATGAATTGGATTTTTCATTAATCACTTGCATGCCTTCGTAGTTTTCACCTTTATATCCAAATAAGACTACACAATATGTATATCAATAAAAGTGTTAGTCTCACAATTAGATTTGTCATTAATCACCAAAACTCTATTAACACATAATGGCAGGTCTAGATCCTTCAATGGCGCTACGGCGAGCTCGGTGTGGAGGTCGGTCTCCACTCCCCAAGCCTGCGCGCCTCGGCCATGTCTCCATCTAGGGCCAACCTCGCCACATCTAGATCGACACCCCTAAGACCTTGGTGAGCTCATTCCTCTTATTAATCTCTCCATTCCCCTTTCTCCTTGGTTTGATTTCTTTGCTATTATTCCAAGGGTTCAGAACGTGTTCCCTTGTCATGCTTCTGGTCTTCCTGTCGGCCTCTAAGCAGGGGAGAGGTGGTGGTTCGGGTGGAATCGGGGAGGACGGCGAGTGGGGAGCTGACATTGCGGAACGCAATGCACACCATGCCGGTGGCGTTCAGGTACCAGCTGGTGGTGAGTGGGCGCTTTGTGGTGCGGCCACACTATTTTTTTTGTCCTGCATATATCCTTCACAAACAGTTCATAGCAAAAATCATCTGTGATAGACGACCATCATAGACGGTTTTTGCTACAAGTTACGAACCGTCTGTGATAACCTCAGGTTATTACTGACCCATAAAGACAGACGATTCAGAAAACCATCTGTGATGATATTTTCGAATCGTCTGTGATGACCTTTTCTATAGTAGTGAAACACCATTTCTTTGATTCTTTGTATTAGGCATTAGGACAACCGCTTAGGTTGTTTAGACTATACAGAAGGAAACCTTGCTAGGGTATCTTAGCCTTTAAAGATTAAACTGGGTTGTCGTATCCATTTCGAGGAAATGTTGCATTTTTGTGTTTTCAAACTACACCTTGAGCCGTGTTAGTACAAACACTAGTATAAACAGGGTCATCACAGACGGTTTGGAACCATCATCATAGACGGTTTTTGAAACGTCTGAATTTGTATGTATGTGATAACAGTCGATTATCACAGACGGTTCAAAAACTGTCTATGATAAGGCACAACACAGACGGTTTTTTTTTTGTTGAAACTGTCTGTAAAGGGCCAGTATCACAGACAGTTTCCACCAAAAACCGTCTGTGATAAGTCTCCAATCCCATCGGTGATACTAGCCTATCACACCCTTCATAGATGGTTTGTAAATAGAACCGTCTGTGATACTAGCCCTTCACAGACGGTTTGTCAATAGAACCGTCTGTGATACTAGCCCTTCACAGACGGTTTCAACAAAAAACCGTCTGTGATAGTTAACCGTCTGTGATAGTTCTTTATACCTATCTATTTTTTTTGGCTAGCCTCAGGAATTGCTAGCCATGCCCTCTGAAAACAAGCATGCAGAAAACAGATACATCATAGATAATCAATTGTTGACAACTCGAAGTGATCATTTACAACTCAAAATCAATTACAAAAGAATTTGTTCAAGTATTGTCGCTATAGTTAGAATTGGATTACAATTTGTGGATATCATGGGGATATGCGCACGATCTTAGGATGATGTTACAATTGGCAATGTCGTTAAAGGTTTGTCGAATCACGAGTTTTCGTCGAAGTTTGGAATGTTCTTGCTGATCATCGGCCAGTCGTGGCGATGAGTGTTGGGTTAGGTCAAGTTCATGGGTTTCATGCCATATGTGTTACATGATGCATGTTTTGACTAACGTGGGTCAAATTGTGAAGAACTTGTTCCCGGAATCGATTTCTTTGTCTATTGTTGTGCATGTTGCTTTGAGGTTAATGACGGTCAACGGCGAGGATGATTGGGACTAAGCTTGGAGAGCTGAGGTCCAGAACGATCGGGGATGCCGGGTGAGGTCAATGGAGTCAAGCATGGCGCAAAAGGGATAAAGGTGACCGAACGGGTAGTTCGGTGCGACAGGTTTGATCAAGCGGTGCGAGGGTCGGTGCAAGTGCCATGGTGGTTTCGGTGGGAGCCGGATGGGAGAGACTTGCCGACATGATGAGAGCCACTGGATCAGCCTACACGTGGCGAAGCATGGGAGGTGCTTCACGCAGTTGGGACTCGGTCTTTGCAAAAAGATCGAGAAGGGGTATTTTGGTAATTTTACCAAATACCGCATTGGTGACCTTTTACCAACTCACGGCGCAAGATGGCGCAAGGTGAAGCGGATTTGGTCAAGAGATGAAGACGGCGTTTTAAAATACGTGCGTGTGTAACCCGTTTGTGTTGGGCCTTAATGGGAGCCCATTAGAGATAACAAATACAGAATGAGGAAAAAGCATAAGAAGGAGCATGCATGAAATGCAATGAAGTGGCTTCATTTTTTATATATATTTTTCAATTTTTGATTACAAGAAGCTTTGGAGATTACCCAAAAGAACCAGCTACCATTTCTAATATTGCACAAACAACATATCAAGCCTAACAGCGCTAGCAAGATCATGATAAGACATATATATCAAAGCTGAGCTCGAAGGCTCAAAGTAAAGCAATGAATTTTAGCATTTTAAGCAATGCTTCAAATCTAGCAAGTTCATCAACAGGGATCCTAAACTGATACTGGCCATGTCAAAATACCAATGTGAGATCAAAAAGCTAACAATGACCACATTAAGAGACAAACAGGTCCTGAAATGAATCATTTTGCTCAATTTTCTCAAACGCCCATTTTTCAACAGTTTTTCATTTGCAATGAATATTGAAGTTGACTAATGGTCTAACTTAGTGAAAAGATTCTGGACTAGGAGCCATCCACAAACTCTTCCTAAGCTTCGACCAGAAGTTGATTAAAGATATATCTTAGTGAAGAATATCCTGGGCTAGGAGCCATCCACAAACTCTTCCTAAGCTTCTACCAGGGCGACAAATCTTGAGGTTCATGTCAGTTTTGACAAGCAGTCCCCATGAGATCGTCTGGATCATCAAACTATCTCCAATTTCATGTCTATGACATGTAGTCTCGTAAGAGTAGTTTGGTACAATTTAAGCATAAGACAATCTTGAAATTGATTTTTCATTTTTCATTTTTCATTTTGCAGAAGAGCAGTTTTAGATTCTCAAGAATACAAGAAGCTCAAGTAATGATCAATTTTAGATTCAAGAGCTAACACAGGAATTTTGACAAGGCCAATGTCACAAAAGGAGCACTATTGCGCAACTAACTAAAACATCCACAAATTGCAGTTTTTAGTTCGAGTTGTCTTAAAGTTCTAGCTCATACAGCAAAGACTTAGCTACACATGTGAAAGCATGATAATTCTAGCAAGTCAAGGAACTAGACATGGCATTGAGCAAGAATTGAAATACTAAAAATACTAAAGCTCCAAAAGGTAATAAGCAAAGCTTCATCAATTAAAAGATAAGCAGAAAAGCTTATATTACAATGCATCTTTTTGTATTTTTCATGTGAATGCAATATGATACAAAGAGATGCAATAAAAGCTCAAAAGGCCTAAAAAGCCTAAAAAGATCAACAAGTTCAAAAGAAAAATCAAGAAAAGATCAAATGAACAAGGTGAGATAAGAAAAGATCAAACTCCCCCTCAAACCAACCCATAGGGATAAATTACCCCTAACTCGCTCCTCAAGGTGGCAAACCTTGTTGGGTCTAAAGGCTTGGTGAGGATATCTGCCAACTGAGCCTCGGACTCCACAAAATGCAACACAATATCACCCTTCTCAACATGGTCTCTAAGGAAGTGATAGCGAATCTCTATGTGCTTGGTCCTAGAATGTTGCACAGGGTTCTTAGCATTGTTAATAGCAAAAGTGTTATCACAGAAAAGAGGAACGCTATCAAAGTTTAACCCAAAGTCCTTAAGAGTGGACACCATCCACAAAATCTGACTACACCAACTAGCGGCTGACTACATATTCACTTCAAAGATGGATTATGCAATGAAGACTGCTTCCTAGGCGACCAAGAGACAAGAGAAGTGCCTAAGAAATGACAAGTGCGGAGGTACTCTTCCTATCTAGCCGTGACCCATAAAATCAGAATAAAAACCCCGAATGGACAAAGAAGACGGCGGGAAAACCAAATGCCATCTTGAAGGATAGAGTGTAAATACGAAGATGCACTTAGCGGCTTGGCGATGTGAAGTCTAGGTGGCGCTGAAACCCCGCGAGAGGCAGATCGAAGTGGATATCCGGTCTTGAGGCCATCAAGTCTGAAGGAGCCGATCATCTTTGCGGTACTCGCATTGATCCTGACTTCTCCTTGCTCATCCGGATCCAAAGCGATCGAAGTCACCATGGGAGTGGCGATCGACTGCGATCACCCATCTCAAAAGCGCTTGAGCAAATCCTTGGTGTACTTTGTTTGATGGATGAAGATCCTTCCTTACCTTTGCTTGATTTGTAGCCCGTAAAGTAATTGAGTTCTCCCATCATACTCATCTCAAATTCCTGGACATGGTGTCGGAAAAACTAGAAACAAGAGCATTAGAGGAACCACTAAAGATAATATCATCAACATAAATCTGAACAAGCAGGAAGTCATTGCCATGCCTAAGAATGAAAAGAGTCTTATCTACTTTTCCCATTTCAAAATCATTCTTAAGCAAGAAAGTCTTAAGCCTATCATACCAAGCTCTAGGGGCTTATTTAAGACCATACAAGGCTTTGGATAGCTTAAAAACACGATTTGGGTGCTTGGGATTCTCAAAACCAGGGGGTTGCCTAACACATACTTCCTCCTCTATAAAACCATTCAAAAAGGCACTCTTGACATCCATTTGAAATAATCGAAAGCCCTTAGAAGCAGCGAATGCAAGCAGAATGCGAATGGCTTCTAATCTAGCAACAGGAGCGAATGTCTCATCAAAATCTAACCCCTCAACCTGGCTAAAGCCCTGAGCTACCAATCTAGTCTTGTTTCTAACTACAGAACCATCCTTATTTTGTTTATTTTTGAACACCCAACGGGTTCCTATAACATTATGACCACTTGGAGGTTCTACAAGGTTCCAAACTTTATTTCTTTTAAAATTCTCTAACTCCTCATGCATGGCATTGACCCAACTAGCATCAGATAAAGCATGTGATATATCTTTGGGTTCAAAAGAAGCTACAAATGCAGAGTGAGAGAAAAGACACGGATCATGATACCTAGAGCGAGTGACTCGCTCATGGAGATTACCAATCATCTGATCCGGAGGGTGTTGCTTCTGAATGTGCAAAGGAGCGCCTGGGGAGATAGCGTCTCCTCGACCTCCACAGGTACTACTGATGAAGAAGTCGCAGTAGGAGCCTCAATTGGAGGTGAAGCAGTCGTAACAAGTTCTGGAGCTTGGGCAGCTTGCACATGAACCTCAGCAACAGGTGGAGGAGCAGTATCAAGTTCATCATCATCTTCTTCACCAAAAATGCTCTCTGTCACCTGTAATTTACCTGAAACATCGGATCTAGCTCCAGGGCTAGTCTCATCAAAAGTAACATTGCATGTCTCCTTGACAATGTTAGTTTCAACATTAAAAACTCGAAAACCTCTCGAATGAGCAGGATAACCCAGAAATAAACCATCACAAGTCCTTGATTCAAATTTATCGAGGTTTCCTATTTTCAGAATAAAACACTTCGATCCAAAGACTCGAAAAATGCGAAACAGAGGGTTTTCTGCCAAATCGAAGCTCATAAGAAGTCTTGCCCAAAGACGGTCTCAAAAAGACACTGTTTGAAATATGACAAGCTGTAGCAACAGCTTCGACCCAAAACCTCCTCGGTGTGCTATACTCATCTAGCATCGTCCTAGCCATCTCTACTAGGGTTATGTTCTTCCTTTCCACAATGCCATTTTGTTGAGGAACGTGTGGAGAAGAGAACTGATGCTCAATACCGCGCTCAGCACAAAAAGAGGCAAAAGAAGCATTCTTGAACTCCGTGCCATTGTCACTGCAGATCGCTCACAAGGCACCAGGAAGTTCAGAAGCCAAACGAAGAACAAGGTCATGATAATAATCAAAAGCCTCATCCTTCGAAGCAAGAAAGAACACCCAAGAATATCTCAAAAAATCAACGACTATGACAAGGATGTACCATTTGCCACCAACTGACTGAACCCTAGCAGGACCAACAGTATCCATATGAAGCAACTGTCCTGGTCCGTCAGTCATGACAATAGTCAATGACGGGTGTGAGGCGACAACTTGCTTGCCATGCCTACAGGGCACACATACAGGATCCTTGATAGCTTTGAGTTTAGGCAAACCTCTTGTGAGATCAAAGCCGCTAACTCGTGTCAAATGATCAAAACCAATGTGCCCCAAACGTTAGTGCCAAAGCCAGATATCAGAAGAAGATGCAATTAAATATTTGAGAGATCCAGCAAGAAATTCAGAAAAATCAGCTCCAAAAATTCTACCAACTCTAGAAATCCCAAAAGCAAGCTCACCGGCAGAATCAAGCACACGATAGGCATTTTTCTTAAAACGAGTTTCGTAGCCATCATCAAGAAGCTGCGAAACAGAAAGCAAGTTGTACCTTAGCTTGTCCACAAGAGCGACATCGTTGAGAATGAACTTGTCGTTCACCCTAATTGATCCAGTTCCTTCGATCCGCCCTTGTGTATCATCTCCGAAGGTGATGAAGTCATCACCTGTCGACCGCGTGAAGGAAGTGAACCATCTTGAGTCTCCGGTCATGTGGTGTGAACAGCCGGAGTCGACGAACCACGTGTTCCTCCTCCTTCCGCGGCGATCCTAAAAAATCAAGGCACAAAAGAATGATGTGTCTCAATACTGGGGTTAGTTAAAAGCAACTTGGGAACCCAGTACTGAGACACACATCTGCGAGTAGTATGCAAAGCAGAAGTGCTATCCTTGATTTTATTAGAAGTTCTATTATGAGCAATGGTTACTTTAACATGAGAAACATCCTGTTTAGGAACATGATGAGCATGTGAAACAAATCCTAGTCCAGGTTTCTTATTTTCTAAGTGACCATGTCTCATAAAAGCTCTAGGTTGATGAGATGAAAATCTAGCAATATTTCTCCTAGCATTTTTCAACCTACGCCAACAGAACTCCACCAAATGTCCACTCTTCTTGCAATGGGTGCAATGGTATTTGGTACCACTGGGAAAAACACCTTTTGCCTCAAAAGAAGGTTGGACAAACCCTGCAGATTTAAAAATAGTTTTTGCAGGTTGGGTTTTGAATTCAACTAAGCCATTTTCCAAGACCTGAATGACATTAGGCTTGGATGTGTCCTGGGCAAAGTTGTATCCTAAACCTTGCTTCTTATAAGGAGTCTAGATGTGTCCAGAATCATGTTTAGCTGTTTCTTACCTTTAGAGAATTTCTCTAAAGTGTCCTTAAGGTAAGTATTTTCTTTTCTAAAGTTAACACATGATTCACAAGTCTTGGCCTTAATGGCTCTAGCATGTTTCTTCTTAAGATGAGCAACTTCAAGCTTATAGGCTGCACAAGAGGCACAAGGTGTAGACTCAATTGTGTCCTTAAGCTTGGCATATTTAGCTCTAACTGCTTCTAAAATGTCCTTGACTTCATGTTCACATTCTATGCAAAAAGAGCAAAAGCTAGATTTAACATTCCCTGAAGCATCCAACTTGCTAGAATCTAAGCATTTTTCACAGGGAGCAGATTTAACATCAATTAGCTCAGTCCTAGCATTTTCAAGTTGATGCAAAGCAATATCATGAGCAGATTGCAGTTTAGCAAATTTAGAATGTAAAGCATGGCAAGAGGAACATTCATCATATTCAAGAGTCTTAGCATTTGTAATTTCTAATGTCAAATTATCTACTTGTGACTCTAAGTCCTTGTTCCTAGCCATAGTAAACTCTAAGGCCTTATCCTGACTCATGAGTTGCTCAAATATGTAAATGCATCTAGCGAAAAGAACATCATAGGAAGGAGGTACCTCATCGTTGTCATTGATGTCGGCGATGTAAACCATGAAGCACATGGGTGAAGTCCTTGGCCTTCCCTTTCTTGTCTTGAGGAGCTCCTCCTCCTTGTCCTCCTCGCTCCCGAGTCCACATCGCTCATGGATTGCTCTCCAAAAGCGGCAAGGACACAGTGGCGACCTTCATGAGCTTGGCAGCATCATACTTGGGCTTGCCCCCCTTGAGGCTTCTTCCAAGCAGGCTTCTCATCCTTGCAGTTGCCCTTACCTTTTAGCTTGGGGCAGTTTGCCCGGATGTGATATAGCTCTCCACACTCATAGCATGTCACAGGACCACCTCTCTTCTTGTTTCTAACATTGTTATATGCCCGTGTGACTTTCTTAGGTAAAAGAGCTAAATCAGCCTCAGGAAGACTCTCACACTCTTCTTCTTGAATAGCAGATAAACACGTAAGAGAAAAACCAGAAGAAGACTCAGAAGGACCATCAGGAGTCCCTTTGAGAGGATCAGCCACCAAAGTCATGTTATCCTTCTTAGGAAGGCTACCTCTCTTAATGTCATGAGTTTTGAGCTTGCTATAAAGCAGCTCCAAAGTGAGAGTAGAGAGATCGACGTTCTCCTCAATGGTAGTAGCCTTGATCTCCCACTCCTTGGTGTTGATTGCAGCCAAGAGGTGGGTAGCATTCTCACATTGAGAGTACTCAATGTCAACAGCTCTCATCTGATTGATCACCTTGTTAAAGCGAGTAAAAACATCATCGATGCTCTCACCAGGATGCATCTCGAATTTATTGTACTCTCGCTTATAGACCGTCTGGCGCACTTGCTTGATCTAGGACGATCCCTCATGGTAAGTTTCGAGGGTGTGCCAAATCTCATGTGCGGTCGCAAGGTTGCAAATCCTATCGTACTCTTGCCTACCAAGCCCAACATATAGAATGTTCTTTGCCTTGTTGTTGTTAGCCAAGAGGACTGCTGAAACCGGCGTAGCAACTTCAGGCAAAACGAGCGTGGCTCGAACAACCTCTCATATAGCTCGTCCTTCGCTCTCAAGGAAAACTCGCATGCGATTCTTCCAATAGGCATAGTCGAGCCCATCGAAGACATGCGGCTTGGTCGAGTACTTATCCATCGCCAAGTTCAGTGACCGGTTAAGATCAAGATTGAACTAACCGGGCTCTGATACCACTTGTTGGACCGGAAAGGCGACTAGAGGGGGGGTGAATAAGACCATAGATTTGAAGCGTTGCTTAAAATGCTAAAATTCATTGCTTTACTTTGAGCCTTCGAGCTTAGCTTTGATATATATGTCTTGTCATAATCTTGCTAGCGCTGTTAGGCTTGATATGTTGTTTGTGCAATATTAGAAATGCTAGCTGGTTCTTTTGGGTAATCTCCAAAGCTTATTGTAATCAAAAATTGAAAAATATATATATAAAAAAAGCCACTCCATTGCATTTCATGCAAGCTCCTTCTTATGCTTTTTCCTCATTCTATATTTGTTATCTCTAGACGAGAGGAAGACGTGATTCCTTGATGACTCCATTGTCAAAGGGGGAGTTACGAAAAAGGGGGAGCTACTTGGAGAAGAATTGAAAATTTGAGATTTTCTGAAATTTGAGGATCATAGTGAGGGGGAGTTTCTTATTTGCATTCTTATGGTCGTATTGCTACTTCTGAACTTGAATTGCAATTCTTGATCCTCACAATGTTCAAAGGTCATATCGAACAATTGTTCTTTCATATGGGCCTTAAGTGAGATTTTGCTTTTTTCTGGAAATTGAAGATTTCTCGCTTTCTTTTGCCGTATCTCACTTGCCTATGCTATTCTGAAGCCAACTTGGTCATTTCCTGTGCTTTCTCTTGCATTTGGACCAAGTTGTGCCTTTGTGTGAAAACGTCGAGTTCTTACTTTTCAAAACCTCAAAATTTGCATTTGTGGGAAATTGCCAATGTGTTCATCAAGGGGGAGATTGTGGATATCATGGGGATATGTGCACGATCTTAGGATGATGTTACAATTGGCAATGTCGTTAAAGGTTTGTCGAATCACGAGTTTTCATCGAAGTTTGGAATGTTCTTGCTGATCATCGGCCAGTCGTGGCGATGAGTGTTGGGTTAGGTCAAGTTCATGGGTTTCATGGCATATGTGTTGCATGATGCATGTTTTGACTAACGTGGGTCAAGTTGTGAAGAACTTGTTCCCGGAATCGATTTCTTTGTCTATTGTTGTGCAGGTTGCTTTGAGGTCAATGACGGTGAACGTCGAGGTTGATCGGGACTAAGCTTGGAGAGCTGAGATCCAGAACGATCGGGGATGCCGGGTGAGGTCAATGGAGTCAAGCATGGCGCAAAAGAGATAAAGGTGACCGAACGGGCAGTTCGGTGCGACGGGTTTGATCAAGCGGCGCGGGGGTCGGTGCAAGTGCCATGGTGGTTTCGGTGGGAGCCGGATGGGAGAGACTTGCCGACATGATGAGAGCCACTAGATCAACCTACACGTGGCGAAGCACGGGAGGTGCTTCACGCAGTTGGGACACGGTCTTTGCAAAAAGATCGAGAAGGGGTATTTTGGTAATTTTACCAAATACCGCCTTGGTGACCTTTTGCCAACTCACGGCGCAAGATGGCGCAAGGTGAAGCGGATTAGGTCAAGAGATGAAGATGACACTTTAAAATGCGTGCGTGTGTAACCCGTTTGTGTTGGGCCTTAACGGGAGCCCATTAGGGTTCAATCTTCTAGAAGGTTTAGCCTCCACTATAAATAGGAGAGGGTGCTGGCCAGCACCTCTCAACCCTTTCATTACTTGTAAACCCTAGTTTTGCTTTTGTGCTTAGGGAGTTGATAGTTGAAGGTTAGGGTTCTAGAGAGTTGGATTTGATTTCGTGCTCATGTATTGAGTCTTTGTCCTCCATTGATGGAGTGGCTGTAAACCAATACCATATCAAATCAATCCAAAGAAAGTTCTCTCAAAGATGAGTTCATTTGCTTTCTTTCTCTCTATTTGGTGATTTGGGGTCTTTCTTTGATCCGCGAGTTTTTTCTTGGTTTCTTGCCGTGATCTAACTTGCTGTGACTTGTGGGAACCCATCTAGGATCATCTTGATCATCAACCACCCACGAGCAAGTCTCTAGATCATATTTTGTATTTGGCTCAGTTTTTGAACCACCTTCATTCAAATTGAAAAAGATAGGAACTTTAGCATGGATCTCTGTGATCTTTGATTGGAATAGGTTCCTAATATCTTTAGAAAGGTGTGGTTCAAATTTCGTGGAGTTTAGCCAAGTGGATCAAAAGTTCTGCCACTTTTAGTTTTCGTCGTCGGACTGTTCCAGGGAAATCGGTTCAACCACCCTTATAACTGTGGTTGAACCGATCATTGGTTGAACTGCTCGTTTGCCTACGATTGTACCGATCATTGGTACAACCACCCATATAACTATGGTTGAACCGATTTTGGTTTCTTCAGCCTATCTTTGTGTCTGTTGATTGCTATGCTTGGGGTTTTTGATTAGGATTCAATACAAGGCTTCCGCTATACTTGTAGATTGATCTTCATAGCTTTCATAGTTATCGGAGTGACATTGGTGTTGAATCCAAATCAAAGTGAAAAAGTGAGCGTGCTCCTATTCACCCCCCCCCTCTAGTCGCCTTTCCGGTCCAACACAATTGAATCAATTGTTTGAAGGTGGTTGAGAGGTGTCGACGGAGTGAAACTCTCCGTCGGTGTTAATGATATCTGTCTTGATGAAGGCGCAGAGCTTCCCTCGAACGTCCGTGATCTCTTTCACAACAAGTGCATCTAAATCTATGTTCAAGCCCTGTCGCTAGCAAGAGTAAAGTAGTAAGCATATATAGTTAAATTTATAATTAGAAAATAATTGTTGCGAGATTAACAAACCTCGGGATCCTTCATCTTAGCACTTATGATTTGCTGCATATGATGGCAAACGTAGAATGCACATAGGTGATCTTGTTTTTGCTGGCGGCACTGCAAAAATAGAATTACATATATAGGTATAGCCAGTTCGAGACGCATTATTACAAAGTATGATATAGGATTATTGTGTTGTAGCGCGTATCGAAAATCGTGTCCTATGTTGCAGTGTGACGCTCGATTCATTGTATGGCCCTCCGTCGGCAACATAGGCGATGAACGACATGCATGATTCCAAAAAGTTATCCTCAGCCATTTCAAACGAAGGAAGACTACAATAGAGTTATGTGTGGAGGAAATGAGCATACCTGTCGAGTATTCCTTTCACAAGGCTGAAGTCGTGGTTTTTGTTGATTAGGGAATCAAGGTATATTACCTTGTTTCTCTTTGGTATAATAACTAAAAGGATCCAGTGGTACCTACTCATGTATGTCGCTATAGTCATTAAACCTAAGTTCCTGCTGCGTATAAAGTACAAATAAAATTTATATGGCTAGTAGTGAAGCACTTACTTCTGGTTATAGGGCACCAGTATGTAGTCCTTATCGTCCTGAGCAAGCAATCCTGCCGTTATATATTTCTCGACGTAGGATGCGTCTTGGTTGATGGTTTGCTCAGAGACCACGTGTGGGTCTAGGAAACCTACCGGTTCGAACCATTCCCAGGCTTTTTTCATCATGTATCTATACATAAGCAATGAGCTGTGATATTTATCGGTATTACGTGAATGTAGAACTTGATTGTATACACTTACAGTGTCCAGCATCGTAAAAGCGAGGCATCGAGGGCATCGAGGTTGAATAGGTCGAATAAGTCGTTGAAGCCCATGGCAAAGTGGCCTGGCTCGTGGAAGAAATGCTCATTCGTGTATCTGACGGTGATTCTAGTATCACACCCCTTCTTTTTCGTCTTCCGTAAGTACCAGACATGCAAAGTTTGACAACCTACTCCAGCGCGGGCTAATACTGTGTCGAGTGCCAATGGACTTCCGATGGAGTATTTCTAGGGCTTGGGACGCGCCTTAATGTTCTTCGAATTCGATTTGGCCTTAACGACTGGCCCGCTACACGTCTTCCTGTTAGACGACTTGGGAACTAATACGGCAGCACGCTTTTCTTGTTCCTTCGACGTCTTCTCCACAGGAACCGATGAGGTGGCCTTCTAAAGCAAAGGTTGAGGTGGAGTCATCAAGGGTTCCGTTGGAGAGGAATGGTCGTGTCGAGATCGCGGCACTGCTTCGTCCAGGGCGATGTCCTTCTTGGGCCACTGGATAAAAGTGTGCATGGCATCTCCTAGTGTTCTGATGTCTTCGTTCGGACGAATCTCCAAGGGGACGGCCTAGAAATTGTCATGTACCATGTCCACCTGGACCTTGGCGTAACCCTGCGTCAGCTGGGCATCGTGTTGCACTGTCCCTTCCTGGTGTGGATACACCATCCCCCGTCGAGCCTCAATAGAAATGGACCCAACCATCCTCACTTGGAGCTTGCAGGGCGTTAACTCCTACAAAATGATACGCAATTAGCTAAGGCGTCCTATAGGTCTATCTTTGGAGCATTCCAGAGATGTACATTACCTTGATGTCGTCGATAGGTAATTGGACGTCGTCATATTCAAAATTTGGAGTGGACGCGACGCTACTCCGATGTTGAGGAGGGCAGCTCCCAAAATAACGAGGGGTGGCTTCTGGTGGCTAAGGAGTTGATTCATTTGATCCTACAATCTTGTTATCTGTCCTTGAAATTTTGCAATAAGCACCTATTCCAACTGGGCATCATGCTCGGCCTTGGATCTCTTCCTACTCCTATATGTGTCGAAGTCGTGTCGAAATCCATCACTCCAAGGTACGTAAACCCCAAGGCCTCGTGTGCGACCCGGGTGCTCCTTGTTTCCCAAGGCCATAGATAGTATATCCTTCTCCCTGTTAGCTTCGAAGGAGCCTTGGAAAGATTCGGTAGTCAATGCATGCTGCAAGAGGTCATTATGTTATTATAGACAATATGAAGTTATGGACTTATTAACAAATAGGTAGTTCGACATATTTGCAGACGTTGGGACCTTTGCCTCGTCTGCTGGGTTTATGAAAGAGATCTTGCTTTGAAGACATGGTGATGCCCTCACTCTTAACCAACCGGGCAAGCTAAATGCGTGATCGACAAATGGCCGATTCGCGTTCTTGTCTGCGCCGTAATCCGTGGTTTTACCCACATACCCGGTGATCTTAGAGTTTGTGGGGGTGAGTGTTTTGTGCCTGGATAGCTTTGTGCGTTGCACTTTTCTCCTTAAATTCGGCCGTCGTCTTCATCCGCACAAAGTCATCCCATATATCCTGCGACAAGAATTGAAACTTCGTGAAGGATGTCCGACTCGTATTCACGTACTTTGTGATAAGTATGCTCTTGAAGGTCCTCCATGCGTGGCACATCGCGAGAAACGCCTGCCGCTCCATGCGTGCCTTGTCTGCTTCTGGTATAGTGAACGAGCCTGAAATTTCAGTCCACAGCTGGCCTCTCTCTACGTCCGTTAGTGACTTCGAGTTGGTGTGGTGATGGGGACTGTTCCTTCTAAGTATCCCGAGATGGTCAGGAATCTACTTTGCTGCTTTCTTGGGGCTTAGAGGGACCCCAGAGGCACTGACCTCTGTGATGGTCAGTCAACCCGCAGGAAATTTCGATATTCCTCTGCCATCTCTCTTACGTACCACTTTGCTCGGAGATCCAGACGCATTCAGCGATGTCGATGCTGGCGGCGAAGACAGTGCAGACGCCATCTCGCTTACTTGCTATCTATATAAGTTACCCAACCAATTAACTAAAATTGCCTTGTAAACACATTAATTATATAAACAAATAGAAGTTACCCATTGAACTTAAATATAGAATAATGGACACACAATCAAGAGAATAGATAAAAACACTAACTGTACACTTTCCCAAAAATATACGTAAGGAGTATGATTGGCATACGGTTGGACTAGATCACGGCCATAGCCAAATAGTGAGTTGTGAGAGTGAAGGGGATAAGGGGAGGGTAGTATGGTCATGCACAGGGCAAGGCAAAGAGTCACAGCTGAAAGCCTCAACATTAACATCAGAAATACATCAATAAACAGCATAAAGCACATATGATTGATGATAGTGTGTGCACTCAGAAGGAGAGTTGCAAAAGAACAAGTCTTTGCCATCTCAACCCTATTGTCTATACTCTTCATAAATTAAATATGACAATACAGATTCAAAATTTGAGCTCTAAATAATACTTTACTAGATTGTCAAATGACCTCAAAATCAAAAGATCACAGAGTAAACTTTCAGTCAAATAGGGAACCAATGTTGATTATACACAGAACTTCATATCACTACTACAGAAAAGGCCTTCACAGACGGTTCAAAACGCGTCATCACGAGCGGTTTCTTGAGTAAATGCGAGTTTATAGTCGATGATGCATGAGGTCATCACGAGATGGTTTTCAAACCGTGCATGATGCATACTACCGAGCGGTTTCAGCCACAAACCGTCTGTGATGACTATATATCACGAGCGGTTTTGACCACAAATGCGTGATAACTATATATCACCTGAGCGGTTTCACCACCAACCATCGTGATATCTATATATCACCAGACGATTTGTGGTCAAACCGTCTGTGATGACTCTTCTCTATAAAGTCTCCAGCATTATTTGCTTGTGCCTTTAAACCGACATCATATATATATATATATATATATATATATATATATATATATATATATATTATATTATATTTCTATTGTTCCTAGTCCCTTAGCCACTTTTAGGGGTTGTCCACATGACATGAGGAAGAGAGCGACAACGGGGGCAACCTCATTGAGCCCCTGCAAATTTAAGAAATACGGTTGCACAGAAGCGTTAGGATATCAATTACTTGGTTGCTAATACAAGATGCCACTTCGATTAGATGTACTGGCGTCCACATCACTTTCTTAGCATAGGTACTCAATGAAGTGGCATCTTGTATCGCAACAGTTCTCATGTCCGTGGACGCTCCAACGACCTTCCAAAAAGTGGCTTCGAAAGGAATATATATATATATATATATATATATATATATATATATATATATATATATATATATATATATATATATATATATATATGCTGTTTTTAAAGGCACAAACTAACTGGAGACTTTATAGAGAAAGATATGAATGGAATGGTAGGACGGCGTGCCTAGGATGCAAGATAGGAGAACTTGACCTGCATGAACATAGTTACACAGACAAATGTGAAATGAATGGCGAGAAGCAACAGATGACATCTTGACAAAATGACAAATCGACAAATAAGTCATAACATACATATCACATATTTTATACATCTATTTTTGCAAATCATCAATCATACATATCAACAGCCCATGGTTCACCAAGCAAGTTTCCACTATCAATAGCAGACAACACTTGACACTTCTGAATAAGTCATAAGTCATAACAATATAACATATCAACAACCCAATAAGTCATAACATATCAAGCCCCATCCGAACCCACATCATGAACTAAGCAAGATGCATAGAATGCACATACACCAATAGCCCTCAGTTTACATCACAGAGCAAGGGGACTATTAATATGAACTAATTATCAATTCAATTTCAGCATAAGACTATTAATATCATTACATCACAGAGCAAGGGGACTATTAATATGAACTAATTATCACTTCAATTTCAGCATAAGACTATTAACATCATTACATCACGAACAAGGGACTATTAATATGAACTAATTATCAATTCAATTTCAGCATAAGACTATTAACATCATTGAAGCGGTTCAACAGCAAGACCAAGGGTGTCCAAACCCGCCACCACACGAGCACTAGCCATTTTCATCCTGAGCAAGCGGGTAGAGACAAAGAGGGAGTAAGGTAGGGTGATACGATCGATCTGGCGCAACCACGGTGGCGACCCCACCACCAAGCACAACCCTCATCCATCTCCTTCACCTTGCATAAATCACATAAACATCGGGACACAACAAGGCTCAAGCATAAAAATCAAACTCAACACAAGACATTAAGCTAACAGATCTAGGGGAGAATAGAGGAGGATGGGGAAAGCAAAGGCGGGGCCGGGCCCGAGCGAGGAGGCCGGCGGAGAACCAAGCCATGGCGGCGTGGGCGACACGCGGGGCCAAGCCCGGTGGCTTGAGTGGCGGCGTCACCGTGGTTGTGGCACGACCCTAACACTGCGAAGACAACTGCTATCGTCACGAGTGTTTGCGGTGCGAGTGGTGTCTGGCGGCGGCGGCAACAGCGAAGGGCTGGCGGCGGCGGCGGCGAGTCGGCGGTGGCGTCGGGGTGGGGAGGAGCGGAGTAAATCTGTTGGCGGTGGCGAGTTAGGGCGGCGCAAACCCTAAGCGGGCTGGGAGTGGCGAGAGTTAGAGGCGGCGCAAACCCTAGCGGCGAGCTCGTACTAATAAAGAGACTTATCACAGAGCGGTTCTATTATCGAACCGTCGGTGATAATATCCTGACGGTTCCATAATGGAACAAATCGTGATATAGGGCATACTCTACGAGCGGTTCCATTATGGAACCGTCAGTGATATATCCCATATCACAGATAGTTCCATATGGTTTTTTCTCAAGTATATTTATCTTGTATATACACTTACATGACATGAAGAAATTACATGTTTATATGTCAATTTTGTCATTTAAATCTTCTTGAAAATTTACTTTAACTATATATACATACATACATACATACATACATATACATACATATATATATATATATATATATATATATATATATATATATATATATATATATACATATATATATATATAGCAATAATTCAACATATAATTAATATAGTAACTTCACCTCCAAACTTTTTTTTTCATTTTGGAATTTTCATATATATATGGCCAAACAGCGTGGCCAGTCGCTTACAAAAAGATTAAAAAAAAGTAGAAACCTATAAATAAACAAAGTTTTTCTAGTGGCGGAGGTAGGCTGCTATCTTCATCTTCAATACTTCATAGGCGGAGCATCGGCATCAAGCGGTTCACGATCATCGTGAATGAAGCACGAAATCGTCCACCATTGTGGCGCTTGTTCAAGTGTCTCTCGAAGACCCTCGGTTATTAAACCAAGAAGAATTGAGCCTATAGGCTCTCTTCCCTTGCTTGAGGGGTCTCGGCCTAGTCAACTCGATGCTGTCGCCTCGATTTCTTGATCAAGTGGCGGCAAGCCTCTTGGAGGCGTGCAACATCGTTTTGGAGAACTACGTCGATGGCGGTAAACTTCGCCGAAAGTGGGAGATCACGGGAAGACACGGCGGAGAAGGATGTCAAGGCGGCGGAAGGTGGCCGTCACTGCTCGGCAAATTCTCCGCCGGTAGAGGTGAAGACACCTTGTTGATCAAGCAGTGTTCTTCCGCTGAGGCAGTTCAACGTAATCGAAAGAGGTGCTTATGCGGTCGGCCGGAAGGCCATCAATGCGGCTGACAAGGAAGAGGCGGCCATTTACATTTTTTTAATAAATATGTGGGGATGATCATCTTGGATGGCGGATGATCCTTTTATAAAACAAGGAATAAATTGAGCATGAGGCGAAGAGCGCGCCGGGGGGCGAAGCGGATGGCGGCAAACGAGCGCATCGGCGGCGAAGAAACTCACCGTGGAAGTGTGGCGATATTATCCTGAGCGGTTATAACAAAAACCGTTTGTGATATGTAATAATATCATAGGCGGTTATTGTTAAGAACCGTCGTGATGTTCTAAGCAGTTCTTGTTGAAAACCGTGCGTGATATGTAGTATTATCACGAGCGGTTATTAATAAAACCGTCGTAATATCACGAGCGGTTTTCAACATGAACCGTCGTGATATTACCTCTTCCTGACAGTTTTTAGCTCAGCGATAACACAGGCGGTCTCTAAACTAAAACCGTGCGTGATTGAATATATCTGAGCGGTTTTGGTCAACCAAATGCGTGATGAAACATCGATATTAGCCTTTTTGTAGTAGTGTATTACCAATAGGACTTGAAAAACCTTAGTGCGGTTGAATACAAAGCACAAGATCGGCAAGCACGCTACTTGGACAAAAAGGTCTAACCAACAAGACTACTAGTAACCACGAGCCAAAATGCTTTACAACTAGTTCACTCAAAGGTGACAGTTGACAGCAGATCAAGATAGCGGTGATGAAAGTAACAAAGTAGAGCTCAAATATGAATTGATTATCGGTTCAATTTCAGTATTTAACCATCTTCATCATAAGCGAAGCTAACCATGCCACCATCACCCTCAATGCCCAAGAACACCCACCATGACCATAATCTCATCATATCATAATGAACTAAAATTTGAAATTCAAAACAACGAGAGTTTAAATAAAATGGATTGCAAGTTGATATCCACTAGGTATTTTCGAAGATAATTTCCCTTGGAAACATATTTTATATAAAAAAAATAGAAGTTACCCAACCAATTAACTATATAAACAAATAGTATATATTACTCAAATAGTATCAAAGGATACATTCACATCAATAGACAATACATTCACAACAAATGAAAGCATATATAGTACGTACTATTCAAGGAAGTCTCCAATATATCCAACACATATGTATCTAGTATGTACTACTCAACCATGTCTAACAAGCAATACAGAAAAAAATGTGTAACATAAATTAGAGAATGTCTGGATGCATGCAGATGCCACAAGTTTGAGATATTACAAGATTGCATATGACTAGTTAATATAGTATAGATTATACTATTAGCAATAAGCTTGATTAAAGCACAACCATAGATAGGTTAAGGCTTGTCAAGAGCAAACATTATGAGATTAACCAAGCCGTGACCAAGGGCGAGCGAGAACAGGCGTGGCGAGCCGAGAGCGGCGCTAGGAGGTCTTGGCCTTGGGAGAAAGATAGAGAGGGAGAGAACAAACCGAGCTGGGGAGGAGGAGCCGGAGGCGACGGTAGGCTGAGCCAAGGGGTGGCGTTGAAGGTGAGTCGCTCCCGAGGAGCAGTAGGGGCGTCGGTGATGGGGAGAAGGGGAATCAAAGCGGCCGAAGCTAGCGACCGAAGCTGGCGGGGAGGAGGCTTCGGGTGGCGACGACGTCGAGGTCTGGTGCGCTCAGGTGGGGAGGCGAATGGGCGACTAAGTAAGGCACTGGGGTGGGAAGTGACGAGTAAGAGCAAAACCCTAGCGGGGTGCCCTTCTAATATAGGGATTCATAGACGGTTCTATTATAGAACCATCTGTGATATGGAGCATATCACAGATGGCTCTATTATGGAACCGTCTGTGATATGCTCCATATCACAAATGGCTCTATTTTGGAACTGTCTGTGATTTCATATCACAAATGGTTCTATAATAAAACCGTCTATGATATGCCACTATAGAGCACAACCTAGTTCTATCACATGAATCTCGTTCCATAATTCATTTGACTTCAAATATGCTACTATGTGATAGAGCACATGAACCTGGTTCCATAATTCATTTGACTTCAAAAATTCATATCTAATTCAACTCAACTCCAAATCAAGTGAAACCAATTTTGATATTCCACATTACATCAAAATAAGATATTACAAGTCCATAACTCATGAAAATTCCACATTGACATCAAAATAAGAGATTACAAGTCCATAATACATGACAATTACACATTGACATCAAAATAAGAGATTACAAGTCTAACACATGGCAAGTCCATATGTCTCATGTTATGGAATAAATTACAATGGAATAAATTCTTAATTAAAATATAGCCCTTCATGATGATCGATGCGCATATAGCTGGCTTCCTCCTTTGGGTTCTTCCTCGGGCACGATGCGTCTCGAAAGGAGGCAACTCATCAAATTGATTGTACTCTTCCTCATCCACGGCATTCTCAACTCTAACAATCCTTTTTTTTCCATGACAAAGAACCTTCATTGCTTGGTAGGTGGTGCTGGGCAACACGTTTTCCTTTAGAAGGATGTCCACTAGGAGACCTAACAACACTATGAAACTCTTGTCGGATCAACCATTGCTTGCCTTCAATTTTAGTAGTTCAAGCACGGTTGACAACCTTGTGTATTCCGGCTTGCAGCTAGGGAACAAAGGTCTCACCGAGTCCTCCATTAAGCCCTCGAATTTACAAAACTTTCTCTCACTGTAGTTCTCTTCTGCATCGTGTAGCATCTGATCCAGATTATCATCATGCGACCTATCTTCATCAAAAGCACAGTCCACATCCGGCATATCGTTGACTTTCTCCACAATGTCGTCATTATTAACTTCATATATAATCTACTCTTCACCGTGACTGGTCCAACATGTATACCCTTTGTTGAAACCCCTTCAAATCAAGTGCGCTTTGATCTACGCCGTGTTATTAAATATTTTCAAATTATCACAATCAATGCATGGACAGTACATAAATTTTACCCCCTTCTTCAACATATCTTGCTCGGCGGCTCTTCTAAAAGCAAACACATCATTAATGTACTCTTGACTCACACAGTTCATACCGTACATCCAGTTTCGGTCCATCTACGCTACCCATGTAACAAATTAGTGTCAAATTAGATTAATAAACTGCAAGTACGTACTCTTCCTATTGACCAAACAAACTTAAATTGATTAGCGATTAATCTAGAGCAAATATAAAGGGTTACAGATCGTTACCCTCGGAGCTCACGACAAAAATACCAAATATCTCACGAGATTCCTCTCCTTCTCCTTCTCATCCCTTCCTCCTCTCCTTCTCCTCCCTGCCTCCTTCCTTCCCTTCCTTCTCCTCTCTAAGCTGGCGCAGTGGGGGAGGAGGTAGCAGGGGTGGCGGCTCAAATGGGAATGGGCAAGGGGTCTATCGAGACCAGGTATTTATAATGTCTGCCTATCACAGACGGATCTTATTACAAATCATCTGTGATACGCAACTATCACAGACGGTTTTTTAATAGAATCATCTGTGATAATTCCCAGACATTTCTCTTTAAGAACAGTATGTAATAGCGGGGATTATCACAGATGATTCTTTTTAAGAACCGTTTGTGAATTATCACAGACGGTTCTATTAAAAAACCGTATGTGATAGTTGCGTAAAGGAACCGTCTGTGATAAGTTCAACACAAACGGTTTCTTTGGAACCGTCTGTGATGAGGCGTCCACTATTGCCTGTTTTGTAGTAGTGAAATGATGTGATTTTGTGGCTACATATTTTAGTTGCTTGCCTTGTGGTTGTGATTTAGATTGCTGATCCTAGCTGTTGGGTAATACGAAGTTAAGCAATATTAAAGTTTATAAAATAGTGTAGTTTAGTTCTATGGGGAGAAAAGGGTACGAAGATGCACATTATAAAGCAATTCTATGGAAACTCTGCTTTCTATTGTGTCGATTAGGTGTTGTGGTTGCCAATCATGCTATCCATTTTGATAGAGGTTAATGTTAAGGTTTTTTAGGCTGTGCAGAAGCTAATCTTGTAGGCATTTCGTATGAGTATAATGTTTTTTGTCAATGTATTATTCCATTTGTTTGCTTTAGATTTGCAGATGTTGCAATCTACCTTATTAGGATTTAGGAGTCACCTTTTAGAGAAAGGAGCACAAATCTCCGGTTTGATAGTTGAATTTGAGTAGTCCTCATATTGCAGATTTTGTAATGTCAAGACTTCAAGGACTCCCTCGCCACTAGATCCCGATGAGCCTTCCAATGTTGCACAGGCTATTGCCTCATGGGGCCTTGATTACGTAGTCATTACAATTCTTGACCGAGATGATTTACCAAATCAGGGGAGTGGTCACTTTGCTGAAACAGTACAGAAGTTAAAGGTTTTGAAGCCAGAAATGCTGAATTTTACCATGATTCTACTAGGTGTGACTCAAGGTACAATTTGAATCGTATTGGTGTTATAGGATCGTAGAATCATACGATTCTATAACTAGAGTCGCGATTTTAACAACCTTACGTACAGGACTTCCAATACTACCGCACATGCATGCGCTCAAGATGCCTCACCGAGTGATTTCTGATGTTCATGGGATGTGCTTCCAAATTTTGTCTTGAGTTGTATCCCAAATGCTTGTAACTCGACCTTCGGTACTTAATAAAATAATACACTGGCCTGTTCCAAAAAAAAATCAAATTTAGGTATTATATTAAACCTATGTCATGTGTTTAATAAATGCAACTATATCTCAAATAATCATGGGCAATATAATTGTATTCCAAATACACTTCTAATTTTAAATATAAAATTTTGTATTATAAAATCTAACCGCGAAATTGCACTGGTAATTTGGCTAGATATTTTGAATATAAACATATACATATATGTATGTATATATTAGGATTTACTAAAGAGATGTACTACTTGGGATCAATGCCGAGCCTATAGGTTGTAAACTAAGCTATTTTCCCGTAAAAGCGGATTTGAATATTATGCTTATAAGCCTCCGCGTGTTCGTCTCATTAACTTGTGCTTTAGCATAATAATTCTACTGTGATTTCAAATATTCATCTTAAAAGACCTACTTGAATTGCATATTTGATACTCCCTCCGAACTTTTTTATTTGACACCCTAGAATCTATACGGTCAAACTTTTCAAAGTTAGGCAACCAATATGTTTAAAACTATATGGATTGGTTACATAAAAATTATACCATTAGATTTGTCGTCAAAAATACTTTCATGATATTATAATTTTATTGGTATGCTTTAATCTAAAATTATAAAAAAAGTAACGGTTAAAGTCGTATCTCGGAGATCGTAAAAAATAAAAAACATCTAATAAAAAAGAAAGAAGGGAATACTAAAAGATTGTAATATCTAGCGGCGCAACACCCGGCCAGCCAGTCCATATAAAAGTAGAAAATAACAGTTTTAATATGGTGTCTTCAGCTCCACGTGGAGTGATATGCAAATGGAGCGGTTGATACTGTTATTATATAAAAGTAGAAAATAACAGTTTTAATATGGTGTCTTCAGCTCCACGTGGAGTGATATGCAAGTGGAGTGGTTGATTCCTGTCGAGTGTCGACGACGCAAGGCATTATCACCACGTCCTTTTCAGTTCCCATCACCATCCAACCACTTGGAGTCTTCTCTTCCAACGCATATAGTATATTCATTTATTCCAGGGGAATATTTAAATACTCGTATAAAGATCCCCTTCATGCCAAATTATATTGGCCGGTAATTCATTTATTCAGGGGAAAATATTGAAATACTTCTATAAAGATTCCCATCTAGCCAAATTATATTGGTCGGTATTATAACACTGTAAAGATGTTCTAGACCGAAAAATTGCTCCGGACTCTACTTGCCAGCCCTAACACAGAAATGACAAAAAAAAAGTGAGAGACCATGTGGAGGTCGTCCCGTGTGTGTGATGAGTATTTGACATAGGTTTAGGAAGTCGAGTTTGGTTTGGGTGGTTTGGACCATGTCGTTCGTGGTGCAACTTGAAGGCTCGATCGGTTTAGTCAAACTTGGTGCATTATAGGATTAGGATGCATATTCGGTGTTTCGACAAGTTTGGATTTTTTCATGGTAAGTTGTTGGTATTTACGCTTTCATGTATCGGCGGTGCTATTTGATGTGTTTCTTATGCGTGTATTGCGGGACATCGGGTGGAGTCGTGGCGAGACACGGTGGACCGGACTAGAGTGCAGTGGCTGAGGTCGAAGCAGTCGGGATGTGTCAAAACAGCGTGGACTCGAGGTGGTTGCAAAGCGTCTTCGAGGCGAAAGCGGAAGCTTCGGAAGGTGCGGGGGGAGGCGAAAGCAGAAATTCGCAAAATTTGCAAGCGGGGCGGGCTCCGTTAGTTTTAAGCGGGCGTAGGGGTGGAGACCCGTTAGCCGTGGAGCTATAAATAGGATGGAGGGCTGCTGCCCAAGCTGAACAATTCAAAATTTCTAGGGTTTCCTTTAGTCAAAGAGGCTTTAGAGTTTGTTTTGGCTTTAGGCTTTAGTTGTTGAGGTTGTTCCTGCTTGTCCCTTGCTTTTCCTCAAGATGGTGAGTATGTTCTTGAGTTTTGAGAGTGGGAGAGGATGAGATGAAAGTTTCTAATCATTCCTCTTGTATCAATCATGTATCTCTCTTCCTTTAGATCAATATGAGATGGTGGTTGTTTATCTTGGCTGCTTTCTTGTTTGCATATGGCGGTTCTTGATTGGGTTTAAGTCTTTGGGTGGCGGCGCCCCAAAATCAGCACCGATTCTTCTTTGCTTTTAATGTTCCAACTGAGATCTTTTTCTTGGCTGTAGTTGATGTTTTAGCCTTTCTTTATTTCTTTGGATCGGCGGCAGCTTGTCCCTCTTATTTGGCCTTGGCCTTGCAGTAGTGCCATAAGAACTTGTTATTGTCTTGAGATCTGGTTTTGTCTCATCGTTTTGTGCCTCAAAATTTTTGTTACGTGATTGAGTCCGCTCATTTGCTCTATGCTTTGTAGTGTATGCTCTGGTGGCGCCCTTGTAGCATGTAACGAGAAAAATCCATTGAGGCGGTGTTAGTTGTTCATTTATTTTTATTGCGATCCTCTTGACTCATGCATGTAAGGGTCTAGTCTTTGTAATATCTGCAGTTCCTTTTCTTTGTTTAGAATTGGTTCCTCTTGCTTGTCGGCTCGGTGTCGGCCTTGAAAAAAAATCGATGGGGAAATGGCGTCTGTAGGAAGTTGTTTGCCGCTTGAGGCGGAGTTTTGTGCTATGACTTGTTTTTTATTGCTGTAGCTCCTCCGGAAAATCAAGATGTTCTTGGCGGCGGTGTTTTTGGTTGATGTGTAGTCTTTGTGGAGCGGCTTAATCTAGAGTTGTAGTTCTGCTTGTTCTTTGGATTTCTGTGATTGCAAAATCCGGTTCTTGGTTCTTCTTTGCTTTCGGTGTCGATAGAAATCGAAGCTCTGTGCGGTTGCATCTTTGCTTAGTAATGATGTTTGAAAATTAGATGCTCTTGGATCCTTGGTGCGGCACTTTCTTTGTTGTGGCCATCTGATTGCATTTTTCTTTTTGCTGATTTTCAACCTTTTGCATGCAGATTAAGCGGTATTTTCAGTTGAATTTTTCTTGGTGGTCTCGATTTATGCTGAATTTTTGAGTGTCACATCGTTCGAGTTTCAGCGAGAATTAACTCTCTATGAATTACTTTGTTTTGCTTTTCTTGAAAAAAATCGAGTGTACATTTTCTCGAGGCGATTTTAAAAGGCGACATTCACCCCCTCTGTCGCCATTTCGGTCCTACAATTGGTATCGAGCGGTTAGCTCTTTTCAATAGACCTTAACGGTCTCAAGAGCCATGGCGATGGACAAGTACTCGACCAAGCCGCCCGTTTTCGATGGCATCGATTACCCTTACGGAAGAGCGAATGGAGACATACATCGAGCCGGTATGCCATCTGGCGGAAGGTCAAGAATGCGATTATTTGTTCTGCCGATGAGAACATCAATGCGGGAACATGGGCGATGTTGAGGCGAATGCAAAGGCAAGAACATCATCATCGGGGTTTGAGTCGTAGTGAGTTTGACCGCATATCTCACTGTCGTCGCCTCGATATCTGGGTGACCCTCGGCGCATACCATGAGGGCACCACCGGATCAAGGCGGTTCGGCGGACCGGTTCAAGCGAGAATACAACAAATTGAGATGCTTCTTTGGTGAGTCCCTAGATGAGTGCCCATGCGTTTTCACAAGATCTTGAGCAACCTCCGGCGGTCGGTCTCACATACCCGACTTCGGACAACGCTCGTCGAGATACTTACGGCACTCGATCTGCGGCGTGTGGGAGATGAAAGTGACCACCATCAAAGACACGACAGACCTCTCGACCTTGACTCTTGATGCGCTGTACTCACGCCTCAAGACTCACGAGATTAGCGTTGTCTCGTGGAGTCGAAGTCACGATCGATGGCCACAGTCACCGATCGATTAAACACGGTCTCTCTTCGAGTCCTCTTGCAATTTCTCCTTCTTTGCTCTCTGTGACATAGCGATGATCGGTTAGAGCGACTTGTGGATGAGCGACTTGCCCTCCTTGCTCGAAGATTCTCCCATGCTTACAAAGGAGGAGGGGCGAAGAGAGGAGGACCCGTGATTTGCCGAGTGTGGTGGCCAACCACATCCGAGAACAAAGCCCTAAAAGTGGAGAAGGGCAAAACGACTCTGGCGGTTCGGGCAAAACGACTACACCGACAAGAACGCAACAAAGCCTCCGGCTCGGGCGCCCGACAAGAAGAAGTTCCATAACCGGCAAAGCCAAGCTCTTCCAGCGTCCTCGCGCCCGGCGACCTCGACCTCGGCGAGGTGGAGGGATGGAAGCGGCGATGGCAGGGACGGGTGACCAAGAGCCCAAGGATGGCGGCGGCGACTTCTCGGCATGTGCTTCATGGCCCTCGGCGAACTTCGGCGACAATGAGTTGTACTCCGACTTCGGACGAGGTAGATCCACCTCTGAACAGCTCAATCATGCTTTTCTTAAGCTAGGAGGTTTTCATGCTAAAGCTAAGGCTAGGTGTCTTTGAGTTAGAGAATGAAATAGATAGTGTCACTAGAGATTATTGCTCTTACATCGCCCTTCTAGTGATGATTGTGATACATGCTCTGCTTTCTTTGGTTGATATGGAGAAGGACCTCACATGATAGTGTGTCCTCCAAACTTGATAGTGTTAAGGTGGAGAATGTTAGTGCGCTTCTTTGAGTTAGAGTTGAGTAGGATGGTCATTACCCTACTTATTCTTGATGAGACTACTTCTCCACCTCATGTGAGGTAAGGACATTCTTGCTAGAGGATCTTATGCCATGCTCCTTGATCTGCCTGAGTCTTGTGAAAATTGCAATAACTTGAAGATGAACTTAAAGCAGGCGGATCATAAAATTCTTGAACTACAAGCTTCTTTACTTGAGCGATTGTTTCATGCTTGGCTGTCCTAAGTTAAGCTAGCTTGAACTTGAGGTTGTCTCCAAACAGTTTCAAGATATGATTGATCATGAAAGGAAGATGGCTAAGTTTGCTTCTAAGGACCTGTTAGCTCACCATGCATTAAGTGTAACAAACTAAAATCGACTTGATTGCTTTGGATGAGAAATGTGTGAAGCTAACTAAGGACCTTCTAGAGAAGCCACATTGTGCTTGTAATATGATTGTGGAGAAGGGAGAAGCCCGGGGTAAGGTTGAGGCAGCTTAGCGGCGTGAACCAAGCGGCTAGCGATGGGATGTCCCTTGAGTCGGTGTGCGTGCACAAGCCATTCTTCCCCTCTTCTTGGTTCTTCTTTTGCTCCTTACCTTCTGCTGTCTCTTCTTCCCCTGCTCTTCTTGCACCTCTCTCTTTGGAGTGTCGGTGCCTTATGAACACTCTCGAGAGATTTGTAGGAGAGCAAGAAGAAGCTCAATCTTATTCTAGACCAATCTAAGATCTGCAGATTTAATCGGGGTCTAGGATATGACTTCTTTGAGGACATGAGGAAGCATCCACTGCCGTGCTCGGACCCATAGCACGGTGTGATCGAGATGAGCCAGGGCCGAGAAAGTCCATTTCAAGTCGGCGGGCTATGTCGAGGATTTCGGCAGAAGGTAATTTCACATCTTGCTTCTACCTCTCGAAGGTGAAGTATCCCGCACCTTCATCGGAAGGATGGACACCACGATCGATCGATGCTTGGTAGCGCCAAGATCGCGTAGAGACCATGTTGAGTCTCTTAGGCGCATTGAGGTCGGCCCCGGACCTTGAGTGCACCTAAGACCAACACGAGGTCTGAACTTGTTTCTTCGATGGGTTTGTGCGACATCGAGGACTTGGTTTTCGAGTTTTACGGTTTTCGTCCTCATCTTTGCTTTCGATCGTGACTTCGCCGTCTGAGGGTAGATCTCGTTTTCCCCATCGAGATAGCTACCATGGCGTGTTCGACATGTTGCGAGTGCTCCGACTCGCTCGCCGTAGCGATCGGACCCGACAACGACCGAGTCTACTCTTAGACCTTACGCTTTGAGTTCTGAAGGCGTAGGGTAGATAGAGGTCGATCGTGCTTGACTACTTCATCGCTTTCGGCGTGTTATTGATATTAGGTGCCAAAATCATTGTTGATTTATCGATCTTGAGACTTTACTCTGTTTGACTTCGGAGTTAGCGGGTAGGGAAGGAGAAGGTTTGGCTTGTAGACTCGGTTGTTCTCGTCATATGATAGGAGACTCCGTTGGTTCTCTTCCTAGCCAGCGCTCCGGTGATGAGGCGATCACCTTCGGAGCGCTTCGTGCTGGAAGCGTCATCGCCAAAAGTCTTGTCGCGTATTAATGCTTCTTTTATTCTTAAGGATGTTGCCTTGGTTAGTAAGGCTGCGGTACAATTTGCTTTCCGTTTCTCGACTTACGATAGCGGTTTGAGGTGAGCTTTAAGAAAAACAATTGCAAAATTCTTGATTCTTGGGTAGTCGGTTTGCGGGATTTCTCGTTATGGGAGGATCTTCGTGCTGATTTTTCCGATTCTTGGTGATCCTCTCGGTGTTTAGTTATACGAGTCCGCGATCTCTCTTTACGGCATAGGAGACTTGGTCATATTGGATTTGACCATTTGACCCGAGTTAGCGACCATGATCTCATTAAGTGGTCCGCGAAACTCAAGATGGTCAAAGATCTTGTTTGCACTCCATGCCACGGCAAGATGGTTGCCGCTTCTCATCCTCGGTCCAGATTACTATGACCGATGCAGGACATTTGCTCCACATGGACCGATTGGACCGGCTCGAGTCTTGATCGGAGGAGGAAGTGGTATGTTCTTGTTGTGGTCGATGACTTCTCGAGGTACTCTTGGGTGTTTTTCTTAGCCTCGAAGGGCAGAGACATTTACACATTTCGAGGTCTTTTTAGTAGGTTTGTCTGTTGAGCTCCGGGTGCCTTCTGAGCGATCCATGATGACAATGTACGGAGTTCAAGAATTCCTACTTTGAGAGTTCTGCGGTGAGGCAGTGTAGAGCACCGTTCTCTTCTCCATCGTCCCTCGGCAAAATGGCGTTGTGGAGAGGAAGAACCGTACCTTAGTCGAGATGGCGGGCGATGCTTGATGAGTACTCTACAGGAAGTTTTGGTTTGAGGCCATTGCGACCGCGTGCCATGTTTCGAATCGAGTTTTTCTTCGAGCACTCTTGCATCGCACTTCTTATGAGTTGAGATACAGGCGAAAGCCCAGCGTCTCTCATTTTCGTGTGTTTGGTTGCAAGTGCTTTATTTTGAAGTCTGGAAACCTAGATAAGTTCGAGTCACGTTCCTGTGACGGTATCTTTCTAGGCTACTCGACTTCTTGGCGGGCTTATAAGTGCAGGCTGCGAGTCTAGCAAAATGGTAGAGACTGCGAGGTGACTTTTGGCGAGGCGGTCAGGGACTAGGCGAGATATCTCGAGTTCTTTAGAGCGGTCCGAGACCATCTTTGTGGATGATGAGGGCGAGGAGGCGATGGTTGTTTACGATCCGGCTCCTCTTCCTCCTTGAGATGCCTTCTTCCACGGCACCTCAAGGTGATCGTACTGCCTTCCGTTTCCTCGGAGCTAGTGGCTCTGTCCTGCCTCGTCTGCACACGAGGTAGAGGCCACTTCTTCTTCTCATCCAGGACCTCCCGTCATATCCGGAAAAGGCATCCTTGAGCAGATGATTGGAGACCTTTTGGCGTGTCACACGCTCTAAGTCGCTTTTCTCAATTCTGTCTCCATTACGCCTTTGTTGCCTCTTTTGAGCCCAAGGATGTTTGTCACGCCCTTCGATGAGTCTTGGGTCAATGCCATGCATGAGAATTAGAGAACTTTGAGAGAAACAAGGTCAGTAAGCTTGTTGAGCCCCCACGAGGCCACAATATCATTGGAACCAAGTGGGTGTTCAAGAACAAGCAGTGAGGATGGGGTAATCATCAAAACAAGGCTAGATTAGTAGCTCGGGGTTTTCGAGGTTGAGGTCTAGACTTGAGGAGACCTTTGCCCTCAGAGCTCGACTTGAAGCCATTAGAATCTTGCTTGCCTTTGCGACTTCTAAGGGTTTCAAGCTTTACCAGATGGACGTGAAGAGTGCCTTTCTCAATGGCCTTATTGAGGAGGAAGTCTCGTCAAGCTGACCTCGAGTTTCGAGAACCCCAAATACCTAACCATGTCTTCAAGCTTTCAAATGTTTGTATGGACTTCATGAGGCTCCCGAGCTTGGTATGAGAGGCTTAAGTCCTACTTGTTGAGTCATGGGTTTGAAATGGGTAAAGTAGACAAGACCTTGTTTATCAAGTAGGCTTGGTAGTGACTTTACGCTCGTCCAAATCTATGTCGATGACATCATCTTTGGCAGCTCTTCTCATGCTCTGGTTTCACGGTTCTCGGATGTCATGAGCACGAGTTTGAGATGAGCATGATGGGTGAGTTGACATTCTTTCTTGGCTTCCAAATCAAGCGGACTCGGGAGGTACTTTTCTTCATCGAGTAAGTACACTCGTGATCTCTGAGGCAACCGATATGAGTGATGGTAAGCTTTGTGCCGACTCCCATGGCTTCTCTGACCTATCTTGACCCAGATGAGGATGGCGAGCGAGTTGATCAAAAGGAGTTTAGCGGCATGATTGGCTCCCTCTTGTACCTCGCTGCCTCGAGACCGGACATACATTTTTACGTGTGTTTGTGCGCTCGTTTCGAGCTTCTCCTCGCGTTTCTCACGCCGGCGGTGAAGCGCATCTTCGGTACTGCGAGCTACCATTGACTATGGTATCTGGTACTCTTCCTCATCTGTCTTTCCTTGAGAGCCTTCTCGGATCTGAGACTTATTTGGTTGTAGGATAGATAGGAAGAGCACTTCCGGCACTGCCAATTTCTTGGCACTTCTCTTGTTTCTGGTCTTGAGGAAGCGATCCGGTGTTACCTGATCCACCGCAGAGGCGAATGCGTTCTTTGCGGCCGATTCTTTGTAGCCAAGTGCTCTGGATGGCTTCGACCTGCGGGACTTTGGGTTAGTTATCGGCATGTTCCACTCTTTTGTGATAACATACTGCGATTAACATTGCCAGAACCGGTCTGACATTCCGGACCAAGCACATCGATATCGCTTCCACTTCCTTAGAGACCATGTAGAGAAGGCGATATAGTGCTCGGTTTGTGGAAGTGACCACCGGTTGGTGACATTTTCACCAAGCCATTGGATAGTTCGAGGTTTTTTCTGCTGGGGAGAGCTTGGGGTGGTTTGTCCTTATGGATTTGTAGTGAGGGAGCTTTGGGTTTCTTGCTTTACTATCTTATTTATGCTCTAGCTCCTTACTATTGCATTGCATTTTGGGTGCATTTGGGATTAGTCCTCCTAGCATAGATTAGAGTGCTTCTTTTGTCTAGTTGTTTAGATTTGCTCTTATCTTGTGATTCTAGGATCTTTGCTTATTAGGTGTTACTTATCTCACTAGGTTGAGCTCACTCACTTCTTGTAGGTTCTAGCGAGGTTGGGCCACCCTCGGGTAGGCAGAATGCGTGTTTGCTCCTAGGTGTGTTAAGTGGGCGGTTGATAGTCCTAGAGTCATATGGGGTAGATGAGAGTCGATCTGAGCCATAGTATTCTCTATATCTTATCTATGCTTTAAGGAATTTTGTTTTATGTTTTCTTTGCCGACTTCTCGATTTATTGTTTTGGTTCAAGGGAGTTCATTTGGGAGCTTACGGGCTTAATATTGACATAACTCAACTTGAACTAAAAGTTGCATCTATTGTTGAGGGGTGGATCTTACGCATTTCTAGCATTACGCATTGTAATATAACTACATTGAGCCTTGATTATTATCCTGCTATGACATGTTTACAATGCTTTACACCTTGCCATGACTTGTGCTTATTTGCTAGATTTATCATGACTTCATATGTGTAGCCTAGCTTTTGCCATGATAAGATAATTAAAATTGCTCAACTTAAACTAAAACTTGTCATGTTAGCACTTTCGAGATTAGTCTTTCTTGAGCTATCCTTTTATGATTCATGCCATGTCAAATAAATTTGGGTAGAGTGATGAATCTATATTGAGCCTTAGATTGAGCCTGTTTTAGTCTCTTGATGATGCATGAGTTAGTACAACTTGTTAAAAGGCAAAAGATCTCTTTTGTCTTGAAAAAGCTGATCTCACCAATTCTCTCCTATGAGGCGGCTTGCCATTGCACTTGGCATGAACTTAGGGGAGTTTTGGGTGACCTAGACTATCTTCTTAAGCTTCTCGCTTGGAGTAGTCGCATAAGGCTTGAGACCTAGCACATGATAAAACAAAAATCTGGTTGGAAACCACCATGAATTTCAAAAGAAAATATGGTTTATGTGTTCAATGTGCTTAAAGCTACAAAAAGTATCAAGTACTTTAACCAATGTTTCATTCTTGAGCATAGCACTCTATTTGGTCTCAATTTAAGCTTCTTAGCTACGCTTAGCTTATTGACATGGCTGCATCATCCTTGGATATCTCTAGCTAGACTTTGCTCATTGATGACTTGACTTGCTCACATAATGTACCTCATTTTCAGATTGTCATCTATGTGTTCTAGCTAGCTTATACATATCTTGTCATGATCTAGATAGCCTTTTTATTAAGTTATGGCTTGGTGTATTACATTATGGTCATTACGGATAATTCTCATGGCTCTAGCTGCTTAGAATAATCAAACTTCACCATTTCATCCATTGACATGTCATATTCTCTCTTGAGCATTCTTGATGTGTTTATTGCCAAAGGGGAGAATAGAAGAAAAAAGTCTGTTGGGAGCAGTTTAGAGCTTTGGAGATCAATTTGCTCTTTTCGGTTGGTGCTCTAGCGTTCATACATCGACATGGTCATTGACTTCATTTCATTCCTTGGACCATGTTGGTTTCTTCAAACTCAAACTCTTCTTAAAGCTTTTTCTGAGTTTGTCAATATACTCATCAAGGGGAGATTGAGAGACCATGTGGAGGTCGTCCGTGTGTGTGATGAGTATTTGACATAGGTTTAGGAAGTCGAGTTTGGTTTGGGTGGTTTGGACCATGTCGTTGCGTGGTGCTTGAGCTCGATCGGTTTGGTCAAACTTGGTCGTATAGGATTAGGATGCATATTCGGTGTTTCGACAAGTTTGGATTTTGTCATGGTAAGTTGTTGGTATTTACGCTTTCATGTATCGGCGGTGCTATTTGATGTGTTTCTTATGCGTGTATTGCGGGACATCGGGTGGAGTCGTGGCGAGACACGGTGGACCGGACTAGGTGCAGTGTGGCCGAGGTCGAAGCAGTCGGGATGTGTCAAAGACAGCGTGGACTCGAGGTGGTTGCAAAGGCGTCTTGAGACGCGAAGCGGAAGCTTCGGAAGGTGCGGGGGGGCTAAGCAGAATTCGCAAAGTGCACTGGCGGGAGCGGAGCTCCGTTGGTTTTAGCGGGCGTAGCAGGGTGGAGACCCGTTAGCCGTGGGCTATAAATAGGATGGAGGGCTGCTGCCCAAGCTGAACAATTCAAGAATTTCTAGGGTTTCCTTTAGTCAAAAGAGGCTTTAGAGTTTGTTTTGGCTTTAGGCTTTAGTTGTTGAGGTTGTTCCTGCTTGTCCCTTGCTTTTCCTCAAGATGGTGAGTATGTTCTTGAGTTTTGAGAGTGAGAGAGGATGAGATGAAAGTTTCTAATCATTCCTCTTGTATCAATCATGTATCTCTCTTCCTTTAGATCAATATGAGATGGTGGTTGTTTATCTTGGTCGCTTTCTTGTTTGCATATGAGCGAGTTCTTGATTGAGTTTAAGTCTTTGGGTGGTGGCGCCCCAAAATCAACACCGATTCTTCGCCGCTTTTAATGTTCCAACTGAGATCTTTTTCTTGGCTGTAGTTGATGTTTTAGCCTTTCTTTATTTCTTTGGATCGGCGGTAGCTTGTCCCTCTTATTTGGCCTTGGCGCTTGGTAGTGCCATAAGAACTTGTTATTGTCTTGAGATCTGGTTTTGTCTCATCGTTTTGTGCCTCAAAATTTTTGTTACGTGATTGAGTCCGCTCATTTGCTCTATATGCTTTGTAGTGTATGCTCTGGTGGCGCCCTTGTAGCATGTAATGAAAAATCCATTGGGCGGTATTGTTAGTTGTTCATTTATTTTTATTGCCGATCCTCTTGACTCATGCATGTAATGGTCGGTCTTTGTAATATCTGCAGTTCCTTTTCTTTGTTTAGAATTGGTTCCTCTGCTTGTCGGCTCGGTGTCGGCCTTGAAAAATCGATGGGGGGCGGCGTCAGAGGAAGTTGTTTGCCATGAGGCGGAGTTTTGTGCTAGCGACTTGTTTTTTTATTGCTGTAGCTCCTCCGGAAAATCAAGATGTTCTTGGCGGTATTTGTTTTTGGTTGATGTGTCTTTGCGTGGCAGCGGCTTAATCTAGAGTTGTAGTTCACGCTTGTTCTTTGGATTTCTGTGATTGCAAAATCCGGTTCTTGGTTCTTCTTTGCTCGGTGTCGATAGAAATCGAAGCTCTGTGCGGTTGCATCTTTGCTTAGTAATGATGTTTGAAAATTAGATGCTCTTGGATCCTTGGTGCAGCACTTTCTTTGTTGTGGCCATCTCGATTGCATTTTTCTTTTTGCTGATTTTCAACCTTTTGCATCTTGATTAAGCAATGGTATTTTCGGTTGAATTTTTCTTGGTGGTCTCGATTTATGCTGAATTTTTGATGTCACATGCGTTCGAGTTTCAGCAGAATTAACTCTCTATGAATTACTTTGTTTTGCTTCTTCTTGAAAAAAATCAGTGTACATTTTCTCGGGGGCGATTTTAAAGAGAGCGACATTCACCCCCCCTCTGTCGCCATTTCGGTCCTACAATTGGTATCAGAGCCGGTTAGCTCTTTTCAATAGACCTTAACGGTCTCAAGAGCCATGGCGATGGACAAGTACTCGACCAAGCCGCCGTTTTCGATGGCATCGATTACCCTTACGGAAGAGCGAATGGAGACATACATCGGCCCGGTATGCCATCTGGCGGAAGGTCAAGGTACGATTCGCTGTTCCTGCCGATGAGAACATCAATGCCGGGAACATGGCTGATGTTGAGGCGAATGCAAAGGCAAGGAACATCATCATCCGAGGTTTGAGTCGTAGTGAGTTTGACCGCATATCTCACTGTCGTCGCCACGATATCTGGGTGACCCTCGGCGCATACCATGAGGGCACCACCCAGATCAAGGCGGTTCGGCAGGACCCGGTTCAAGCGAGAATACAACAAATTCGAGATGCTTCTTTGGTGAGTCCCTAGATGAGTGCTTCATGCGTTTTCACAAGATCTTGAGCAACCTCCGGCGGTCGGTCTCACATACCCGACTTCGGACAACGCTCGTCGGATACTTACGGCACTCGATCTGCGGCGTGTGGGAGATGAAAGTGACCACCATCAAAGACACGACAGACCTCTCGACCTTGACTCTTGATGCGGCAGTACTCACGCCTCAAGACTCACGAGATTGAGCGTTGTCTCGTGGGTCGAAGTCACGGTCGATGGTACTGGTCACCGATCGATTAAACTTCGGTCTCTCTTCCGAGTCCTCTTGCAATTTCTCCTTCTTTGCTCTCGTGACATAGCGATGATCGGTTAGAGCGACTTCGGATGAGCGACTTGCCCTCCTTGCTCGAAGATTCTCCCATGCTTACAAAGGAGGAGGGGCGAGAAGAGAGGAGGACCCGTGATTTGCTTCGAGTGTGGTGGCCCCAACCACATCCGAACAAAGCGCCCCAAAGTGGAGAAGGGCAAAAACGACTCTGGCGGTTCGGGCAAAAACGACTACACCGACAAGAACCGCAACAAGAAGCCTCCAGCTCGGGCGCCCAGCAAGAAGAAGTTCCGCAACCGGCAAAGCCAAGCTCTTCCACGCGTCCTCACCGCCGACGACCTCGACCTCGGCGAGGTGGAGGGATGGAAGCGGCGATGACGGGACGGGTGACCAAGAGCCCAAGGATGGCGGCGACGACTTCTCCGGCATGTGCTTCATGGCCTCGAGGGCGAACTCGGCTGACAATGAGTTGTACTCCGACTTCGGACGAGGTAGATCCCACCTCTGAACAGCTCAATCATGCTTTTCTTAAGCTAGGAGGTTTTCATGCTAAAGCTAAGGCTAGGTGTCTTTGAGTTAGAGAAGGAAATAGATAGTTGTCACTAGAGATTATTGCTCTTACATCCGCCCTTCTAGTGATGATTGTGATACATGCTCGCTTTCTTTGGTTGATATGGAGAAGTTAAGGACCTCACATGATAGTGTGTCCTCCAAACTTGATAGTGTTAAGGTGGAGAATGTTAGTGCGCTTTGAGTTAGAGTTGAGTAGGATGGGTGTTACCCTACTTATTCTTGATGAGACTACTTCTCCCACCTCATGTGAGGGTAAGGACATTCTTTGCTAGAGGATCTTATGCCATGCTCCTTGATCTGCCTGAGTCTTGTGAAAATTGCAATAACTTGAAGATGAACTTAAAGCAGGCGGATCATAAAATTCTTTGAACTACAAGCTTCTTTACTTGAGCCGATTGTTTCATGCTTGAAGCTGTCCTAAGTTAAGCTACTTGAACTTGAGGTTTGTCTCCAACAGTTTCAAGATATGATTGATCATGAAAGGAAGATGGCTAAGTTTGCTTCTAAGGACCTGTTAGCTCACCATGCATTAAGTGTAACAAACTAAAATCGACTTGATTGCTTTGGATGAGAAATGTGTGAAGCTAACTAAGGACCTTCTAGAGAAGCCACATTGTGCTTGTAATATGATTGTGGAGAAGGGGAGAAGCCCGGGGTAAGGTTGAGGCAGCTTAGCGGCGTGAACCAAGCCGGCTAGCGATAGGGCTGTCCCTTCAGAGTCGGTGTGCGTGCACAAGCCATTCTTCCCTCTTTCTTTGGTTCTTCTTTTGCTCCTTACCTTCTGCATCTCTTCTTCCCCTGCTCTTCTTGCACCTCTCTCTTCGGGAGTGTCGATTACCTTATGAACACTCTCGAGAGATTTGTAGGCAAGAAGAAGCTCAATCTTATTCTAGACCAATCTAAGATCTGCAGATTTAATCGGGGTCTAGGATATGACTTCTTTGAGGACATGAGGAAGCATCCACTGCCGTGCTCGGACCCATAGCACGGGTGTGATCGAGATCGAGCCAGGACCGAGAAAGTCCATTTCAAGTCGGCGGGCTATGTCGAGTTTCGGCGATGAAGGTAATTTCACATACTTCTTCTACCTCTCGGAAGGTGAAGTATCACCGCACCTTCTGTCGGAAGGATGGACACGGTCGTCGATGCTTGGTAGCGCCAAGATCGGCGTAGAGACCATGTTGAGTCTCTTAGGCGCATTCGTGGTTGACCCCGGACCTTGAGTGCACCTAAGACCAACACGAGGTCTAGACTTGTTTCTTCGATGGGTTTGTGCGACATCGAGGACTTGGTTTTCGAGTTTTCGGTTTTCGTCCTCATCTTGCTTTCGATCGTGACTTCGCCGTCTGAGGGTAGATCTCGTTTTCCCAATCGAGATAGCTACCCATGGCGTGTTCGACATGTTGCGAGTGCTCGACTCGCTCTTCGTAGCGATCGGACCCGAGAAACGACTTGAATCTACTCTTAGACCTTACGCTTTGAGTTCTGAGAGGCGTAGGGTAGATAGAGGTCGATCGTGCTTGACTACTTCATCGCTTTCGGCGTGTTATTCGATATTGGGTGCCAAAATCATTGTTGATTTATCGATCTTGAGACTTTACTCTGTTTGACTTCGGGTTCGCGGGTAGGGAAGGAGAAGGTTTGGCTTGTAGACTCGGTTGTTCTCGTCATATGACCGGAGACTCCGTTGGTTCTCTTCCCTAGCCAGCGCTCCGGTGATGAGGCGATCACCTTCGGAGGCGCTTAAATGCGGGCGCGTCATCGCCAAAGGTCTGTCGCGTATTAATGCTTCTTTTATTCTTAAGGATGTTGCCTTGGTTAGTAAGCTGCGGTACAATTTGCTTTCCGTTTCTCACCTTCCGATGAGCGGTTTCGAGGTGAGCTTTAAGAAAAACAATTGCAAAATTCTTGATTCTTGGGTAGTCCGGTTTTGGGATTTCTCGTTATGGGAGGATCTTTCGTGCTGATTTTTCGATTCTTCCGGTGATCCTCTCGGTGTTTAGTTGCTTCGAGTCCCGCGATCTCTCTTTTCGGCATAGGAGACTTGGTCATATTGGATTTGACCATTTGACCCGAGTTAGCGACCATGATCTCATTAAGTGGTCTGCGAAACTCAAGATGGTCAAAGATCTTGTTTGCACTCCATGCCAAGACGCGGCAAGATGGTTGCCGCTTCTCATCCTCGGTCACGATTACTATGACCGATGCAGGACACATTGCTCCACATGGACCACAGTTGGACGGCAAATCTTGATCGGCGGGAGGAAGTGGTATGTTCTTGTTGTGGTCGATGACTTCTCGAGGTACTCTTGGGTGTTTTCTTAGCCTCGAAGGGCGAGACATTTACACATTTCCGAGGTCTTTTAGTAGGTTTGTCTGTTGAGCTCCGGGTGCCTTCTGAGCGATCCTTGATGACAATGGCACGGAGTTCAAGAATTCCTACTTTGAGAGTTTCTGCGGTGAGGCAGTGTAGAGCACCGTTCTCTTCTCCATCGTCCCTCGGCAAAATGGCGTTGTGGAGAGGAAGAACCGTACCTTAGTCGAGATGGCGGGGCGATGCTTGATGAGTACTCTACACCGAGGAAGTTTTGGGTGAGGCCATTGCGACCGCGTGCCATGTTTGAATCGAGTTTTTCTTGGGCACTCTTGCATCGCACTTCTTATGAGTTGAGATCTGATGAAAGCCAGCGTCTCTCATTTTCGTGTGTTTGGTTGCAAGTGCTTTATTTTGAAGTCCGGAAACCTAGATAAGTTCGAGTCACGTTCTGTGGCGGTATCTTTCTAGGCTACTCGACTTCTTGGCGGGCTTATAAGTGCAGGCTGCGAGTCTAGCAAAATGGTAGAGACTGCGAGGTGACTTTTGACGAGGCGGTCAGGACTAGGCGAGATATCTCGAGTTCTTTAGAGCAGTCCGAGACCATCTTTGTGGATGATGAGGGCGAGGAGGCGATGGTTGTTTACGATCCGGCTCCTCTTCCTCCCTTGAGATGCCTTCTTCCACGGCACCTCAAGGTGATCACCCTGCCTTCCGTTTCCTCCGGAGCTAGTGGCTCTGTCCTGCCTCGTCTGCACGAGGTAGAGGCCACTTCTTCTTCTCATCCAGGACCTCCCGTCATATCGGAAAAGGCATCCTTGAGCGAGATGATTGGAGACCTTTTTGGCGTGTCTGCGCTCTAAGTCAGCTTTTCTCAATTCTGTCTCCATTCGCCTTTGTTGCCTCTTTTGAGCCCAAGGATGTTTGTCACGCCCTTTACGATGAGTCTTGGGTCAATGCCATGCATGAGGAATTAGAGAACTTTGAGAGAAACAAGGTGCAGTCGCTTGTTGAGCCCCCACGAGGCCACAATATCATTGGAACCAAGTGGGTGTTCAAGAACAAGCAGTGAGGATGGGGTAATCATCGAAACAAGGCTAGATTGGTAGCTCAGGGGTTTTCCCAGGTTGAGGGTCTAGACTTCGAGGAGACCTTTGCCCCTGTAGCTCGACTTGAAGCCATTAGAATCTTGCTTGCCTTTGCAGCTTCTAAGGGTTTCAAGCTTTACCAGATGGACGTGAAGAGTGCCTTTCTCAATGGCCTTATTGAGGAGGATGTAACATCCCAATTCTGAAAATGAGGGGAAATTAAAACTTTTTATTTATCTTTAGGTTCTTGAACCTTTTCTGTAATTCTTGTAAAAGAATTATGGGAATAGAAATCAAATCCCCAATTTAAACTCCAATCAAAAACCTCCTGGATAAAAATCTTTTGTCCAACACTTGTAAATATTTTTCCTGAGTTCTAAGGAAGCCTTGTGACCCCTCTGAATTTTCTTACAATTTTTAGAAATTGTTTGAATAATTTTAGAGGCAAGTCAAACCTAGTTAAACCCTGGTCAAACCTCACTATCCATCCTTCTGGAATTTCCCTAGAAAAATTCATTGCACCAACTCTTCTGGAAATTTTATGGGAGGTTAATATGTTAGTCATAAAGCTCCTGTAAAAATTTCATAATTTTTGGTGTTGATTTGATACCCCAATTAAATCCCCAAAGTCTGCTGTTCAATTCAAACTCAACTTTGGATTGTCTTGTTCCACGGGCTTGAACCCGAGCTGGCTCAGCCACTTGACCTGGTCAGACCGCCTAGCTGCACCAAGCGGCGCGCTGGCGATCTCTTTTGGGCCGTTGGATTAAAATCAGGCGGCCCATTTTCGCATACCCCTTCGAGTGCATCTTCTTTCTCGGCCCTCGATCTAAATCGTGCGGCTCGGCGTCGTCGTCCTCCTCCGCAACCCTCTCCTCTCGCGTGTGCAGCGGGCTATGGCGATGGGTGGGCGCTACGTCGTCGCGTCACTTGGCGGTATTCAGCGGGTCTCTGTGCAGCATTTAATGCTTCTACGTGCTCCTCCCGGAAGTCCCGCCACTGCTCCCGTCCTCTCGAGCTCCCTTGGCGAGAAAGGACCCGAGGCTCTCTGCCGTTGCTCTCTTCCTCCCAGCTACTTTAGCCCTTTGGCCTCTTTCCTTGGCTTCCATTAGCCTCACAGATACTCTAGCGAGCACCCTCGGTCTTTGTTCGTGCTCCGCTCGCCTTGTCACCGATTGCCGCCATTGCCGCCTCTGGAGCTTCGGTGAAAGCGGTGCTCGATGGCGCCCTCTCCTTTCTCTCTACTCGGCTTCTCTCTCTCACCTCTGTGGTGGTTAACCCTCTCCCAATTTTGGGTTTCCCTGCAGGAGTGAGGTGAATCGAGGATTTTGTAGCTCATGACAGAAGCGCCCCTTCGTCTCCACCTCTGGTGAGTCCACCTCCTCTCGATTCCCTCTCTGGCGGCATCGATGGGGTGAGTAGGGCCCGATTGATGACCCGTCGCGTTGTCTTCTCTCGGTGGCTTCTCCTCGTGCCGCCCGATGGCGCGCCATGTTCTTCGTCGGCAACCTTTGCTCCGCCACCCAGCCTCTCCGCGTCACTCGGGTGAGTCTTTGGTAGCATGTAGTTACCCGAGCACCGCTTGTATGACGATTGCGGAGCTCCTCCTCGCGGTTGTCGTTTCCGTAGAGTCGCCGCCTCGCCGTCGCGCGCTGCTGTGGACCCTCACCGAGGGGTGAGTGGTCTTGGCGTGACCCTTGATGCTATTGTGCACCCGTGGAGTGCGCTTGGTTCGCGCCGTCGTGCGTAGGTCGCCGGCGTTTCGCCGGTGAAGCCGTCGATCGCGTGGTAATCACTTGGCGCGTTTTCGTTTTTGGTCGATGAGTGTGAGCCGTCCATTTGCGAGATCGTGGCGGAGATCGATCGTAGTTGAGTGTGTGCCTTTGTGCGTTTCCACTATGAGCCGCCCGATCTTGATCAACGGCCCACAATCCGCTCCATTTTTAGCGTGAGCCCAACCCGCCAACTCGATTCAGCGTTGGCGTTGGATTCTCCATCAACGGTCCACGTTGCTAGCTTCGTGGTAGCTGGCGCTGTTGACCTGATCGTGGGCGCACGATCCAGGATCTACGGTTCACAATAGGCCACGTCTTAATGGGTTTATGAATTTCGAGAGCTTTATTTTTGAGCTGGAAAAAGGTATTAATCTTTGTAAATGCATATCTTTTTCATGGGAATTCATTTTAGATGATTCCACTTCTGTTAATTCAGTTAGGATCTAAACTTTAATCTAAAAATGTTTAGAAGATTAATATGACTCCAGAAAAGCATGAAATTAGATTTTAAACATTCTCAGCTTTATTATTGCAATGAAATTCCTGTTAAATTGAAAAATACATAACAAATTCAATATAAATCCTTTTTAGTTAAACTCAACTTTGTTAATTCTGTTATTACCTATACTTTAATCTAAAAATACTTGTAATCATGTGTTAGTTGCAAAAATGTCCAGAATTAACTTTGACTTTGCATAGGCTTTAATTGTTTACTAGAAAACATTGCAACTTGTAAAATGCATAACTAATTCTCTGTAAATGATTTTTGAGTGAATCCAAGTCTGTTGGGTTCCTCTATTAATGAACTTGCTAGGAAAAATAGTTTTGAACATGTTACTGTTTCTAGGAGAAATAATCATGCATTATAATTTTGTTCAAGTTCTTGTTTCAAAAGTTAGTAGAGAATGCAATATAGCCCCAAATGGGATGAACCCTATTTTGCTGTTCCTCTCATGAGATGCTTGAACTACTGTAAAATTTTCAGGTTCCCTACATGTCTAGAAATTTTGTCGATGAATAGTAACCTAATTCTAATTACTAGGCTGAGCAAAAGTGTTTTCATCAGAACTTTTGCATTAAAGATCCAAATCAGTTGATTCTTGTTTCTATATTCATGTTAAATCAATACCTTGCTGCTATAAAATTTCAAATCATTCGGAGAACTTTTGCTGTTGGGTCTTGTTGCTTTTTCTTTACTCTTATCGACTCTTTATCGCCTTTTCGTTAGGATTAGACATTTGTGGTAATCCGAGAACGATCCTCCGCAACAAAGTGACCCTCAACAGCCAGGCAAGCAGTTTGACCATGATTCATCCTATATTTGCAAGTCTATTATGTTGTTTAAACTCTATGTATGCATTGCTACTTTGTTTAATTATGGTTAGTGGATCCTATAGTTGCATAATCTGTAGGAATACCATGTCTTTACTACCATGAGCCTAGGTTATTTGCTGTGGTTGGAGTTCGTGGATGAACTCCTATCACTTAGTAGTTGTGATTTCAAATGCTTAGCAATGCTTAGATAACGGTAGAAATGGGCGATCATCGGCTTAGTCGATGGTCTTGATCACACAAATCTAAATATTACTCCTTTATGTCCAGCACTTGTGCTTTGTTAATTTGTAAAGTGAAAATCTGAAAATAAAAGATTGTTTAGACTTGGGCATATTGGATGAATGGTGTGGTTTTTGGATTGTGGAAGTATGCCTAAGTCCCTAAGGACCGAGTTACTTGCGCCTCCGTCTTGAGCATATTGCGTACTAACCACACGAGGGGAAATGGGACCCTCTTGACTAAGTACTTTGGAGGTGTTAATTGGGGTCTTTCGGTTGGTGGTTTTAAAGATAAAATGTGTGTGTGTGGTGTGGGAGGAGCATTAGCTTCGGGTAGGTCGTCTAATGTCTCCTTCTCCCGTGGGTTATCGACTCGAAATTAGCATTGTCCATTGGAAATGTCTCGTAGGACTTAGCCGTGCAGCACACCTTTGGTAGTGTGCGTAAAGGAAAGGCGATGCGGCGTGTGGGTGCAGTGGTACACCTGCAGGATAAAACTATTGAATAGCCTCGCCCTAGGTTATGGACACGCCGGATCGCCCGTGAGAACTAGACTACAACATTTAATTAAAACTTGACTTGGTTGGTATGAGCGGGAGTTCATGCTATTGTTGTGGTGACTAATGGGTTAGTCACTTCTAGGTTGTTCATGTTGTTGTTATTATGTATTATCAGGTTGTTATTTCAACAATTAAAAATGCTTTGCCAAATTGCCTTCAATCTATTATGTTATTGCAAATAAATGTTGCTTTATGCTAAATGAGACATACAACCTCCACTTACATAAAGCTTGCATGTAGCATATGTTATAGGCTGTTATCTTACACGTAAGTCTTATGGAGTACTTTATGTACTCATCGCCCGTGGTTGTGGCATTTTGTGGCTTTTGTTGCAGAGGGAGAGGGTGAGATCCTAGAGCCTCACTTTTGTCCTCGTGTTGCAGACTTCTTCAACGGCTAGCTTGGCGGTCCAGTCGAGATGCCTAGGGGTTAAGGCACCTTGATTGGCTTTGTGTTATAGCCATCTTTATGGCACTTTTGCTTCATTGTTATCTCTTTAGAATTGTTGCTATTTGGCCTTAGGGCCCTCTTTTGTAATAGCTATTCCATATTAATATTAACTTCGGTTTGTTGCTTATGTTCTATGTGTTGTATGGAATTGATACATTCTTTTGTTGTGAGGTATGTATCTGCATCTCGGGAGTATACATCTCTCGAGACCGAGTTTATTTGGTTGATAATACTAGGGTCAATTGGATGACTAAGTATTATGAGCCTAATAAACACCGAGTCTCACAAAAGTTGGTATCGAGCCGTCCCGACCGTAATGCATAAGCTTGGTCGTCTTTAGGATATTTTGAAAACCTAATTTCAAAGTGTTAAATGAGTTTGAAAGCTTAAGTAATTCTCAGATTTTACTCCTCATCTATCTTAGCTTTCTCTTCTCATCTCACTCTAATTTGAGTTTTAAAAGCTGTTTTCCTCTCTTCCTTGTTAAAGATAGTGTTATCGATTAATTGGGTTTTGGGAACTAATGAGTTTGGCAAATTGAAGTGTTAGCTGCCCTCTACAAGGTTTTGAAGTTTCCGAAGTTGAAGAATTCGGCTTGGAGGCTTGGATGCAAAATCTGGACAGCGATCGCCAATTTCCGGACAGCGAGCTCATAAGTCCTAAATAGGGTAGAAAATGAGAGGTTAATTCAACTAAAACTTGTGGGAATAAAAGGGTAAGATGTGATACTAGTTAGCTAAGTATCTAACACGTATTTCGCTGAATTAACATTGCTCTCTACTAGTATTAACCCTTACGTTACAATCTGATTTTAATCTTCTCGATCAATTACTCGTTTATTCAATACGGGTTAGTGAGTTGAGAAGTTGAGCCTTGTTTTTGGTGTTTCTTGGCTGTTTTGAGAGTCTTTTAGAAGCTTCTAAAGTTGATTTACTCGCTGTTTTGGCTTTCGTTTAGGGTGATATTCCATTCCCTAGTCGATCGCTTTTGCTTTTCTTTAAGGCTTTGGTTTGAGTCTAGTTGCTAACCAAGGTTTCTTGTAACAGGATGGCTGGGCCTTTTCGTAGCGGCCAAGGCGATCGGCTCCGGACGAGGAGCTTCCTCCTCCTCCGACCATGGCGAGGTTCTTCTTGATTGAGCGCAACCGCGCGGATGTGAGAGAGTTCTCTTGGGCGTCATCGCGCAACACCTGCTACACTTACCGGAGCTTGAGGATCTGGGTCGAGGAATGCCCATCACCGCGTGGAGGACTCGCGGAGTTTCTTCGTACTCAGCCCCTACCTTTTCTCGATCGAGGACCCGCTCGATCTGAGCGATTGGCCGTCTGGTGGAGCGGAAGCCAGATAGCGATGCTGGGGAACACGAGAAGGCGCTATTTGCCGCACCGGTGGAGGGTGCAGCTTTGTCATGGTGGGAGAGCTATCTCGCCATGCAGCCCGTGAGACCACACCGTCTCTTGGGAGGAGTTCCGTCTTGCCTTCCGTCGGGCTCACATCCTCGCGGCTTGATGGAGATCAAGAAGCGGGGAGTTTCTTCGCGCTCAAGCAAGGCGTAGCTTCGATCATGGAGTATGTATACGAGTTCAACCATCTAGCTCGTTATGCTCCGAGGATGTGGCCACCGATATGGCTAAGGAGGCCAAGTTCAGCGTGGCTTGTCCGAGGAGTGAAGGACAAGCTATCCATTGTCGACTTTCACGATTTCCGGGCCTTGGTCGACAAGGCCATCGTCGTGAGCATGCGGCTCGAGCTTATGGATTCTGTAAGCGCAAGTGGGAGACTTACAAGTCTTCCAAGTCCGATTCCTCCGTCCTCGCTTGAGGCGGTCTCGGGGTTCGATCTCGATTTCGGCACCGAGGTCACCCCCTGTTCCTCGTTAAATCGCGAGCCGTGCCCGATCACGTCGCTTGAATCGGAAGAGCAGTTCCGCAACCCGGCGGCGGTGTCACTTGTTTTGCATGCAACCGAAGGGCATTATGCGAACCAATGCCCTAAGAAGGCGGGCGACCCCTCGTCCTAATGGAGGACGCGGGCGAGAGGTGGATCTTCGCAGACCGAAGATCGTCCGGCTACCCAAAGGCGTGGGTAGTGGTCGCGTCAACGTCATCACCGCGGAGGAGGCTCGGGAGGCACCGGCGTTGTGCTAGGTACGCTTTTGTTAACTCTCATCCTGCTCTTTGTTTTGTTTGATTCAGAGCATCACATTCCTTTGTTTACGAGTCGTTTTTCTGCTTTGTTGGAGAGCTTCTTTTCTCTCCATTGTCGGTCCGCTACTCATTCGCTCTCCCGGATCGGAGTTGAGAGCTGAGCTTGAGTGTAGGGATGTCCCCATCGAGATTGAGGGAGTTGGATTCTCGTGAATCTTATTCTCCTCAAGTCTGCGAGTCCGGGCGTGATTCTTGGTATGGATTGGTTGTCTCGTCATATGGGGCAAATCGATTGCGCCAAGAAGTCCGTCTCTCTTTCTAGTCCCGGTGTTCGCGTTTCCTTCTCGCCGAAGTTGCTAGGTCCACATCTCTTAGCCCTCGGCGAAGTCCGTTCTAGATATTAATGAAGTCCCAACAGTTTGTGACTTCATTGATGTCTTTCCGATGATCTTCGGGGATGCCACCGTTCGAGATCTCGAGTTTGTCATTGAGTTGGCTCCGGTACGCCCCTATTTCTAAGAGGCCGTGTCGGATGCCTCCGAGCGAGTTGGTAGAGTGAAGAAGCGATTAAGTGAGCTGCAAGAGAAGGGTTTCATCCGCCTAGCTCATCTCCTTGGGGTTGTCCGGCAATCTTCGTAAAGAAGAAGGGCGGTACTTTACGCATGTGCGTTGATTACCGCTTAAGCTTAATGAAGTGATGATGAAGAACAAGTATCCATTGCCCGCATCGGCGATCTCTTGATCAATTAAGCTGGAGCTCGAGTTTTCTCCAAGATTGATTTGAGAGTGGGATATCATCAAGTTCGGATTCGACCGAGGATATTCCAAAGGCGGTGTTCTCTACTCGCTTCACGGCTTGTGCGAGTACCTTTGTCATGTCATTCGCAACCAATGCTCTGCCTTGTTCATGAACCTCATGAATTCGGTATTCATGGAGTATTTGGATAAGTTTGTCGTGGTCTTCATCGATGATATTCTTATCTACTCCAAGAACGATGAGGAACACGCAGAGCATCTGAAGCTTGTGTTGAGCAAAGCTGCGTGAGCACCTGTTGTCTGTGAAGTTCAAACAAGTCGCGATTCGGTTGAAGGAAGTAGCCTTCTTAGGCCATGTTCTTTCAGGTGGAGGCGAGCCGTTGATCCTAACAAGGTCGACGATGTTCTTTCTGAGTCCGCCCACGCCGGTTCCGAGGTGCGGAGTTTTCTTAGTTTAGCGGGATACTATCGTCGCTTTATCGAGAACTTCTCCAAGATCATGGCCGATGACGGAGTTGCTCAAGAAGGACCAGAAGTTCTTGTGGTCTAAGGCTTGTATGGAAAGTTTCCAAATACTCAAGAAGTGTTTGACCACCGCTCCGATCCTCGTTCTTCCCGATATCCATAGCGACCGATATCTATTGCGATGCTTCTCGTCGAGGCCTCGGTTGCGTCCTTATGCGAGAAGGCAAGGTAGTGGCCTATGCATCAAGGCAATTGAGACCTCATGAGCTTAACTACCCTACTCATGATTTGGAGCTAGCGCTGTGATTCATGCACTTAAGATTTGGCGACATTACCTAATCGGTGTCGTTGTGAAGTGTATTCGGATCACAAAAGCTTAAAGTATTTGTTCACCCAACCTGACCTGAACCTCAGGCAAAGGAGATGGTTGGAGCTTATCAAGGATTATGATATGGGTATTCACTACCATCCGGGCAAGGCTAATGTCGTTGCCGATGCGCTCAGTCGTAAAGTGCATTGTAATGCCTTATTGCTCCAGGAGCGTTCGCCCACTCTTCAGGAGGAGTTCGGCGTCTTAACCTTGGGTTAGTTGAGCATGGTTCCTCGCTACCTTGGTTGTGCAACCGACCTTGGTGGATCGGATCAAGTCCGCTCGTGATCGGACGATGGTGTGAGCCACATCAAGGAAAATGTCAAAACGGAACAACTAAGTGCTTTTACGAGGATGAGCATGGTGTTGTGAGGTTGAACAACGCCTTGTGGTTCCAAAGGACATGGAGTTGCGAATTTGATTCTCCATGAAGCCCATGATTCGCCTTTGTCTATTCATCCGGGGCCACCAAGATGTATCGGGATCTCCGCCAGAGATTTTGGTGGACTCGCATGAAGAGGGAGATCGCGGTTCGTTCTTTGAGTCGCGACGTGTGTCGTCGTGTCAAGGCCGAACATCGGCGTCAGCGGGATCGCTTGACCTTTGCCTATTCTCGAGTGGAAGTGGGATTCGATCGGTATGGATTTTATCACGGTCTACCCCGAACACCTGTGGGTAAGGATTCCATTTGGGTCATCATCGATCGGTTGTCCAAGGTGGCACATTTCTTGCGGTGCGGACTAAGATTTCTGATAGCCAATTGGCGGATCTCTATGTTTCTCGCATCGTGTGCTTGCATGGTGTGCCCAAGGCGATCGTCTCGGATCGTGGTTCTCTTTTCACTTCTCGCTTTTGGCATAGTTTGCAAGAGGCTATGGGGACCCGTCTTGCCTTCAGCACAGCATATCATCCCCAAACCGATGGTCAAACCGAAAGGGTTAACCAGGTTTTGGAGGACATGCTTCGTGCTTGTGTCCTTTCCTATGGGAAGCATTGGGAGAAATACTTACCATTCGCCGAGTTTTCTTATAACAACGACTTTCGGGCCGGTCTCGGCATGGCACCTTCGAGGCCTTATACGGGAGAAAGTGTAGAACCCGTTGAACTGGTCGAGAGACCGGTGAGACCCTCTTTGGCGGACTCGATCAATGAGGCCGGCGCCAAGTCCGGCTTATTCGTGGCGTTTGCGCGCAGCTCAATCGAGCAAAAGAGCTATGCGGATCGCCGGCGTCGTGAGTTGAGCTTTGAGCCCAATGACTTTGTTTATCTCAAAGTCTCTCCTTTGAAGGGCCATCAACGTTTGGCGTCAAGGGCAAGTTAGCTCCTCGATATGTCGGTCCCTACCGCGTTATCGAGAAGAAGGAGCTGTTGCCTACAAGTTGGAGTTGCCATCTGCACTTGAGGGGTACATGATGTCTTCCATGTATCGGCTAAAGAAGTGCCTCCGTGTTCCAAGCGAGGAAGCTCCGTTGGAGACTCTCGATGTCAACCCGATCGACCTATCGCGAGCACCTGTTCGCATACTCGATGAGTCTGAGCGAAGGACAAGGAATAAGACCATCAAGTTCCTTAAAGTTCAGTGGTCGAACCATTACGAGGATGAGGCTACTTGGGAAAGGGAAGATTGTCTGCGTGCGGACTATCCTCTTTCTTCCCAGAGTGAGCCAAATCTCGGGACGAGATTTTTGTAAGGAGGGAGGTTTTGTAACATCCCAATTCTGAAAATGAGGGAAATTAAAACTTTTATTTATCTTTAGGTTCTTGAACCTTTTCTGTAATTCTTGTAAAAGAATTATGGGAATAGAAATCAAATCCCCAATTTAAACTCCAATCAAAAACCTCCTGGATAAAAATCTTTTGTCCAACACTTGTAAATATTTTTCCTGAGTTCTAAGGAAGCCTTGTGACCCCTCTGAATTTTCTTACAATTTTTAGAAATTGTTTGAATAATTTTAGAGGCAAGTCAAACCTAGTTAAACCCTGGTCAAACCTCACTATCCATCCTTCTGGAATTTCCCTAGAAAAATTCATTGCACCAACTCTTCTGGAAATTTTATGGGAGGTTAATATGTTAGTCATAAAGCTCCTGTAAAAATTTCATAATTTTTGGTGTTGATTTGATACCCCAATTAAATCCCCAAAGTCTGCTGTTCAATTCAAACTCAACTTTGGATTGTCTTGTTCCACGGGCTTGAACCCGAGCCTGGCTCAGCCACTTGACCTGGTCAGACCGCCTAGCTGCACCAAGCGGCGCGGGCGCGGGCGATCTCTTTTGGGCCGTTGGATTAAAATCGGGCGGCCCATTTTCGCATACCCCTTCGCAGTGCATCTTCTTTCTCAGCCCTTCGATCTAAATCGTGCGGCTCAGCGTCGTCGTCCTCCTCCCGCAACCCTCTCCCTCTCGCGTGTGCAGCGGGCTATGGCAGTGGAGTGGGGCGCTACGTCGTCGCGTCACTTCGGGCGGTATTCAACGGGTCTCTATGCAGCATTTAATGCTTCTCGTGCTCCTCCCGGAAGTCCCCGCGCCACTGCTCCCGCCCCTCTCAGAGCTCCTTGGCGAGAAAGGACCCGAGGCTCTCTGCTGGTTGCTCTCTTCCTCCACAGCTACTTTAGCCCTTTGGCCTCTTTCCTTGGCTTCCATTAGCCTCACAGATACTCTAGCGAGCACCCTCGGTCTTTGTTAGTGCTCCACTCGCCTTGTCACCGATTGCCGCCATTGCCGCCCTCTGGAGCTTGGTGAAAGCGGTGCTCGATGGCGCCCTCTCCTTTCTCTCTACTCGGCTTCTCTCTCTCACCTCTGTGGTGGTTAACCCTCTCCCAATTTTGGGTTTCCCTGCAGGAGTGAGGTGAATCGAGGATTTTGTAGCTCATGACATAAGCGCCCCTTCGTCTCCACCTCTGGTGAGTCCACCTCCTCTCGATTCCCTCTCTGGCGGCATCGATGGGGTGAGTAGGGCCCGATTTGATGACCCGGTCGCGTTGTCTTCTCTCGGTGGCTTCTCCTCGTGCCCAAGATGGCGCCGCCGCGGTTCTTCGTCGGCAACCTTGCTCGGCCACCCGACCTCTCCGCGTCACTCGGGTGAGTCCGGTAGCATGTAGTTACCCGAGCACCGCTTGTATGACATTGCGGAGCTCCTCCTCGCGGTTGTCGTTTCCGTAGAGTCGCCGCCACCCCTCGCGTCGCGCGCCGTTGTGGACCCTCACCGAGAGGTGAGTGGTCTTTGGCGTGACCATGATGCTATTGTGCACCGTAGGTGCGCTTGGTTCGCGCCGCCGTCTGCGTAGGTCGCCGGCGTTTCGCCCGTGAAGCCGTCGATCGCGTGGTAATCCTTGGCGCCGTTTTCGTTTTTGGTCGATGAGTGTGAGCCGTCCATTTGCGAGATCGTGGCGGAGATCGATCGTAGTTGGGTGTGTGCCTTGTGCGTTTCCACTATGAGCCGCCCGATCTTGATCAACGGCCCACAATCCGCTCCATTTTAGCGTGAGCCCAACCCGCCGACTCGATTCGCGTTGGCGTTGGATTCTCCATCAACGGTCCACGTTGCTAGCTTCCGTGGTGCTGGTAGCTGTTGACCTGATCGTGGGCGCACGATCCAGGATCTACGGTTCACAATAGGCCACGTCTTAATGGGTTTATGAATTTCCGAGAGCTTTATTTTTGAGCTGGAAAAAGGTATTAATCTTTGTAAATGCATATCTTTTTCATGGGAATTCATTTTAGATGATTCCACTTCTGTTAATTCAGTTAGGATCTAAACTTTAATCTAAAAATGTTTAGAAGATTAATATGACTCCAGAAAAGCATGAAATTAGATTTTAAACATTCTCAGCTTTATTATTGCAATGAAATTCCTGTTAAATTGAAAAATACATAACAAATTCAATATAAATCCTTTTTAGTTAAACTCAACTTTGTTAATTCTGTTATTACCTATACTTTAATCTAAAAATACTTGTAATCATGTGTTAGTTGCAAAATGTCCAGAATTAACTTTGACTTTGCATAGGCTTTAATTGTTTACTAGAAAACATTGCAACTTGTAAAATGCATAACTAATTCTCTGTAAATGATTTTTGAGTGAATCCAAGTCTGTTGGGTTCCTCTATTAATGAACTTGCTAGGAAAAATAGTTTTGAACATGTTACTGTTTCTAGGAGAAATAATCATGCATTATAATTTTGTTCAAGTTCTTGTTTCAAAAGTTAGTAGAGAATGCAATATAGCCCCAAATGGGATGAACCCTATTTTGCTGTTCCTCTCATGAGATGCTTGAACTACTGTAAAATTTTCAGGTTCCTACATGTCTAGAAATTTTGTCGATGAATAGTAACCTAATTCTAATTACTAGGCTGAGCAAAAGTGTTTTCATCAGAACTTTTGCATTAAAGATCCAAATCAGTTGATTCTTGTTTCTATATTCATGTTAAATCAATACCTTGCTGCTATAAAATTTCAAATCATTCGGAGAACTTTTGCTGTTGGGTCTTGTTGCTTTTCTTTACTCTTATCGACTCTTTATCGCCTTTTCGTTAGGATTAGACATTTGTGGTAATCCGAGAACGATCCTCCGCAACAAAGTGACCCTCAACAGCCAGGCAAGCAGTTTGACCATGATTCATCCTATATTTGCAAGTCTATTATGTTGTTTAAACTCTATGTATGCATTGCTACTTTGTTTAATTATGGTTAGTGGATCCTATAGTTGCATAATCTGTAGGAATACCATGTCTTTACTACCATGAGCCTAGGTTATTTGCTGTGGTTGGAGTTAGTGGATGAACTCCTATCACTTAGTAGTTGTGATTTCAAATGCTTAGCAATGCTTAGATAACGGTAGAAATGGGCGATCATCGGCTTAGTCGATGGTCTTGATCACACAAATCTAAATATTACTCCTTTATGTCCAGCACTTGTGCTTTGTTAATTTGTAAAGTGAAAATCTGAAAATAAAAGATTGTTTAGACTTGGGCATATTGGATGAATGGTGTGGTTTTTGGATTGTGGAAGTATGCCTAAGTCCCTAAGGACCGAGTTACTTGCGCCTCCGTCTTGAGCATATTATGCGTACTAACCACACGAGGGGAAATGGGACCCTCTTGACTAAGTACTTTGGAGGGTGTTAATTGGGGTCGCTTTCGGTTGGTGGTTTTAAAGATAAAATGTGTGTGTGTGGTGTGGGAGGAGCATTAGCTTCGGGTAGGTCGTCTAATGTCTCCTTCTCCCGTGGGTTGTGCGACTCAGAATTAGCATTGTCCATTGGAAATGTCTCGTAGGACTTAGCCGTGCAAGCACACCTTTGGTAGTGTGCGTAAAGGAAAGGCGATCGGCGTGTGGAGTGCAGTGGTACACCTGCAGGATAAAACTATTGAATAGCCTCGTCCTAGGTTATGGACACGCTCGGATCGCCCGTGAGAACTAGACTACAACATTTAATTAAAACTTGACTTGGTTGGTATGAGCGGGAGTTCATGCTATTGTTGTGGTGACTAATGGGTTAGTCACTTCTAGGTTGTTCATGTTGTTGTTATTATGTATTATCGGGTTGTTATTTCAACAATTAAAAATGCTTTGCCAAATTGCCTTCAATCTATTATGTTATTGCAAATAAATGTTGCTTTATGCTAAATGAGACATACAACCTCCACTTACATAAAGCTTGCATGTAGCATATGTTATAGGCTGTTATCTTACACGTAAGTCTTGCGGAGTACTTTATGTACTCATCTCGCCGTGGTTGTGGCATTTTGTGGCTTTTGTTGCAGAGGGAGAGGGTGAGATCCTAGAGCCTCACTTTTGTCCTCGTGTTGCTGCTTCTTGACGGCTAGCTTGGCGGTCGGTCGAGATGCCTAGGGGTTAAGGCACACCGATTGGCTTTGTGTTATAGCCATCTTTATGGCACTTTTGCTTCATTGTTATCTCTTTAGAATTGTTGCTATTTGGCCTTAGGGCCCTCTTTTGTAATAGCTATTCCATATTAATATTAACTTCGGTTTGTTGCTTATGTTCTATGTGTTGTATGGAATTGATACATTCTTTTGTTGTGAGGTATGTATATGCATCACGGGAGTATACATCTCTCGAGACCGAAGTTTATTTGGTTGATAATACTAGGGTCAATTGGATGACTAAGTATTATGAGCCTAATAAACACCGGGTCTCACAGAGAGAAGTCTCGTCAAATGACCTCCAGTTTCGAGAACCCCAAATACCCTAACCATGTCTTCAAGCTTTCCATGTTGTATGGACTTAGCGAGGCTCCCGAGCTTGGTATGAGAGGCTTAAGTCCTACTTGTTGAGGCATGGGTTTGAAATGGGTAAAGTAGACAAGACCTTGTTTATCCGTAGGCTTGGTAGTGACTTTACGCTTTCGTCCAAATCTATGTCGATGACATCATCTTTGGCAGCTCTTCTCATGCTCTGGTTTCACAGTTCTCGGATGTCATGAGCACCGAGTTTGAGATGAGCATGATGGGTGAGTTGACATTCTTTCTTGGCTTCCAAATCAAGCAGACTCGGGAGGGTACTTTTCTTCATCGGGGTAAGTACACTCGTGATCTCTGAGACGCCGATATGAGTGATGGTAAGCCTGTGTCGACTCCCATGGCTTCTACAGCCTATCTTGACCCAGATGAGGATGGCGAGCCAGTTGATCAAAAGGAGTTTCGCAGCATGATTGGCTCCCTCTTGTACCTCACTACCTCGAGACCAGACATACATTTTTCTGTGTGTTTGTGCGCTCGTTTCAGGCTTCTCCTCGCGTTTCTCACGCGCGAGCGGTGAAGCGCATCTTCGATACTGCGAGCTACCATTGACTATGGTATCTGGTACTCTTCCTCATCCTGTCTTTCCTTGAGAGCCTTCTCGGATGCAGACTTCACTGGCTGTAGGATAGATAGGAAGAGCACTTCTAGCACCTGCCAATTTCTTGGCACTTCTCTTGTTTCTGGTCTTCGAGGAAGCAGTCCGGTGTTACCTGATCCACCGCAGAGGCGAATGCGTTCTTTGCGGCCGATTCTTTGTAGCCAAGTGCTCTGGATGGCTTCGACCCTGCGGGACTTTGGGTTAGTTATCGACAGTGTTCCACTCTTTTGTGATAACACTTCTGCGATTAACATTGCCAAGAACCCAGTGCAGCATTCCCGGACCAAGCACATCGATATCCGCTTCCACTTCCTTAGAGACCATGTAGAGAAGGCGATATAGTGCTCGGTTTGTGGAGAGTGACCACCGGTTGGTGACATTTTCACCAAGCCATTGGATAGTTCGAGGTTTTCACTCTGCTGAGGAGAGCTTGGGGTGGTCTGTCCTTATGGATTTGTAGTGAGGGAGCTTTGGGTTTCTTGCTTACTATCTTATTTATGCTCTAGCTCCTTACTATTGCGTTGCATTTTGGGTGCATTTGGGATTAGTCCTCCTAGCATAGATTAGAGTGCTTCTTTTGTCTAGTTGTTTAGATTTTGCTCTTATCTTGTGATTCTAGGATCTTGCTTATTTAGTTACTTATCTCACTAGGTTGAGCTCACTCACTTCTTGTAGGTTCTAGCGAGGTTGGGCCACCCTCGGGTAGGCAGTGCGTGTTTGCTCCTAGGTGTGTTAAGTGGGCGGTTGATAGTCCTAGAGTCATATGGGGTAGATGAGAGTCGATCTGAGCCATAGTATTCTCTATATCTTATCTATGCTTTAAGGATACTTTGTTTTATGTTTTCTTTGCCGACTTCTCGATTTATTGTTTTGGTTCAAGGGAGTTCATTTGGGAGCTTCGGAGCTTAATATTGACATAACTCAACTTGAACTAAAAGTTGCATCTGTTGTTGAGGAGCTGGATCTTTCGCATTTCTAGCATTACGCATTGTAATATAACTACATTGAGCCTTGATTATTATCCTGCTATGACATGTTTACAATGCTTTACACCTTGCCATGACTTGTGCTTATTTGCTAGATTTATCATGACTTCATATGTGTAGCCTAGCTTTTGCCATGATAAGATAATTAAAATTGCTCAACTTAAACTAAAACTTGTCATGTTAGCACTCGAGATTAGTCTTTCTTGAGCTATCCTTTTATGATTCATGCCATGTCAAATAAATTTGGGTAGAGTGATGAATCTATATTGAGCCTTAGATTGAGTTGTTTTAGTCTCTTGATGGTGCATGAGTTAGTACAACTTGTTAAAAGGCAAAAGATCTCTTTTGTCTGAAAAAACCGATCTCACCAATTCTCTCCTATGAGACGGCTTGCCATTGCACTTGGCATGAACTTAGGGGGAGTTTTGGGTGACCTAGACTATCTTCTTAAGCTTCTCGCTTGGAGTAGTCGCATAAGGCTTGAGACCTAGCACATAATAAAACAAAAATCTGGTTGGAAACCACCATGAATTTCAAAAGAAAATATGGTTTATGTGTTCAATGTGCTTAAAGCTACAAAAAGTATCAAGTACTTTAACCAATGTTTCATTCTTGAGCATAGCACTCTATTTGGTCTCAATTTAAGCTTCTTAGCTACGCTTAGCTTATTGACATGGCCTGCATCATCCTTGGATATCTCTAGCTAGACTTTGCTCATTGATGACTTGACTTGCTCACATAATGTACCTCATTTTCAGATTGTCATCTATGTGTTCTAGCTAGCTTATACATATCTTGTCATGATCTAGATAGCCTTTTTATTAAGTTATGGCTTGGTGTATTACATTATGGTCATTCTGGATAATTCTCATGGCTCTAACTGCTTAGAATAATCAAACTTCAGCCATTTCATCCATTGACATGTCATATTCTCTCTTGAGCATTCTTGATGTGTTTATTGCCAAAAGGGGGAGAATAGAGAAGAAAAAGTCTGTTGGGAACAGTTTAGAGCTTTGGAGATCAATTTGCTCTTTCAGTTGGTGCTCTAGCGTTCCTTCTGTCGACATGGTCATTGACTTCATTTCATTCCTTGGACCATGTTGGTTTCTTCAAACTCAAACTCTTCTTAAAGCTTTTTCTGAGTTTGTCAATATACTCATCAAGGGGGAGATTGAGAGACCATGTGGAGGTCGTCCCGTGTGTGTGATGAGTATTTGACATAGGTTTAGGAAGTCGAGTTTGGTTTGGGTGGTTTGGACCATGTCGTTGCGTGGTGCAACAGGCTCAGTCGGTTTGGTCAAACTTGGTCGTATAGGATTAGGATGCATATTCTGGTGTTTCGACAAGTTTGGATTTTGTCATGGTAAGTTGTTGGTATTTACGCTTTCATGTATCGAGCGGTGCTATTTGATGTGTTTCTTGTCTGTGTGACTGCAGGACATCGGGTGGAGTCGTGGCGAGACACGGTGGACCGGACTAGGTGCAGGTGGCGCTGAGGTCAGAACGGTCGGGATGTGTCAAAGACGACGTGGACTCGAGGTGGTTGCAAGGCGTGCGAGACGAGAAGCGCGGAAGCTTCCCGGAAGGTGCGAGGGGAGGCGAACAGAATTTCGCAAGGGCACTGGCGGAGCGGGCTCCGTTGGTTTTAGCGGGCGTAACGGGGTGGAGACCCGTTAGCCGTGGGCTATAAATAGGATGGAGGGGCTGCTGCCCAAGCTGAACAATTCAAGAATTTCTAGGGTTTCCTTTAGTCAAAAGAGGCTTTAGAGTTTGTTTTGGCTTTAGGCTTTAGTTGTTGAGGGTTGTTCCCTGCTTGTCCCCTTGCTTTTCCTCAAGATGGCTGAGTATGTTCTTGAGTTTTGAGAGTGAGAGAGGATGAGATGAAAGTTTCTAATCATTCCTCTTGTATCAATCATGTATCTCTCTTCCTTTAGATCAATATGAGATGGTGGTTGTTTATCTTGGCTGCTTTCTTGTTTGCATATGAGCAGTTCTTGATTGGGTTTAAGTGCTGGGTGGCGGCGCCCCCAAAATCAGCACCAGTTGCTGCTGCTTTTAATGTTCCAACTGAGATCTTTTTCTTGGCTGTAGTTGATGTTTTAGCCTTTCTTTATTTCTTTGGATCGGCGGTAGCTTGTCCCTCTTATTTGGCCTTGGCCTTGCAGGTAGTGCCCGCAAGAACTTGTTATTGTCTTGAGATCTGGTTTTGTCTCATCGTTTTGTGCCTCAAAATTTTTGTTCTGTGATTGAGTCCGCTCGGCTGCTCTGTAACGCCTGTAGTGTATGCTCCTGGTGGCGCCCTTGTAGCATGTAACAGAAAATCCATTGGAGGCGGCTGTTAGTTGTTCATTTATTTTTATTGCCGATCCTCTTGACTCATGCATGTAAGGGTCCAGTGCTGTAATATCTGCAGTTCCTTTTGCTGTTTAGAATTGGTTCCTCTGCTTGTCGGCTCGGTGTCCAGCCTTGAAAAATCTGATGGGGGCGGCGTCAGTAGGAAGTTGTTTGCCATGAGGCGGAGTTTTGTGCTAGCAGCTTGTTTTTTTATTGCCTGTAGCTCCTCCCGGAAAATCAAGATGTTCTTGGCGGCGGCTGTTTTTGGTTGATGTGTAGTGCTGTGAGCAGCAGCTTAATCTAGAGTTGTAGTTCCTGCTTGTTGCTGGATTTCCTGTGATTGCAAAATCCGGTTCTTGGTTCTTGCTGCTCGGTGTCGATAGAAATCAGAAGCTCTGTGCGGTTGCATCTTTGCTTAGTAATGATGTTTGAAAATTAGATGCTACTGGATCCTTGGTGCAGCACTTTCTTTGTTGTGGCCATCTACAGTGCATTTTTTCTTTTTGCTGATTTTCAACCTTTTTGCATGCAGATTAAACAGCGGTATTTTCAGTTGAATTTTTTACTGGCTGGTCTCTGATTTATGCTGAATTTTTCAGTGTCACATGCGTTCCAGGTTTCAGCAGAATTAACTCTCTATGAATTACTTTGTTTTGCTTCTTCTTGAAAAAAATCAGTGTACATTTTCTCAGGGACGATTTCAAAGAGAGCGACATTCACCCCCCCTCTGTCGCCATTTCGGTCCTACAAAAAGGAAAAGAGAAAGCAGTGGTTTCTTAATTAAAAAAAACTCAGAGGGGGACAAACCCAAAGAAAAAACGACGGTTTAGTTGGTTTGGTTAGTGAAACAGCGCACGTGAGTGGTGAAATTCATCATGTTCTGTATCGTCGTCCGTACTTACGTCCTGTCAGATCGATTATGGCATGCTGCTTACCTTTTGGGATTGGATCGAATGCAGGTCTGCCGTGGATAGCATTTAGGGCGATCTTAATCTGGTCGAGATCAATAGCTACAGAAGATATTTCGTTTTTGCTATAGTACTGCTGTAGAGTACTGTTAATACACTAAAAAGCACTGCTTATACTATGAACTTCTATAATAATAGAGAGGATCCAGATCTGATGGCGTGAGTCGTCAGATCTAGTAATGAAGTTCTACCTGCACACTAACTTGTCTAAGCTCCAAATTGAAATGGAACCAATCATGATGTTAATTAATTTGGAGCGAACCTAACTCCGATCGAGTCGTGTGTAGTAGGCAGCTCCGATCATCCATTAATCCATGCCGTACAGCACCGGAATAATGACGAAAACGACGGCGATTCCGTCTTAGAAATTCGTTTATTGTCAGATTCATGTCGCCAGATCCACTGATGAAGTTCTAACTGCACACTAAATCTTATTTACACATGGTTACACATGTGATACACATGGTTATTTTAAAAAGAAATACTCATTGTAGACTATATATATGTGTGTGTGTTTGTTCTGTATAAGCTCCAGATTGAACTGGAACGTGGGAATATAATCAAATCATGATGTTAAAAATTTGGTGCGAACCTAACTCCGATCGAGTCGTGTGTAGTAGGAATAATGACGAAAACGACGGCGATTTCGTCTTAGAAATTCGTTTCTAGTCAGATTTACGTGGAATTCCCGCCTTCTAATTGGATCATCAGTCGTGATCTTTCGACAGAGGGTTATCGGAGTAGCAGAGTTAGTCATATTCTCCTCTGCTTATGCTGTAAATACTTCCCTTTCGGTTGCAGCCAGACATAGCGAAACGGAGAACGAAGTATATGCGGCTTTTCTTATTGAAGTATAAATGAATTGTCAATCTTTTCTCGTCACTTTGAACTTTTGAGTGAATTGGTTGGTACATACAACTCAAATATGGTATCAGAACTAAAAGGTCTTGAGTTCAATATCTGGCTGGTACAATTAAAAATAATAATTGTAGTACACTTCTAGTCTACGTCCTAGATCTGAAGGAGCATACATGTGAGGAGTGTTAAAGTATAAATAAATTGCTTGTCTTTTGTTATTAGCTTAAGTTTTTAGATGATTTAGTTGGTCCATGTAACTCTATAAATCCAACTGTGATTTTTGGAGCAATCATGCCAAACACGCATTAGTCGAAGAGTGCGGGGAATTGTAACAATTTTTTTGGTGGGATAAAATCGGTTAGGGCCGCTATGTTAAAAGCTCAAGCAGACCAAGAAGCCATCCGACCAAAATCCCGAGTACTCCACGAATAACCCACCTTACACATTTTTCTCTTGGACCGTAAGAGCCAAATACAGAGCTAATACTAGATAGTCAGGAAGAATCAAAATCTAGCCTATAGTAGTTTGTTTTTTAGTTTGTTACTAAGAAAAGAGATAGTACTTAATCTAATAAAAAGAAACAAATCTTCCAATAGATTATTTCTTGAACTTGTATCTAAGACTTTAATTGCTATAAATATGCATGACCCACAAAACGGGTTTTTAGTAATAAGCAAGTTTCTAACAAGTATTTTGTTGTTTCTTGTGTCTTCGTATCAACAATTTGTTTGTTTCTTTATCTAGTAACAAGTCCACCCTCTCTCCTCATAATCTTTCCTCCATATCACCTAAATACTGATATGTCAATATCTTAATAACAAGTGATATGGACTATTGTAGATGCTCTTAGCTATACAGCCTTAGTGTCTATTTTGTTGTTTCTTGTGTCTTGGTATTAACAACTACTTATTTTTTTATCTAGTAACAAGTTTACCTTCTCTTCTCACAATCTCTCTTCCACATCACCTAAACGCTGATGTGTCAATCTCTTAGTAACAAATGACATAGACTATTAAAGATGCTCTTAACTGCACAACCTTGATGAGACACCCATAACATTAGGCCTTAATTGTTGTTTCACATATTAATCTTAAGAAGTTTAGAAATATGTTAGTAGCAGCTCGTGGGCCCTGTCAGCCTCTGTATGGGAACAAGAAACAAGGTAGAGATAAAACTTCTTTTCTTGATATGGCTAAGTCATGTAGGAAGTGTGTGGTTTTCAAGTGTTCAGCAGCGATGTGATCCCCAAACTGCCTCTTCGCCTCTTCGGTAGCTCCGGCTCCGAAGGAGGTGCCAAACCATCTCTCCCCCGCTACCACCATTTCTATCTTGAAGGAGCATACCTCCTCTGCTCTGCTCCATACCTCCATAGCTCACTCCTCCTCAGGTCTCTCTCTCTCTCTCTCTCTCTCTCTCTCTGTGTGTGTGTGTTCCTCTGTTGCTCTTCCACTTCTAGAGTTCAATTCCTGTGCAGTTTGTTCTAAATCTATATATTTTGTCTCAGAACATTTTTTAGAAGTATGCGTATTGCGATGCAGTATTTTTAGCTCCACTCCTGTTGATTTGGACAGCTACACTTCTTTTTTTTGGAAATTAAGCTCACACCTGAACTTGTATCAACACAATTGTTAATTGAAATTGAATGACACATTGGTAGTTGTTCCAATCCTACGAATAGTAAGATCGTTTCCTCTGGCTAAATCGTGGAAAGGAAATCTTTCGAAAAAAAATCGTGGAAAGAAAACATAATATACTTTAAGCTCAATTTGGTTTTTCAAGTCATCGTTTTAGTACACTCAAGTTGGTAACTGAAAAGAAAAGGCAAGATTATATCAGTGAGTTCTGAACCTAAAAGTCCAAGTAAAATATTGTACGATGTTGAAAATATATGCCCGAATAGTTCATAAATAGAAGAAAGTCTTATGTGACAGCTTTCTACAGTTCAAGGAAAATGAAACAAGGCTATGCTCCCCTGTCAAGAAAACAAAGCAGGGGAAAAAAGTCAGCTCATTCGCTTGTTATTTATATGATGATCCGTTCATCGCCTAACCGACTGAAGGTTGTTGCTTGCAAGAAATTAGTTGTTTGCCTTTCAGTATATAAATTTCCGGGTGGTGTCAATTTCCATGGACATGAATGTGCAATTAGAAAAGGGGAAAGTCGTGTGCTACACTACTGACTTCTGAAAACATCCAACTAGAACAAACGTATGGGCTATTGAGGACTATATAAAATCTTTGCTTATCCTCTTATCTTTAGTCCTTCATCATTGTCCGGCCGGCAGCAGAGGGACCATATATAGCAAGTGCTCGAGAAGTAGGAGTACTGAGAATTCTTTTGCTACAAGTTGCTTAGCGTCCTTTGGTTCCTTCCAACAATATTGCTGAACACCAGAGGCTCACATGGAAGCCGCAGATGAGGAGAGGCCACTGATTCATTACCTGCCTCCTCAGGTGCTATTTCACTACCCTACCATGACCCCTCTTGTCTATGTAGATCACAATATATTGCATATCCATCTTTGTCTTTAATTTACCTAAAAGAAACCAACAAAGGAGCTTTTTGTGAAAAGAGCCGCTTGTTGTTTAGCGATTCTATGCAATATTTAAATTTAAAATTTGCGTAATCAAATTTACTTTCGGTATTGTTGTTCAGGATGAAGGTTCACAACACACAAGTGATGGAACAGTTGATATTAACAAACAGCCTGCTCTGAAGGGAGGTACAGGGAACTGGAGAGCATGCTTCTTCATTTTAGGTAGTGCACAAAACTTAGCACTATACAACAAAATTATATTCTTCTTGATGGTCTTCATTTTCCCTGTTTATTTAACCTACAAAACTAACCTATTGATGAGTCTTGAACATGCATTAGGTGCTGAATTTAGCGAATGCCTCTGTTTCTTCGGGGTCGCAAAGAACTTAGTCACCTACCTCACGAGTGTGCTTCACGAAAGCAACGTCGATGCTGCGAGAAGTGTATCTTTCTGGATCGGCAGTTGCTTCTTCACACCACTTATTGGAGCCTTCTTGGCTGACACATATTGGGGAAGATACTGGACAGTAGTGATTTTCCTCTCAGTTTACACCGTCGTAAGTGCAACAAGCATAATATTAACTGATCGATCTAATCTGCACCTTGTGTTACCCGCAATTCTGAATAATTCCGTTTTGTCAGGGGATGCTCATTATGACATTATCGGCATCGCTTCCATTGCTCCTTCCTTCTTCCTACAATGGTGATCTTCATCGTGTTGCGGCGTACCTAGGACTCTATCTTGTCGCCCTTGGGACTGGAGGCATCAAGCCCTGCACTACGGCCCTTGGGGCTGACCAGTTTGACAGTGCTGATCCAGTGGAGCGGGTCACAAAGGGCTCCTTCTTCAATTGGTACTACTTTTCGATCAACATCGGCTCCCTGCTGTCGGCAACCGTGCTTGTCTGGGTGCAGGACAACATAGGGTGGGGGGTAGGGTTCGCGATCCCGATGGTCATAATGGGATTTGGCCTCACCGTATTTGTCACCGGTAGGAAGGTTTACAGGTATAAGGAACTGGGAGAAAGTCCTCTGACAAGAGTCTCCCAGGTGGTTGTTGCAGCTGTAAGGAATCACCAGCTGAAGTTGCCTGATGATAGCTCAGCCCTGCATGAGATGCATTCATACACTGGAGCAAATTACAAGACTGAGCATACCAGTCAATTCAGGTACTCTTAAGTGTATACAAGTATGTCTAATTAGTGTTAGAATTTTGCACCTCAAAATTGTTCACTTGCTGTGAGTTAAGACACCTTTTACTTACTATGGTAAACAAGAAAAGGCTAGCAACATACCCTAATGTAGAAACTATATGAATCAGCACGATGTTACCTAAACAGTGTAAACTTAGTCTTAAAAAAAGAAGTAAACATGTAGCCTTCAGAAGTTTAGATTATTTGCCAAATGCAAATCAAGTTGCTTCCCGAATTGTACATAAGAAAACTGCCACCTTTTGTGTGCTAAGACGATTAGCAACCTGCAAGTACTACATGATGCAAGATATTGGCATTAGGCAATACTGTGTCGTGTCACCTAAACGTTCTGAATTTGGCTAAGAAGTGTTACCTGAAGCTGAATATTCTGAATTCGGCTGAGGACTTTTTATTTTCTAGGTTCTTTGACAAGGCTGCTATTGTACTGCCATCGTCGGACGAGAAAGGCGTGGCGGCGCAGATGAGCCCGTGGAGGCTCTGCACCGTGTCTCAGGTCGAGGAGCTGAAGATGCTGCTGCGGATGTACCCCGTCTGGGCATCGCTGCTCATCTTCTTCGCGGTCACCGCCCAGATGTCGTCGACGTTGATCGAGCAGGGCATGGTCATGGACAACCGCGTCGGCTCGTTCACTGTGCCACCGGCCTCCCTCTCCACGTTCGACATCATCAGCGTCCTCATCTGGGTTCCCGTCTACGACGCCGTGCTGGTGCCGCTCGCTCGGCGTGTCACTGGCAATGACAGGGGCTTGTCGCAGCTGCAGCGCATCGGCGTCGGCCTCGCGGTGTCCGTGATCGCCATGGTGTACTCGGCGCTGGTCGAGACGAAGCGGCTGGCGGCCGCAAGAGCCGGCGGCGGCCTGGGCATCATGTGGCAGGCGCCGTCCTTCTTCGTGCTGGGCGTGGCTGAGGTGTTCACCAGCATCGGCATGCTCGAGTTCTTCTACGATCGGTCACCGGCGTCCATGAAGAGCCTGGGCTCGGCGCTCGCGCAGCTCGCGATCGCGGCCGGGAACTACCTCAACTCGGCCGTGCTCGGCGTCGTCGCGTCGGCCACGGCGCGAGGCGGCGCGCCGGGGTGGATCCCGGACAACCTCAACGAAGGGCATCTGGACTATTTCTTCTGGATGATGGCTGGTCTTAGCGTGCTGAATCTGCTGCAGTTCCTGCACTGCTCCATGAGATAAAGAGACCACACAGCTTCTTGACACCCCAAATTGTGTATATATTTAATTTATTGGCTAAAAATGTACTCCCTCGGTTTCTCTATTTCTCTATGTTGTGTTGGGTTCTGAACAAACCTTAGATTAATTTTGTGGTGTCTATTCGGTCTTGTCGGGACTCAAAAATGCATCTCAGGAACCCTCTGTGTTTTCCGAACTAGTCCCAGATCAGTAGCTAGCTCACACAGAAAACAGTGATGAAATACCATCCATTTATTCGATTTAACTAAAAAGATCTCAAAGTAACAAATAATAATAATAACCGAACCTTATGGTCAATGTTTACTTAACTTGCCACGCAGGGCTAAAGAAACAAATAAAACTCTTGTAACGGAACAAAACTCTTCAAATGGCCAATCAACATGCCCACAGGCAATCGAGTGGAGAACGCATCCTAATCCGCAAAACCTCCATAGTCCTCCTTCTGAAAGAACTCTTAGGCAACTTAATATTCTTCAACTACTGATTAAACAGAGGGCACAAGCCATGAGTACTTTTGAATGTACTCAGCAAACCGTAGGGAAATGTATGCAAATAGTATTCATGCACTACCGACAAAGGTTAGTGTATGGTTCTTTTTTAAAGCGACATTTGCAATAAATACAATAAATAGATTGAAATGCGTAGTTGAAAACAATAAGAAATAATTAAACAATTTCTTTGAAACGACTAGTGAACTTCCCATTCACTTCCCAACCCAAACCAAAGATAAGTGAATCTCCAATTCACCAATCGACACAAACCCCCAAGTGAATGACCTGTTCACCAAACAAACATTATATTCATCAAGTGAACATCTCATCCACACTCCGACTCATTTTAAAGAAACTCTATTTCCCGTGTGAAATCCCCGAGCACGTTTATAACCGAGGACACGGCTATTCGAATAGTTTTACACTCTGTAGAGGTTGTACAGCTTTCCCCACATGACACGAATTCTCTAGTTTGTTCGGCATATATCTATGCCACCACTCACTACCTTAGGTAAGCAGTCTAGAGTACGTGACAAGGTCTTTACAAAGCTCCTTCTTAACCTAGTTCTGCCTACTAAGGATTCAACACTGAATGTCTTTCCGACCAGACAAGGCCCCCCTCTTGTGCCTCCGTGAAGAAACGTTTCCCATAACTCACGCTTTCCACGACAGAACCGAAATTAAGACATTGCTAATTAGTTAGCCAGGTCCGTCCCATACCAGACATGTGGTTGTACGGTTAAGGCCCAGTTCAATGGCGCACATGATTAAGTCCTTGACAAATTACTCAGGAGAGACTACCACAAACCTACAACATGTTACATCCACATCCCCACTATCCACTGACCACTCGTCCGAGCGAAAACCATTTTGTTTAACTAAAACCAATGACAAACCCTGTCATGGCACATAAATTTTAATAGCAGTGGCTAACCACCATGATTCCATATATCATCAAATCAAGATTAAACATTATGACACATGTGATGATGAACCCATCGTAACTAAGCAGAACTAAGCAACTGTACGATACCCATGTTGGTGATATAAATATGCCCAACTAAAATTATCCTCGCTAGGGTGACAAAGGATTCACGGCATTCAAATAATCAAAGGAGGCATAATGACAATAGGTAATAACTAATCCCAAAACAATTTGTATAAAAATAGCATGCAATTGTATAAAACAATATATTTTTAAAATCATAGGTTCAATATGATCAAAGGACTACGACTTGCCTTGAAATAAATCCTGGGATTGATCTTGATCTTGATAGACTCCTCCTTGCTCAAAGCTTCCGGAAGTATCAACGTCTAATCGTAAACAAAGCAAATAAATAAATAACAGAGGCACAACAAACTCCAAAAATTAAATAAAAATCTCAGATAAATAGATCTTGAATTTAGATGAATTTAGAAATTTAAATGGACTCAATCAGAGTTCCGATGCAAAAGATATGAGCTTTGGAAGATTGAAATCACATGAAATAATGAAAATCATAATTTCATGAATTTACTGAATTATCTTTCCAAAGGAAAAGACAATTATGACGTCGACATGACATCAACACGAATTATCAGCCGAAAAGATAAAAAGAAATAGGATTTATCAAGTGGGACCCATTGGTCATTGAGTAGGTGCACCATGGACTGGGTTTACAGAATCTTAAGGTCGGGTGGGATTTGGAGTCTGCCACATGGCGCTGATGCAAATGATGACGAGGACGCCACATGGAATCAAAGTGGTGAAGTGGCGGCTTGATTGGCTTGTCGACTCGGCACCGAAGGAAACAAAAGCAACTGGTGGCAGCCATGGCTAGCGACTGGAGGTCCTCGATCGCGGCTAGTCCCGGCGATGGAGTGATGCCCAGAGAGAAGAAGGGTGAGTACCGGCTCGGCGAGACGACGAGGGTCACAAAGGCTCAAACAGGGTGGACTGAAGTTGACTGGGGCGGCTTCAAATCCAAGATGGTCAAAAAAGTAGAAGGTGGCCGGCGGCGACGGTCTGGTGGTGAAGAAGACAAAGCAAAGGTGAAGCTTAGATGAGAACAAGGTTAGGAACAAGATGATAGGGATAAAAGGGCAAAAGAGCTCACCGGGGCAGATAGATCGGGAAGATGGATGATGACCGGTTTGTCGGACGAAACCGAAAACGGCGGAGGAAGGATCCTCAGGCGAAGGCGAAGGCGTCACGGTGAAGCCCTCGATGATGCGGACCCGCAGGCGAAGACGGCATGGGCGGAGATGGACCGACAGTGGTGAATTTCGCCAGAGACGAAGCTTCAAAGGCGCTCAAACGTTCGGTGATTGCGGCACGACGTGGACGAAATCGGGGACGGCGCCTTAGGGTTTCAGAAGAGGGAAGCGAGGCGAAGAGATTGACGCAGTCGACTTTGCTTATATAGCACCGGGGAGGGAGAGTCCACAAGAGGCACGGCGGCGCTGCGTGTTCGCTTCGGACACGAACAGGAGAATGTGTGAAGAAGAAGGACTGTTGGGAGGTGACACTAACAAGGAGGGGGCCACCCGGTAGTGGGAGAAAAGAAAAAGGAAAGGCACGAGCTGGTTTATTTCGGCCGAAACGAAATGACAGCAAGAAGGAAAGGTGAATGACAGTTTGGCGGCCGGGCTTTGGCAGTGGGAAAAGGAGGCAAAGGCGCAGCGGGCCGGACCTTGGTGCAAAGGAGGTGGGCCGAGGTGGGGAGGGAGCGGGTTAGGCTTAAAGGAATAGAAGCGGGCTGAACGAAAGATTCGGACCGAGGACTTTCTGAGATTTTAGATAGTTTTCCTTTTTAGAAAATAGCAGAAAATCCAAATAGCAAATAGAAAGTAGCAATTGCACTCGAAAAAATTCTAGATAAATCTAGAAAATATATCTAAGCACATAAAATCTAAATAAAATAGTTTTGATAATAGTTGATGTTGACCTTAATCACATTAAATTGTTTTTGAACTCAGAAAATTCCAATTAAGCTTTTAACTTTACCAGAAAAATCCAAATGGTTATTTTTCTTTTAAAAATTTAAAATAGACCAAATTTTTGGGATGTTACAGGTCTACCCTCTATTCCTCTGCCTTTTCCGTGGTGCCGCTCACAATCGCATTATGAGGCTAGAGGGTAGGGACATATTTATAGACTCCACTTCCAGGTGTTATAATTGACCCACCTGTTTCTGGTACACCGTGAGACTCCTGAACCATGTCACCAACTACGATCAGATAGGCCAGTTTAATAAGTCTAAAATATATTAGTCCCTAGCACACATGTGTGAGTCATGTGCCATGATTAGATTGTTTACGAGATCAATTTCAATCTGATCATTGGGTCAACAGCCTGCAGAGCTGATCTTGCAAAACAAACCCAGCTATTCCACCCTGTACTGTATCCGAATTTATCATACGCATGCATATTAAATTCCAGTAGACTCGATCTCAATAAACATGTCTACCTATTCTAACACAGCCATCCTCAGCATCTCGAGTATTAAAATCCTCGAGTTAGATTCCGCATCAAATAATTCTCTATCACATAAATCAATATTCCATATTGAGTTAAAACAGATAATAACCAAAATAAATGTTTAAAGCCACATAAAACTCCAACATCTCCCACTTGGCTAAAAACATTTCAATCAATAAACTGAAGTCGCATGTCTTTAACATGCTTAGAAAATAATTCTTGACTAACTGGCTTAGTCAGTGGATCTGCAACCATATCAATACTAGGCAAATAAACCAAACGAATAGACTTGAGTCTATTTATTACATCACGAATATAGTGATACCTTCCTTCAATGTGTTTACTTTTACTATAAAATTTAGGATCCTTTGAGACCTTGATCGCTACCTGATTATCACATAAAATAGTGACAGGTTTTGATGCACTTTTCACGACCTTAAGTGATGCAAGAAATTCCCTCAGCCATACACCTTCCTTTGTTGCTTCAGATGCAGCAATGTATTCAGCTTCCATAGAGGAAAGAGTATTTGAATCATGTTTCCTGCTACACCAAGAAATAGCACCTCCTGCCAAAGTAAATAGATAACCAGAAGTTGATTTTCGGTCATCCGGATCCCCTTGCCAATCAACATCAGTATAACCCTACAGCTGAAGATTATGACCATTAAAACATAAAGAATAATCCATAGTTCCTTTAATATAACGCAATACATATTTGATTTGTTTCCAGTGCTCATCCTCATGATTCTTTTGATATCTACTAAGAATTCCAATGGCATGGCTAAGGTCAGATCGTGTAAATAACATAGCATACATAAGACATCCCAAAGCTAAAGAATAAGGAATACCATTCATTCTAGCTTTTTCCTCAGGAGTTTTTGAATATAATTCCTCACTGAGTTTAGTTCCCTTTACAATAGGTACATTAACAGGTTTGCTATTTTTCATAGAAAATCGTTTTAAAACACTTCGAAGGTATGCCTTTTGAGACAACCCAAGAATCCTTTTATTCTGATCTCTATGTATTTCAACTCCTAACACATAGGAAGCTTCTCCCATATCTTTCATATCAAATTTAGAAGACAACCAAGCTTTCACTTCCATCAATGTATTTTTATCATTAGAAGCAAAGAGAATATCATCAACATATAATGACAGTAAGACAAAACAATTATCCATAACTTTTGTATATATGCAATGATCACCTTCCGTCATTGAAAAACCATATGACGTCATAGCATTATCAAAAAGAATATACCATTGACGTGAAGCGTGTTTAAGACCATAAATTGATCTATTCAACTTGCAAATCTTATTTTCATTTCTTTTTTCTCCAAAACCTTCCGGTTGTATCATATATATTTCCTCCTCTAAAAAACCATTAAGAAAAGCAGTTTTAACATCCATTTGGTGGAGTTCAAGGTCATAATAAGTCGTCAAAGCACTAATAATACGAATTGAAGTAAACTTTGCAACAGGAGAAAAAGTTTCCACAAAGTCAATACCTCCCTTTGTGTAAAGCCTTTAGCAACAAGCCTAGCCTTATATTTTTCCACTAAACCTGCTGCATTCAATTTCCTTTTAAAAATCCATTTACAACCTATGGGTTTACGGTTGTTTGGTAGATCAACAAGTTCCCAAACTTTATTCCTTTTCATCGAGTTTAATTCTTCCCGCATTGCTTCTACCCATAGTTTTGATTGAGAGCACCTTATTACTTGTTTATAAGTCTTTGGTTCTTCCTCTAAATTTGAAATTTTAGAGTGAACTTCCCCTAAGAAATAATAATAATTATCTAGATATTGGGGTGTACTAAAATTCCTCCCATTTCTCCTAAGCATGTTAGTATTGGGAGTTTGGTTTGCATTTTCTTCAGGAGCTGAACCTCCTTCAGTGTGAGAATCAATTCCAGATGTATCCATCTGTGTTTCAGGTGGAGTTACCAATAATTCCACCCTCGCCCACTTAGCATGATGAGGTGTGTTTTGATCTAAAAATATTGCATCCCTGCTTTCCACCAGTTTATCCTTTTCTTGGTCATATAACCTATACCCTTTTGATTCCAAAGAATAACCAATAAAAATTCCTAGCGTACTTTTAGGTTGCAATTTTGTACAGTTTTGATTTGGCACTCTAATTTATGCATTACAACCCCAAACTGCTAAGTGGCGAAATGAGAGTTTTCTTCCAGTCCACAACTCATACGGAGTGACTGTTACTGCTTTAGATGGCGAATGATTTAATAAATAAACAGCAGTATGCAAAGCTTCACCCCAAAAAGATAAAGGAAGGTCTAAATAAGCCATCATAGATCTAACCATATCCATAAGTGTTCTATTCCTCCGCTCAGCCACACCATTTTGTTGTGGAGTGTAAGGCATGGTATAATGATGAATAATTCCATGCTCTTTACAAAAAATCATTTAATATTCCTGAAGTGTATTCTCCTCCACGATCAATTCTCAAAACTTTGATCTTTCTATTCAATAGATTTTCCACTTCAGTTTTAAATGACTTGAATACATCAAATCCTTCCGACTTATGTTTAAGAAGATACACATAGCCAAATCTTGAATAATCATCAATAAATGTGATAAAATAAATCTTTTGTCCTCTAGTGGGAGTAAACATCTCACCATAAATATCAGAATGAATAATGGCAAAAGGCTCAATTGATCTTTCCGCCTTTGGAAAAGGCGCACGGGTTATCTTACCTATTATACATGCCTCACAAATACCAAAATCCTCCCACTTAAAGTGCAAAATTCCAGAATTAATAAGCCTCTTAATTCTGTTTTTAGATATATCACCAAGTCATAAATGCCATAAATAAGATTCTGAGCATGTGTTCCTATTATTAGTATTCCTCACTATGGAGTTATTTTCACCAACCAAGCAATCAATATTGTCATCATGTGATAGCTCATCAAGAAAATAAAGACCTTCATGACGAGTTCCAGTATGCACTAATTTCCCATTGAGTAATATTTTAACTCTTCCCTTTCCAAACAGTATATCATAACCAATAGATTCTAATTGAGTAACAGAGATTAAATTCCTTCTCATGCTAGGTGAATATAAAGTGTCATGTAATAATAATTTTCCTCCATTGGGGAGTTCCAGGACATAAGTTCCATTTCCAAGTATATCAGTTTTGGCATCAGTGCCCAAAAAGATATATCTATTTCCCCTTCGAATTGTTCGCATAGAAGTAAAAGCTCTATTATCTTTAGTAATATGAGATGTAGCACCAGAATCAATAACCCAACTATTTGGAAAAGTAGTAGTAAATAAAGATTCAGTGCATACAAAAATATTAGAGATACCGTTAGGCGATGAATCGCCTTTACGCTCAACTGGTTGCTTCTCGTGATTCTTTTGCTCATTCTGCTTCTTCTTTTTCCTGCAATCAGCTCTGAAATGCTCATGCTGACCACAGTTGTGACACTTGAAATTCTTGTACTTATCATTCCTCTGAACTGAGTTAAAATTTCTACGATCATCCCGATCACGTTTCTTATTAAGCTTTTCTCTCAAATCACCATTAGACTTTCTCTTTTGCCAATTCCTTTTATTAGTACCTTTTTCCTCTCCAAAGTGTAACTCAGAATTTTGAGTGTTTCTTTCTTTTCCCTGAGAGAGTTTTCTATCTTCTTCCATAAGCAAATGATGCCTCAAAGTGCGCATATTGAGTATCCTTTCAGAATGATAGAAAGATATCTTAAATTGTTCCCATGAATTTGGCAAAGAGTTTAGAACAACCATGACCTGCATTTCTTCAGAAAAAGGATAGCCAACATTTTTTGATTCCTCTGCTAAAGTACAGAGTTTATTGATATGCTTATTAATTGAAGTACCATCATACATCTTGGTAGAGAGAAAACGATTAACAAGATTAAGCACTTTAATAAGAGATACCTCACCAAAATCTTGTTCCAGATTACGCATTATCTTCCGCGCATTCCGTTCACCTTCATACTCAGCAGCTAAAGAATCAGTCATTGAACCTAATAAAAAAATACGAGCCCTTTTATTATCCCTTGTCCAATTTTCGTATTCTTCTACATAATTTTCTTTTTCCTCAACAGTGGCATTTTTATCTGGCTCTTCTGATTCATTTTTGTCTATAACATAATCAATGTTTTCAGCAGAAAGCAAAAACATGATTTTTCTTTTCCAAACCGTGAAATTTGAGCCATCCAATTTGCAAGATCTAGCGATTCGAAAATACACTTTGTTGGTTGCCATTATAGAAGATACAGAATCAAACGAGTTTAGATCAGAGAAACAAAGAAAAATCCTGTCGTCTCCTCTGCTTTGGCGCACGCACTCAATATGCTGTCTTCCTGTTTTGATCTGAAGAGCAATACCTTCAAAAGAATCAATCTGATGTATGCTTGCTCCAGTCCAATCAATAAATTAGTGAATAGTCAACTAGTGAATTGAATAATCAAATAATGAAAGCAATTCCTTGTTGTGTTGTACGTGATGCACTGATGTTTGCTTTTGCTTCACACGCCGAACTCGATGAATCCAGTATTCAATGACACCGGCTGTGCTACGCAGCGGAAGCGGACGCAAATATCGAGGATAAGGCGATGCCGGCTGCTGCTCCATGGATGAAACCAATGTCGACAGCACCGGCTGATGTACCACAGACGAGATGACGCGTCAACGCATCAAGGCAGGCGCACTCTTGGTCGATGACTCGGTTTTCGAGAAAACAACTCGGACGCGGACGTGCGAGCCGCCATCTGATGCTCTGATACCAATGTTGGGTTCTAAACAAACCCTAGATTAATTTTGTGGTGTCTATTCGGTCTACCCTCTATTCCTCTACCTTTTCTGTGGTGCCGCTCACAATCGCATTATGAGGCTAGAGGGTAGGGACCAATTTATAGACTCCACTTTCAGGTGTTATAATTGACCCACCTGTTTCCAATACACCATGAGACTCCTGAACCATGTCACCAACCACGATCAGATAGGCCAGTTTAATGAGTCTAAAATATATTAGTCCCTAGCACACATGTGTGAGTTATATGCCATGATCAGATTGTTTACGAGATCAATTCCAATATGATCATGTGGGTCAACAACCTGGAGAGCTGATTCTGCAAAACAAACCCAGCTATTCCGCCCTGTGCTGTATCCGGATTTATCATACGCATGCATATTAAATTCCAGTAGACTCGATCTCAATAAACATGTCTACCTATTCCAGCACAACTGTCCTCAGCATCTCGAGTATTAAAATCCTCGAGTTAGATTCCGCATCAAATAATTCCCTATCACATAAATCAATATTCCACATTGAGTTAAAACAGATAATAACCAAAATAAATATTGAAAGCCACATAAAAATCCAACATGTTGTCCATGATCCCAAGAGTATCCATTTCAATATATTTTTTCTCGCTCTACTCTAAAATACTTTGAAAGAGCTTAAGTGATTATAGTATGCCATTTGAATCGGAGTTCCAATGAACCTACAATGGAATATCACTTAGGTCTGCAAACTTTAAAAATTAACTTGCCAATTGCGCAAGTTCATAATAAAAGCGTCACTTGGTTTGTAAATAAAGTTGTCAGTTGTATCACTTAGGTCATTCCGACTTTTTGGTTTGTTATTTTGATGTGCTAGTAGAACGAAGGTGTGAAATGAAACGGATGTGGATCATTCTAGTGGATAATCCATGTCATAATTTGGAGGTATTGTGTGTAATAAACGATGACATTGTAGTCTAATGCTAAATTAGTACTCCCTCCATTCCGGAATAAATGATGTTGCCTACTCGACATTTTAGCTAGCTGGCGTCAAGTATTAAAAACCGGAGTGAGTACTCTCTCATCCTTCCAAGACAACTACTAGGGGTACATATGTCATTTTGTTTCATATCTTTCCAAGGCAACATATCCTATGCACACAAGCATTTTAGTGTACTTAGAATCTCCATCCAACCCTTCAGATTCAGGCGTGGCATTTTTGCAAAAAACCGCCCACTTCCTCCAAGACAATTTTGCGAAAATCCCCTCCTCTCCTCCCGTCCTGTCCCTTATCAAATTTTTTAAAAAATAATATTATTTTAAAATATATTTACAAAGAAAAATAGCCGGCCCAAAAAATTACAAAAATGACTCCCTGTCGCCAGTTCAACTGACGACAGATAGCTGTAGAGACCCCTGTCGTCGGTCCAGCTGCCTGTCGAACTGGCGACAGGAAGTGAACAGTCTTCCTGTCGCTAGTTCAACTGGCTACAGGATGCCATCTATACAATCCCTAAAAAATCCTCTAAAACTCATTTTAATTCCAAAAAAAACAAAAGAGAGGAGGAGAGGGGGAGAAGAAAGGTAGCGAAGCTCTGCTAGTTCGTCGTGGAGGAGAGAGATTAACATAGCATCAGATCCGATCGGCCGGCCAACTTGCAGGTATATTGTTTTGCAACTTTGTACATTATGTAGAATTAAGTACATCATTTGAGCTGTAGTGAGTAGAATTAAGTAGAATAGTGAGTAGAATTAAGTACATGGAATTCAGTAAAATAGCGACATAGAATTAAGTACATAGAATTCAGTAGAATAGCGAGTATAATTTAGTGGATTAGATAATTGTAGTCAAATTACGTACTACATTATTTGAGCTGTGTATCGTGTAGTTCGTCGTACACATGTTATGAATGTTACTACAGTCGAACAATTTAGGATAAATCAGCAGAAATAGGAAGACGCCTATTAGAAATATGTAAAAAAATAATCCCTACTTTATTTAGGATAAATTTTTTGTGAAGTTGAAATGCTGCCTTGTCTCTGTTCTTTGTGCACACAGATGCACATCTCTTTTTTTCCAAACCAATTGTATGGTCATCAATCCAGCAAGTCGCAGAAAAACTCAGTGCAAGCATTCAGTACTATTCCACTGATTCTCGCTACAAGTAACATTCACTCTTATTTGAAGCATTATTCACTCAAATAAAATATGATAGTATTCAAGTGCATGCACCAAATGAAATGACCTGATACTGTTCAACTGCAAGCATCGTTCACTCTCATTTCATTGATTCCCATTACAAGTGCCTAGTACTATTCAAATTACAAGCACCTGATAGTATTGATTGATATTTCCATTACAAGCCCTTGTACATCAAGCATTGAGTTTTATTTGGAGCGCTACTATTCAGTCTTAGATGCAAAATCCATTGGAGTGCTGCTCATCGAAAACTACATAGTATTTTGTTGAGAATTAACAATGCATACTTGGAACACTCTAGAATATTTGGGAGCTTGCATATAGAAAGATATTTGCCATGGAAGTTCCTAGACCAAATCTTTCATGGCAAAGTGAGAAACATCTAGACCTAGATATTTTAGAGAAGGATTCTAGAATTAGGAAATATTTAATAGGTGATATTTGGAAGAGGATTCTAGATTGAATATATTTCTATTTGAAGGGTTTGGCCAAGAAATCCTATAAATAGGGGTGCCTCCCACCTCTAGTGTGTGTGCCATGAGTAAATCTGCATCATTTAAAAAAAATACAATTAAAATATTTAATTCTGAATTTTTTGTAATTATTTATTACTTCAGTGAATTTTCCAAATAAAAAAGATTTAATGTGACTAAAAAATTTTGATCATGCACTGAAAGTATTTTATTTACATTTAGCATATTTCAAAGTGCATATCTGAGTTTTATTGGAATTGTTTGAATTTATTTGCTATTTCTTTTAGTTCGATTTAATTTAATTCATTTTCGAAACATCCCAAAATCAATTTCTTTTTCCGAAAAATCCCATGGGCCGATTTGTCTCTCCCGCTCATTTCTTTTTCTCCCTGGCTCGCCTCCCTTCTTTCTCTTCCTTCTAGCCCAACTCCATCTTCCAGCTCGTCTCACCCGCGCTTGACTAGCCTAGACGATTCGCCCACTCCTGCTCTTCCTCTCGTTGATAGGTGGGCCCCACCTATTAGGCTCTTCTACAAGTTCCTCCCGAGTTCACTCCGGACTCCATCGCACCGTTGTCGAGTCGAATTCCGCCTCCCTGCACTACAAGACATCGCACCCGAGCTTCGGATCTGCACCCCGTGACACGCTGCCCTCGAATCCCTAATTCGATGCCTTGAAGCCATCACCAAGTCGCCGTAATCGGAGATTTTGAAGCCGCTCCGCCTCAAGCTTCGTCGTCGAGTTCTGCCACCATCGATGAACTCCCAGCCTCGTCGTCACCATCTTCATGTTGCCCGTGTCCAGATCTACTCCGTCCTCTCTTTGGTGTCATCGATTCGCCACTAGAGCATCGTCATCGCCGAAACTCGTAGCGTCACCACCGCTCAAACCTTGTTGTTGGCCATCATCGTGGTCCCTCAGTCTCTGCGTACCACTTGTTAGGTTCGTTGTCGTCTTTTCTCCCAAATTAACTACTCCAACCTCGCTGAAGCACCATCGTTCGTTGTCGATGCTATCGCCGAAGTTGCGCCGCTGCTCGCCGCCACCAGTTGGTCCCTACGCGCTGCAACCAATGTTGTCGTCCTCGCCAACACCCACGTCATCGTCGCGTCCACACCACCTTAGCCTGCTAGCCCACGTGTCTGCTGTGTTAGCCACATGCGTGTCACACCAAACCCAAACCCTAGATGCAAGCCCGGTGCATCGAGTCCACCCTAGACCAGATCTGTTACATGAACATGGTCTTTGGACCGTGGTTCCACCTGTCATTCTCTAAAGTTTTTCTCAAATTTATTTTATTCTAAAAATCTAGAAAAAATAGTGGACCCTACCTTTCAGTCGTAGTGACCTCTCTCCTCTGTTGTTTTCCCCATTCTTCCTCCCTTCCAAACTTCCGAAAGCTTGTTTTCCTTCATACGAACTCTGATTCAGTCCATTCTTCTGTTAGAAATATGCCCTAGAGGCAATCATAGAGATGATTATATTTCCTTATGTTCATAATATTGGATAATATGTTATCTTGTTCCTAGAATAATATCGTTAATATTTATTATCAAGTACGTGACTTGATTGTGAAACTCTATATTTCTACGATGATTATTCTTAAACGCTCCCTGGTCGGAAACATATGAGAACACATAGGAATAAACTAGCATATGTATTGGTTGATGACTATGTTTCATAGGTCATAGATATAGAAATATCAAACCAATAATATGGACACATGTTAGAGAATATGGTGTTGGATAAGACCCACCTTGAGACAATGTTGAGATTGTTATGATTTCGTGTGGCATCAGTTGGTTTCAAGCAATGATGATGTGTAATCCTTAGACCTGAGATCAACATGGTTTCCTACATGTGTAATAGCACTCTTAGGGGTTGCCAAACGCTACTCGTAACTGGGTAGTTATAAAGGTAGCTTTCGGGTATGCTATGAAACGTGCAGATGGATGTGACTGGTCGGATATGGGATTTGCCCCTCCTAACATAATAGGAGAGATGTCTCTGAGCCCCTCGTTGTGGTCGAATAAAGAAAGTGCATAGCCATGCCACTAGTGGTCGAAGTGTCGACCACATGAAGTTATTCGACACTTGATCGAGAAAGTATTGAACAGTCCATGGATGATAAATAATCTCACCTGGAGTTCAACCAGATGTCGTGAGGCAAAGGAATAACACACAAACAGGTTGTTAAGTTCGACCAGATAGTACGGCTAATATCCTTACTCCACGTGCAGGCATAACCGCTTTCTAGGACCTCCTCTGCCTAGGACCTCCTCTGCTTGGAGTGGTCTAGGAGTGGTTCTGGAGTGGTCCTGGAGTGGTGCTTGAATGGTCCAGGAGTGGTCCTAGAGTGGTCCAAGAGTGGTCCTAGAGTGGTCTTGGAGAAGCCTATCGAGGAGGTCCTATAGGATGTCTCGAAGCTGGTCGATAACTGGTCGTATGGAGATACGAGCAGGTCATAGATTGGTCGGAGCTGGTCGCAGACTGGTCGAACGTAATCACTAACTGGTCGTAATAAGTTACGAACTGGTCATGACTAGATACGAGCTAGTCGTAAGTGATAAGGACCTGGTCATATATCATATTGCATTAAGGTTCGTCCGATATATTCTATGTGTGTTTGGGAATCATTATGTGCTGCTAGGTACCGCTAATGACTCGTGGTCAAAAAAGAGTTTCCGAGTCACAACCGATCACACAAGAACCTATAGGGTCACACACTTAAAGGGCTAGGATTTGATTTGGATAGTGATCCGAATTTTTATAGGCCACGAGTTCCTAATGGGCCTCAAGTTCAAGACCCATTATGGATGCCTATAAATAGAGGGGCGGTGGCATGGGGTGAAATAATCAAGCTTTGGAAGAACTCCTGAAACCCTAATAGCCACGCCTTCCTCAACCACGCCACCAGTGCTAGCACTCCAGCACGTGGTGTCCCTGCCCCGTATGTGTGGATACCTTGGAGGAGTTGTTGCGAAGCATCAGCACTAGGATGATCCGCAACTCGTGATGATAATACGACCACTCGGAGGAGAAGATGCACGGCAAGTACGACTATGACTGCATCAAGTCGCTACATCGACTCTACTTCTGCTACGAGTCGGCGCGTCTAGTGGTAATCTCGTGATCTATTACTAGCGGAGGTTCTTTGGTTGCGCGGTTGAAAATTTTTGTTTTGTGCTATCGTAGCCTACCCGTGACCCTATAGTGGTATCAGAGCCACCCCATATGGTTTTAGATTCGGATTAGTTGCATATTGTGATATGTGGGGTTATAGATGTGATCTATATATTTTTCTGGTGGTCGTAAGACGGGTTCATGTTCATTATTCTGTGATCGTGTTTTCATGGTCATATCATGACTTGCCTCTAGCGGTCGGTTTCCGCCATCGGGGTAGACCGTGATCGTAAATCTATGGAGCACGCGAAGATCAATCTGGTTGATCGAATCGGAGTTGCGATCAGGGTTAATGTGATTAATCCAATGCGATTTACATGGACGGAACAGTAGATTGGATCTACATTGTCCGAAAAGGACCTTGGTGATTGGTATTGCTAGTTCACACCATCCGTTAGATAGAATACGATTCTATGCATGACTTATTTTTGCAGGATTTTGTGAATAGTATGACCCATGATGTATGAGATGCATGTATGTGTGTAATGTTCATGACCTGCGTATCATGTTTATTACAGCCCAATGCTGTCCATATTTGTATTAGGTCTAATAGCTTAGTGAGAGTACTTGGAGGAATTGACCACTTGGAGACATGGTGAACAGGGAGCATGGCTATGGAGATCATCGTGTGGAAGGGTCATACCATATCACGATGCAATGTGATTGTCTGTGAATGCCTTTACATTCCTGTTCATTTATTTCTATGCATGTTATTTAACTGCTTTAAATGCTTTTAACATGGTAGAAGTAAAATTTTCTCACATAATATTAAGCTAAATTGATGCCCTCCCAATTAACTCACCATCCAAAGTCATGGTCTTGCTAAAGCAGAGTGCCATTAACTTTCCTTGACTAGATGGATTTGTGTCGGATACTTACACGCATAGCATTGGTTTAAGTTGACAAGGTCATCATAACGGTTATGGACCTTGGGGCATAGGGTTGGGTGCCGGAACATAGAGATGCTACCCAACAACAAGAGTCATATAGAGATATGATTAGCAAAGGGTTGCTTACCAATTTCACTAGTCTTCTAGCAGGGATGCTATAGCTCACTAGTAGATTAATTGATTATGGGTCTTAAATCACTAAATGTCATAAGAGGGATATGGTATTTAGTGGGAGTATCTTTATTAAATTGTTTAATAGAAGTTACTTTTCTTGAACATATGTCTTAGTTTTGCATATTTTATATTATAGATCATGGCACCAACTGTTGTACCTACATCCAATTTTGCTTTACGTTTGATACTTGATAAGGAAAAACTGAATGGAACAAATTTTGCGGATTGGTCCCGCAACCTAAGAATTGTTCTTAAGCAAGATAAAAAGGAACATGTTCTAGAGGAACCAATTCCAGATGTGCCTACTGAAAATGCTACTGCTACTCTTAAAACCGCCTATAAAAAGGCATGTGATGAGTTCCTTGATGTTAGCTGTCTCATGCTTGTTGCGATGAACTCAGACCTTCAGAAGCAGTTTGAGAACATCGAGGCCTACGATATGATCATAGCGCTCAAAGGCATGTTTGAGACACAAGCAGGAATTGAGAGATATGAGATCTCAAAGAAGTTGTTTGGGAGTAGGCTAGCTGAGGGTAGTCCGGTAAGCCCACATGTGATCAAAATTATTGGTTACACATAGAGCTTAGAAAAACTTGGTTTTCCACTTAGCCAAGAGTTGGCTACAGATTTAATTCTTGCTTCGCTTCCTGCTAATTATGGGCAGTTCATTCTGAACTTCCATATGAATGGCTTAGACAAGAATCTCACCGAACTGCATATGATGCTCAAGACTGCAGAGGACAACATTAAGAAAAACAACAGTCATGTAATGATGGTGCAAAAGAGTACAAGCTTCTGAAGAAGGCTAAGATTTGGGTCAAAGGAAAGGGCAAGGCTAAAGTTTCGGATGGGATCCAAACTAATAAGGCTAAACCCAAGACTAAGTCCGGCCCGACTCAAGAGAATGAATGCTTCTACTGCAAAGATCCAGGCCATTGGAAGAGGAACTGCAAGAAATACCTGGCTGATTTGAAAAATAATGGTGGGACTAAACCTTCCACTTCAGGTATTAATGTTATAGATGTTTTTCTTGCTAACTCTTCTGTTAACTCTTGGGTATTTGATACCAGATCGGTTGCTTATATTTGCAATTCGATGTAGAGTCTAACAAGGAATAGGAGAATTGCAAGAGGCGAGATGGATCTTCGTGTCGGGAATAAAGCAAGGGTTGCTGCATTAGCCGTCGGGACTTTGCCATTACTTTTACCCGTAGGATTCATTATGGAATTAAATAATTGTTATTTCGTTCCAGCCATAAGTAGAAACATCATCTTTGCCTCATGTTTGATGGCAGAGGGTTATAAGTTCATTATTGAGGACAATGGTTGTTCCATATTTTTGAATAAAATGTTTCATGGCTATGCTCCTGTTATGAATGGGTTGTTTATTTTACATCTTGATGATGCACTTGTCTATAATATTAATGCGAATAGGCTTCAACCTAATGATATGACTTCCTATTTTATTTGGCATTGTCGTTTGGGTCACATAAGTAAGAAAACGTATGAAGAAGCTCCATGATGATGGAATTCTAAACTCATTTAATTTGGAATCATTTGAAACGTACGAATCTTGCCTACTCGGAAAGATGACCACGACACCTTGCACTGGTCAAAGTGAGAGGGCGTCCGACTTGTTGGCACTCATACATACTGATGTGTGTGGACCAATGAGCATGATAGCTAGAGGTGGTTCTCAGCACTTCATTACTTTCACCGATGATTATAGTAGATATGATTATATCTATTTAATGAGGTACAAGTCAAAATCCTTTAAAAAGTTCAAGGAGTTCCAAAGTGAGGTACATAATCAACTTGGCAAGACAATCAAATCTTTACGATCTGATCGTGAAGGTGAATTTTTGAGCCATAAATTTGGTGATCATTTGAAGTAATGTGGAATTGTTCCACAGCTTACACCACTAGGCACTCCACAATGGAATGGGGTGTCCGAGCGACGTAATCGGACCTTATTGGACATGGTTCGATCGATGATGAGCCAATAAGATCTCCCATTGTCTTATTGGGGTTACGCTCTAGAAACTGCCGTTTTTACTTTAAATAGGGTACCATCTAAATCAGTAGATAAGACACCATATGAGATGTGGACTGGGAAGAGTCCTACTTTGTCTTTTCTAAATATTTGGGGATGTGATGTCTATGTTAAACGTTTAACGTCTGATAAACTCACACCTAAGTCAGATAAATGCTTCTTTATAGGATATCCTAGGGAAACCAAAGGATATTATTTCTACAACTGAGAAGAAGGCAAAGTTTTTGTTGCCCGAAATGGTGTCTTTTTGGATAAAGAGTTTCTTTCAAAAGGAGTCAATGGAAGAAAGGTGCAACTCGAAGAAGTTCGGGAAATGTCTGAAAGTGTTTCAACTCCTACTGAACCTCTACAGGATGAACAACATATTGTTGAACCTGTAGATGAGGCATCAGCCCCATGTAGATTTAAAAGGCCACGTCAATTGCCTATAAGGTATGAGCATGACGTACTATTATTGAATAATGATGATCCTAAGACTTACGAGGAAGCGATGATGGACCCAGACTCTGAGAAATGGCTTGGAGTCATGAAATCTAAGATAGACTCTATGAGAGACAATCAGGTTTGGAACCTGATTGATCCACTTGATGGTGTTAAAACTATTGAGTGCAAATGGATCTATAAGAAAAATATTGACATGGATGGAAATGTTCACATTCATAAAGCTCGACTAGTCACAAAAGGGTTTCGACAAGTTCAAGGAATTGACTACAATGAGACTTTATCACCCGTAGCGATGCTTAAATCTGTTCAGATCATTCTAGCTATTGCTGCATATTTCGACTATAAGATATGGCAAATGGATGTCAAAACGGCTTTCCTTAATAGAAATCTAGATGAGGATGTGTACATGACACAGCTTGAAGGTTTTGTCGATCCAAAAAATGCTAGTAAGGTGTGCAAACTTTAGAAGTACATTTATGGATTAAAGCAAGCATCTCGGAGTTGGAATTTACGTTTTGATGAGGAGATCAAAAGGTTTGGTTTCTTCAAGAACAAAAAAGAACCTTGTGTTTACATGAAGGTTAGTGGGAGCGCGCTTGTTATTCTAATCTTATATATGGATGACATATTATTGATTGGGAATGGCATTCCTATGCTAGAATCCATTAAGTCATCATTGAAAAATAGTTTTTCCATGAAGAAACTAGGAGAGGCAGCATATATCTTAGGGATAAAGATCTATAAAGATAGATCAAGAAGGCTAATTGGATTAAGCCAAAGTATTTATATTGACAAGATGTTGATTCGGTTCAACATGAAGGATACCAAGAAAGGGTTCTTTCATGCCTATGTCACATGGCATAAGTCTTAGCAAGAGTCAGTGTCCTTCGACAACTGATGAGCGAGACCGTATGAATGGTATTCCATATGCTTCAGCTATTGGATCTATTATGTATGCCATGATATGTACTCGACCAGATCTATCATATACTCTAAGTGTTACGGGTAGATACCAAGCTGATTCCAGTGAAGGTCACTAGACAACTGTGAAAAACATTCTTAAGTACTTGAGAAGGACTAAGGATGCATTCCTAGTTTATGGCGGTGATGAAGAGCTCGTTGTAAATGGTTACACCGATGTAAGCTTCCAAACCGACAAAGATGATTATCGTTCGCAATCTGGTTTTGTTTTCATTTTGAATGGAGGAGCAGTGAGGTGGAAAAGTTCTAAGCAAGAAACGGTTGCTAATTCTACGACAGAGTCTGGGTACATTGCGGCTTCTGAAGCTGCGAAAGAAGGTGTTTGGATAAAGAATTTCATTGCTGAGTTGGGTGTGGTTCCGAGTGCCTCGAACCCAATGGATCTCTATTGTGACAACAATGGAGCCATTGCGCAGGCTAAGGAGCCTAGATCCCATCAGAAGTCCTAGCATATACTCATGCGTTATCATCTTATTCGCGAATTGGTAGATAGAGGAGATGTTAAGATATGCAAAGTTCATACGGATTTAAATGTTACTGATCCGTTGACAAAGCCTCTCACACAGCCAAAGCATAAGGCGCACACAAGAGCTATCGGTATTAGATACCTAAATGATTGACTCTAGTGCAAGTGGGAGACTGTTGGAAATATGTCCTAGAGGCAATCATATAGATAATTATATTTCATTATGTTCATAATATTGGATAATATGTTATCTTGTTCCTTGAATGAATCATTGTTTATGAAGATTAACAAGTATGTGACTTGTTAGTGAAACTCTTTTAACTTATATGATGTCGTTCTAAATGAATCTCTGGTCGGATGTCAATGGTCGGAACACTAGTGACTCTATCGACTAGCACATTGTATTGATTGATGACCATGTTTCACCGGTCATGGATATAGGGATATCGAATCAATAATGTGAACACATGTTAGAGAACATGGGGTTGGATCGACCCACCTTGAGACACTATTGAGATTGCTATGATTCTATGTGTCGTTAGTTGGTCCCAATCAATGATGATGTATAATCTTTAGACATGAGAACAACATGGTTTCCTACATGTGCAATAGCACTCTTAGGGGTTGCCAAATGCTGCTCGTAACTGGGTAGTTATAAAGGTAGCTTTCAGATATGCTATGAAACATTCAGAGAAATATGACTAGTCGAATATGAGATTTGCCCCCCTCCTAACATAACAGGAGAGATATCTCTAGGCCCCTCGTTGTGGTCGGATAAAGTAAGTGCATGGCCATGCCACTAGTGGTTGAAGTATTCGACCACATGAAATTATTCGACACTTGATCGAGAAAGTATTGAACAGTCCATGGATGACACAACATCTCACCTGGAGTTCAACCAGATATTATGAGGCAAAGGGAGAATACACGAGAAGGTCTTTCAGTTTGATCAGATACGGACTAGTCGTATAGAGGTACGAGCTGGTTGTAGGCTGGTCGAACATGGTCACTAAGTGGTCGAAACCTAGTCGTAAGGAGTTACGAATTGGTCGAGACCAAATATGAACTAGTCATATAGAGATACGAGCTGGTCATTAGTGATATGGACCTGGTCGTAGATCATATTGCATAAGGTTCGTCAGATATAATTTGTGTGTGACCTACAGGGTCACACACTTCATGGGTTGGAACAAAACATGTTCGGATAGGATCCATCATGGGTACTATATAAGGAGATGCATGAGGCTGTTGAAAAAAGGAGTTGACGTGAGTTGCTCTACCGAAACCCTAGCCACCATCTTCCTGAGAGCTCTACCGTGCGACTTGGTGCTAGTACATCGGCGTATGGTTGTTCCTTCCTTGGACGTGTAGATACCGTAGAGGCGCTACTGCAATTGCTGTTGCGCTTGAGGACGATCCGTGATCTTCATAAGGAACTGCAGATGTTACTGGAGGAGACGATCGACTCGCGAGGACGTTGGACGATCGACTACGACCACTGCATCGACGTGCTCGACATTAGATGATCGACTACAATTACTACATCGACGCGTTCTACGTTGGACCAGGCTGCTCCAACTCTTCTTCCACTGCTCGGTGCGTCTGGTGATAACGATCTGTGATCATCTTCTTGTTTGGCTTCCTGGTTTACGTGGTAGAATTTTTGAATTGTTGCTATCGTAGCCTACCCGTATCCCAACAGTCAGTCCCGGCACCTTGTGTTTTATGGACTGTCGCACAACCCTAGATGGGATAAGATCTTTTGATACTCGATGTATTTTTCAAGAGCTATACGCTATGACGACATGATCAAGACTCGGACTTTGGATTTCCCCTATTTTAATGTTAACCCTTTCCAAATGCAATGCTATTGTATACGTCTTACATTTGAGGTGAGTGTTAGAATAGGAATCCTTTTGTATTTCTTTATATGTCTTTTGTATTTCCTTATACATATATGGCATATATCCCCTTGTACTCTCTATATATATTATCCATTGGACCTCTTGAATATACATAATATTCATAACACTTACAACGCTTTCACCACATATCCATCAAGGCATCAAAAAATTTACCTCATTATGCCTTGTATAAATCTTTTTTGGTTACTTGCAAAATCTCTCCACTTTTCACTGGAGCACTGCAATAAATGAGGTTGGTAATAACTGCACTACTAGATTGCTGTATATTGGAAAAACCAGTCAGAGTCTCAAGTTATGTGCCTTCCAGTGTTAATTCAAACATCCAGATACAATTGTGCTCATACAGAAAGGACATTGTGAAAACAATTTCTAAATTTATGTTCACACAACAAGTAACACAAATATTACATCGGCACTCTCAAACTCACACAATCATATAAGAACATCTACAATAGTTTGTTTCTTAACTTGTTACTAAGAGGAGAGAGAGTACTCAATCTAATAAAAAGAAAAAGTCTTCTAATAGATTGTTTCTTGATCTTGTGTCTAAGACTTTAATTACTACAAGTATGCATAATTCTCGATGATCAATAATGAAGTTGGCCTACATGTTTTAGCTTATTTATCATATCAATAATGAAGTCGGGCTGCACAAATGATCTGGTGGATATTTTGCTTTAAGACAGTGAGACCTACAAAACACGTTTTTAGGTAACAAGTTAGTCCCCAATAGAGTGTTTGGTTGTTTCTTGTGTCTTGATATTAACAATTTGCTAGTTTCTTTATCTAAAAACAACCTCACATTCTTTTCTCACCTTCTCTCCTCCACATTACCTAAATGCTGATGTGGCAACCCCTTAGTAACAACTGACGTGGATTGTTGTAGATGCTCTACACAAACTCAGATGGCTAGTTTGCACTTGTACCTCGTGGCGCAATACACGAATGCAAGCAGGTTCATGAGCTGCAATCCTGCCATCAGCCAGAAGAACTGATCAAGATGCCCTTCGTTGAGGTTCTCTGGGATCCAGCCATGGTTCCCTCTTCCAACTGTGACCGAGCTGATGATCTTTAACATGATAGAAACAAGGTAGCTTCCGAGTGTGACCATGATGAGAGAACAAGCCTGGCACAGGCTTCTCATGGCGTCGGGGGACTGATCATACGCAAATTCGATGAAACCAACCACGCTGAACACCTTTGCTACACCTACTAAGAAGTATTGGGGTGCCTGCCATAGGATATTCATCGGAACTTCGATGTTCCGGTGCATCAGGCCTCTGTTCTTCGCAATGTCTAGGCGTACCATCTCAACCAATGCAGCTGACACCAACGAAAACATCGCGAAAACCATACCGACTCCGATACGGTGCAGGTCAGATAACCCACGCTTCATGCCGGTGATCCTACTCACCATCGGCATGAGAATTTTGTCGTACATTGGGGCCAAGATAAGTATGCAGACGCAGTTGAAGGTCGTCAGAGAGGCAGGAGGTAGGGCGAAAGCATCGATGTGGTTGTCCATGACGCTTCCTTGTTCGATGAACAGAGGGAAGCAAGCTTCTGCAGTGTTGAAGATTATGGCTGTTAGTAGGACAGGCAGCATCCTTGCCAAGATCTTCAGCTCCTCCACTTGCGTGACCGTGCAAAGCCTCCAGGGACTAGGTAGGTTACCAGATGTTAGATCAGAAGCAGCGACAGCGGCAGCTCGGTCGAAGAACCTAAACACAACAATCGCACATGTATTAGAATAAATTGTTTTCTAAATGAACGGGCAGGTGTTCTGCCGGTTAATTAGGATTGAAGAGAAAGGTCAACAGAAAGAATTCTGAGCGAGCTTCGCATGGGACGCACAGAAAGAACAGTAAATATGACTGTAGCAATAACGACAATCACGGTTTTGCTCCCTGCACGGTATTACAGTAAATTGTATACGTAGGCAAACAAATTTTGATTTTTGAACGACTGGAGAACTGAAAATGACTAGTCATGCATAATTCAATTAAATAAAAAGTGTGATAGAAATCGCTGATTTTTTTAGTCCAATAAGATGTATAATTAATTACTGCCTTCAGAAAGAGATCAAGCAATGTTATTGCTATCAATGGAAAACAAGAATTTGCCAATTGATTAATTGAAATCCTGTTGTTCATAAAGCTCCTTAAACCCCTACAAGACTAAAGACAGTACGGTGATTATCTAACATGACGTTTTAGGGTTTGAAGAGATACGAAAAAAAATAGCAGATCGATCTGCACGCCGTCCGCAGCGTGTGCGCTTCGCCTCAATAAATCGCTCCGTGGCGCGCGATCACGAGGAAATGCTCCGTCGGCCGGTCCATCGTCCTTCGTCGCTGACTCGCTTCTCCCTTCGGTCTAGCGCCTTCGTCGCCTCGGTCCAACAGCAGCAGCACAGGTCCCAAGTTCCATCAGCCGAGCAACTTCTTCGTGCGTGCGTTGAACATCGCCAACCGAGACCAGCACGCGTGCGTGTGAAGGCAACAGATCAAACCAATTTGCGCGAGTCTAGCAGCACAACACAGGGAAGATTCTTCTCTTTCTTCAATTAATCATATAGCAATTATTGTCTACCGAGAACACAGTTGTTGCTTCACGTGAGGATCTTTGAGCAAGGATCCAATCTTTATTTAATTAATCACCAAAGTGTTCAACTTAATCACGTGAAGGATTAGAAGCACTTCGGCTTGTAGTTTTTGGTGATTTTTTTGCTTCAGCTACTCAATTAGTGCACTAGGAGTTTTGAAGATCTTTGTTTTGTGTACACAAAAGGTGTATCAAAGAGGTCATGATTTTTGCTGGGTTTATACAAATCAGTACCAGCAATTTTCAGGTTTTATTCCTCATGGCGACTTTGAAGTATGATCTTCCACTCCTGGATCGAGACACAAGATTTTCGCTGTGGTAAGTCAAGATGAGGGCTGTGTTGGTACAGATGGATTTGGATGATGCGTTGGAAGGGTTTGAGAAACAACCTATCACATGGACTGCAGATAAGAAGCGTAAAGATCGTAAGGCTTTATCTCAGATTCACCTTCATCTATCAAATAATATTTTACAGGAGGTTTTGAAGGAGAAGACAGCTGCTGTATTATGGCTGAAACTGGAACAAATTTCCATGACAAAGGATCTTACCAGCAAGATGCATCTCAAGCAGAAGTTGTATTCTCACAAATTACAAGGAGGATCCGTGCTTGATCATCTTTCGTTGTTTAAGGAGATCGTTTCCGACCTTGAGTCGATAGAGGTAAAATATGATGATGAGAATTTTGGTCTTATTCTTTTGTGTTCACTGCCTAGTTTTTTTTCAAATTTCAGAGATACCATATTATATAGTAGAGATACTCTCACTCTTCATGAAATTTATGAAGCTTTGCATGCTAAGGAGAAGATGAAACAGATGGTACATTCTGAAAATTCAAGTCCAAAAGGAGAAGGTTTGTTTGTTCGTGGCAGACAAAAAGAGAAGAACTCAAACAATGGATCTCAAAGCAAAAGTTCGAACAGCTACAAGAATTGGTCGAAATCCAGAGGCAAGTACAAGTCGTGCAAATATTGCAAGAAAAGTGGGCACGACATCTCTGAATGCTGGAAGCGCCAGAATAAAGAAAAAAGAACTGGTAATTATAAGCCAAAAGGTAAACCAGATGATGAAGATAATGCCTCCCTTGTTACTGATGATAATTCTGATGGAGAAACTCATGTTGCCTTTGCTGGATGTGCTAAGACTAATGATGAATGGATTCTTGATTCTACTTGTACCTTTCATATGTGCCTGAATAGGGATTGGTTTGCTACCTATGAACCTGTTGAAGGTGGTACTGTATTGATAGGTGATAACTCATCTTGTAAGGTTGCAGGAATTGGTTCAATTCAGATCAAAATGTTTGATGGCATTGTCAGAACTTTGACAGATGTAAGGCACATTCCAGACTTGAAAAGAAACATCATCTCTTTGAGTACTCTTGATGTTAAAGGGTACAAGTATTCTGGTGAACGTGGAGTTTTGAATGTATCAAAAGGCTCTCTTATTGTGATGAAAGCTGATATTAAATCATCATCTGTACCATCTGCGGTACTACAATATCGAGTAATGTTGCTGTAATTTCAAGTTCATTATCTGATTCTGATGCTACTAATCTTTGGCATATGCACCTTGGGCATATGAGTGAAATTGGTTTAGCAGAATTGAGCAAGAGAGGACTCCTTGGTGGACATAGCATCGGTAAGCTAAAATTTTGTGAGCATTGTGTGTTTGGCAAACACAAGAGAGTGAGGTTCAATACCTTGGTTCGTACTACAAAAGGTATTTTGGATTATGTGCATTCTGATTTATGGGGGCCATCTCGGAAGACATCGCTAGGAGGTGCTCGTTATATGTTAACCATTATTGATGATTACTCTAGAAGAGTGTGGCCTTATTTCTTGAAGCATAAATCAGAAGCATTTTCAGCGTTTAAAGAGTGGAAGACTATGGTTGAAAGGCAAACTGAAAAGAAGGTAAAAAAACTTCGCACTGATAATGGGATGGAATTCTGTTCTGATGAATTTGAATCATATTGCAAGACTGAAAGCATTGTTAGGCACTACACCATTCCTGGTACTCCTCAACAAAATGGTGTAGCTGAGCGTATGAATAGGACCATCATTTTCAGGGCCCGTTGCATGTTGTCAAATGCAAGTTTGTATAGACGTTTTTGGGTTGAAGCCGCTTCCACTGCTTGCTATCTTGTTAATCGGTCACCCTCTCTGGCAATTGAAAAGAAGACTCCAATTGAGGTATGGTATGGTTCCCCAGCAAATTATTCAGAATTGAGAGTTTTTAGCTGTACTGCTTATGCTCATGTTGATAATGGAAAATTAGAGCCTAGAGCTGTTAAGTGCATCTTTCTTGATTATAAATCTGGTGTTAAAGGATATAAGTTATGGAATCCTGAAACAAAGAAGGTTGTGATTAGCAGAAACGTTGTCTTTAATGAATCTGCTATGCTTCATGATAAACTGTCCACTAATATTCCTGTTGAGAGTTTGCATACAATAATAGCTACCTCCAGGTTTCTGATACCTGTAAATTTGCATACTGGCAAGAAACCCAGCAATGCCAATCGTTGAAAACAATGTAGGGATTCCAAAACCCAATCCCCAGCTGCAATTGTCCTGAATCCATACGATGATGGTGCTGGCGAGGAAGAAACCGCCATTGACGGCGAAGTAGTACCAATTGTAGTAGAGCTCCTTTTGCGCCTTCTCGGATCCATCGGTTTCGTCGAATTGATCAGCTCCAAATGTCGGAACACAAGGCCAGATTCCACCTAAGCCCAGAGCAGTCATGTAAAGGCCGAGAGAGGACAAGGCATCCTGAGGAGACATCACCACTGAGTGGATACTTGCTGGAACCACTGCTGAAAGTGTCAGTAGAACCATTCCCTTGAAACAAAATAGTACATCTTAACTGACAGCCCAAATGTTCAGACAAATGTCAATTCCTGACAAAAAAGATTTCCAAGGCCCACTCTTGAAAGCTGCACTTACAAATGTAAAGATCGTCAAGGAGATGACAATTGTCCGGTGCCTTCCCAATATGAATCTGCCAAGAATGCTCCGAGTAGAGGTGAGGTAGCAGGTACCCTGCCAGAAGCAATGTTGCTCGCGGCCATGACGTTGCTCTGGTGCTGTACCTTGGTCAGGTAACTCACCAGATTTGTCCCAACTCCGTAGTACGCCATAGCACCGCAAAATTCACCACCTGTGAAGAGCATGGTGACGCAGAAAGCAAGAATTGATCCATACAAGGACAAAAATATGATGCACAAAAGCTTATATACAGTGCATATATATTGGGATGCCATAGATCATGTACCAAAGTTTAAGTACCTAGAATTGAGTAGCAGGCTCTCCATTTCCCAGTATGTTGTTTAGAGGCTGGAGCTCCTTTGATATCAACAGATCCATCACCAGTATATGGTCCATGGTCCTGCAATGCATGACAGGAGGTGTTCAAACACTTTTCTTTTCGTCTATGGATCCGCAGACTTATAGTTATAGATTGGCAAAAGTAGGCATTCTACATTTCAATAAGTACTGCCGATTGATTCATTTTAATTTTCGGACGATTCATAATCTAGTATTTGATACTACATCAACTAAACTTACTTTCTTTTTGGTTGGAATAAGTTCATACTATCATCCTCTATGTTCAGAAAAAAGCAAAAGCCCAGTTTACTTCACCCCTACCCGCTCAACTTTTAATTCCTGGGCAAATTTAACCTCAAAGACGGTTTTAATGGCGGTTTTGCAATGTAGCAAAAGAAACAGAGGGAGAAAAAAAAAGAAACAAAAAAATTGGCCACCGGGCAGGCTAAAATTATACCGGACCAAGCTCGTCGCCTCCACCACCTTGTCCTCGTCCGCCAGCGCCGCCGCCGCATGGCCACATTGAGGGAGGGCAGAGACGCCTTGCAAGAGCGGATCTCGACTTAACTACGTCGTTCCAGTGTCACTCGATCACATGTTGCATTGCACTACTAGAAATAATAAATATTTTATACTAGCTTTTCATGTATACTTGTGTTACGCGCCCAATTACATGTCGCCGCCACGTGGGCACGGTCACATGCATGCTGCCATCGTATGAATCGAATCGATCGAATACACAAACAAAAATCCCATACTTCCAATGGTACCGGCCACTTTGGTACTAGAGAAATTATACATAGCATTCTCTTTTGCTTTTTCCCAACTTGCATGCTGTCTTCCTCCCACTGTGACCCTGCCCTGCCCACGAGGGAACATAGGAATATATACCTGGTTACAGAAGAGTTACGTTTCGGATACAGACACGGTATCTAAAATATAACTTTGATAACTAATTTTTATTGTAATCTATTAATAAAACCTCATGTTGGACCGAAATAGCTACTAGAGGGGATAAATAGGAGCAACCTCTTTTTCACCTGCAGTATTTAACATTCTTTTTCACTTCAATGGTCATAAAAGCTATGAAGATCAAACCACAAGATCACAACGGAGGTCATGCGTTGAAACAGAGAAACCCAAGCTTACACAGCCTCTGTCGTTCTAACTGCCGAGCCTGGTCGGTCTGACCACCGATGCCGGTTTGATCGCACCGATCTGATCGTTGGCTAGTCTGACCGTCGGTGAGGCCGACCGGTCTGATCGCCAGCTAAAAGGCAACAACCTGAAAAATCGACAAATCGACCTAACTTTTGATCTAGACATCCAAAACACCTGAGATTTCAAACAAGGCTCAACAAGAAGGTTAGAAACCTATTCCAATCGAAGATCAAGACGATCATGGCCAAGGTTCCATGAATTTCTTGATTGAGGATTAGCCAAGGTTCCACAAATTTCTTGATTGAGGACAAGACGACTCAAAATCAAGGGAAAACCTAATCTTGATATAAAGGCTTGCTTGTGGGTGGATGATGGTCCACATGTCTGTTGATCATATCCCACAAGTTCTAGATCACAGCAAAAAAGCAAGGCAAAACTCCTAAAACATCATAACCCCAAAATCACTAAAAAGGGAGAGCAAGAACAAGAGAGAACTCATCTTGAGACAAACTTGCTTAGATTTATTAGAGGGATGTAGGTTTATAGCCACTCAACCATGAAGTAAAAAAGCTCACTCATGAGCGTGCTTGTTATTCTAATCTTATATGTGGATGACATATTATTGATTGGAAATGACATTCCTATGCTGGAATCTGTTAAGACATCATTGAAAAATAGTTTTTCTATGAAGAACTTAAGAGAGGCAGCATATATCTTGGGGATAAAGATCTATAGAGATAGATCAAGAAGGCTAATTGGATTAAGCCGAAGTACTTATGTTGACAAGGTGTTGATTTGGTTCAACACACAGGATGACAAGAAAGGGTTCTTGCCTATGTCACATGGCATAAGTCTTAGCAAGAGTTAGTGTCTGTCGGTGTTTTAGAACCGATCTTACGTAAAGATTGTCTGATTCGGAGGGTCTCCTAGAATGGAATCACACAGAGAGATTGACACGGGTATTTTTATCTGAGTTCGGGCTTTCTCAGGAGAATAACAACCCTACTCCTGTGTGTGTATGGTATTGAGTGTGTTTTGTACAATCGGGAGAAAAAGACTAAGGCTATTACAGAAGATAGTATCTAACTGTCTTCCTGATTGCTTGTTGTCTCTTCCGATCCCCTCCTTTTTCCTCTCTGATCGCTGCCTTTATATAGTCGTTTTCTCCTGTGAAGAGGCGCCTCATCAAATCCAGTAACGGGCGCATGTTTGCAGTAATCATCGGAGTGATAACCCCTTCACGCCGCTTGGCAGTTACTTGTCAGAGATAATGGGGTATTACGTGCTATTACTTCGTAGAGTAACAGCGTATGTTGAATGCTTGGATTCCTTAATCAATTGGACCCACTTGTCTGTAGATTTTATTGATCATAAGGTAGTCGTGGCTGACCTGGTCATAGAAGAGCTTACGACCATGAGGTAGTCGTAGAATAACTTACGACTGGATAATGATCGTAGAAGAACTTACGACCATGAGGTAGCCGTAGCAAGACTTATGACTATGGGGGTGGTCGTAGAAAAACTTACAACCACCTGGTAGGCTTCTCCCTTGTAAATATAATAGGTATACCTAAGGACCACATGACATCATATTTACCCATAATAAGAATTATGTATAATAGATAAAATGAGGATTATTAGATCCTCATCAGTGTCCTTCGACAACTGATGAGCGAGACCGTATGAGTGGTATTCCATATGCTTCAGCTATTAGATCTATCATGTATGCCATGATATGTACACGACCAGATGTATCATATGCTCTAAGTGTTACGAGTAGATACCAAGCTGATCTCGGTGAAGGTGAAGGTCACTAGATAGCTGTGAAAAACATCCTTAAATACTTGAGAAGGACTAAGGATGCGTTCCTAGTTTATGACGGTGATGAAGAGCTCGTTGTAAATGGTTACACCGATGCAAGCTTCCAAACCGACAAAGATGATTATCGTTTGCAATCTGGTTTTGTATTCATTTTGAATGGAGGAGCAGTGAGCTGGAAAAATTCCAAGCAAGAGACGGTTGTTGATTCTATGACGGAGGCCGAGTACATTGCGGCTTCTGAAGCCGCGAAAGAAGGTGTTTGGATAAGAAATTTTATTGTTGAGTTGGGTATGGTTCCGAGTGCCTCGAGCCCAATGGATCTCTATTGTGACAATAATGGAGCCATTGCGCAGGCTAAGGAGCCTAGATCCCATTAGAAGTCCAAGCATATACTTAGACTTTATCATCTTATTCGTGAATTGGTGGATAGAGGAGATGTTAAGATATCCAAAATTTATACGGATTTAAATGTTGTTGATCCGTTGACAAAGCCTCTCACACTGCCAAAGCATAAGACGCACACAAGAGCTATCGGTATTAGATACTTAAATGATTTACTCTAGTGCAAGTGGGTGACTGTTGGAAATATGCCCTAGAGGCAATCATAAAGATGATTATATTTCCTTATGTTCATAATATTGGATAATATGTTATCTTGTTCCTAGAATAATATCGTTAATATTTATTATCAAGTACGTGACTTGATTGTAAAACTCTATATTTCTGCGATGATTATTCTTAAACGCTCCCTGGTCGGAAACATATGAGAACACATGTGAATAGACTAGCATATGCATTGGTTGATGACTATGTTTCACAGGTCATAGATATGAAGATATCAAACCAATAATATGGACACATGTTAGAGAACATGGTGTTGGATAAGACCCACCTTGAGACACTGTTTAGATTGTTATGATTTTGTGTGCCATCAGTTGGTCTCAAGCAATGATGATGTGTAATCCTTAGACCTGAGATCAGCAAGGTTTCCTACATGTGTAATAGCACTCTTAGGGGTTGCCAAACGCTACTTGTAACTGGGTAGTTATAAAGATAGCTTTCGGGTATGCTATGAAACGTGTAAAGGGATGTGACTGGTCGGATATAGGATTTGCCCCTCCTAACATAACAGGAGAGATGTCTCTGGGCCCCTCGTTGTGGTCGAATAAAGAAAGTGCATGGCCATGCCACTAGTGGTCGAAGTGTCGACCACATGAAGTTATTCGATACTTGATCGAGAAAGTATTGAACAGTCCATGGATGATAAATAATCTCACCTGGAGTTCAACCAGATGTCGTGAGGCAAAGGGATAACACACAAACAGGTTGTTAAGTTCGACCAGATAGTACGGCTAATATCCTTTCTCCACATGTAGGCATAACCGCTTTCTAGAACCTCCTCTGCCTAGGACCTCCTCTGCTTGGAGTGGTCTTGGAGTGGTCCTGGAGTGGTCCTTGAATGATTCGGGAGTGGTCTAGGAGTGGTCCTAGAGAAGCCTATCGAGGAGGTCCTATAGGACGTCTCGAAGCTGGTCAATAACTGGTCGTATGGAGACACAAGCAGGTCATAGACTGGTCGGAGCTGGTCGTAGACTGGTCGAACATAATCACTAACTGGTCGTAAGGAGTTACGAACTGGTTGTGACTGGATACGAGCTGGTCGTAAGTGATAAGGACCTGGTCATAGATCATATTGCATTAAGATTAAATCAGATATATTCTATGTATGTTCGGGAATCATTATGTGCTGCTAGGTATCGCTAATGACTCATGGTTGAAAAAGAGTTTCTAAGTCACAAACGGTCACACATGAACCTATAGGGTCACACACTTAAAGGGCTAGGATTTAATTTGGATAGTGATCCGAATTCTTATAGGCCACATGTTTCTAATGGGCCTCAAGTTTGAGACCCATCGCGGATGCCTATAAATAGAGAGGGGTGGCATGGGGTGAAATAATCAAGCTTTGGAAGAACTCTTGAAACCCTAATAGCCACGCCTTCCTCAACCACGCCACCGGTGCTAGCATTCCAGTGCGTGGTGTCCCTGCCCTGTATGTGTGGATACCTTGGAGGTGTTGTTGCGAAGCATCAGCACTAGGACGATCTGCAACTCGTGACGATCATACGACCACTCGGAGGAGAAGATGCGCGACAAGTACAACTATGACTGCATCAAGTCGCTACATCGACTCTACTTCCACTACGAGTCGGTGTGTCTAGTGGTAATCTTGTGATTTATTACTGGCGGAGGTTCTTTGGTTGCGCGGTAGAAAATTTTTGTTTTGTGCTATCGTAGCCTACCCGTGACCCTATAGTGATATCAGAGCCACCCCATCTGGTTTTAGATTCAGATTAGTTGCATATTGTGATATGTGGGGTTATAAATGTGATCTATATCTTTTTCTGGTGGTCGTAAGACGGGTTCATGTTCATTATTCTGTGATCGTGTTTTCATGGTCATATCACGACTTGCCTCTAGCGGTCGGTTTCCGCCATCGGGGTAGACCGTGATCGTAAATCTATGGAGCACGCGAAGATCAATTTGGTTGATCGAATCGGAGTTGCGATCAGGGTTAATGTGATTAATCCAATGCGATTTACATGGACGGAACAGTAGATTAGATCTACATTGTCCGAAAAGGACCTTCGTAGCCTACCCGTGACCCTACATCTTCTTTCTATAGTCCTTCTCTCCACCAAGTTCATTGTCGCCATGCTCCACCCTCCACAGAAGCCAATCACCACCGTCCCGGTACCTCTCAGTTGTGATCATCATCACCATCGTTCTCGTGGTGAGTCGCTAATCCCCTTGCACTCGTCATTTCACCTCGACCAAATTGTTTTCGCCGTCATCGCCATCGCCGCCCATAGCGCCACCGCGGGAGCCGCCATCAACACCACTTCAGTGACCATTGGTCCCCAAGCTACGCATGTTTCACATCGCTAGCAAAAAGCAAAAGGTGGATCCATTCACTCTGCCCACAGGCAAGAGACTAGGGGGTGTCCTTGCCTAAGCCCCTCCATCATCTTCACCATCTGGTCCAGATGCCACGAAGTAGGCATAGGGATCTTGATCAAATGGCTCTGGATGTTATTTTATATGCGAGCATGAGTACACAACCGTACTCACGAGCCAACACACAGAATGCAGTTATTATATACACTACTACAAAAAAAGGCTAATATTGGATGCCTCATGACAGACGGTTGACCAAAACCGTCTGTATTACAGGCAATCATAGACGATTTTGGTTTAGCGACTGTCTGTGTTACTAGCTGCGCTAAAAACCATCTGTGAAGAGGTAATATCACAAACGGTTCATATTAAAAACCGTCTATGAAGTATCACAGACGGTTCTTAACACGAACCGTCTGTGATGATTATAGACTTCACAGATGGTTTTTAATTATAACAGTTTGTGCTAATATCGCTACAGCTTCTCGGTGAGTTTCTTCGTTGACCGATGAGTTTCTTCGTCGCCGATGTGTCTCTTCATTGCTTCAGTGCCGCTTCGGCTCCCCGATGCGTCTTTTCGTCTCACGCGCTGAATTTATTCCTTGTTTTATAAAAAGGATTATCCACCATCGAAGATGATCATCCCCACATATAACTCTACTATATATACTTCTAAAGCAGAAATAGCCCCCTCTTCTATTTTCTTATCACCGGCATTGATGGCCTACCTGGCCATATTGTACGAGCACCACTCCAGCCATACGTTTGCAGACGCTATGGAAGGACACTATTTCAACAGTATCCTCACTCCTCTGTCTGAGGATTTGCTAGAGCAAGTGACGACCACCTTCTGCCGTCTTGACATCTGTCGGGACCCAAAACTACGGTTCGGGACCCTCGTGTTTAACGCACTAGCCGGGATCATGCTAGTGCACAGTGTCAACAAAGATGGCAATCGCTCCGCCTGGCGAATAATAACATAAGCGGTTAACTTTGATAATCAAATAATGGTTTTGACCTTAAGGTCGAGTTTACAAATATTGAGCCACCTTGAGAACTAACATAGGAAATAAGCAATGGCGGAACATAAGCGGTAGTGGCACCCCATCGATTCGCCACGAACAACCGATGGGATCAAGACCTCACGATCGGGCACCTTCGATGAACTTCGTCCTCGTATCTTTGGTGAAGACTCCTCCTCTGCTTGATTCGTCAAAACAAGCGTGAGTACACACCGTGCTATAAGCCACACCACGAGAGATGCAATATTTACATGCGGGCTTATTACAAGAGAAAGGCTTTACGTGGCTCTTTTGCATAAATGCAACTTTTGCAATTGAATACAATTTAATAGATTAAAGGCAGGTAAAACAAATAGACAATAATCATTTTAACAAGTTATTTCACAAAGACACACACAGTCTAACGGGTTATTCACATAGCTAAATGATTTATTCACATAGCTCCTTCCCACAGTTTTATGAAAATCTACCCTAGTGTCAAATCCCGAGCATTGTCCATGACCATGACGGCGCTATTCGAATAGATTAAGTTACACTCTGCGAGAGGTTTGTACACTTTACCCACAAGATACAATTAGTGTAGCTAACACTAATCATAACAAAGCATTTGAGATACCTTATCTTACTATGCTAGGCGAGTCTCAAAAGCAGACATGTGGTCGTGCAGAAGCTCAGTTCTTTAGAGCACATGGTGAGGTCCTTAATTGACCAAGGCAAGACTTCCACATGCCATCACACAGACACACTGATTAATATTCACATAGTCCACACAGTTCACACAGTCCACCCTTTCACACGTTTCCACCACTTGCCTCGGTTCAATCCTTTTTACCACCCCATTGGTTTTAAGTGCAACACATGTCACAAAGACACATAGTACACACAGTTTTTATCACATAGTTGCATATTCACTTAGTCAAATTTATATAGCAATCTACATGACAAAAGATTAGTGGCATGGCTAAGCAATCTACTCGTACTAACCAACCCACGTTGGTGCTACAATAATTACCAACTAAATATCAACTAGGGTGACAAAGGATCATGGCATAACAATTACACAAGGAAGACATAACAATTTGGAATTAACTACTACACCCAAAACATTTAAATAAATACTTGAATTAAGATCACGATAATTTGAATCAAGATACTTTTATAAAACTGGGAAGCAAGATGGTCAAGGGCATAGCTTGCCTTGAAAAGGATCTAGGAATTGATCTTGGTCTTGGAAAGGTCCTTCTTCTTCAACTCTTCGGTGCGTCGAAGTCTACTCATAAGCGACACAAACAAACAAACTAAATAAAACCAGAAGCAAATAACTCCAATAAAATAAATAAAAAGCTCCAATAGATAGATCTGGATTTTAGACAAATTTAGGAATTTGAATGGATGGATTTGGAGTTAGGATTCAAAAGATATGAATTTTACAAGTTTTAACTTAACTCGGAAATTTAAATGAATTTCTAAATTTAAACAAAATCAAATTTAAAAAATTTTGGTTTGATGAGCTAGATCTTAATTTTATATGAATTTAGAAATTTGAAACACCCAATTTGGAGTTTGGATGCAAAAGTTATGAATTTTACAAATTTAAACCTAAATCATTATTTAACAATTTTCCGAATTGTTTTTCTAAAGGAAATTCTAATTATTGCGCAAGGTGGCGTCGTGAAGGATTTCGGAAATTTAAAAAAATAAAAATTAAGCGACATGTGGGACCCACATGTCGGTGACCCGACTCCACAGTGGACCAAGTCCACCGAAAACCCGCTGAATCTGGCGGCTGGGCGACCACGTGGGCACTCACGTGGCGCCTGTGGTTGACGCGGCGCCACTGGCGGACACGCAAGCACGGGCCGAGTGGACGGCCAGCGTGGGCGGCGGCGAGGCGGCGCCAGACGGAAACAAGGGTCCCGTGAGCAGCGGCTTCGCCGGCGAGAATGGGTGGTGCGGCGTGTAGCTAACGCTATTGCGAACACGAAGAGTACCTCCGGGTGGTTGAGTGGGCGGTGGTGGCGGGCGAGGTCGGCGGCGGCGGCTCGGGTTTTGTCAGACGGCGCTCGGTGAGGCCTAAGCGGCGAGGTCCGGGAGGTAGAGGCGATGGCGAACTTCGGTGGCGTGCTCCCGACGATCTGGCTGGCTCTGGCGGCGGCGCAATCGAAAAATTCCACCGCGAGGAGCTCTAAAACTCAAATTCTGTGGCTGGGGCTCGGGAGGAGGTGTGGGTTGGGGTTTGGGAAAAGGAGGCGGTGCGATCCGGGGTGCCTTTATAGGGGCGGGAGCTCGGCGGCGGCTGCGTGGAGGTCGTGGCGGCGATTCTTGAGCGTGGCGCAAGCCGTGCATGAGGATGAGGGGTTCTTGGGGTGGCGGCGTGGTCGTGGAGGTCGTCTTGCGCTCGCGGAGAGCAGGGAGGTTAGGCGCCAGCGCGTGAAGCTCGGCGTTGACCGCTAATAAGCGATTCTTGTGGCAGCGTCCGCCTGACGGAGAAAAACGGCGAGGCGAAGGTGGTGGGGTCCCACGTCGAGAGAGAGAAGCGAGGCTCAGCAGCATGTGGTGGAGATCTAACCGCTCGGCGTTGATCCAACAGTGGAGGAGGTTTGGGCTGAGATGAATAGGGATGGGCGAAGGAATTGGCCCGAATTCCATTGGAGATTTAAATAGCTTTTCCTTTTTAATAAAATACGAGAAATTCAAATAAGCAATGGAAAATAGCAAAAGACCTTGGAAAAATTCGAGAAAATTCTAGAAAATATATCAAGCTCATAGAATCCAAATAAAATAGTTTTGACTAATGTTCATGTTGGAATTATTCATATTAAATTGTTTTGTTACTAAAGGTCAATATTAAGCTTTTAATTTAAATTCAAATAAATCCAAATGGTGGACTCTCTCTCCTACCAACTATTCAAATGATTTTTAAAGCTCTGAAAAAATTGGGATGTTACAAACCTCCCCCTTAAAGGAATCTCGACCGAGATTAGGGCTAAACTGGAGAAAAATTGGGGAACTCGGCTTTCAACTCTTCTTCACGCTCCCACGTTGCTTCACCTTAAGTGGTGGCTCCTTTGCACCTTGCAAAAAGCAATGTCTTATGCGGTCAGGCGTTCTGCGACATCCAAAATCTTGACGGTTGTTCTTTGTAGGTGAGGTCTTCTTTAGTTCAATTGACTCTAACGGTGCTTGTTCTTAGGCTGCGAAGACACTTCTTCAAGCGAGAGACATGAAAGACATCATGGACTCCGCTAGCGGCTGCTGGCGGCTCAAGCGATAAGCTACTTCTCCACGGCGATCCAAAATCTTGAGCGGACCAACATCTGAGGGCAAGCTTCCCTTTGGCGTGGAACCTTTTCACACCTCGAGGCGTAACTTCGGAGATACACAAAATCTTACGGCTCGGCGAGATCACGGCGGCGATTATCGGCATAACTCTTTTGTCTCGATTGAGCTATCTTTAGCCTCTCTCGATCATGGACACTTGCTCTTACGCTTCTTGAATAATATCCGGACCAAAAGTATGCGTTCGGCGGTTTCGACCGGTTCAGCGGGGTTACGCAAACACGACCATACAAAGCTTCAAGCGGTGACATTTGTAAAGCGGCTTGATAGCTGTTGTTGTCGAGAATTACGCATATGGTAAACTCTTATCCCAGCGGGTAGCATTTGCTAGAACACGAGGCTCTCAACATATCTTCAATATCTGGTTAACCCTTCGATCATCCATCCGATGCAGGGGATGATCGCGATCTTGAAATTTAGGTGAGTCCCTAAAGCCGTGCAAACTACGCCAAAATCGGAGGTGGCTGAGATCCTCGATCGACACTATCTTCTTAGGTACACCATGCAAACTGAAAATCTTTGACATGTCTGCTACGCTGAGCGATCTCTGATGCGTGGTTTGTTGGTAAGAAATGGGCAACTTTAGTCAAGCGATCTACTATTACCCAAATCGAATCGTAACCCGAGTGAGTCTTGGGTAAACCGATAATGAAATCCATTCGATTTCTTCCCACTTCCATTCGGAATCTTCAAGGGTTGCAACAGACCTGCTTTGCCCTCGATGCTCTGCTTTAACTTTTGACACACGTCGCACAAGGCGACGAACTCTGCGACGTCTCGTTTGATTGGCCACCAAAACCTATTCTTAACATCTGATACATCTTAGTACTACGGGGTGAATCGAATACTTTGAGTCATGGGCCTCCTTCAAAATCGGTTGTCTCAATCCATCAATATCGAAGCAGAATCGTCCGAACTATTGACTAACAAATGCCCATTACGCCTTGAGGTAGCTAGGAACTCCACTTTGTTTCCTTTGGTATCCTCGATTATGCTTGGCTCTTGGCCACAATCTATACGGCTTTGTGCTTGGTTAACCAATCCATGCCAAGGATGACATCTATGGTTTGGGTGTCTAGAATAATTAGGTTAGCTAGAAACTCAACTCGACTATGAGTAACAGCCCCTAAACAACCCACATTAGAACTTAGCTCTGCTCGGTATTGGACTAACAGATGCGCTTAAGATGCATAACTTCCAATTTATTCTTGGTTGCAAAAACTCCGAAACAAGCGAATCGAAGCTCGAGAATCAAAGCGAGCAGGCAGTCTTGAATTCACTAGGAACTTACCCAGTCTGACGTCTGGTGCTTCTGAGGCTCCTTCAAAGTGGCGTGATTAACACGACCTCGACAGCGAATGGCGCTCCTCTGGTTGTTGGTTCCTGAGAAACTCCTTGGTTGTTCTGCGTTGGGGTCTTGGCGAGTGTTGCTCCAAGGTTGAAGCGGACGGGGGTGATAGTTCCCTTCGAGGACACGATTAGCAAAATGCTGGTGGCGGCAATTGTAACACACTCTTGGTTCACTCTGCGGTTGTTGTTCCCTGAGGTGGGGTTGGTGGTGTAGGGTTCTGAGAATTTGAACAAAAGGACGAGTCTTTGAAAGGCGGTCTGGTGTCTGAAAGTACTCTGTGGTCGGAAGCGATTAAGCTATTTGTGGCACCACTCTTGCCCTCTGTTGTTGTGGTGATGGCTTCCTTCTTTGAATCATCCTCGCTTGCGGTGGTCCTCCAGTTCCTTGCGTTTGTCTTCCATAACCAATGCCTTGTTAACCAACTCACGGAAATGCAGGAAGGTGTGGGCAAGCAGGTGACTTGCGACCACGAGTTGATCCCTTCAAGCGACTCTGGCGAGACACAGTCGGAAGCGACATCCTCTGGAGCATAGCGAGCTAGTTAGGAAAACTTATTCGGTAGTCGATCAGCGACATACCCCTTGCTTGAGCCGCGGAACTCATCCTTCTTCAAATCCATGATGCCTTCAGTGCGTAATCTTGGCGAAAAATTGCGGAGAATTCTTCCCAAGTGATATTCTGCGGTGCTCCATGTGCCTTGTGAAGTTCTCCCACCACTCGGCTGACTCGCCCTCCATCGATGGGTGGCATACAAAACCTTCTCATGATCGTTGCATTGGGTGATCGCGGCTTCCTCTCAATCACTTGAAGCCAATCATCGACCTCTCTTGGCGTGACATGTCGAGAGAAAGTTGGCGGACGGGTCCTCATGAATTGACCAACTTGGATGGTCCACGATGACGATGAGTGGTGGGGCTCCTCCCGACGATTGTTGTTGTTGTTGTTGTTGTTCATAGTGCGCATCGGTTCATCATCGTATACATCATCGAGTTTGTCTTTGCCATGAAAGCTCAGAAGTTACGCAAGTCAATAGGAGGTGCTTGGGGTGGTCTTGCTCCGTGAGGGTTTGCTCGTTACTCTTGATCCTTGAGCTCGGATCCACTTGCGGCGGTATGGCGAGTCTGAACCATCTGGTGAGGTTCCATGGGTCGAGATAAGGTAGAGAGCACAAGATGAGTTAAGAACTAGGCGGGAAAGTAGATTAATCCCAACAAACACATCTCAAGAAACTTGAATAAAATAATCTTCATTAATAGCTTAATAGCATGGGTGCAACAAATGCCTAAGGGCTTTTGCAGCTCACACTTGCACAGGAAAATAAAAGCGAACCTAAGCACACAAGCTACCGCCTAAAAGGCGACTATGAAAAGAAGCTGGCTAAGCGACTAGGCAGGGAACTTAAACTAGCTACTCCTCGAAAGCCCCATGACCACAGCTGCGCTCACTAGTGTAGACTACGAAGTGGTGGCATCCTCATGGCCAGTTACGATGCCAGGCCCAGTGCGGCGAGGAGCAGTGTCTTTGGAGTGCAGTGCGTTAGCTCCTCTGGTTGTCTGAGCTCATTTGGATCCTCTGGAATCTCCTCTGGGTCTTCTTGACTTCTTACGGTTCTTACGGATCTTCCTCTTGATCGTCCTCTAGCTCATCTTGACCATAGAGGCGTGCTCTAATCTGGCGATCCTTTCTTGGCTTCTTCGGGCACGATAGGCGCACCTCGGCTCGGTGGCGGCCATCTCCAGCGACTCCTCTGGCGGTTGTGAATCGTGCAGATGTACCCTTTGTGGCATTGCCCTCCCGTTTGTAGAGCGGAAAGTCGCGGATAGCTCCCTGAAGCGGCTACGGGATGGTAGCGGAAGGCGGTGTTCTGCAGTTCTTCGCGTAGATGTGGCGAACTCGGAGTATGGCCAAGCGTGATGACTCTGGATTCCTTGTGTGAAGGTGATCCTCTGTTGAGATGTCCAAAGGTGGCTACCTCTAGTGTTCCTCTGGCGTGAAGCCGTCGGTGGCGGAGACTATACCACGATCCGTCCATTGACCATGTACTCCTGCCTCGGTACATCAGGCGTTCGAAGCCTCAAGTGTCTGCGACAACTTCCCTGACTCTGCGGCAAGTCCTCCGTTGCAATCTCCAAAGGTGCGAAGGTAAGGCATCTGTCAAGGCAGACAAGAGGTAAGAACCACGTTAAAAGCAATGGGAGAGGAAAGAAATTGTAGCAATAGATGAGTCAAGAGAGATATAAGAGGAGTTAAGCAATTCATTTAGTCTTGTAAGTTAATTTTCTCTTAAAAATAATTTGGACACTCGAACGGCCAATCTAACTAAGGTCTAGACCTACAGTCAGTATGGCTCTGATACCACTTTTGTCGGGACCCAAAACTACGGTTCGGGACCCTCTGTGTTTAACGCACTAGCCCAGGATCATGCTAGTGCACACAGTGTCAACAAAGATGGCAATCGCTCCATACAAGCGAATAATAACATAAACGGTTAACTTTGATAATCAAATAATGGTTTTGACCTTAAGGTCGAGTTTACAAATATTGAGCCACTTGAGAACTAACATAGGAAATAAGCGGCGGAACATAAACGGTAGTGGCACCCCATCGATTCGCCACAGGCAACCGACTGGGATCAAGACCTCACGATCAGGCACCTTCGATGAACTCGTCCTCGTATGCTGGTGAAGACTCCTCCTCTGCTTGATTCGTCAAAACAAGCGTGAGTACACACCGTACTATAAGCCACACCACAGAGATGCAATATTTACATGCGGGCTTATTACAAGAAAAGGCTTTACGTGGCTCTTTTGCATAAATGCAACTTTTGCAATTGAATACAATTTAATAGATTAAAGACAGGTAAAACAAATAGACAATAATCATTTTAACAAGTTATTTCACAAAGACACACACAGTCTAACGGGTTATTCACATAGCTAAATGATTTATTCACATAGCTCCTTCCCACACAGTTTTATGAAAATCTACCCCTAGTGTCAAATCCCCGAGCATTGTCCATGACCGCGGACGCGGCTATTCGAATAGATTAAGTTACACTCTGCAGAGGTTTGTACACTTTACCCACAAGATACAATTAGTGTAGCTAACACTAATCATAACAAAGCATTTGAGATACCTTATCTTACTATGCTAGGCAGTCTCAAAACAGACATGTGGTCGTGCAGAAGCTCGATTCTTTAGAGCACATGGTGAGGTCCTTAATTGACCAAGGCAAGACTTCCACATGCCATCACACAGACACACTGATTAATATTCACATAGTCCACACAGTTCACAGATCCACCCTTTCACACAGTTTCCACCACTTGCCTCGGTTCAATCCTTTTACCACCCCATTGGTTTTAAGTGCAACACATGTCACAAAGACACATAGTACACACAGTTTTTATCACATAGTTGCATATTCACTTAGTCAAATTTATATAGCAATCTACATGACAAAAGATTAAGTGGCATGGCTAAGCAATCTACTCGTACTAACCAACCCACGTTGGTGCTACAATAATTACCAACTAAATATCAACTAGGGTGACAAAGGATCATGGCATAACAATTACACAAGGAAGACATAACAATTTGGAATTAACTACTACACCCAAAACATTTAAATAAATACTTGAATTAAGATCACGATAATTTGAATCAAGATACTTTTATAAAACTGGGAAGCAAGATGGTCAAGGGCATAGCTTGCCTTGAAAAGGATCTAGGAATTGATCTTGGTCTTGGAAAGGTCCTTCTTCTTCAACTCTTCGTGACGTCGAAGTCTACTGCAAAGCGACACAAACAAACAAACTAAATAAAACCAGAAGCAAATAACTCCAATAAAATAAATAAAAAGCTCCAATAGATAGATCTGGATTTTAGACAAATTTAGGAATTTGAATGGATGGATTTGGAGTTAGGATTCAAAAGATATGAATTTTACAAGTTTTAACTTAACTCTGGAAATTTAAATGAATTTCTAAATTTAAACAAAATCAAATTTAAAAAATTTTGGTTTGATGAGCTAGATCTTAATTTTATATGAATTTAGAAATTTGAAACACCCAATTTGGAGTTTGGATGCAAAAGTTATGAATTTTACAAATTTAAACCTAAATCATTATTTAACAATTTTCCGAATTGTTTTCTAAAGGAAATTCTAATTATTGCAAGGTGGCGTCGTGAAGGATTTCGGAAATTTAAAAGAATTAAAGAATTAAGCGACATGTGGGACCCACATGTCGGTGACCCGCTCACAGTGGACCAAGTCCACCGAACCCATGAGATCTGGGCGGCACTGGGCGACCACGTGGGCACTCACGTGGCGCACGCTTGGTGAGGCGCCACTGGCGGACACGCAAGCACGGGCCGAGCCGGGCCAGCGTGGACGGCGGCGAGGCGGCGCCACGGGAACCAAGGTCGTGACAGCGGCTTCGCCGGCGAGAATGGGTGGTGCGGCGTGTAGCTAACGCTATTGCGAACACGAAGAGTACCTCCGGGTGGTTGAGTGGGCGGTGGTGGCGGCGGCGAGGTCGGGCGCGGCGGCTCGGGTTTTGTCAGACGGCGCTCGGTGAGGCCTAAGCGGGCGAGGTCGGGAGGTAGAGGCGATGGCGAACTCGGTGGCGTGCTCCCGAGCGATCTGGCGGCTCGGTGGCGCAATCGAAGAAATTCCACCCGGCGAGAGCTCTAAAACTCAAATTCTTGTGGGCTGGGGCTCGGGAGGAGGTGTGGGTTGGGGTTTGGGAAAAGGAGGCGGTGCGATCCGGGGTGCCTTTATAGGGGCGGGAGCTCGGCGGCAGCTGCGTGGAGGTCGTGGCGGCGATTGCGAAGCGTGGGCGCAACCCGTGAGGATGAGGGGTTCTTGAGGGGGTGGCGTGGTCGTGGAGGTCGGCGCTTTCGCGGAGAGCGGGAGGTTAGGCGCCCGCGTGAAGCTTCGGCGTTGACCGCTAATAAGCGATTCTTGTGGCGTCGCCTGAGAGAAAACGCGGCGAGGGCGAAGGTGGTGGGGTCCACACGTCGAGAGAGAGAGCGAGGAGGCATGTGGTGGAGATCTAACGCTCGGCGTTGATCCAGCAGTGGAGGAGGGTTTGAAATGAGATGAGCGAGGATGGGCGAAGAATTGGCCGAATTCATTGGAGATTTAAATAGCTTTTCCTTTTAATAAAATACCAGAAATTCAAATAAGCAATGGAAAATAGCAAAAGACCTTGGAAAAATTCGAGAAAATTCTAGAAAATATATCAAGCTCATAGAATCCAAATAAAATAGTTTTGACTAATGTTCATGTTGGAATTATTCATATTAAATTGTTTTGTTACTAAAGGTCCAATATTAAGCTTTTAATTTAAATTCAAATAAATCCAAATGGTGGACTCTCTCTCCCTACCAACTATTCAAATGATTTTTAAAGCTCTGAAAAAATTGGGATGTTACAACATCCTCCTCCGCCGCGTCTTCCGGGTGATCTCCCACTTCCGGCGAGTGTACTGCGCCATCAATGTGGTACTCTACAATGATGTTACACGTCTCTAGGAGGCTTGCCATCACTTGGACTACTTAATCGAGGCGATGAGCAACCGAGTTGACCATGCCAAGACCCCACAAGCAAGGGAAGAGAGCCTATGGGCTCAATTCTTCTTGATTCAACAGTTTGAGGGTCTTTGGGAGACACTCGAACGAGCACGTCAGTGGGTGGATATATTTCGGGCTTCTTTCGCTGATGATCACGAACCGTCCGATGCCGACACCATCGCCTATGAAGTTTTGAAGACGGAGATAGCAGTCTACCTCTACCACTAGAAAAACTTTATTTATTTAGGTTTCTACTTTTTTTTAATCTTTGTAAGAAGCGACTGGCCACACTGTTTGGCCATATGTAAATTTGAAAATGAAAAAAATAAAATCTAGTTTGGAGGTGAAGTTACTATATTATATGTTGAACTATATATACATCACAGACAGTTTAGTGGAATAAATTAATTATATCCGTTTGTTATATGTATCATAGTTAAAGCAAATTTTTAGCAGTATTTAAATGACAAAATTGACATATAAACATGTAATTTCTTCATGTCATGCAAATGTATACATGATAATATGCTTAAAACATAGAACAACCATATCACAGATGGTTTCATAATAGAACCGTCCGTAAGATGGTCTCATATCACTGACGGTTCCATAATAGAATCGTTTGTGATATGAGACCATATCACAGATGGTTCTATTATGGAACCGTCTATGATAAGTATCACTGACAATTCCATAATAGAACCATCTATGATATGACACCATATCATAGACGGTTCTATTATGGAACCATCAATGATAAGTATGACTCTTTATTAGTAGGAGTCCGCTAGGGTTTGCGCCCTAACTCGTCACTCCCCAACGCTCCTGCTCTCATCTATTCCCCTCCCCACCCGAGTGCCCCTGACCTCGACGCCGCCGCCCTTCTTCCCGTCACTGCTGGTTGTGACACCACAGTGCACTACACAAGACACTCGTACGATAAGAGTGTCTTGTGTAGTGTCACTATCGTGCCACAACTACGGTGACGCTGTCTTCCCCTCTTCCTCCTCCCCCGACATGCGCGACCCTGGCTACCTCTCCACCGACCTCCACCGGCTACCTCTCCACCGACCTTAGCCTTGGCTACCTCACCACTGACACCGGCGATGTCTAGGTAAGACAAATCTATCACAATGTGGGCTACCTTGTCAGTTGATGGTCGGTTTGGACACCCTTGGTCCTGCTGTCTTGCCCTCTATGACTGTTGGCTGGCTGGATGGATGGATGGATCTAGAGGTAGGGAATGGGGTTGTGTTCGGGTGTGACTGCTGGTGCTGCTAGTTGTGGATAGAAATATTTGTATGCTCTGTGTGATTTGTTTGTGCCTAGCACTGGGAGGTATTGCAAATTGGTATTTGTATGCTCTGTTGAACTGCTCAATGATGTTAATAGTCTTATGCTGAAATTGAATTGATAATTAGTTCATATTTGAGCTCTAATGAATTGCTAACTACTATCACTTTGATCTTCAGATTATCAGTTTGAGGCCTAGTAGTTTGGGGCTTCCTCCTCCTTAGACTCAATTTAGTTTCATGCTTGAGCTTGTTTTGGTTTACTGATGTGAGTTGATTATTTACTTATGTGGGTTAATTTATTGATTAAGCATGGTAAATGAAATGGAGGTGGGTTAATGCATGGTGGAGGTGTTGCCGTCAGTATTGTGTCGCACTTAGGTAACTACTCCCCTCTACTCTCTATCGCTTTCCCTCCTTTGCTCTGTGATGTAAACTGAGGGCTATTGGTGTATGTGCATTCTGTGCATCTTGCTTATTTCATGTTGTGGGTTCGAATGGGGCAAAACATTAGTCTGTACACATACAAATCTTTGTACATGTAACTAATTTTATGGTATGTTCCTATATGGTATTATGCTTTTGAAAGCTGCAATTAACTTTTTAGATTTGTAAAGGTTAGGATAATTTGTAAAGCTGTAATTACCATACAAATTTCTGGAATTTTTACCTAGCTTGTGCCTCTGGTCATCAATTATTTATTAATTGGTGTGTATTCTATTCCAAAACAAGACCAAATGAGTCAAAAACTACTACAACACCTCTTTACCTGTCTCTCACTATTCATTTCACCTTTGTCTATGTAACCATATTCATACTGGTCAAGTTCTCCTCTCTTGCATCCTAGGTACGTCCTACCATTCTATTCCTGATCTCTTCTCTGTAAAGTCTCCAAGCAGTGGCTGCTTGTGCCTTTAATGGTTTCATATATATATATATATATATATATATATATATATATATATATATATATATATATATATATATATATATATATATATATATATATATATATATATATATATATATATATATATATATATATATATATATATATATATATATATATATATATATATATATATATATATATATATATATATATATATATATATATATATATATATATATATATATATATATATATATATATATATATATATATATATATATATATATATATATATATATATATATATATACGTATATATATATACATATACGTATATATATATATATATATATATATATATATATATATATATATATATATATACATATATATGTACACACACACACACACACACACACACACACACACACACATATATATATATATATATATATATATATATATATATATATATTGTTCATAGTCCTAGCCACTTTGGAAGGTCGTGAGGATGATGAGGCAGTGACTACGGGCAACCTCATCGAGCCTGCAAGTTCAAGAAGCATGGCTGCTAGGAGAGCGCGTGGACATCCAATTACCTGGATGTCGTCGATATGTAATTGGACTTGACATCAAGGAAGGGGGTTAATCCTTCACCAGAAGTGCATCTTGCACTAACTTGATAGTTTAAAATCAAAGAATTTTAGATATCGTATAACTGCTTTGGAACTTAGTAAATGTATTTAAAATGCCAAACATTGATTTTCTACAAATAACCATATTAGCCTTCCTTTCATATATTCCTACATGAATTATAATATGTTATTGGGTGGGTGTAACATGTCGAGTACATTTTTTGTACTCACCCTTGCTTAATAAAATGTTGTTTAGAAGAGGAGGACTTCTCTACCAGTGTGGATCTCGATGACTAGGCCGCTACCCTAGTCGATTGCCTATGATAGATTAGCTGGGCTCTACTATTTCTTCTTTGTCTTCCGCTGTGTTCTTTATTGTTGGCTTATAAGCCTTTCTTGTAATAAACTATGAAATTTATTAATAAAGTTGTGCAAATTATGGATATTACCATATTTGTTTACAGTCTACACTAGCTATTGTTCCTGGTACTAGTGTAGAATACACAAAGGATTTGGGGGTGTTACTCCCGGATCTGACATACTACATTTCCTTCTTGCATCAACACCCAACCTAACCCTTGACGAGAGGCATCACAATACACGTCAAAATCCTTATGGATATCTGGGAGTACTAAAACTGGGGTGGAGGTTAATTTTACTTTCAACTCCTAAAAGCACTTCTCACACCCTTCTGTCTACTCAAACTTCTTTTCTTTCTTCAACAGTTGAGTGAGAGGTCGGGCGATTGTGGAAAACCCTTCTATGAATCTACGGTAGTATCCTACCAAACCCAAGAAGCTCCGAACTTCGGTGACCGTAGTGGGTGGTTGCCAATCCAAGACGGCTTTAACCTTTGTTGGGTCCACCACTACCCGGCTAGCGGATATAACATGACCCAAGAAGCTAGCATCTGATAGCCAAAATTCACACTTCCTGTATTTAGCATACAACTGATGTTCCCTGAGCTTTTCGAGCACCATCCTCAGATGTTGTGCGTGTTCTTCTACATCCCTTGAGTAGATGAGGATGTCATCCATGAACACCACAACGAATCTATCTAGGTACTCCATGAAAACCTTGTTCATTAAATTCGCAAAGTATGCCGGGGCGTTGGTTAGCCCGAATGACATGACCGTGAATTCATAAAGCCTGTATCTCATAGAGAAGGTAGTTTTGGGATATCTTTGGGCCTGATTTTTAGCTGGTGATAACCTGAGTGCAGATCTATTTTAGAGAACTTGGTGGTCCCCTTGAGTTGATCGACCATATCATCAATCCTAGGTAAGGGGTACTTATTCTTGATGGTCACTTCATTGAGGGACCGATAGTCCATACACATCCTCATGTTGTCGTCCTTCTTTTTCACGAACAACATTGGGGATCCCTATGGTGACGAGCTAGGTCTAATGAATCCCTTTTCTTGCAACTCGCGGATTTGCTTTCAGTTCTTCGAGTTCATTAACAGGCATCCTATAGGGTCTCTTGGATATGGGCGTGATTCTAGGTACTAGCTCTATGACGAACTCTATATCACGATCTAGCGGTCCCCTTGGCAGTTCTTCTGGGAAAACGTTAGGGTACTCTTGGACCACCGCCATTCCTTCCAGGGGAATGCATATGGCATAGCAAGTTGCCCTCTTCCATTGGAATGGTGTGTCCATCTTGACTTCAACCACTAACCCAGGACCTTTGGTGAGGACAACTTTTCTATTGGCACAATTTATTATCCCTCGATATTTAGCTAGCCAATCCATCCGTAGGATGATGTCTAGGGTCTAGGTTCATAATACCATTAAGTCTGCCGTAAACATCACTCCTTCTAGCTGGATTTCTATCCCTATGACTTACTAATGTGGCCTTTAGTATTCTCCCTAGTGAACTGAGCTCTAAAGGTTTCTTAAGCAAGAAAGTTGGCAACTGCCACCGATCCACAAACTTGCTGGAAATGAAAGAATGAGATGCTCTAGAATAAAAAATAACACATGTTGGCGAAGAGTTAACTAAGAATGTACCCGTCTAAACTTCTGGCGCTTCCTGAGTCTGCGGTGATATGGTTCACCCGACCTTGCCCCTGGAATAATGCTGCCCTAGGTATTGATGGAGTCGGGGGTCTTCCCTCGGTTTTCGTCCTAGGGGTAGACGACCCACGTGGTGGGGTATTTAAGTTGAAGTGGACGGGAGTCATTGGCTGCTAGGGCAGTTGCAATCATAGTGTCCGGTCCCACCATAGTTGAAACACACAAGGCCGGCAGGTGGAATGCCAGTTTGCTAGGGTTGGCTTGTCTGGTTAGGAGAGGCTTAGGTGGAACCATTGGGCCGGCTTGTTGGAGCAGGACCCCGGGGCGAAGCAGCCGACATGGTACTGCTACCCGAGGGAGCAACATAGAACGGTCGGTAGCTAGGAGTCGGGTCCCTTGGGACTCCCATTTTTCGAAGGTCTTGCGCTCATTTTTTAGGAGTAGCATTTTGTTGACCAAATGCTGTAAATTATGGAAGTCCTGAACCACTAACTACACTCGCAGTCCATCGCGTAGCCCTTCCATAAAACAATTGATCTTTTCCCCTCATTAGCTATGTCACTCTGTGCATAACGAACCAACTAGGTGAATCGTGTCAGATACTCACCCACTATGGAGTTGCCCTATTTCAAGGCCCTGAACTCGTTTCTCCTCATGCGTGTGACACAAGAGGGAATGTATTTGTTTCTGAATGCCTCTGTAACATCCCAAGTGTATAATTAGGGTTATTCAAGTATAATTATATGTGTAGAAATTAAAACTTTTTCTCACATCTTGAAAAACCCTAAAATCTCATGTGATTCGTGTCCAAGAGTTGTGTAATCTAAAAACACAAAGCTCTTGTTGACCAAAAGTCAAATTCATTTTCCATGTATCTAAAATCTTGTGCCAATCAATTGGAAATATTTTCCTTGGTCCAAAAACTGATGTGGGACCCCTCTGAAAAATATCACAAGTTGTAAAACTAGTTTGATAAATTTTGGAGGTAAAACAATCCTTTAAACAACCTTAATAAATTTCCTGAGAAAAATGCATTGCATAATAACCTCTGGAAAATTTCTGTAAGGTTAATCATGTTGTCAGCCAGCTCAGTTAAAATTTCATCAAATTTGGAGCTCATTTGCTAGCCCAAACAATTCTGCAAAATCTCATTTGTTTAAAAGTTCAAATTCAAAAACCACCTTTGTTCCTTGGGCTAGCCATGTTCAAAACTGGTCGGCCCAACCCCTTTGGACCTCCTCAGCAGTGCACCCAGAGACCTCCTCTCCACCTTAATCAGTCGCGTGGTTGGATTCACATCCAGACCCACGACCTCCTCATGACTAACACCTTAAAGACCTTCCCACCTCATGAGGTCATAGCCATTTGGATCAAAGATCACGGCCACGACCTCCCCGTGTGTGAAACCTCAAAGACCTCCTCATTTGTTAAACCATCGCGTGAGGTCATCCCCTTGTTGAGGTCGTGGCCGTTGGATCAAATCCAACCGCCACGACCTCCTCCTCAACATACTCGATCGGGTCCTCCCGCTGCGTGAGGTCTTGGCCCTTGGATTCAAGATCCATGGCCTGACCTCCCTCCTGTTAAAACCACTTAGACATCCCACCTCGTGAGGTCATAGCCCTTGGATTAAAATCTAAGGCCATGACCTCCCTTGTCTTCTCGCCTTTGGATCTCTGCTCAGCACGAGATCAATGAGCCGTTCGGACCACCCAATATTGACCATTGGATTTACATCTCACGATGCCGCTAACAAATGGGCGATTCGGACCATCGCGTGAGCCCTTAGATCCAAATCGGAGGCTAAGACCTCCTTTCGCTCACGCGCAGTCCTCTGACCTCCTTATTCACTTTGTGCGTATTAGACCTCCCCATCAGTCGGTGCCCTTGGATTTACATCCAAAGGCCATGACCTCCCCTCATGTCTTTTGATGCGTCGCGGTAAGTCCTCATTGGAGGTCGCTTGCGTTGGATGGAGATCAACGCTTTGGACCTCTGTCCATTTCCTCACGTCGCGTTTTCACGTTAAGTGAAATCGTGAGGCCATGACCTCCCACGTTTGATCGTGTGGTGGGACCTCCTCCCGACCACTAAAAACATAACGGTTCAAAATGGGATCCGATGGCGGGACCTCCTCGAGGTCTCATCCAATAGCCACTAGGACCTCCCTGTTCTTCTCCTTCCTCTGGCGTGGGAGCTTCGGCGGTGCATTTAATGCATGTCGGCGAGAGGTACATTCATGACTCTTCTTGACCGCATTTAATGCGGTCGACTTTCGCCTCAACGGTCGGCCAGAGCACGCCCCTTGTCACCCCATGTCTTGTCCTCCATAGACCATGCCATGGGCCAAGCTCACCATGAGCTTAGCCGGTGGTCTAAGACCTCAATTGCCCTTGGATAAAACCACCTCCACGGTTTTCTGGCTTCCTTTGCACACCATTATCACTTTGCTCACACCTCTGTGCTTGTGAGCTCTAGACACCAAAGTTCCTTGGCACGCCTTTCTTTGGAGCTCGAAGCTCCTCGGTGGGCAAGGGTCATTGAGAATTTTTCTCCTCTCCTTGCTTCCATTGTGCCTTCCCTCTGGGACCAAGTCCTAACTAAGTTGTTGGACATTTGCGAGAGGGGACAAAGTGGAGCTTGGGCGGGCTGAGGCTTGGAACTTGGACTTGAGCGTGGAGCTCCCCATCTTCCCCAACTCGGGCCGGCACCATCCCGACCTCCCGGCATCTTAAGGACCTCCGGTACCTCCCGATAGTCCTTAGTCTTTGGCACCTGCGATGTATGTTCTTTGCGGAGCTCTTATTTGGCTGCAGCAGAATGTCGCGGAGCATCATTTTGCGTTCAAAATTTGGCCGTGTGATCTCCTTCGTTGTCCTCTCGGCTCGCCGGCGTTCAACGCCGTCGTCGCCGTCGAGTAAGCTCATGGTGTGCGCAACACTATTGCGCTACGATGATATCTTAGTTGTCACCGGCGAGGTCCGCATCGCCGGCAACAACCATTTCTTCAAGCTTCGGGATGTTGTCGAATGTCGGCGTGTCGATGTCATTTAGGACCAAGATCACGGCTTTTATGGTGCTAATCATTGCCCAATCTCGTAATCATTGGCGTCTTAACGCCTTAAATCCATCCTTTAATCGTGCATTAAAGACCTCCAGCGCCACGGACCTCCTCGTGGTCCCTCGCGCTTTAATGCCAATCCAGCAGCGGCGTCTTGAAGTTAAAGCGCTGAGTGCAGGGCGTCGAGACCTCCTCAGAGGAGATCCGGGCGCCCAAGACCTCCCCTTGCGCGATCGACCATCCGAGACCTCCACGGAGGTGCAGCAAGGTTAGATCTCACCGTTAAGGACCTCCCTTTAGATCTGGTCCGTTAGGACCTCCCCATCATCGTTGTGGTTCGTTGGATCCTCAATCTCCGCCACGACCTCCCCTTGCCTCGCGCATGTGAGTTGTTAGGAGGTCCGGGACCTCTGGACCTCACATGTGCGTGCGTGTTGATCTCTGGGAGGTCTCAGCCGTTGAATCTGTGATCTGTGGCTCACGACCTCCGTGTCTTTGTGAGTTTTAGAAATTCGGTGAAGTCTTAGTTATAAACTAAAACAAGGTATAAACTTTAGAATTTCATATCTTTTTCATTTTAAATCCAAATGAGGTCATTCAAATTGTGTTAGCTCTGTCTTGAACTTGACTTTAATCCAAAATGGTTGTAAGTTGAGTTCAGCTCCAGAGCACAGTTAGCCACTAGATTTTAAAACTCCCTTTTTAATATACATTCAAATTAATGCTTAGCTTGTAAAATTCATAACTGCTGCTCTGTAGGTTGTTTTTGAGTGAGACCAACTTTGTTGGTTTCCTCTAGTAATGAACTCACTGTGAAAATTAGTTTTGAGCTTGTTGCTGTTATGAAAATGAGGACTTGTGCATTATAATTTTGTTCAAGTTCTTGTTTTGAAAAATTATAGAGATTGCATAATAGCTCCAAATGGGATGAACTCAATTGTGTTATTCATCTCATGAGGTGCTGGTTTCACAGTAAAAATCTCAGCCTCACCACTTTTCTAGAAATTGTTGTCTCATAATTAAATTAGTGAATAGTGCAGTTTGGTATTTTCAGGGCTGAGCAGAATTGTTTTGCTCATAACTTTTGCATTAAGAATCCAAATCCATTGGTTCTTGTTGCTAAATTCCTAAAATCACCCTCTTACTGCTGTAGAAATTTCAGAGAATTTGGAGTTCGTTTTCTGTGCTGTCTTTGTTGTCTTTTCGTCGTTCTTATCGGTTCTTTATCGTTTTTCCGTTAGGTTTAGACATTTGTGGTGATCATGAGCGACCCTCCATAACAATTTGACCAGCAACAAGGCAAGCAGTTTGATCATTCCCATTATTGTCCCATTAATTTAAAGCTTAATACTTTGCTTTACTTCTATGTATGCATGCTACTTTGTGTTAAATGTAGCTAGCTTTCCTATAGTTGCATAATCTGTAGGAATTATTATCCTCTACTACCAATGAGCCTAGGTTATTAGCTGTGGTTTGAGCTCGTTGGATGAGCTCTCATCACTTAGTAGTTTACGTTAATATTGTAGACATGCTTAGCTATCGGTAGTAATGGGCGATCATCGACTTAGTCGATGGTCTTGATCACACAAGTATTATTATTCCTCCTATATGTCCAGCACTTGTGCTTTAATTAATTGTAAGATCAAAAACTGAAAATAAAATGTTGATTTAGACTTGGGCATATTGGATGGATGGTGCGGTTTTTGGAATGTGGTGGTATGCGGGTCCCTAAGGCCAAGTACTTGGGTCACTAAGCCAAGCGCTTTTGCGTGCTAACCACACGAGGGGATATGGGACCTCTCTTGACTAAGTACTTTGGGAGGTGTTAATTATGAGCTGGTTGGTGGGTATGTTTTAATAAAATCTGTGTGTGTGGTGTTGGGAGGAGCATTGGCGGACCGGTTAGGTACATCTAATGTGTCTTGTCCCGTGGGTTCTTGGCTCGTAATTAGCATCGTCCATTGGAAATGTCTCGTAGGACTTAGCCGTCTTGGCACACCAAAGGTAGTGTGCCTAAAGGAAAGGCGATGCGGCGTGTGGGTACATTGGTACACCCCTGAGGATAAAACTATTGAATAGCCTCGTCCTAGGTTATGGACATGCTTGGTAAGGTCGTTCAAGACTAGTCTCAACCTTTTTAATTAAAACTTGATGGGTTGGTATGAGCAGGGAGTTCATGCTATTGTTGTGGTGACTAAGGGTTAGTCACTTCGGGTTTGTTCTTGTTGTTGTTATTATGTTATTATCGCGTTGTATTTCAACAATTAAAATTGCTTTATCAAATTGCCTTCAATCTATTATGTTATTGCAAATGAAACTTGCTTTGTGCTAAAATGAGTCCAAAGCCTCATCCACTTAAATAAAGCTTGCATGTAGCTAAATTATAGTTACTGTTATCTTACGTCGGTCTTGCAGTACAATAAACAAGTTATTGTACTCATTTGCTTTGCTTAACAAATTTGTTGCAGAGGAAGAAGAGAGCTCCAAGAGCCTCTCTTTTGTGCTACGTGTTGCGATTTCTTGACGACTAGCTTGGCGGTCGGTCGAGATGCCTAGGGTTAAGGCACCTTGATTGGCTTTGTGTTATAGCCATCTTTATGGCACTTTTGCTTCATTGTTATCTTTTTATTTGTTGCTATTTGGCCTAAGGGCCTCTCTTTTGTAATAGCTATTCCATATTAATATTAACTTCGGTTTGTTGCTTATGTTCTATGTGTTGTATGGAATTGATACATTCTTTTGTTGTGAGGTATGTATCTCGCATCACTGGGAGTATACATCTCTCGAGACCGAGTTTATTTGGTTGATAATACTAGGGTCAATTGGATGACTAAGTATTATGAGCCTAATAAATGTCGGGGTCTCACAGCCTCTCTGAACTCAATTCACTCAACTTCTGGTGCAGCTACTTTCAATGTAGCTGGTACTTCAGCCACCTCATCCTCATATGCTTCTTCTTCTTCCTCCTCCTCTTCATTCTCTTTGACCTCTACCAATTCAGACTCTCCGCTGCCTCTGGCGGCCAAGTAATTATCCCACCAGTCGGTGGCTGGTCCTACAAGCTGATGCGTTGCAGATATCACTTTGTCTTCCACTCGACATCGAGCCAGGATCAGTTTCTTTTCAATAGTGCGGAGCCAATCTTTGGCTTCTAGTGGCTCACTAGTGCTAGAGAAAATTAGGGGCTTTGTGTGCAAGAACACCCCAAGTTTTGACCCTTAACTGGCTGCTCCAGTGTGTTGATTGGCTGCTATTGCTTTTAACAGCTGTGTCTGCTGAGCCATCACTTGTGCTAGTGTGGGGTGCTCAGTTGCTGTAGGCGGTCTTGGGCCATGCCCACAACCTCTCCCTCTGGTGGCTCTTCTTGGAGGCATCTGTTGAACAAATACTATTTAGAGCAGAACAGTGGATTGATAAACTAACACTTAAGGTGAAGGAGACTAAAATGACACACAAAAATATGAGATGACATAAAGTAGCATAATCAATGCCAAACTCATGGAAATCATTAAAGTGCATTTAAACCAAAACCAAGTCCAGAACAACTTCCAAACACTTACAAACCAAAGCATAACCAAACTACACGCCTACTACTAGCACTCCGTACAACAAAAGGGGTAGATGCTAGCTAATCCCAACATACTATCCTAGCTAGCACTATTGCATATTCTAGCTGCCTCTATCCTACTGATCTTCCTCGGACAGCTCAGTTGTATCGCTGAGGTAACCCCCTTTGCATCTGTTAATTAGTGGGCAGGGTGTGGGAGTGAGAACGACTGGCGCTTGAGTCCTCCACTGTGATGGTGATCGGGCCAGACACACGCTTGAACACTATAGTCCTCAGATAGAGGGTGCTGATGTTGCCTATTCTGGGGTCCCGAGGTGCGGTAAAGCCTCTAGTCGGAGTAGTGGTACACGCTGTAGCTTTTCAGGTGCATGTCACAGTGGTGGTGTCCGCGGTCGTCCTGGTGAGCTCGGAGATGGCTGCCACCCTCTCACACTCTCCTATCACTAGGGCCGCCTCCCGCTCTACCAGCTGAGAGTTGATGGTCTTGGCGCCCTCTTCACTAGTGGTGAGGGCCTATCGGAGCGTCGTGATCTCCTCAAGCGCCTCCATGTATGAGATGTCTTTGTGGAGATCATGTGGATATGATTCTAATTTTAGTGTGTTGAACAATTGGCAATAGCGTCGAGGTGTCTGGAGAAACCCTCGTTTTCGATAAAGTCCTACTGCTGTCAGGTCTCAAGCGGTCAGACCGGCCATTGTGTGGTGGTCAGACCGGCCACATTGGCGGTCAGACCAGCTAGGCCTCAAGTCAGGCTTAGGCCAAGTGGCTGGCGGTCAGACCGGCCAATGGGTGGCGGTCTGACCGACCAAAGTAGATTTTGGATTTTGAAGCTGGGCCAAAAATAGAGCTTCGAGTTAAAAGTTCTATTCATTTGGAATTTCCAGAAGGTTTCAGATTTCCAAGTTGGAATTTTGGCTAAGTCCCAGCTGGGCGGTCAAACCGGCCAATAGGTGGCGGTCAGACCAGCCAAAGTGGCGGTCAGACCGGTTTTGGCTTGTTCATTGGCCAACTCGGTGGCGATGATTGTTTGGTTAGGTCAAGTTCATGGGTTTCAGTGCATATGTGTTGCATGATGCATGTTTTGAGTAACGTGGGTCAAGTTGGGAAGAACTTGTTTCCGCAATCGATCTCTTTGTCTATTGTTGTGCATGTTGCTTGGAGGTCAACGACGGTCAATGGTGAGGATGATCAGGACTAAGCTTGGAGAGCTGATGTTCAGAATGATCAGGGATGCAGGGTGAAGTCAATGAAGACAAGCATGGCGCAAAAGGGACAAATGTGACCGAACAGGCGATTGGTCTGACGGAGTTAGGTCAAGCGGCGAGAGTCGGTCTGCAAGTGCCATGGTGGTTTCCGTGGGAGCCGGATAGGAGAGACTTGCCGACATAATGAGAGCCGTTGTTCAACCTACACGTGGCGAAGCATGAGGAGTGCTTCACGAAGATGGGACTCGGTCTTTGCAAAAAGGCCGAGAAGGGGTATTTTGGTAATTTTACCAAATACCGCCTTAGTGACCTTTTGCCAACCCGCGGCACAAGACAGCGCAAGATGAAGCGGATTAGGTCAAGAGGAGATGAAGACGGCGCTTTAAAATGCGTGCGTATGTGACCCGTTTGTGTGTGGGCCTTAACGGGAGCCCATTAGGGTTCAATCTTCTAGAAGATCTATGCCTCCACTATAAATAGAGGAGGGAGGTGGCTGCACTCCCTTGAACCCTTCATTTTGGAAACCCTAGCTTTTGTTGTTAGGGCTTGGAGAGATTAGTGGGAGGTTAGGGTTCTAGAGAGATGGATTGATTTGAGTGCTCAAGTGTTGAGCTTTGTCCTCCATAGTGGAGTGGCTGTAAACACACAATCTATCTAATCAATCCATGCAAGATTTGCCCCAAGTTGAGTTCGTTCTTATTCTTGCTCTCTCTTTGATGCCTTTGGGATTTTTGGTGTTCCTTAGATTTTTATTTGGGATCTTGCTGTGATCTTGCTTGCTGGGACGTGTGGGATATGATCTAAGGACATCTTGATCATCATCCACCCACGAGCAAACTTTTGAATCTAAGTTTTGATTTTGCCCGGTTTTTGTGAAAAAAGGGTGATTTTAGGGGGTTTTGTTCTTGAGAGCTTTTGGCTTGATTCTTCCTGTGATTGAGGATGCTAGGATGTATGGGAGACTATCCTTAGCCATCTTGGATTGATTCCTCCCACAAAATCATCTCAATCACCGTTTTCGTATTTAGCTCGGTTTTGAAGCAACCTTCATTAAAACGGATAAAGGTCAGAACTTTGGCAACGATCTTCATGATCGTTGATTGGAATAGGTTCCTGACATCCTAAGGAAGGTATGTTTCAAGTTTCGTGATGTTTGGAGTCACGAATCAAAAGTTAGACCTTTTTGTGTTTTGGAAGTTCGGGCTGATTTCACTGTTCATCAGGCTGGAGGTCAGACCGCCCATTTAAGTGGTCAGACCACCCCATGGAGCGGTCAAACCACTAGGCTGAGAGGTCTAACCGCCCAACTCATTGTGAATTGAGTTTTTGGTTATTTTGGTTGTTTTGCTTCGGTGTTTCGATTGGATTCAATACAAGTCTTCCGCTGTGTTTGTACTTTGATCTTCATAGCTTCCATAGCTATTGGAGTGAAAACGTGTTGAATTGGATTAAGGTGAAAAAGTTATCGTGCTCCTATTCACCCCCCCCCCTCTCTAGTTTCCCGTTTCGATCCAACAAGTGGTATCAGAGCAAGGTTTGCTCTTTTGTGATCTTCACCGATCTTTGAGCATAGTGACTAGTATGTTGACTTATGAGCGCTTCTTTGCATCTTGTCGTGGTTCTTTTGTCGTTGATATCCGTCGTGACAAGACACTTGAACGTACGATATTTATGTTGGCGGTGGAGGAGGAATTCTCCTGCGATATTTGTGGCGATCTCTTTGGTTTTGATTGTCCTAGTTTCAGGGATGAGATACGCATGGAGCTCGAGGAGAAGGAGCCCATTGGCATATGTTGTGTAGCGATAGAGGATGAGCATGATAGAGAACTTTTCGAGGATGATCATGATGACTCTTTTGAGGATGATCCCCTACTCGAGCTAAGCAAGGTAAGCAAAAAAAACTCATTGATTGCTTGTGGTCATATGATCTTAAACTGATTGCTCTTAGGAAGAAAATAAAATTGCTAGAAAGCGAGAAGGGTGATTTGTCTCATGAGCTTGCCAAATTGAAAACCTCCATGTATGCTTTTGATTCCTTGCTTGTAGATATGGATAACTTGAATAATTCTCTTGCATGCCTAAAATCTGAAAATGAATTATTGAAATCAAATGCTTCAATACCATGCGATTCTTGTGTTGCCTTACATCATGAGCTTGACAATGCTAAGTTAGAAATAGGCAATTTTAGATCTATGGCTAGAAATGATTGTGATTCTTGTGTAGGCATGCTTGCTGAATTTGAAAAGTTAAAATTGACTAATTCCATTCACCTTAAGCAATTAGAGAATGCTAGGGCTGAAATTCTTGAAATTAAAGCTAGCCCTTGTAGCATGTGCTTAGAGTATAAAAAATTGCTTAAGGATGGTTTAGTCTCTTGCAAGAATTGTGCTAGTTTAGAAAATAAAATTGATGCTTTGAATTGCATGCTTAATACGAAAGCATCACTAAATTCTTGCACATCTTGCATTTCCTTGAAAAGCGAGGTTGAGTCTTTGAAGAAATTGCGCGATGATATGAGCACCAAGTCTTGTGACTCTTGTATTTGCCTCCACTCCGAGATTGATGTTTTCAAGATTTCTCTTGCTTCTTTGCATTCGGAGATGGAGTCTTCTCGTGCTAAATGGGAGTCATTTGATGTTGGTTTTTGTGTCATCGCTTTGAGTAGCTCTTCTTTGGCAAGTGCGACTCTTTCTGACTCTTCTTGTGTTGTCCAAGGGATTTCTAAAGACAATGGTACTTCTTTCTCAAATGGTACATCTTCAAATGAGAAGTATTATTGCACCTTTTGTAAGAAAGATGGACGCATTGTTGAGTTTTGCTTCCACCGTGTCAAACACCGGCGTCGAATGTGTCGTTGAGCTTTTAGGGATGCACATTTCCCACCTCATGGCATGTGTGAGCCTAGTGTCAACACGAGGGCAAGTTATGATGTTGGTCCTTCCAGCTTGTCCCAAGGGACTTCACTTTTGAGTGATAATGGTACTTCGTCCTCTCGGACTGTGTCTCCTAGTAGACCTTTACATCATTGCTCATTTTGTGAGAAGGATTGACATCATGTGGATTTCTGTTTTCGGCGTGCAAAACAGATGAGTCGAGTTCATACTTCTAAGTCTCCTAGTGGGCATAGTCTTTCTCATGACATACACACTAAAGAGCCTAGCATGAGGACTCGCTCTGTTGATGGCTTCTTTGACACCTTTTCTAGTGGTGTTGGACAGCATTGTAGACTCGGTTTTCGTGATTTTGGTTTTGGTCTACGAGCTACCCCGAGAGAGGTTTTTCGCCATTTCTCGAGAGGTGGACCTCATTTTGTTCATCGAGGTACACACCCAAGGCGAGGATGTGTGAGTTCCTTTAGTGCTTCTGTTGGTTCTCATCATGATGCTTTCAAGCAATGTCATCGTCGCTTTTCTAGAGATGGACCTCGTTTTCCTCATCGAGGTGTCCACTCGCGGCGTGCCTCCAAGGATGGTGTTGGATCTTCTTGCATGGACCATCATTTGCATCATGCTAACTCACATAATAGTTCAATTGCTTCTAGTGGCTGTGTGTCCAAGGTTTGGGTTCCCAAGTATTTGCTCTCTATCCCTTCGGGATCCAAGACTTGGACATCTTGCTTTTCTCATGTGTAGGTACCGGGGACACGGGTTAGAGAACATAGACTTAAAAGGTTCTGGTCTTGTGCTTCATCACGTGATCGGGACACTTGATGGTTCTCCATCCCCTTGATGGCCTCCAAGAGGCATGTGCTTTCATGATCAACGTCTTCACCTGTTTTGTGAGCTATCTTACATCTTCATGCCTTTATCTTCATGATTATTCATTCTTGGCGTGTTATGATTTTCTTTGTGCTCTCTTGTATCATATCGGCATGTGTTAATCTTATAATATCTTTTATCATGCCTTTGCTAGTACCTTGCTTATGTATCCATGTTTTAGACTGTTGTTTTTTATTTCCATGGTAGTATGAGCTTGGTTTTGCCATCAAGAGCTTGTGCTGTTTTGTAGTTTTATTATCTTGCTCTTGTTGATTCTTGCTTTATGTACCCACATGCTTACTTGATATCCATGTTAGCATACATTATCTATGATTTGTTCTATAACATATTTTATGCTTACATGGTACTGTGCTTTATTGTTAATCGTGGATACATGAGCTTTGCCATAGCTTCACTAGCATGCTTTACCCTTGACTGGTTGTATGTTGTGTGATATGCTATGCGCTTGCTTGCTCCTATGCCTTTTTATGGATTAAGGATATTTTGAGCTTTATCATATCTTGGATAGCATGTGTTGCGATTGATATGTCTATCTTCATGCTCATGCCCTAAATTTTTGATTATATGCTTTTATGAGCTTTGGAGCATCTACTACTATTCTTGCTAGTCGTGTGTCTCGGTACTGTTTTCCTAGATAATGTCTCACTAACTCAGTACCAAGGCATAGACTTCTTCTGTCTCTTTGGTGTAGTCTTTTCAGCTGAGAAGGAGAACATGTGGCTCATGACTCCAGTTGTTGGTTCTCCTTCCTCATATGTGTATTTGATGCTGGCTATCACTTCTTGGAGACGCAATATGATCCAGCTTCTATTTATTCGACTACATCTCACTACCAAGCGGTGCCACTCAGGTTCGAGCCCCTATACCTTACATTTGTGTATGGTACCTGTATTCTACTTTGCATAGCATCTGGTTCTTGTCAGGGGTTGGGCTTTTTGAGATCAGGGTAGATAGAAGGTTCTGCTCTAGCACGTGTCCTTTCTAGACACTCTTCTTATCTCATGGTTTGCTAGGATGCACTCTTCTCACAGCTTAGGTCAAGCTTGTCTCCCAGTCACTAGTCCTTATCAGGTTTTGAGCAACCTGCAAGCTTTTTAGTGTTGGTGTTTCGCTCCTTAGCTAGTCGTGTCTTTTCCCCTAGAGATCTTGGGGAGTAGGAAGTCTTTGTGCTAGTGTGAAGTCCAAGGCCCAATTGGCAGGCATCCTCACCAAACCTTTAGACCCAACAAGGTTTGCCACCTTGAGAAGTGTGTTAGGGGTAATTTATCCCTTTGGGTTGGTTTGAGGGGGAGTTGGTTCTTTTCTGAACTTTTCTTGTTCATCTGAACTTTCCTTATTCATCTGATCTTTTCTTGATTTGTTTTGAACTTTTTGATCTTTTTAGGCTTTTTGAGCTTTTTGATCTTTTCTTCTGATCTTCTTGATCTTTTTGACCCTTGTTGATCTTCTCGTCAAGTGTATTCTCCAACTTTCACCTAGTGGTTTCAACAAGTGTCTTCTTTGGCTTTTGATGCTTTTTCTTGCATCTCATTTTATTTTATTGCATTCATACGAAAATCACAAAAAGATGCATTGTAATATAAGCTTTTCTGCTTGTCTTTTAAATTGATGAAGCTTTGCTTATTACCCTTTTGAGTTTTAGTATTTCAATTCTTGCTCAATGCCATGTGTAGTTCTTTGACTTGCTAGGTTTATCATGCTTTCACATATGTAGCTAAGCCTTTGCTAAATGAGCTAGAACTTTAAAATAACTTGAACTAAAAGAAATTAGCAATTTGTGGATTGTTTAGCCAGTTGCGCAATTAGTGCTCCTTTTGTGACATTGGCCCTGTCAAAATTGCTTTGTTAGCTCTTGAATCTAGTATTGATCATTACTTGAGCTTCTTGTTCTTCTAAGAATCTAAATCTGCTCTTGTGCAAAATGAAAAATCAAATTTAAAGATTGTCATGTGGTTAAAATATGCCAAACTACTCTCACGAGACTGCATGTCAAAGACATGAACTTGGAGATAGTTTGATGATCCAGACGATCTCATGGGGACTGCTTGTCAAAATTGACATGAACCTCAAGATTTGTCGCCCTGGTTGAAGCTTAGGAAGATTTTGTGGATGGCTTCTAATCTAGGATCTTCTTCACTAAGAAAGACCTTTAATCAACCTTTGGCTGAAGCTTAGGAAGAGTTTGTGGATGGCTCCTAGTCCAGGATCTTCTTCACTAAGATAGGCCTTTTATCAACTTTAATATTCATTGCAAATGAAAAACTGTTGAAAAATGGGCGTTTGAGAAAATTTGAGCAAAATGATTCAATTCAGGACCTGTTTGTCTCTTAAGTGGTCATTGTTAGCTTTTTGATCTCACATTGACATTTTGACATGGCCATTATCATTTTAGGATCCCTATTGATGAACTTGTTAGATTCGAAGCTTTGCTTAAAATGTTAAAATTCATTGCTGTATTTTGAGCCTTCTAGCGTAGCTTTGATATATATGTCTTGACATGATCTTGCTAGCACTTTCAGGCTTGATAGGTAGTGAGTAATATTAGAAATGCTAGCTTGCTCTTTTGGGTAATCTCCAAAGCTTCTTGTAATAAAAAAATGAAAAATTCAAAAAAAATGAAGCCACTCCATTGCATTTCATGCATGTTCCTTATGCTTTTTCCTCATTTCTGTATTTGTTATCTCTGGACGAGAGGAAGGCGTGATTCCTTGATAACTCCATTGTCAAAGGGGGAGAAGAGGTATCAAAAATGTTTAAAAGGGAGCCTTTTTGGAGAAAAAGGGAGAAAAATAAAATTTGTTGAAAAATGGTGATCATAGCGAGGGGGAGTATCTTATTTGCATTTTTTTGATCTTATTGCTATTTCTGAACTTGAATTGTAATTCTTGGATCCTCACAATGATCAAAGGTCAATTTAAACAATTGTTCTTTCATATGGACCTTAAGTGAGATTTTTTACTCTTTTCTAGAAATTGGAGCTTTCTTGCTTTCTTTGACTCGATCACACTTGACTATGCTAATCTGAAGCTATCTTGTTCATTTTTATAGCTTTTTCTTGCTTGTGGACCAAGGTGTGCCTTTGCGCGAAAACGAGAGTATTTTCATTTTCAAACCTCCAATTTGCATTTTTGAGGAGATTGTCAATGTGTTCATCAAGGGGGAGATTGTGGAGATCATGTGAATATGGTCCTAATATTAGTGTGTTGAACAATTGGCAATAGCGTCGAGGTGTTTGGAGAAACCCTCGTTTTTGTAAAATCCTTTCTTTGTTGTCGGTCTCGGTGGTCGAGGACCGGCCATTGTGTGGCGGTCAGACCAGCCATATTGGCGATCAGACCGGCCAGGCCTCAAGTCAGGCACATGCCAAGTGGCCGTGATCGAGACCGCCAATGGGTGGCATCTGACCAAGCCAAAGTAGATTTTGGATTTTGAAGTGGGCCAAAAATAGAGGTGTAGGCAAGAGAGGAGATTCTTCTACACTTGGTCTCATATTTTTTGGAGCTTCGAGTCAAAAGTTCTATTCATTTGAAATTTCCAGAAGGTTTAGGACTTCCAAGTTGGAATTTTGGCTAAGTCCCGGTGGCGGTCGGCCGGCTAACAGTGTGATCGAGGCCGGCCAAGGCGGTCGAGGCCGACGAAAGTGTGATCGACGGTTTTGGCTTGTTCATCGGCCAACTCGGTGGCGATGATTGTTTGGTTAGGTCAAGTTCATGGGTTTCAGTGCATCTGTGTTGCATGATGCATGTTTTGACTAACGTGCGTCAAGTTGTGAAGAACTTGTTCCCACAATCGATTTCATTGTCTATTGTTGTGCAGGTTGCTTGGAGGTCAACAACGGTCAACAGCGAGGATGATCGGGACTAAGCTTAGAGAGCTGAGATCCAGAATGATCGGGGATGCCGGGTGAAGTCAATGAAGACAAGCATGGCGCAAAAGGGACAAAGGTGACCGAATGGGCAGTTAGGTGCGACGGGTTGGATCAAGCGGCGCGGGGGTCGGTGCAAGTGCCATGGTGGTTTCCGTGGGAGCTGGATAGGAGAGACTTGCCTACATGATGAGAGCCGTTGTTCAACCTACACGTGGCGAAGCATGAGGAGTGTTTCACGAAGATGGGAGTCGTCTTTAGAAAAAGACTGAGAAGGGGTATTTTGGTAATTTTACCAAATACCGCCTTAGTGACCTTTTGCCAACCCGCAGCGCAAGACGGCGCAAGATGAAGCGGATTAGGTCAAGAGGAGATTAAGACGGCGCTTTAAAATACGTGCGTATGTGACCCGTTTGTGTGTGGGCCTTAACGGGAGCCCATTAGGGTTCAATCTTCTAGAAGGTCTATGCCTCCACTATAAATAGAGGAGGGAGGTGGCTGCACTCCCTTGAACCCTTCATTTTGGAAACCCTAGCTTTTGTTGTTAGGGCTTGGAGAGATTAGTGGGAGGTTAGGGTTCTAGAGAGATGGATTGATTTGAGTGCTCAAGTGTTGAGCTTTGTCCTCTGTGGTGAAGTGGCTATAAATACACAATCTATCTAATCAATCCATGCAAGATTTGCCCCAAGTTGAGTTCGTTCTTATTCTTGCTCTCTCTTTGATACCTTTGGGATTTTTGGTGTTCCTTGGGTTTTTATTTGGGATCTTGCTATGATCTTGCTTGCTGGGACGTGTGGCATATGATCTAAGGACATCTTGAAGATCATCCACCCACAAGCAAGCTTTTGGATCTAAGTTTTGATTTTGCCCAATTTTTGTGAAAGAAAGGGTGATTTTAGGGGGTTTTGTTCTTGAGGGCTTTTGGCTTGATTCTTCCTGTGATTGAGGATGCTAGGATGTGTGGGAGACTATCCTTAGCCATCTTGGATTGATTCCTCCCACGAAATCATCTCAATCACCGTTTTCGTATTTGGCTCGGTTTTGAAGCAACCTTCATTAAAACGGATAAAGGTCGGAACTTTGGCAACGATCTTCATGATTGTTGATTAGAATAGGTTCCTGACATCCTAAGAAAGGTATGTTTCGAGTTTTGTGAAGTTTGGAGTCACGAATCAAAAGTTAGACCTTTTTGTGTTTTGGAAGTTCGGGCTGATTTCACTGTTCATCAGGCTGGAGATCAGACCGCTAGGCTAAGAGATCTGACCGCCCAACTCATTGTGAATTGAGTTTTTGGTTATTTTGGTTGTTTTGCTTCGGGGTTTCGATTGGATTCAATACAAGTCTTCCGCTGTGCTTGTAAGTTGATCTTCATAGCTTCTATAGCTATTGGAGTGAAAACATGTTGAATTCAATTAAGGTGAAAAAGTTATTTTGCTCCTATTCACCCCCCTCTAGTCATTCGTTTCAGTCCAACAGTCTTGGACTAGCGTTAGCTGAACTTGGTGGGTCAGGTATGGGTCGTCCACGGTAGTGGTGTTGTTGACGTTGCCGTGATGTCTTCCCTCCCGAAGGGAAGGGTAGTAGCAGAAGGGGGTGGAGGCCAACAGATCCTCATGGATCTCACATAGGCGCATGGCGTCCTGGTATGCTGTGTCCTACACTGTGGAGGTGGAGGTGATCCACTCCGGTCTTGCGTCCCCTGCAGATTGTGTGGGGCTCGAACCCCTTGTGGGCGTAGAGGAAAACCTCTACAGTCCAATCCTCCTAATGGTCCTCTCGGGTCTTGCGTCCCCTGTAGATGGGACGCTAGCGGTACTGTAGGTGCTGGAGCAGCTGGTAGAGCACACATGGGCATGGGACCACCCCGTGTGTGTGGTGGTCCCAGCTCTCCGACTTTGTCAATCCTTCCATCTACAATTTTGAACAAGAAGAGTGTATGTAACAAGTAGAACCAAGAAAAAGAAACTGAAAAGACAAGTATAGAGCTAGGAACAATAAGTAGGAAGCAGTAACAAGATATAATTTTTGAAAAAGCCATTTAGTTATCCCTCTTAGAATAGTCCTAGGTCCTTATCTACCGATCATGCTAGCTAAGGCTTTTACCCTACAATTGTATGCTCTGATACCAACTCTGTCAAACCCCAAATTTGTAATTCAGGATCTACTCTGTGAAATTGTACTATTCCCTATATCAATAGATAGCACACATAGATACATCGTTGATTCATTCACATACATCACATTCACATCATAATAGTGTACTTTATTACTTTATTACATAAACATGCCATACGACCAATTGTCTTACAAAAGGGGCCGAGCAAGCCAATACAACACACATAGTGCCTTAACACAGAAAGTAGGGATACGAGCGGAAGCAAAAAGCAAAATATGGATCCATTCACTCTGCCCACAGGCAACCCACTAGGGGGGGGTCCTAGCATAAGCTCCTCCATCATCTTCACCAACCGGTCTAGATGCCACGAAGTAGGCATAGGGATCTTGATCAAACGACTCTGGATGTTATTTTATAAATGGGCATGAGTACATAACCGTACTCGCGAGCCAACACACAGAATGTAGTTATTATATATCAAAGGAAGGTTCATGGTTCTTTTATTTGCACAAAGCTAAGTTTGAATTAGAATAATTAGTAAGCAATTCCTAAGACCTAGCATTTTCACGAACACAGGTTTTAGTAAAAGGGAGTTCTGTTGTAAAATACTAGTGGAGGCTCCAGCCTCCTATATCACTAAGTGGCTCCATTCACACAATGCTTATGTTCTTTCTCGGGTCACATTCTATACTTCTCACTGGTTCTCAACCATGCCATCTCAAATCTCTGGGCTCCAACCCATCTTTTCATTCCACCCACAAATTATTTTATGAAAATGAAAGCTAATTCAAGTAAGTTCTCAGCACCGCCCATAATCGTGGGCACAACTATCCAGATAGATTTTACACTTTGCAGAGTTTGCACACTTTACCCATAAGAGACAATCAACTTATAATATCCATCTTGACACACTTCCATAGGTTTGTGACTAAGATGATTGTCACAAGGCCTTTACAATGCCCTACCTCAACGCAACCCCACCCACTAGGTATCACCTCCTTGGGCCACACCCCCGGGAGGTCTCCCACTACAGCCGTGTGATTCGATGGCTCCCTTACCCTTATCCACACCACACACCCACCAATGGCGAAGCCACGCTGAGGCGAATAAATTGGTTAGCCAGGTCATACCCATTATAGACTTGTGGTTGCACTATTTTTACACGAGAAGGCCATTACAAGAACTCGGCCCTTTATTGACATGGACAGTACTTCCCCATACCCACTTTGTCGTGCTCTTATCTACACCCGCCACGCTTTCCAGCTACCCAAGTCAAAATCGGTTTTTGGTTTTCTTTTGTTATGAATTTTTTTCTGGTTCAACATACTAGTGAGGCTCCAACCTCGACTGCCCAAATCCAATTTCAAGTTTTAAATGATGTTGGGGCAAATTATAGCCCACATACCAATGTACCTAAGCAAGGATAAGCATGACACTTAGGTACAGACTTAGTAGTTAGTATGTATACCATTAGTTCAAGGATTAGAAGTTTATACCCAATTATCATTTAAGGTATTAACTATAAACTAAATCAACATATGTATAAATCATAGCAATGTAATTTCATAATTTAAAACAATATAAATTGCATTCAAAAGTAGGTGCAAAATAGTCAAAGTGTTGACTCACCTTGTTTGAGGTCTTGAGGGTCTTGGTCTTGCTCGGTCTGGTGTTCCTTGGGAGCCTTGATATCTATATACGCAAAAATGACCAAGTGCGAATATGCACAAAAGAATTCAAATTGCTTTTAAAAATTCAAATTAATTCCAAAATGGATATTTTCTGGATTATTGGGAAGAGTGTGATGCCCCGGCCAGAGGCCTCCCGAGAGGTCCTCTAGGATCTCCTCGGAAGTCCATCAGGACCTCCCAGGAGATCTGGTAGGACCGCCCGGGAGCACCTCCACGACCGCCCAGGAGGTCCAGCAGGATCTCCTAGAGGTCTGGAGACCCGACCGAGAGGGAGTGAGAGGCACAGGAAAATCACCACAGCCACGAGCCAACTCAAGAGAGGTCGAAGGACCAACCCTGAGGAGGTCGTGAGACCTGGGGTGGCGCAAGTCCTCCCACGACCAGTCCCGAGGGAGGTCATGGAGGGCTGTGATCACCCCAAAGACCTCCCACGACTAGACCCGAGGGTGGTCGTGGTGGTCAGGGATCACCCCATGCTTCCCCGTGTGAACCGAGCTAGTCCTAAGGATCAACAGCTAGCTCTTCACAGCATACAATAGTGGTAACATACACTTCAACGAGAGCTTTATTAATATCAACAAAGTTGTTTACAAAGGGGAGGCATACAAGCCAACAAACCATAACACAGCGGAAGATAAACATAAAGGCCATCCGATACACCACAGGCAATCGGCTGGAGGGCGCATCCTAATCGTCCAGGACCACTTGGTCCACTGCACAGCTCATCATAAGGCTTCCTTCCTACTCAAAAGATTATTTTAAGCAAGAGTGAGCACAACAACCGTGCTCGCAAGTTACACCTGTCAATTAACAAAATGACATGCATAATGGATATCTCAAGGAAGGCATAATATGGTTAGTTTGCATAAAGCCAAGTTTGTTTCAAATACAAGTATTAAGTTTCAAGGCAGTTATACAATATCTAAAATTCATTTTGTAAATTCCATTTTTCAACTGGATAACATTTATCATCAAGATGGTGAAGGATACTCCCCTGTCACAAGGCTCCCTACCCAACCCATTTGGATAGCAATGCAAAAACCATTTTCACAAGCCTTTTGAAAACAAAACCAACATCTAACTTTGAGCAGCTTTGCTAGCATGTCCATAACCGCAGACACGGCTATTCGAATAGATTTACACTCTGCAGAGGTTGTACACTTTACCCACATGACACGACTTCTCTAGTTTGTTTGACAACCGTCGTTGCCACCTCTCACTGCCGATGGTAAGAGGTCTAGAGCACGTAACAAGGCCTTTACAATGCATCATCCCACCGCAATCCACCCTACTCTAAGGTTTCGCCCTTCAGGGCCCCCTCTTGAGCCAGTCGGAATTACATAGTCATAAAAGACAGGCCATAAAAGACCACCCACACCTCAGCCGGATCAACCGCGATGGAACTTTGCAAATTATTTGGCCAGGTCCCGCCCACACAGGACATGTGGTTGCACGATAAGGGCATAGCAAAATACACTCACAGATCGGTCCTTAATTGACCCGGGCAGCCACCACAACCCTGGGGCATCGGATCACACGACCCCCGTGCATAAACTTGCACCAACCAAACAACCAATGCCACCCAAGTCCAAATCCATTTTCCATTTCTTTGCTTTTCAAACCTCCATGGCACACCAATACCATGGTCATTTGTAAAACCCCCATGACACACCAATGCCATGGTTCAAAACTTTATATATGCGATATTTTTGGCCAAAACTTCCCAAATCAAGATTCTTTATCTATGCATGACTAAGCTTTACTTTTTAAAAGAGTCCTGGTCCACATTATTGTGTAAAACCAGGTTTTGTCTAGGGTAACAACATGTTCGGTTCAAGATCAACAGAGGTTATACAAAGGAATTAGGCATAACTATAAATTTAAAGACAGGCATTGAAATAACTTAGTAAAGTAGGCATGCGTTAATATTTAAAATGGAACATATATAGGGTGAAATAATGGGTGCAATATGATCAAGAGTGTAACTTGCCTCCTGCTCGAAAGCTTTACAGGTCTTCTCCCTCACAAAGCTCAGGCTCTCCAGCAACGTCGAGGTCTACACGTTACAACGACGCAAATCAAACCAAAGCCAAGAAAAAACCCAAAAGAACTCCAAAGAAGCATAAAACTTAAGACAACAGAGAGGTTTGAAGGTCAGGAGGAGGTCCGAAGGAGCTGATTGGAGGAGGTGGTCCGAAGGCTTGGAGGGAGGTCCCGAGACCTGACCAAAGGAGGCTCAAGGGTTGGAGGGAGGTCCAGAGAACTGGTCGGGTGAGCAACAGAGTGAAAATGGGGAAAAGGCAATGATAGAGGGCTGCCCCAGGCTTATAAGGCCAGAGCTGCAGAGAGATCCAAGGGTACACGGGGTCAAGAGCAGGTGAGGAAAAGATGGGAGCTAGTACAAGAAGTGACACAAAGATAGCACAGGTGCTGCAAAAAGGATGGTAGCATTTAATGCGACACAACAGGTATTAAATGCGGGGAGACTCTCATGAGTAAAGGACATGGTCAAAGGATAAAGAAAAATGAGTGTGACTGCTAAATGAGGCCAGTCAAAGCCCTTAAGGGGAGGTCCTGCAGAGACCTAGAGGAGGTCCCGCGGAGACCTAGAGGAGGTCTCGCAGAGGTCAAAGAGGCCCTCACCCATGGGGGAGGTCCAAGCACAGGACCAGAGGTCCAAAAGATACAATAATGAGGATGTCCTATGGACAGGAGGTCCAAAGGACCTGCTCATGGGAGGTCCGAAGGTCAAGATCAAAAGCAACGGGGAGGTCTGGACGGTTAGGATCTCCAAAGGGGAGGTCTGGACGGTTAAGATCTCCAAAAGGGAGGTCTTAATGGTTAGATCTAACAAGGGGGAGGTCTGGACAGTTAAGATCTCCAAAGGGGAGGTCTTAACAGCCAGATCCAACAAAGGGGGAGGTTTGGACGGTTAAGATCTCCGAAGGGGAGGTCTTAACAGCCAGATCTAACAAAGAGGGGAGGTTTGGACAGTTAAGATCTCCAAAGGTGTCGGACCCGGGATTAACACCCCAAATCCTCTGTGTATTTCTGAACTAGTCCCATGATCAGTAGCTAGTTCACACAGTTAAACAGATATGGTAACATCCATAAATCGCACAATTATATTATTAATCAATAGAGTTTATTACAAAAGAGGCTTACAAACCAACAATAAAGAACACAGCGGAAGACGAAGAAGGTGTAGTAGAGTCCAGTTAATCTGCCACAGGCAATCGACTAGGGTAGCGGCCTAGTTGTCGAGATCCATACCGATGGTGAAGTCCTTCTCCTCTGAAATTTGTTTGCATAAAGCAAGTATGAGCACAACTACCGTGCTCGCAAGTTACACCCGTCAAATAACAGGATGACATGCATACATGGATATCTCAAAGGAAGGCTTAATATGGTTGATTTGCATAAAGCAGCATTTTCTTTAAATACTTGTACTAAGTTCCAAAGCAGCTATTCCATAACTAAAATGTATTTTATAAATTCTCAATTTTATAGTCAGATAACATTCACACATGAATGATGAAGGATACCCTCCTATCACATGGCTTCCTACCCAATTCCCATTTGCATAAACCAGTTTGAAGAAGTCTTTTTAAAATCAAAAACCAAAGTCTAACTTTGAGAGGCTTTGCTAGCATGTCCATGACCGTGGACACGGCTATCCAAATAGTTTTACACTCTGCAGAGGTTGTACACTTTACCCACATGACACGAATTCTCTAGTTTGTTTGGCATCCGTCGATACCACCGCTCACTACCTTAGGTAAGCAGTCTAGAGCACGTGACAAGGCTTTTACAATGCATCATTCCACCGCAGTCCACCCTCATTAAGGTTTCGCAAATCCCCCCTTTGGACAGAATGTCCGCTGGGTTCGTGGGTGCCCCCTCTTATGCCAGGTGGGAATAAAATAGTCATGAAAGACAGGCCATGAAAGACCACCCACGTACAGACAGGATAAACCGCGATGGAACTCCACAAATTAATTAGCCAGATCCCACGCCCCATTCTGGAGACATGTGGTTGCACGGTGAGGCATAGCCCATTATAGGCATAGCAAAGGAGCGCTCAGAGGCCGGTCCTTAACTGACTTGGGCGACTTTTCAAATAACCCCTGGGCCTCAACCCTAACCGAGATTGAGCCCGTGCATTGACATGCACCATCTAGACAACCATTTCGCCCAAGTACAAACCAATTATTCTTTTGCTTTTCAAAATCATTTTCACAAAAATCTTCCATGACAAACCAATGCCATAGACTTTTAAACAACATTTGATTTTTGGCTAAAATTCCCCAAATCAAATATTTCTCAAAAGGTTCTAGTTCATACTATTGCATAAACTAGATTTTTGTCTAAGGTGTCAAGGTAAGTTTATTTCAATGTCAAGATTGGCAGTACAAGGATTTTGGCATAACTATGATTTAAAACAGGAATTTAAATAACTTGATATAAATAAGCATGCAATAATAATTTAAAACAGAATAAATAATTTGAATTAATGGGATCAACATGATCAAGAGTGTAACTTGCCTTGCTTAATTAATCGATGTTCCCAAATGGTGTTGAAATCCGGTCGTCCGAAGTCGTCGAAATCTATACGCGTAAACAATTTGAATTCAAATAATATTCAAATAAAATCCAAATAAAATCTAAAAATTATAAAATAAATACTTCTAGAAAGGTATCTACTTTTTATGAATTTAGGAAGTTGAATCAAAGGAAGCGAAGTTCATATGAGGGAGAACGAATTTCCGGAAGGTTGCAAATCACATGAAATAATAGAATTCCGAAGATTTCACTATTCATCTGGAAATTGTGGTTTCGGATGACTGGGAACAAAGAAAGAGCTTTATGGTCATGGCAACAGAAGTACGGCGTAGAACGTGGCGAGGCGAACTCAACGGTGTCGACGGCTCGGTGAGAGGATCCTCGATGGCGACACAGTCCGACGGAGTAGACCTTCGGCGGGCGGCGGGCTGACGTCGGCATTCCGGGCAAACGGAGAAGAGTTAGCAGATGGGGTTTGTGGCGAAACGAAGAGGGAACCGTGGGGAACAAAACACTCACCTCAGTTGGGGTGGAACGTGCATGGTCGACCGGCGGCGGCGGTGACGCGCAAAATGGACCGAATAATTAACAAAAATTAAATAAAATCTAAAAATTACGAAATAAATACTGAAAATAGTAGATGAATTTAGATGAATTTAGGAGAAGGAATCAATGGATTTGAAGCTTGCATGAGAGAGAACGGATTTTTAGAAGATTAAAAGGGACATGTACAAAGGATGGATCAACTAGTTAAATACGAGTGGCATACTATTCATCTTCAAAAGCACTTCGGCTGAACAGAAGGGCAGCAAGCATGGAGAAAGGTGGTGGCGGCCATGGAGCTCCGGTGACAATGCCGGCGAGGGGAGGGGAGCACCGCGGAGAGTGCGACATCGCGATTTCGGCGATGGAGACGGTGTGACCAGAGCTAGCTCGACGGCGACGCAATTCGCAATGGAAGAAGCTTCGGCCTAAGATTTGGATGACGATGTTGCCGGCGAACGGCGGCATTTCGGCGAACGGCGGCATTTCGGCGACCGACGAGGGGTGGAATGGAGAGAGGAGAGGACGGGGATGCCGGTGCTCACCTTGGTTGTGGAGGAATGTGTACGGATGGCCAGAGGCGAGGATGACGATGTTGGCGCGGCTTGGGCTCACGGCGAAGTGGCAATTCGGTGATGCTCCGGCGAGGCGAAGGCGAGCACGGGGTTGGTGGGTCTGCGGCGATGCCGTTGGTGCAGTCCACAGCACCGATTAGTCCTTGTGGCCGCCGGAATCAAGGGAGGACCGAGCTTCGGGTGGCAAGGCAAAACTCCAAAATCCAGCGAAATGAGGCGAGGAGAGGAGGGGTGAGTGGAGGGGTTTGGATGAGTGGAGCATTGAGCACCCGATGGTCCCTTTTATAGGGGCCGGGGAGGGGTGAGGGAGGAGATCGTGCGCACGAGCATCTTGGCGGCTATGGAGAATATCTGGCGTTTACGTGCGCGATGAAGGGGGAGGTGGCCGGGAATGGGGGAGGTGGGGAGTGGAGGTTTGAATGCGCGTGATTTGGGGAAGAGATGGGGAGGAAAATACGGTTTTTAAAAAGCTTCGTGGTGGCCATCAATGGCGTTCGGCCTGCTTGTTGTTTACTGGACAGCAAGACAACATTTCAGTTTTGGAGAAGAAAGGGTAGGAAGAAAGGAACAAAAGAATAAATGGAAAGGATATAAGTAAGAAAGGAAAAAGGGAAAGGTGGCAAGTGATTGGAAAGCTTGCCAAGTTAATTGAGCACAGGCTAGGGCAGCGCATGATGGGTGACCGTGCGGGAAGTGGTGCGCCCTCCGCGGAAATTTTTTTATTATTATTTTTATTTTCAAAATAAAGATTAAGCAATAAATCAATACAATTTTAGAACATAACAAATAGAGTCCAAAAATCCTAGAGAAATTTACAAAAATTCCTAGAATTATTTTGAACTTAAATAAAATACTTCCAACAAATAATTCGTAATAGTTTTTGCAATTAAATTTGTTTTAGCTTTAAAATAATTAGGTAAAAGCTTTTAAAATTCCAGAAATTAATTTTTTTTCAACTTTAACTCAAATAAAACTTCAAATAAAGTAATCAAACTCTTTTAAATTTCAGAAAATCCAATAAAATAATAACTTTAATTATTTTTATTTTGGTAACAGAAATTTGGGCTGTTACAAAAGGGGAGGTCTTAACGGCTAGATCTAACAAAGGGGGAGGTCTGGACGGTTAGGATCTTCGAAGGGGAGGTCTTAACGGTCATGTGGATATTATGGGGATATTTCCATGATCTTAGGATGATGAAACAATTGGCAATGGTGCTTTTGGTTTGAAGTTTCAAGTGTTTTCGACAAAGTTTCAGATCTGTCAGGTCAGCGGCGGTCTGACCGGCTTTTGTGCTGATTGATATTGTTAGTTATGAATTGATTTTGGGATAGGTCATATCCATATTTGTTAATGCATATGTGTTGCATATTGCATGTTTTGGCTAACGTGGGTCAAGTTGTGAAGAACTTGTTCCGGATTAATGTTACTTGTCTATTGTTGTGCGGTGGCTTGAAGGTCAACGACGGTCAATCGGCGAGGAGGATCGGGACTAAGCTTGGAGAGCCGAGGTCCGAAACGATCAAGGATGCCGGGTGAGGTCAAGTGACTCAAGCGCATCGACAGGCGATTCGGTCTGTTGGTTTGATCAAGCGGCGCGAGTCGTTACAAGTGCTCGGTGGTGCGGTGGGATCGAACGAGGGAGACTTGACGACATGGAGCCGTTGATCAACCTACACGTGGCGAAGCAGGCGAGTGCTTCGCGTAGATGGACTCGGTCTTTTGGAGAAGGATCGAGAAGGGGTATTTTGGTAATTTTACCAAATACCATCTTGGTGACCTTTTGGCTAAACCACGGCGCGAGACGGTGTGTCAAGAAGTGGATTAGGTCAAGAGAATTGAAGACGGTGCTTTAATTCGCGTGCGTGTGTGTTCTGTTGATATTGGGCCTTAACGAAAGCCCATTAGATTTTTAGGGTTAGAGGCTGCCCTATAAAAGGTTTTTGGAGTGGGACATTAGGTTGGGCTACTGAAAAATCTAGAGCCCCTGGCGGCGCCCTGTTTTGCCCTACAGAAAAGTAGAGGCTTTGGCGGCGCCTGTGTTGAGCTCGCTGGCGGCGCGTGTGGAGCGTCCGCAAAATCGGTGCTTGTGGCGGCGCTTGTACTCCCGAAAATTTGCGTAGCGCCGGATGTAGTGCAAAGCTACAGAAAACCTATCTGATCTTGTCTCTTCGATTTTTGTGTAGACTCTAGCTCCTGCTGGAAGTTTAGTTTTATTGAGTATTTTGGCTGCACTTTTGCTTGTCCCTTCTTGTTGTTTTTGCCAGCAGTTTGCATCGTTTTCTTGTGCGTGCTTGTTCGGCTCCGTGTCTTGAGGTTTGTTGTTGGACTTGGTGTGGTGCGGTGGCAGCAGATTGCATAGCAGCACAGCTTGAAAGGTCAAGGGTGACGACTGCTCTGAAATCGTTCGCCTGTTTTTCCCTCATGCTTGTGAGATCCTCCTTGCTTGTCTTCTGTTAAAACCGGATCCGGGGCGATGGCATGTCCCCTAGCAGAGAATAGGTGACTCTGAGCGGCAGCTTGTGGCTGTGTTTATTCCTGTTTCTATCGGCTTTTTGTGGTTTGATGCTGCTGTCGCTGTGTGTCTGCTTGCAGTGATCGCTGATTTTTTTTCCTGCGTGTGATGTTTTGATTTCTTTACTGCTAGCTTGTACATGCTTGTCGGTTCAATGTTGCGGACTGAATCTTCATTGGGGCAGGGCCTGTAGTAGCTCCCGAAAAACCCAGAGCCTCATGGCGGCAGCTCGTAGCCTGGTGACCGCCCAGAAAAGCAGAGCCCAGTGAGGCGGCACTGTTCAGAGCTAGTAGCGGCGGCTGCTGTGTAGCGCCTGTAGAGGCCTAGAGTGGTGCGCGCTTTTGGAGTCCTGTGTCGGCGCCCGTAGCAGCCCGTAGAAACTGAAGATGCGGCGACCGCTTGTAGGGAGATGAGCAGACAGAGAAGTTTCTTCACAACGGCTGTAGCCTTTTCTTGTGCGTGCGTGTCCCATCAACTTGGTGATTATTTATTGTTTTGAATGCTGTTTCGGTTGGTAGTGTGAAGTTGTTTATTTCAGTTTCCTTCGGCTCAGCGCTGTGTGTTGACCCAGAAAATCCAGCTCCTGTGCGGCTCCCTGTTGCGCGTCAAAAAATCTGGAGAGTGGCGGCCGGCGTTTTCTGCTCTTGCGTGCGAGAGAGCATCTGTGAAATCAAGAGCCCTGTGCGGCTACTGTTTTTATCTTTTTCTTTTACTTCGGGGTTTGATCGGATTCAACACAGGTCATCCGCTGTGCCTGTATACAGATCTTCATAGCTTTTATAGCTATTGGAGTGAAAGTAGTGTTGAGTTCGATCGAGGTGAAAAATAGAGAAAGCGTCTATTCACCCCCCCCTCTAGTCGCCTTTCCGGTCCTACAGGTCAAGATCTAAACAAGGGAGGTCCTGATGGCTAAGATCTCCAGAGAGGAGGTCTTAACGGTCAAGATCTAAATAAGGGAGGTCCTGACGACTAAGATCTCCAGAGGGGAGGTCTTAACGGTCAAGATCTAAACAAGGGAGGTCCTGACGGCTAAGATCTTCAGAGGAGAGGTCTTAACGGTCAAGATCTAAACAAGGGAGGTCCTGACAGCTAAGATCTCTAAAGGGGAGGTCTTAACGGTCAAGATCTAAACAAGGGAGGTCCTAATGGCTAAGATCTCTAGAGGGGAGGTCTTAACGGTCAAGATCTAAACAAGGGAGGTGGGCGATAGTGAGACAAGAAGCAGGAGAAGCGGGAACCAATGGATTTCCATCGAACGGGTCAAGGCAATTGGGCTGTTCGGATTGAGCAAACGCCTCAACAGATCGGGGCCATCCAATACGGATCGGACAGTTCTAAAGGAGTGGGACATTCGGACCATCCGAATGTCTCACCAAGATCAAACCATCCAACGCAAATCGAACGGTACACAAGCGATAGAGGTCTGGATCAAGTGGAAAGCTCGAACGGACGCGAGGGAAGTCCAAGTGAATATAGAGGAGGTCAAAATGAGCGAGGGGGAGGTCCTAAAGGACATAGAGAGGTCCTGAAGGACATGGGGAGGTCCAAACACTTGGGAGGTCTAGATCTGAGAAAGTCTAGACCAAAGAAGACAACATAAAGGAGGTCTGGACCCTTAGATCCAAACAAAGGGAGGTCTGAACCATCAGATCTGGGCGAAGGGAGGTCTGGACGGAGAGGTTTCTAAGGGAGAGGGATCCAATGGAGGAGATCCATGGAAAATGGTCCAAAGGGGTTCTTGACGATCAGGATAAACTCAAAGGTGATCTCGATGGTCAAGAGAAGATCAAGGAGATATCGATGGTCAAGACCAACACAGGGGAGGTCTCAACGGTCAAGATAAATCCAAAGGGAGGTCTTGGCAGTCAGGATGAACCCGGGGAGGTCCTGACTGCTAGGATGAAGGACCAAGGAGGTCCTTAGGGACCCGGGGAGGTCCAAAAGAACACAGGAAGGGGCAAGGGATACAGGGAGATTCAAATGAACACAAGGGAGGTTCAAATGAATACAGAAGGGATTCCAATGAATACAGGGAGGTCCAAAGGAACACACGAAAAGTTTAGGTGGACACAGGAGGTCTACGTGAACAAGAGGGAAGTTCAAGTGGACACAGGGAGGTCCAAATGAACACGAGAGAGGTTTGGGCATAAAGGAGTGTCCAAGCAAGGGAGGGGTCTAGACATAAAAGAAATGCCCAGGCAGCAAGAAGATATAAACCTTGAAGAGATTCAAACCAACAAAGAGGTGGTCCAAATACATGGGTAGTCTAGACACACAAGAGAGTTCCAAACACAGGGAGATCTGGGTTCCAAGAGATGGCCAAGCAAGAGGGAGATCTGGGCATAAAGGAATGCCCAAACAAGAGAGAGGTCTAGAAGGGGGAATTCAACCCAAAGTTTAGATTTCAGAGATCAAGGATATTTGAAACATAAACCTGAGCTTAAGACATCTCAGGGGTAATTGTGACCCAAAGGAGAGGTCAAAACTGAAGAGAAACCAGAGAGGAGGTCTAGACCTAAGGATGTCTAAACCAAGGAGATTCAAGCCAACAAAGATGCGGTCTGAAATAAAGGAATCCGAACACAACGCGAGGGGAGGTCCGGCGAGGTCAAACAAGAGGGAGGTCTGGAAAGAAAGGGCTGAGCTAAGAGGACGGCAGAACTAACAGAGAAAGGAAGAGATAGCTCCAGGGAGCTCAAGTAACACCAAAAGAACCAAACTTTAGGGTTAGTTGAAGTTCGGTTTAGTCATTTTAAACACCCAAATTCTGAAAATCTCAAGTTAAGCTTTGAATTCTCATCAAAACAAAATGGTTCTTTTTTATTTTGAAATTTTTCAAAAAGGCTCAGAAAACCAGGATGTTACAAAGAGTTTGAATTTAGAAACAATAATCGTTCGATTTGGATTTAAAACGAGAGAGAATGGGCTATCTGAAGTTTTAAATCCGATTAAATCCCTAAAATTAACAGTGAGAGAGAATCTTCTCTCTAACAGGTCGGACCCGCCAGTTTTTTCTTTTTGATTTATTTATTATTTGGAGAAAAACCTAATGGCTGACAGGTGCGACCCTTGGGTTTTAATTTTTACTTTGATTTATTTTCTAACTAGAATTGGCTACAGTCGCTTACAGGTGGGGCCCGGCCAGCATGGACTTGGTCCGTGTGAACAATGCATGGACCACGGTCCACGTGGCACTGTGCTGCTCCATGGTGGGTTCACACTATTGTGACATCCTAATTTTCTGAGTTTCAAAACCTTTTTGAGTGGTTTGGTCCCTTGGAAAATTTCACAAATTTTATTTGAATTTAATATAGGTTAAATGGGACTTTCAAATACCAAAACAATTTAATGTGACTAATCTAAACATAAATTAATTCCTAAACCATTTTAATTGACTTCTTTGTGCTTGGGAATGTTTTCCATATTTTTCTAGATTTTTTTCAAGATCTTTTGCTATTTTTAATTTGCCATTTGGATTTTCTGGTATTTCTAAAATGGAAACCTATTTAAAATCTTAGGAAATTCATCGGGCCCAAATTCCTCAGCCCCATCCCAATTCTCCCTCTTTTGGCCCATTCACGCCTGCAACCCACCTTTTCTCTCCCGCCCGCTGGCCCACGCCCGGTCCCACCTGTCGACCGCACACGTGTCATGTGCGACGCTAGCTCATGCTAGCCACACTCACTGGCATGTGGATCCCACCGTTGCACTGTTCATTATCCCTCACATGGACTCCTCTCTCTCTCCTTCGTTGTGCCGTCGCCGTAGCCGAGCCAGACTCGACCTCCCAGGGATATTTAAAGCCCCGAGGATCTTTGCTTTTCGCACCCCGAGCCATGCCTCACCTGTGGCCCTAGCTGCCTTTGCCAGGGTCACCGCCTAGCCCCGTTACCATTGTCTTCCTCCTTGTCTCTGGCCGAACGACTTCATCTTCGTTATTGTCGTTTCGGTGAGCCCAGCCGTCAATGGTCACCACCATCGGGATCGCCTCGATGACCGCATCTCTGATCTGTCCTCGCCTTCACCGGAGTGCCGCCCAAGCCCCATCGTCGTTGAGCCCGAGCCCTAGCCACCACTTAGATCTCACCGCCCGCCACCTCCGTCCACCTCCGGTCGTCGTGTGTTCACCGTTGAGTTCACCAGAGCACTTGCTACCCGAGACATACCTCCGCTTGCTCTGTCGTAGCCCAGAACGCCGGCGACCATCAGACCCCGAGCCTCACCACCGTCAAGCTGACATGGAGGCCAGTTGTCAGCCATGTGCCTGCCACATCTGTGCCATGTCAACCTTGTGCACACGTGTCTGCCACATCAGCGCTCACCCGCAAATGCATCATAGTCAGTCCATGTGGACTTAGTCCACGGTAAACCTAGCCTTTGACATATGAACCCCACATGTCAGGTTCACTGTTCCATGCACCCATGATCCATATACCAGTAGACTAGAGCCATGGACCTAGTTCATAGACCGTGGGTCCCACCTGTTAGTCTTTATTCCCTATTTTCTAGATTTTCTTTTAATTCTGAAATTCATTCATGACATCATGCTAATGCAATTCAAAATTTCCTTTAGAAAGAAAATTCTAAAAATTCAAAATAGTGTTTTCTTATATTTAAATCTTCCGAGAGTCCATTCTTCCTCATACGAATTTCGATTGAACCCATTCAAGTTTATAAATTCATCTAATTTCAAGCCCTACTTTTCTAAGATTTTTATTTAATTTTTGGAGTTTATTTGTTACTCTATTTTATATTTATTTGGCTTTTCACTTTCGTTTGCGAGTAGATATTGATACTTCGAGAGCTTTTGAGGAAGGATGAGTCGATCAAGCTCAAGACCAGTACCAAGACTTGTTTCAAGGCAAGTTGTACCTTTGACCATGTTGAACCTACTTTTCCAAAATTACTTTGATTCAAACTATTGCATGTTAGTTTAAGTATTTAATTCTTTAAATGCTTTGGGATTAGGTATACACCTATTTGTTTATATCCATCGTGCTCATTGTATTACCTGCGTCTTTTGTCACCTAGTTTGGTTAATTATTAGTTGGTATCATTATAGCACCAACGTGGGTTGGTTAGATATGAATAGTCTACTTGGCCATGCAACAGGTTATTGATATCAATTTGACTTACAAAACTAAACTTGACTAAGTAAATATAGAATACTTTATGGAAAGCTGTGTGCAGTATGTTGTCACTCCTTGATGGCATATATTGCACTTAACCAACAGGGTGGGAAAAGATTTGGACCGAGGCAAGTGGATGGAATTATGATATGGTGGAGCTGTGTGTGCTTGAGAACATATGAATGTGATAGTTGGTAGAAATTGTCAGTCTCGTCTTGGTCAATTAAGGACTTAACTTTGTGTGCCATTGAACTGAGCCATAACTATACGACCACATGCCTAGTATGGGACATGCATAACTTAGTAAGTTACAGAGTCTTGACATTGACTACTCAGGCAGATAGGTTAAGTTGTGTGCTAGGGTGGAAGTGTGGTTATGTCTGTGTGATGATTCACATTTATGAGCGGTTCGTCGTGTCCAGATCCAATGATGTGCGATGAGCCAACAACCTGTGTGGGGGTTTGATGAAGTTTCGGAAAAGTTTTGTTATGATTGGTGCTAGCTACACTTGTTACATCTTGTGGGTAAAGTGTACAAATCTCTGTAGAGTGTTAATTAATCTATTCAAACAGCCGCATCTGCGGTTATGGACATGCTCGGGGATTTCACACGAGGGGTAGATTTTCATAAAAACACTTGGGAAGGGACAGCTGTTTATTCATTTTAAATTACACTTTCAATCTATTATTTGTATTCAATTGCAAATGTTTTTTTTTTGCAAAATAACCATAGAAGCCATTTCCTTTGGAATAAACCATCATCTATAATTGCATTCTGTTGTGCATTGAGTACCACAATACTCATTCTTGCTGCAATCATTCTGCTGAAGTGGAGGAATCTTCACCTGTTTTTGAGGAGTTTTACGAGGAGTGTGATCACTAGGTCTTGATCCCAGTCGGATGCCTGTGGCAAGTCGATGGGTTCCTGCTGAAGTTGTTTCCATTCCACTGTCGTCTCTTTAATTGGTGTTAGCCTTGCATGGCTTAATAAGTGTAAACTCGACCATAAGGTCACAACTGTTATTTATTAATCAAATTAGTCGTTTATTCTTATTCGTCTTGTGTGGAATGATATTCATCTATGTCAACACTGTGTGCACTAGCATGATTCTGGATTAGTGCATTATACATAGAGGGTCTAAATTTGCATATTTAGGTCTTGACAACTATGCACTTAAAAGGGCTAGTGATGAACCACGAAGGTCCTGTTCTGGCCCGATCTTTCGATGAGAAGGTAAGTTCGGTAGTAGTCGCTCAACTCTCACGATCCTGGTTACAAACTCACAAGGCTCGAAACCATGCAATCGTTGAACTACTCGACAAGTCCTTATCAACTGTGCACGAATACCCAGATGACTTGATCACGAAGATCAATTCCTGCATACACCGAAGAAGCACGCAAGAACAAGATAGATAAGCAATATAAAATTGTGAATAGGAATTGAAATTGTATTGATAAGTAGGGTTTTGAATAACAATGTCGCTGTTGATCTTGCCGAACAAGAGGACAAAGTATAAAGTAGCAAAGCTAAACTTTAATAAACAAAACCCAAGGAACTAGAGGGGGTGGCGGCCACTATGTATAGGAGAAGAGGAAGGGGCGGTGGTACTGTTCACACATGAACAATACCACGTGAACAGTAAACCCTGACTCTATCTCCTGATCTACCGTTTTGTTTTGACGATTCTGATGTGCTCATAATGAATTTGAAGATGAGGCCAAATCCATTAGAAAGGTCTCGGAATAATCTTTCTAACAAGCCCAAGAACACCCGAATTGGACTCTGTTTGCGAAAGTTATGGCCTTTTTACTACGGGCCTGTTGGGCTGTCCTAGTGCTGGATTGTTTTGGCGATTTTGATGTGCACCGAAGGAATTTGGAGGTGGGGCTAGATCCGTTGGAAATTTGACGAGATAAGCTTTCCACCAAGTACTCGTAGACCTCCAACGGACTCCGTATGTGAAAGTTATGCTCGTTTGAAGTCGGTGCTGTCTCCGCAGGACGAATTGGATTCCAAAATAGGTCTAGCTCAAACTCTTGCAAATCAACCACTCTCTATCTTTTATTCCTGAAAATAACAACATATTTATTAGGTAGTATCATATAGTTCATGTAATATAAAGACACTCTTAAAAACGAGCTCACCTGATAATTTAAGTGAAGCGTACAAGCTCTTGTAATTGGAACAGTAAGCATAGCAAATATGGTAGTATCCATAGGGGTCATGTCCTCAACAGCTGGGCCCACATGTCATAGACTCAGAGAGCAATTTAGTTTCTAATTAAATTTTCTAATCATACTGAGCCTGCATGTCATACTATCTTTACTACTTAATTAACCCATCCTAATCTTTATTGCTAAGCACTAATGACTGAGCTACAGTGCGCCTTTCCTATGTCACATCGGAGCAGAGGAGGGCTGGGGGCTCTCAGGGTGTGCTTGCCACCGACGAGTGGGGCCATGGAGGTACCTCGGACCACCCAAAATGGAACCCTATGGCTCGGGTAACCCTACCGGTGCCAGCGGTGAGGGCTATGGCGGCCCGTAGCAGTAGCATGGCTATATTAAGTGACGCTGGCATTCGGGTCCACGGCGGATCCGGTCAACCAGCGGCTAAATCCGGAGAACGGTGTGTGCATGAGTATCTACGTGTCACAGGAGATGTACTAGTGTGGACGGTGCAGCTGGGGATTGTTGGGATAGAGCTGACGACGACGATCCGAGGTGGCACAGTGTGCTCTCTGTGGCGGCGGCAACCTAGAAGGGGGAAGACATTGTTAACCACTGGGAAAGTTCAAGGGGATGATGAGGTGCTCGAAGCGAGTGTAATCGGAATAGGGCTTACCGAGCAAGGTACGGCGGTGGGATGAGCGAAGTCGGCCGAGAATGGGGAAGACAGGGTTGCCGATGGGTACCTGTGGATGGAAGGAGGAATTGGGTAAGGGGAATGAAGTCTCGCATCCTACAACACGTGATGATGCACATGGGGAGGGAAAGGGCTCACCGAGGCGGTGGCGCAGCGAGGGCGGCGTCGGCGGGTGTGGGGGCTAGAAGCAGAGCTTCTTGCTCTCGTGCTCGGTGGAGGAGAGCAAAGAGAGGGGAAAGCAGGGAGGAGGCTGGATGAGTGTGGTTCCACCTTTAAATAGGCGAGAGAGGGAAGGGAGTAGGTGGCTGGCACTGCACTGGGAGCGGCGTGCAATGAGACAATGGTGGTTGAAGCAGTAGTGGCAGAGGGGCGACAGTAGCCAGGACGCGACACCGACATGGCTGAGCGACGGGTGGGGCGCCAACTCCCCTATGTGCGCTACGACGATGGTGTGGCACCAGTGGAGGAGGTGGCGTGTTGACGTGGGAGCGAGGGAGAAGGAGGAGGGCTTGGTGGCCAGCGGCGCTGGGGTGAGATGGGTTGGAGCTGGACTGATATGGAAAGGAAGCCGTGTAGGCTGGCCTGGTTCGAAAAAGAGAAGGAGGGAAAAGAAAAGGAGAAAAGAAAAGAGAAAAAGGAAAAACCAAAAGAAGGACTGGGCTAGGTTTTGGCCCGAATGGATCTTAGGGCTTTGTAGTTCTCCTATTTCCAATTCTAAATTTAAATTTAGATTTTCTGATTTATGTTTCTTCTCTTTTTTTTTCTACTTAAGCTTAAGAACCGAACTCTGTTCAGTTTTGAGTTATTTTTAGCCGAGATGCCGCCACAATGATCGATTTCCATTTTAGGGTTCTTAGCTTTCGTCAGTGCTCTTAAGTGACATTTTTAGTTTAACTCTTAATTGACAATTGGCCTTCAGAAAATTTCGAGAGCAAAACATCAATTAAAACAATCTTCAAAAAAGTCCGAAAGCAAGTCATCAACTGATAATACACAAAAAAATTTACTTTTTTTTTGTATTTTTAACATCAGGCTCCTTGATTCATTTTTTTTTTGATGTTACATCGAACTAGAGCAAGAACCAACATTCTACAAGTAAGGAAAGCACCTCCTTTGACCATATTTATCCTATATTTCACTGTTATGTATGTTTCTTTTCAAAAGTATATGCATACGCGTAATTTTGGTAAAAATTGCTATATTGGTGTAGTTGGTAGTTAATCCTACTTGTTGCATTGACCCGCCATGATATTTTTCCATCCATACAATTGTCACCTTAGTAATTATCCTCTGATAGTAAATGGTGGAAATTGTAGATGGATCAAATTAGTTGATGCTTAGCGATGTTGAGTTATCGGTACTACTATGTCTATGTCAGAAGTTGTAAACTTGATCAAAGTTGGGAGACACATGTTATGTATGTCCAGAGGGGATTACCTCTATTATTTTGGTAGCAAATAAAATCTGAAAAATTATTTTAGACTTGGGCAAATGTTGGATGAGACCGACGCTTATGTAGGAGATGTTGGTTTGTGGTTGTTTGGCCCGAGTCGCCAATGACCAATCTATTGCGCCATAGACCCAAGTATTCGCGTACGACCACATGTGCCTTAGTGGGAAGGCCTTAGCATAATAATTTGACACGTTCTAGCAACAAAAACCGTAGGTGGTAGATTGTAGGTTTTGGGTTTGAGCGGGTATGGAGGACACAATGTTCGAAGGGAACTTGTCGGTTCAATCAAGGTTTACCGACACAACGTATGAGTCTTGGGATGTCGTAGGGCACTCCACATATGAAGAAGGTATCATAGCGTAGTTGCTGTTAGGGCCGATGATGTAAAAGCTTCGTCATGAACTCTCAAATCAGGTACCTTCGGTATAGCGTGACATGTATGATGGGATGTTTATGTTGTGTGGGTAAAGTGTAGTCCCTGGTCATGGACATCACTTGCTTATATCTCTCAATTAGTAGTTTTTGTGTTTTCTAAAATGGTTTGGGTAACGTATGGATAGGGAATCCATACGTAGTTAGTTCGGCAAACAGACTTTGTCGTTGTTTTAATATCTATGGCAACAATCCACTTTTTAAAATTATGATCTTTATGCTTTATTAATATGTACTTATCAATGTCAAATGCTCTTTCAACTTCCGATTGCAATCTATTACTTATTATTACAAATAAAGTATTGCTTTATGCAAAAATGATAAATTGTAGATTCACAGCCACCTCTCTTGATATAACCTTGCATACTATATAACATTTGTTGTAGAGTCTTGCGGAATACAATTTTGTACTCAAGATTTGCTTGTTGAACATATTCAGAAGATACGAACGAAGACCCATCGATTGATTACTTTTACGTTGCGAGTTTTGATGTCAATGACGCTGAGTTTTAGGGTTTTAGCCTAGTTAGTTGCCTATGGTTGGGAAGAGGCATACTTGCTAGTTTTTTATGTCTTTTTATCACCATTTCCGCTACAAAACTTTATGATTTGTGAACTATTTGGCAGGCAAAAAGTATCTTGTAAACTTTGTCTTGTATGACTTAATTTCGGTTGTATAATTATATCGTGCTGCTCTGTTTTATTTTCGTGTGTATGGATGTGATATTAACATTATAAATATGTATGCTAGCTGTTGATCATGAGACTAGCAAAGTAAATATATACGATTTCAGGATTAACTGGTCCAACAACTATATTAAAAAAAAGTACAAGTGTAGCATCGTCAAAATGGAAGCATAAAGAAGAAACAAAAATTCCTTGTCATCACCAAGCCTTTGTACTCGAGCTTAATTTGGTCCCATTATTGAGGAGGAGCTACATAGATACACTCAGAGTTGGTGTGCGTGCCAATAAAATCGTGCATACTGCAGAGGACATGTACGGACGGAAAATGACAGGTCTACTGGAAAGGTAAGATTCGAGGGGGTCCACTTAGATACATTTTTCTAGGTACTTCCTACAAATGCAAAGGTTAATCGGACAGATAGGCTGTCCACCTCTAAAATTAATTGCGGTAATCCGCACACTAGTAACGTTGCGAATAAGGAACATAATTGGATTTTTTTTTTTTGTAAAAGCGTAAGAATAACCCACAGTTTTGCAAATTTGATACTTTTGCAATGTGAATATATAATCAATGGTGGTACTACAACCGGCGTACTTTTGCAAGGTTTTGAAAATCGGATCAGGAGTAAAACTAGAACCTGGCCAATTCATCTTTCAGCCAAAAACTGGCTCCATTTTTAATTTTGTGTTTTGACAAATTCACAAATCATAATACGCATATTCAACAAGAAGTTATAGTGAACCGGCAGCCTTCAAAATGTTAAAGCGTACCCTAAAACAAATATATCATTTGCGCAATTTTAGGGTACGCTTTGGACCCGGATTCTATTAATCCAAATTTTCTGTAAAAACACTGTACTATTAGATAGCGCTCACAGATACGTCACTAAATTCATACATGGCGTAGATAAAACCATACCATTTATTAAACAACACATCAAAGCTTTACATAGACCGCATCGGGTCAAGTTTTACAATAAAGACTGAACAGACCAAACTGAGTACATTACAAAAGATGCGAAAGCGACAACGGAAGCAAAAAGGGGTGAGAGAACATCTCTCTACAGGCAAGTGACTGAAGAAACCCGTGTGCGCCCGATATTAATCAGGGACTTGAATAATATTGGATGCACGCAAGCACCAACGGAGTCAACTAGACTGGGGTGAGACTAGAACAACTAAAGACTAAATTACGCTTCATCATCTCTTGGACCTCCAACTTCTGGATCCTCTTTCATCATCTCTTGGACCTCCAGCTTCTGGATCCTCGTAGTATGCATAGTCTTCAGGATTTCCTGTTTTTGAGGATTTTGGGGGAAAGAGCGAGAATGAGTACAACTTCCGTGCTCACGAGCCAATACACATGCAATGATATATATGCAAGGCTTAACAAGGATGGCTCAGGTTCTTTTATTTGCTAAAGGGATGTTTTGAATTATCATAATTACAAATTCTTATCACTTAGCATTTTAACAAATTGCATTTTATTAAAGGGAGTAATTGTGCAATATTTATTTCAATTATAGATTCCAAATCGTAACCTATACGCGATGCTTCTTTTGATTGGAGCTACCTCCAATTATTACCACCACTGAACTCGAAGGCTCAGGTAAAATCCAACACAGGGCTAGGTGAGCCCATCTCATTTTTATAGCACCCACAAAGGTTTTTGAAATAGAACTAACTCAAGTTAAGTTCTCATGTCCGCCTTTGACCGTAGGCACGGCTATTTAAACAGTTTAATACTCTGTAGAGATTATACACTTTAACCACAAGAGATAATCGTCTTGATATGTACACACGCTTCCTTAGACATGTGAATCAAGGGGAGATTACCACAAGGCCTTTACAATGCATCCAGTAGTATTAGTTACACCCGCTAAGGTTTCGTCTTTGAATGGTTACCGTTTAGATCCGTTAACCCTTACCCAGACCCCTTCTTGCGCCCTCTTAACGACTTACGTCGTGCGCCCTGACACCCTTCGCCATAGAGTCTTACGGCGTCGCAGGACATCTATCTGGTGCAACTCGTACTAAGGGATACAAATTATTTAGCCAGGTTGTACTTATTTTACACAGGATCGGAGGTCATGACAAGATTAAGTCCTTAGGGTTATCCGAACGGTTCATTCCACATACTAGTATTCCCTTGGGCTACATTAGCACCCACTAACATACCAGTATCATACCATCCGCCCAGATAGGAAAAAGCAGTTTATTAGGGTTTTGAGAAGGAAAACCAAATTATCACATTCATCTCAGTCATTTCCCCTTAATGACTGCCCAAAAACCATTTTCATATTTAAAGAGATGATGATTGGGGTATTTAATACCCTGGTATTTAAGTAAGACTAGCATGTCGCTTAAGTACAACCCATACTAGTATTATCATATAGATTGCTAGGGTGACATGGAATAATGGATTCAATTATCAAGGGATGACATATTAATTAATTAATCATCAAATGGGTGCTTAACTACCTTAAGTTTTAACATATATTTGATTAAAGAATTAAAGTATGCAATTTTAGTATTTTAAAAGAATATAATTTGCATAAAATGTAGGCTCAATATGTTCAAAGTATTGACTCGCCTTGGATATAGGTAAGATGATATTGATATTCTTGTGCTTGATCAACTTGGAGATCCTCTGCGTCTTCGAATCCTAATCGAACGATCGTACCGAAAAAGGGCACAAACAAGCAAAGAGAGGAAATAAATAATAAAGAACAACAAATGAATTCCAAAATAAACCAGACCTATGCTATTAGCAAGATCTTGAATTAACAAATTTTTAGAAATAAAATTCATAATTTTTGGAGTTACGACGAGAGAGAATGGAGCTTCCGAAGATCGGGTTTTGAATTAAATCAAGGAGGAGAGAGGATTGGGTGCACTGCACAGTGTATGGACCGAGTTCAGCCGCACCAGTTCAATGGGGGTACTGTTCATGGGGCCCACTTGGAAGAGAGAGGGAAAGGGCTTAAGCGAAAGACAGGTGGGGCTACTCAACCAAAATCCCCCATCCTGATTTCTTCTTCGGTTTACAAAGGGAGATGGGAGCACAGGCAGAGGCGCTTGGGCAGCCGGGAGTGGAGGCGGCGCCGGCGAGTGGCGGCGTGGGGAGGCCGGCGAGAAGGCGGGTTGGGACCCGGTGGTGGCAGGGAGGCTATGGGTGGTGGCAGCGGTGCCGGAGAGGAGCGGGTGTGGCGGCGGCTTCATGAGCATAGGCGACGCCGGCGAAACGGTGGCGCGGCGGCGGGGCTAGCGCGCGCATGGGCTGCGCGTGGCTGCGGGGAAGACGCCGAGACGGGTGGGGAGGCCGGAGGCGGCCCGTAGCAGCCTGGCGACGGCGACCGGGGGCGGAGGAGGAGGAGCGGCGGGGGCGGCTTGTCTCGGCGGCGAGGAAGACGAATGGTGGTGGGGGATGACATGAGGGTCACTGGGGGCGCGTGGTGACGCGGTCGCCCGGGGGAGAAGTTGACCGGGGCGGCGGTGCGGCGGCGAGGCGGCGCGGCCAGGGCGGGAGCAGCGGCCTTGGCTTTGACACCGGCTTCGAGGGAGAAGGTAAGCCATGGGGAGGGGGAAGCAAGGGAGGTGAAGGGGGAGGGTCTCTCTTATAGCCGGAAGGGGAGGGCGATGGAGCCGTTGGGGGCTCAGACGGCCAGCGGAGCTGGCGGCATGGCGCAGCAGGAGCGGGTGCACGCGTGCTCTGGCACGGACACGACAAGGCGGGAGCGGGCCGCACTGGGTCAAGGAGCAAGCGGGCGATGCGACGACTCCCCTGCGGGTGGCAGGAGGGGCCAGAGGTGGCGTGCGCGCGTGCGGGAGCTGTCCGAGCGGCGCAGGCGCTCGTGGAGAGAAGAAGTGGCAGGAGCGGCGTGTACAGGGCAGGGGCAGGGGCACTGCCAGGGGGAGCTCGAGGTGGTGGCAGGCGCAGGCGTGCTCTACAAGGCTGGCGGTGGCAGAAGGAGCCGTTGGGGGTGGCGTGTGCGTCGAAGGGAGAGAGATGGCTCGGTGGCGTCTGAGGAAGAAGAAGACCAGGCGCACGGGAGCTGGCCCACACGGCCGAAGAAAAGAAGAAAGAGGCCGGGCCATGCTGGGCCAATGGGCCGAAGGAAAAAAGAAAAGGGGCTTGTGGGCCGAGGCCAGGAAAAAGAAAGGGGCCGGCCCAAGGGTAAAAGGAGGTGGGCTGAGCCCGGGGAGGAAAGTGCGCCAAGCCCAGAAGGGGAAAAAGAAATACGAAACCGAAGTTCAAATTTGAAATTTGAATTCGAAGTTTGAACGGAGAAGCAAATTTGAGAAGAGGCTCAAATCTGAAAAGAGGAATTCAAATCCAAATTTTGAATTCAGGAATTGCTAAAAGGTTTGAAACACAAACCCGAGCTTAGCGGAAGTTAGAAGTTTTTAGAACATAAGCTAATTTGAAATACATTTTGAAAACCAAGAACCGAAAGTAATTACTATTCTTGTTTTCAAAAACAGGATGTTACAGTGTGTGTGTGTGTGTGTGTGTGTGTGTTTTCCTCTGTTGTTCTGGGAGCTGAAGGGAATGGCAGATTGGCAGAGTCAGCTTATACCCTTTGCTTCGGAACAACCAGCCACGCTCTCTTTCCTTTCTTAAGAATGTTAAGGTCACATGGCTATGTTGTGGGATGGAAAAGATATTTGCTTCAGAATTCGCCCAGTTGATAGATTCTGGTGCTCAATACTTGCTAAGATAGGAGTGAATTCTGAACCTAGAAGGTTGAGTAGATGATTGTAATTAATCCTTGTTAACATGTGCATAAATAACTATCAACTATTTAGGAAAAACCCATTCATTCTGTTACATGTAAGAACTTTCTCCGGTAAAATGTAATTGGGGCTGCGCTATAATTGAGATACATAAAAGTAATCACATTATTCTCTTATTATTCATATGATTCCTCGTATCATTGTGTAGCTGGCAAGACCGCAAGAGGGAGTTTCTTGAAAGTAGTACTTTACCTGATGAACAATAATATCATATGGCTTTCTCTGTCTAAATTGTAGAATGGAATTAATGAATGAGGGTGGTCAGTTAGTAGTAGTAAAATTGCTTATTAATGAATTCTGAAAAGATCCCAGAAAAATAAAGTTATTCTCTTATTTATTTAGAGTGTGAAGCTTTCTTATCCTCTCATTATCTGTGTGCTTTTTAATTTTTTGTCATCATTGTTCGCCTGGCAGGAGAGACAGCATATATAGGAAGTGCTTCAGAAGTTGGTAGTATTTGTTGCAACTTCCTTACCCTCCTATTGTGAGGGCAATTTTCCCTATTGGTAAAGCCCCTAGTTGCTATTCTGCCATGGAAGCAGCAGATGAGGAGAGGCACTTGCTTGATCACCTACCTCCTCAGGTACCCTCTTCTTAACCTTATTGTATATCCACGACTTGTTCACTAGCAATTCTGTACAGATAAATACAATTACATTTTCCATATAATACGCTCACAGATAAAAAAACAATTATAGCAGAGTTTTCACTTCTGTTATGCAGGATGGGGATTCGCAATACACATGTGATGGATCAGTTGACATTAACAAACAGCCTGCTCTGAAACAGAGTACAGGGAATTGGAGAGCATGCTTCTTCATTTTAGGTACTGCAGAAAACTTCACATAAACATAACAACAGCAATTTGTCAGTGTTCCTCATTTTCCATGTTTAACTTGCATTAGGTATTGAATTCAGCGAATGCATTTCCTTCTTCGCCATCTCGAAAAACTTAGTCACCTACCTTACCAGTGTGCTCCATGAAAGCAATGTCCATGCTGCGAGAAATGTTTCGACTTGGATTGGAAGCACCTACTTCACACCACTTATTGGAGCCGTCATAGCAGACACATACTGGGGTAAATACTGGACAATAGTGGTTTTCCTCTCGGTTTACGCCATTGTAAGTGCAAATAAGTAAACTGATCAACATAATCTGAATCATGTGCTACCTGCATTTCTGAACAATTCCATTTTGCTAGGGGATGCTCGTGCTGACGGTTTCAACATCGCTTCCATCGCTGCTGCAATTCCCCAACTATAGTGGCATTCATAGTGTTGTGGTCTACATGGGACTCTATGTTATCACCGTCGGTAATGGTGGCATCAAGCCCTGCACTTCAGCCTTTGGGGCTGATCAGAGTGACATTGCCGACTCGGTGGAGTGGGTGAAGAAGGGCTCCTTCTTCAACTGGTTCTACTTCTCGATCAGCATTGGCTCCCTGCTGTCGACTACGGTGCTTGTCTGGGTGCAAAACAATGTCGGGTGGGGAATTGGTTTTGCGATCCCAATGGTTCTCATGAGTCTTAGTTTTGCTGTGTTCGTCGCCGGTACGGGGGTGTACAGGTACAAGAAGCCGGGAGAAAGTCCCATGACAAGCGTCTCCCGGGTGGTTGTTGCAGCTGTGAGGAATTACCATCTGAAGTTGCCTGATGATAGCTCAGCCCTGCATGAGCTTCCTTCACCATCAGAAGCAAATTGCAAGGATCAGCGTACCAGTCAATTCAGGTACTTGAATTACTTCGAAATACATGTCCATTTACTGTCTAATTTTGCACTTGAAAATTGTTCGGTTGCAACTTGCAAGTACTATGGCGAACAAGGAAGTGTGTATTTACATTTTAGCCTCATGTAGGAGCTAACTGAATATGTAGAGATGTCACTTGAACAATGTGAACTTGGTGCAAGAGCTGCTTCCTGCATGTATGGTCCTTCGATTATTTTACAAGGCTACTAGTGTCCTGCAAAATATAACCCGTGTTATGTTGAAGTAGATTGGCATATTTCCTCAGCATCTTAAGCTTTTAGATAAATTGGTTGCCGCATAAACCCAACATATATTGCTGTGTTCTAAGACAACCTGCAACCTACAAGAACTATGATAGTATGATGCACAAGAAATTGGCAACATTCGCATGATCTCCTCTCCAGATTCTTTGACAAGGCAGCCATTGTACCGCCACCGTCGGACAAGAAAGGCGCAGCGGCGAGCCTGTGGAGGCTGTGCACGGTGTCTCAGGTCGAGGAGCTGAAGATGCTGCTGCGGCTGTGCCCTGTCTGGGTGGCCATGGTGCCCTTCTTCATGATCAACACGCAGATGTCGTCAATGTTCATCGAGCAGGGCATGGCGATGAACAACCGCGTCGGCCCATTTGCCGTGCCGCCCGCGTCGCTTACCAGCTTCGAGGTGGTCTGCACGCTCATCCTGATCCCAGTCTACGACGCCGTGCTGGTGCCGCTGGCCCGGCATGCCACCGACAAGGACCGGGGCATCTCGCAGCTGCAGCGCATCGGCGTCGGCATCGCGCTGTCTGCGCTCGGCATGGCCTACTCGGCGCTGCTCGAGACGAAGCGGCTGGTGGCCGCGGCGCTGGTGAGCATCATGTGGTAGGCGCCGGCCTACGCCGTCCTGGGCGCCGGTGAGGTGTTCACTATCATCAGCATTCTCGAGTTCTACGACCAGTCCCCGGACGCCATGAAGAGCCTGTGCACCGCGCTGGGGCAGCTCGCCATCGTGACCGAGAACTACCTCAACTCGGCGATGCTCAGCCTCTTCGCGTCCGCCATGGCGCATGGCGGCGGCCGGGTGGATCCCGGACCTCGACCAAGGGCACCTGGACTATTTCTGGGTGATGGCCGCTCTCGGTGTCCTCAATCTGCTGCAGTTCTTGCTCTGCTCCATGAGATACAGAGGCAGCTCAGCTTCCTGACAACTCCATCCTGTGTTCGTTACTATTACTTTCTAGGTGAAATTATATATGTAAATACAATATTTTCACATCTTGTGAATGAAATTCTCAAGTTAATTCAAAAAGTGTGCTAAGTTCATGTGTAAGTTCAAAAAGGCTATTTCGCATGAAGAGAAACAAGAATCCTTACAACTTTTCAACACGTGTTATGCGCACCGAACTCCAGAACCCTTTACCCCACAAAACCTAGACATACTGGAGGAGACCTCTGAGCAGGAAGTCCTAACGCTCTAGCCTAGATACCAAGGGATAGGGCACCAGACCTTGACGGTTTCTCGTTTATGTTCTTCAAATCATGCTGGACTATTATAAAGGTTGACATCATGGCGACTATTATAAAGGCTGATATCATGGCAGTGTTTCAAAGTTTCCACAGCCTACGCATGGCGGACCTCCATCTCCTAAACACAGCTAGCATTGCCCTAATACTGAAAAAAGATGGGGGCAGAAAGGGTGGTAGATTACAGACCCATCAGTCTCATACACGGGGTGGGTAAATGGATCTCCAAGACATTGACATTGTGGCAGGCACCGCATCTGGACAACCTAGTTTCAATAAACTAGAGTGCTTTCCTCAAGAAAAGAAGCATCCACGACAATTTCCTGACATCAAAAACCTGACAACAAGATTGCACAGATCCAAAACCCTGACACGCTTCCTCAAGCTAGACATAGTGAAAGCTTTCAACACTATATGCTAGGATTACCTCCTTGAGCTTCTTCAAAAAAGGGGATTTCCATCCAGATGGAGGAACTGGCTAGCGGCTCTCTTGTCAACGGCCTCCTCCAGAGTCCTCCTGGATGGCATCCCCAGTAGCTACATCAATCACGGAAGGGGCCTGCGGCAAGGAGACCGCTTTCCCACTTCCTCTTTATTCTAGCAATAGACCTCCTGCAAAGGCTGTTCAGGATGGCAACGGAGATGGGACATCTGGATCACCACCATTGCTGCTTCGACACGCTTAGGACATCCCTGTATGCTGATGAGCAATCTTCATCTCCCCAACTGAGGAACACGTCAAAACAATAGCCCATATTCTTACAAGCTTTGGAAACATTTCAGGCCTACAGACTAACTTCCACAAAAGCAAGGTGGTGTCTATATGCTGCGACCACATTAACCTCGACATGCTCATATAAGAGTTCCCTGCAATTCGTTCAAATTTCCCCATCAAATACCATGGCCTACCGCTAATTCACAAAATACTAAGGAGGGTTTATTTCTAGCCCGTGTTGGATAAAGCCGGTTGTAGGCTGGCGGGGTGGCAAAGCAGACTTCTAACATCTGCTGGTTGCATCACCCAGGTGAAACCGGTGCTCACCTCAATACAGACCTATCATCTCATGGCATTAAAAGTACCAAAATCCATCCTCCATGCTTTGGACCGTATTAGGCAGCGGCTCCTCTGGTCTGGTGCAGAAACGATAACATGAGGGAAATGTAAAGTCAATTGGGACAATGTGTGCCGACCAACACAGCTGGGTGGACTTGGTGTCCTCAACCTCACAAAATTCGCAAGGGCCCTCAGGCTTCGGTGTCTATGGAAAGAATGGAAAGCCAAAAACAAACCTTGGGTAGATATGGAGTTACCGTGCGATGATGCTGACAGGCGCCTCTTCACGGCGGCCACTTCAATCACGGTAGGCGATGGGGAAAAAGCCAAGTTATGGACCTCACCGTGGCTAGATGGTACATCGCCCCCCCCCCCCCCGGACCCTCCAACCCACAATATTTCATAACCCCACGCAGCTGCGTCTCCCCTGCACTCCCACTTTTTGGACATAGCCACTTCCTTTCACCTTCTTATATATGACCCATACACAACAACTCTCCACCTTGGCGAACACCACCTTGAAGAAAACACACATACAAGAGAACACTTCCACACTCCTCACGCATCCGTTGATTGGGGGTTATCTCCTTACTCAGCAACTTGTGACTCCTAACAAGTCGAGGCAATGCTCAAACTTGTTGGCAGTGACGGGCTTGGTCAACATATCCGCAACACTATCATCAGTGTACGCCTTCATCAAATCAATTTCTCCAGAGTTGATCAACTCCCTGATCTTGTGATACCTTACATGAATGTGCTTCGTCTTGGTATGATACACTTGATTCTTGGCCAAACAAATTGCACTCTAACTATCACAATGCACCTGAACTCCGCCTTGATCAACACCTAGTTCGTTCACTAATCCTGCAAGCCATAACGCTTCCTTTACAGCTTCAACCACAACCATGTACTCTACCTCAGTTGTAGCAATGCAACAATCGACTGAATTGATGACTTCTAACATATAGGCCCTCCACCTAGAGCAAAAACATAATATGTAGTAGACCTCCTATTATCCAAATCACCAGCATAGTCCGAATTCACATATCCAACGATCAAAGGATTACCTTGCTATCCATCAAAAATAATACCATGACTTGTTGTACCTCTCAAGTACCTGAATATCCACTTGACTGCCTCCCAGTGTCGTTTTCCTGGTTTTGCCATAAACTTGATGACTTGACTAATAGCCTGTGCCAAATCAGGCCTTGTACAAACCATAGCATACATTAAACAGCCAACTGCACTAGCATATGGAACCTTTGCTATCTTTTTAAATTCTTTGTTTGATTCAGGACGAAATTCAGATGAAAGTTTAAAGTGTTGTGCCGATGGAGTACTTACTAGTTTGGTCTTGCTTATATCAAATCGCTCCAAGACTTTCTCAACATACTCCTGCAAAGACAACCATAGTATCCTCGAGCTTCTATCCCAGTGTATCTCCATGACCAAATTTTTTTTCCTGCTCCTAAGTCTTTCATATCAAATTCCTGAATTAACGAACCCTTCAAACTAATTACATCATACATGTGCTTTGCAACAATTAGCATATCATCTACATATAGTAGCATAAAAATAAATGAACCATCATCAACACATTGACCATAAACACAACAGTCATACTCACATCGACTGTAGCCAATCTGCAACATATATGTAGGAGTCAAAACGTTTGTACTGCTGTCTTGGAGATTGTTTCAACCCATACAATGACTTCTTTAACTTGCATACCAGGTGCTGATTCTTTGGTTCAGTGAACCCTTCTGTCTGCTCTATGTAGATTTGCTCATGAAGATCACCATGCAAAAATGCCGTTTTCACATCTATCTGTTTCAAGTGCAAATCCTAACTAACTACCAATACAAGAACTGTTTTGATAGAAGTATGCCTCACAACCGGAGAGAATACATCATCATAATCAATCCCCTTCTTTTGTGAATACCATTTTGTAACTAATCGAGTCTTGAACTTTTCTACTTCTTTTTCTGATACCGTAGGTTTTCTTTTGTAGACCAATTTGCATCCAATGGCCTTCTTATCCTTAGGAAGATGAACTAGCTCACAAGTCTGATTCTTCTGTAAAGGGTCGAGATGCAAGTTTAGTGGGCCCGAGATCGGACGCTGGTTTAGTGATCCCGTGGCGCTGCCCAACAACTACCCGAAACAACGGGTTTAAGCAGTGTTGGGAACTTTGAAAGAAGGGAAAATATATGATCATCTGCTTTGGGGTCATTGGGGTCGGTACCGCTAGACAAGGATGTATGGCATGCACATTGTGATTTTTCATTAGAGAGATAATTGACCGCTAGCTACTGCTCTTGAGTGCTTAATTAGCCTTTTCCGCAAAATATATATGGAAATGGATGTATGCATCGAAGGGTTCAATGCACCGTCAGATCAAAAAGCAAAGATCCATATCAGAAAGTATTGTATTTTTGCTACAGTGTTTTTATTTACTTCTTGTTCTGCCATTGTTGCTACAGTACCACTGTTTACTGTTTGTACACTCATAAAACAGTAATCCTCTACACTCATAAAACAATGATCCTCTACGCAAAGGGTCCGGATCCACTGTATACGTGATTCTCTTGCTATGCATGCATGGTAGCTACTGCTCTCCACTAGTGTGAGTGCTTAATTAGCCTTTTCCGCAACATATATATGGAAATGGATTGTATGCATCGAAGGGTTCAATGCACCGTTGGATCGAAAAGCAAATGTCTAGATAAGTCGTCATAGTATCGTGCTACAGTGTTTTCATTGCAGTAAAACACTTCCTGTTTTGTTACTGTTTTGTTATTGCTTGCTACAGTACCACTGCTACGTTGCCGCGAAGGATCCGGATCCAAGATGCATGTGATTCTACGCTATGATGCATGGTAGCTACACTGAGGGGAAAAAAAGAAACAGAGAGAAAGAAAAGTGGAAATGGCTACCGTGCACCGACTGTAGCACCTGCTACGAGTGCGCGGTGGATCCGTAAGACCGTAACCGCACATGGAGTGATGGTAGCACCACTATGTGGCCGTGAGCCTACCGCCTAGCTGTGTGTACAAGCTACATATGCAAACAATGTCAACAGTTTCTAGCTGGCCACGTTTCAGCTGAGTTTGAGAAAGGGAAAAGACATTGTCAGGAGATGCCGTGGTTGACATAAACATTGGCTCTATTATTGGAGACGCCCTCGTTAGGCCGCCTCAAGTGCTTCACTTTGACTAGTATTTTAAGCCTGTTATGTAAGTAAAATGATAATATGATATCATAATTAATAAAGAGAGAGAGTACTCTAGTATCTAATCTGGATACCAGTTCGGTCTTGAAATCCAAAGCATAAAATTTATTGTGAAGAGAGAGGGTACTCATGCATGTAATTAAATGAAACAGCTTAAGATATTACACTATAAAAAACTATGTATTAGAAAGATAGTATCCTAACACACCTCATACACTAAGAAACTGTATTAAAATACTGCCCATCGGAAGCAGTCTTAACTAACAAGTAAAGACTTATTAATTTTGGGTTCCAACTTTCAAGTCGATAGAGAAGTGTACGAACGGTAGACAGTGATCGATGACCCATCAATCCTTAATTACAGAATTGACTGCTCTCCAATAGCATACTAGTATTACATTTCTCTATCGAGAGCAGGTCCCATTCCTGTTGGCTCAGAGATCAATCACAAGAGAAAAAAAATACAGTCTTGGCAGCCTCTTTTTCTTTATTTTTATAACTGGAGGTACAGTTCAGCGGTGTAAAAAAGCCTTGCCCTGCCACTATATTTACGGTGAGAGCAAGTCTTGGCTCAGCAATAAAAGAGTAAATAGTGCTATCATGTCTCTTGGGCCTATGGGCCTCAGTGAACATATTCAGAGAAATGTTCGCATAAATAATTACTCCTTTCGTTCCCATATATGTTCATTCTCTGGCATCCTACAATATAAATCCATTGAGAAAATTAAAGTGTAGTTATTGTAATATTTACATCATATGCCACTGCATTTGTTAGTCTGATCCGAATTCCTGCCCCATCCGTGTCACTCTGACGTGGTTTCCTTCTCCATTCAGAACTCTTATTCCTCGTGGAAACAGATCGAAAGACCGTAATCTCTGAAAGTTTACACCTAATCTCGCTTGGCACATCTGGAAGTCGACCAAACACTGAACCAATAATTTCTTGCTAGTAATTTGGTACATTAATGATGTTTGTACTACGAGGGCTCGAATTGAGAGATCAATTACTTGTGTGATTATGCTGTAAATCAACTCAAAATATGTTTCATACTTGAAAATTCTCAATTTAGTATATTTAACGCTTAGATTTACATTCGTTTGTCACGTGCAAAAAAATGAAATCCACTCATAATGTCCTTCAAAAGGCATCAAACAAGTCATCATTTGTCTTAGGGTCATTCCAGACATTTTCTAACTCAGAACAACCAGCCAGCCTACCAAACACCAAACATCTTTAAGACCTGTTTGGAAGAGTTTCGGCTATGACTTTTCGCTAGGAAAAGCTGGAAGACGCCCCAAATGGGCGGCTTTCAGTAGCCGCTTTTGGAAAAGTCAGGATCACGCGAGCTGGAGGATGAGGCCGCTGACGGGGTAGGAGACGGGAGTGGACTCGATCGGATCGGGAATGGGTGAGCTCAAAGGTGTGTGTGGCTAGCTGTGTGTAGGGTTTACTCAATACTCAATCCCAATGGGCCTTTGTGGGCCGGCAAGAGGCACATGAGCCAAACAAGCGGCTCGGGCTCGGCTCGAAAATTTTACAAGCTGCAGAAGAGGCTTGGCTCGATTTGAGAACATCACGAGCTTGAGCCGAACCAGCTCGAGCTTTGTTTAAGCCGAGATGGCTCACGAGTCTCGAGCTATTTTTCCAGATTTACCAGCCACTTTACTTACAATGAGAGCAGGTCCATTTCCTGTTGGCTCAGCAATAAAGGACTAAATAGTGCTAACAAGCCCTTGGGCCTATGGGCGTTAGTGGGCATATTCAGAGAAATGTTCACATAAATAATTACTCCCTTCGTTCCGCAATATATGTTCATTCTCATAGGAATTGGTGTCCCACAATATAAATCCATTGAGAAAATCAAAGTGTAGTTATCACAATATTTACACTCTATGCTACAGCATTTGTTCGAGTTTGATCCGAATTCGTATCGTATCCGTGTCAGACATTGCATTGTCCCATGCTAGGCGTGGCATGAGTGGTCCTAGGGTCGGGCGTAGGCCATACCAGACATGGTGTCATCTCGGTACAACCGACTCTGATTTGGTTTCCTCTTCTGTCGGGATTCGAATATGCAAATCTGGACTCTCTATGTATATTGCATTAGTCCAGAATCACGCTAGTGCACACAATAACAACATCGATAAAATATCATTTCATATGTAAAGATAATTATTATATGACCTAGCATTGTAGGGCTCTGATAGATAGACGGCATCGAGTAACCCATTATCATTGTATATTGACCTTTAGGATCAAGGAGTCTACTGTTGTACCTTGTAGGTACCCGAGGATGCCTTTGATATCGTACCAATGTCTCTTAGTAGGCTCATAACTACATTAGCCCAATAACTTACTACAAAGGCAACATCATGCCTTCGGTTTCAAATTTAAATTCTCAATATGGAAAGCAACATGAGAGGCAAAGCAGCTATTGTTGGCACATACTTTTCTTTGAACCAATGATGGTGAGGCAAAACAACACTGCGCCGCTGACACTCAACAAGTAACTCCACACCTATAACAAAAAATGGTCCTTTTTGCCATGCCACTGTTAGTAGCATGGCAAACCAATACAGCCATGTCACCATTCTTGCTACACAACTGTTGGTGGCGTGGCGAAAAGGATTGTTTTTTGAAATAAGTTAGGGTGGGTTATTTTTAAAATACTATTGACAAGAGATCAGATAATAAAAGAAATTATGAGGAGCATATTGTCCTATATATTCCTAAATTATAGCGAAATATACGAGGACCAACCGTGCAGTTGCGTGGGCACTCCAACTAGTTTGGATGAAATGTTAAGATAATGGTTATAGAAGCTCAAATGAACACAATATTTTAAGAAAAAAATATAAAAAATGACGAGAGTTCACAAAAAAGGATGAAGACACAGAAAAAGCAAACAGGCCCAGCTGAGGAGGACAAGGAGGCTAGCAAACCCCATCCATACACTGTTTATCTCCTACAGCCTGCTTTTATCATCAACCTCCTAGCTTCTGTGGTACTCTCATTCTCATAGCTAGGTTGCCATGGAAGCAGCAGATGAGGTCAGGCCCCTGCTTCATCATCAACCTTCTCCTCAGGTACCTACTTTCTTAACTCACTGCTATTATTATGTCCCATCAGCCAAATTAAACGAATCGAAAGAAAGCAGGACGAATAGTCTGGTCTCTTGTAGTTTCAAAGATTAATTTGCCGCAACGATTTACGGTTTCAGTTTGCACAACTAATGAACTATTTTGCTAATGCGACGCAGGATGTAGGTTCGCCATATACAGGTGATGGATCCGTAGATATCAACCAGCAGCCAGCTCTCAAGCACAAGACAGGGAACTGGAGAGCGTGCTACATGATTTTAGGTACCGGACAAGACCAAAATTCACAGCAAAAATTCATGATTCCTCTTGTTCCAGTACTTGTACAGTTAAATTGACCACCTGTAGGTGTTGAATTCTGTGAGTGCGTGGCCATCTTTGCGATTTCGAAGAATTTAGTAACCTACCTCACCAATGTGCTCCACGAAAGCAAAGTAACCGCCGCAAGAAATTCCTCTGCCTGGTCCGGCGCTTGCTTCCTCTCGCCACTTTTCGGAGCTTTCTTGGCAGACACATACTGGGGAAGATACTGGACGATTGTTATTTTCCTCCCAGTTTACATCCTTGTAAGTAGTACATGCAAATTGAACAGCTGCTAATTTATTAAGCAATCTCATCTGATCTGATCTGATCTTATCTGCGATCCATGGTTTTGATTAGGGATTGCTTGTTGCGTTTTTGTTAGGGGTTGCTTGTTCTGGCAGTTTCAACCTGGCTCCCAACGACGATCCCGACATCTTCCTCCTACGGTGGCGGCGACCAAGTTCACCGTGTCGCGGTCTACATAGGGCTGTACCTCGCCGCCTTGGGGACCGGCGGCGTCAAGCCCAACACGTCGGCCTTTGGGGCTGACCAGTTCGACAGCGCTGACCCGGTGGAGCTGGCGAAGAAGGGCTCCTTCTTCAACTGGTACTTCTTCATGATCAACACGGGCTCCCTGCTGTCGTCCACGGTGGTTGTCTGGGTGCAGGACAACGTTGGGTGGGGGATCAGCTTCGCAATCCCCGTGCTACTCATGGCCTCGTTCCTCGCCGTCTTCGTCGCCGGCTCGAGGGTGTACAGGTTCAGGCCACTTGGGTGAGCCCACTCACAAGTCTGTGTCAGGTGGTTGTTGCATCTGTCAGGAAGTGGCATCTGCAGTTGCCGGATGATAGCTCGCTTCTGTATGAAGAACTGACCAGCAGTACTGTGCCAAGTTGGGAATCATCTGAAGCAGCAGGTCACAAGATTAAGCATACGGATCAATTCAGGTACGTAAGTACTTCCATTGATTTATTGATTGTTGCCAAACACAAAAATGAGTTATCCAAGGGCAGAGCTTACATTACATTCAGGTTCTTTGACAAGGCTGCTGTTGTGCCACCGCCGTCGTCGTCATCGAAGGGCGTGCCGGCGCCGGTGAGCCCATGGAGGCTGTGCACGGTGACACAGGTCGAGGAACTTAAGGTGCTGCTGCGGATGTCCCCCATCTGGCTGTCCCTCGTGCTCTTCTTCTCGGTGAGCAGCCAGATGACCTCGACGCTCCTCGAGCAGGGCATGGCGATGGACAACCATGTCGGCGGGTTCGCCATCCCGCCAGCCTCGCTCTCCACTTTCCACGTGATCGCCGTCCTCACCTGTATCCCTGCCTACGACGCCGTGCTGGTGCCGCTCGCGCGGCGCGTCACCGGCGGCAGGGACAAGGAGGGCATCTCGCAGCTGCAGCGCATCGGCATTGGCCTCGCAATGTCCGTGCTGATCATGGCGTACTCGGCGTTGATCGAGATGAGGAGGCTGGCCGTCGCACGGCGAGCCAGCGCCAGCGGAGGCCTCGAGGAGGACCGGATGAGCATCCTTTGGCAGGTGCCCGTGCACTTCGCGCACGGCGCGTCCGACGTGTTCGCCACCATCGGCAAGCAGGAGTTCTTCTACAACCAGTCCCCGCGCGCCATGAGGAGCCTCTGCACGGCGTTCGGGCTGCTCGGCATCGCGGCCGGTCATTACGTCAGCTCCCTCCTGCTCGCCATCATCCCGTCCGGCTGGATCCCGGACAACCTCGACGACGGCCACCTCGACTATTTCTTCTGGATGATGGCAGCTCTTCTCCTGCTCAATCTGGCGCAGTTTGTCTACTGGGCCATGAGATACAGAGGAAACACGGATTCGGATTCTTGACCACAAATTCCATTTTTCTTCATCTGTATATATTATAGAGAGGGTTTATACTGGGCACCCAGTTTTACATTACGCGCTCAGAACCTACAAGTCCACAAAACTTTAAGAACCCTCCAACAGAACAGATATGAACCCTCCAACATTACACTTCTGCAAATTTCTTCAGAGTAATTGATACCACATATATGAACCACACCTCCAGGGCAGGCATGTGTCCTCCAAATCAGTTTGTACACTGCAACAGTGGGGTGGGATGGGAAATAAGTCTCTTTTCTATTGCCAGCCCTGGAGAAGTGTTGATCTCGTACGCATGAACCACGATTTGAGGTTTACTGATTTGCCTTGTGTGTTCATGGATCTGTTGGCTTCTTCTTCGTTAGCCCTTTTTTTTTTGATAGAAGGTCTCCCCTGTTTCTATTAAAAGAAACCATATTACAAAAGTTCAAACAACAACCTAGAACAACAAAAAAAAGAAGCAACCAGCAGTGTCACAGAACTGTTTATCCGTGCCATTGCTTATCAATGTCAGAGGATTCGTTTCCGGCAAGCGTCCGGAGGCATCAGACCGAGGAGGCAGCCAGACCACGTCCACACCACACGCAGCAAAAGCGATGAACAAGCGAACAACATCGAGTGGACCAGAGATTCGTTCGGGATTTTTGGCGATTTCGGTCGATTTTGATGCAAGTGTACCAGGAGGTTTGTCGGATATTTGCTAAGTGCACACAGATTCGTACAAGCAAATTCGAGGCTTCCTCAGTATGGCGACTCTTGGGTACATCTTTCGCTGCTGGATAGAGACGTGATGTTTTCTTTATGGCAAGTCAATATACGAGTTGTTCTATCATAGCTCGATTTGGACGGTGCTCTTTTGGGGATCTACAAGATGCCTGCAGCACTGTCCGGTGATTAGAAGCAACGAAAAGATCGTAAGGCCTTATCTCAGATTCATCGTCATCTATCAAATAATATTCTGCATGAGGTTTTGAAGAAGACGATCAACACCTCGTTATGGTTGAAGCTGGAACAGATTTGCATGACCAAAGATCTGACAAGCAAGATACACCTGAAGCACAACCTTTATTCGTACAAGATGACGAAGGGCATATCAGTGTTGAACCACCTGACATCGTTGAAAAAAGTTGTTGCTGATCTCAAAGCTATGAAAGTAAAATATGATGATGAAGATTTAGATCTTATTTTGCTATGTTCGCAGCCTAGTTGGTACTCTACGTTCAGGGATACTATTCTATATAGTCAAGATACTCTTATTCTCAGTGAAGTTTTATGAAGCACTATATGCTAAGAAAAAGATGAAACTTATGGTTCCTAGTGAAAGTTTAAGTATGCAAGCAGAAGGTTTGACTGTCTGTGGCGGACAACAGGAGAAGAGTTTAAACAACGATTCTAGAGGCAGACGCTCGAGTGAAGGAAGGCAAAGGCGGCAGACGATCAAGTCACTCGACGCCCAGGCTATGGTAGGATCCAGCGTCCATGGCATGGGGGGCAAATGAAAAGGAGAGAACAGGAGTTTGGATATGTCTCGTGGGATGCGGAAGCAAGCGGAGTAGCCGACGCTGATTTTGGATCCCCACCCACGACGCGTGTTGAGCGCGGAACGACACGGATGCCTATCGGGGAAAAGGGGAGGAGGGTAGGAGCCATGTTGGGCTGGTGCTTGGCCTAGCTCTGGGATTTTATAAACCCGCAAGGAACGATTCACCAGTCCATGGTAGACACGGCCCACGGCCCGCAGTGGACTAGGTCCACATGAAGTGTCATCCCGCTTGAGGATCCGGGCGAGCATAGTCATGTGCACCGTCCGGAGCGTCTCGTTCCCTTGTTCATCCCAGTTCACCTAGGCACTTAAGAAAAAAAGGAGAAGGGAAGAGGAAGAAAACTAGTAACGAAATATATTGATTGTTTGTATTAGCAGACATCCTCGGACTGCTGACTCGAGCGACGCGCCGACCCCCTCTAGAGTTAGTGCATCGGCTCGGACGACTGTCGGGCCTTCTGCCCGAATCGGCGAGGGGCTACTATTGGGGGAAGGGTTCCCACGATCCCCCGGGTCGATGCCCATGTCAGTCCAACCAATGTCAATGAAGAACTAGCAGCGAAGCATGGCGGTTACACGAAACAACAACACAAAATATGACCTCAGTTTCATAATCAAGCCCCTCTACGCAGCTATTGAGCGTGACGTCAATGGGTGGGCCCGGCATAGGTGGCCCCACTTGACTGGAAAGGACAGGCTACCCCTAGGGTTGCTCTAAAATTTGGGTCATTTATGCAACCTTACCTTCTCTCCCCTCCCATCCTATAAATAGGACCCCATTGTAACATGGGAGGAATAGACCACTTGTACATCATTTCACACTTAGCAATACAATTGAATGGAGATCCTTGTTTCGCTTACGTTTCGTTCCCCACTTATGCATTCCCGAAGGTTGACGTAGCCGATCGGGTGTGTCTACAAATCTATTATCTAAACTCGTATCTACGGCACTATTTATACACATTTATGGAATTCTCAATTTCAAATACTACATGTGTGTGTGTGTGTATATATATATATGGAACATATCTAGTGCTAATGGGTAATTGAGTGCTAAGGTGCTAATTTCAATCTTGACCGTTGGATCTGGATTGAACAACCAAGATTGATGCGGGCTCCCACCTCTAAACCATTTAATCACCGTGTATGCTCCCATCTTCAATGCGTCTTCATTAAACACTATGCATGCTCCTACCTCCAATGCCCTGCATTAAACACCCTATATGATCCAACGGTCAAGATTGGTATTAGCACATTAGCATTCAATTAACCATTAGCATTAGATATGTCCCTCACACACACACACATACATACATACATACATAGATACATAGATATATACATATATATATATATATATATATATATATATATATATATATATATGTATGTATATGTATGTATGTATGTATGTAATGCCCTCTTTTTTTAAAGAAAAAAGCTGACACGATTCATGTTTTTTTGGAATGTTTTTCCTTTACAGATGGACTCGCTCCTTGCTTTTCATGGGTTTGTCCCACTATATAAGTGGACGTACATAAAACTTTATCCATAGACTATACGGATCGGTCCTTTCCATTTTTTTCCCCCTTTTCTACAATTAACAGGAGAGTTTATAGCGTTTTATTTTACCTTACTAACCGGTAATTTCTGGTCTTTTTTATCTCTCAAGATTAATGTGGAGCTTATAGAAGTATACGACATATCCTCGACCAATGCACTTATGCATGGCGATATTAATGTGAGGCTTATAAAAGAGTCTCCGATTAATATGGAGTACACAAAACATATCCTTACATGGCGTGTATTTATTTTTTACTACGCTCACACCGCGTTAATTAATAGAAAGTATGAGACATCATGCATCTAAAGAATGCAACACACATGGTCATTTCGTACATTATTCGTGCCGCCAACAACTTATTTGGTCTGCTGTTGCCTCAGAGCGATGCAAGCAAAGAAATGTAATGCGTCAAATTGATTTTTTAAAGACGTGACAGAAGAGCTGTCAACACTGTATTAAAGATGGATAAAAAGAAATACAAATGATCCAAATACACTAGTCTTAATCCATGGCAGACTAAGCCATGGTTCCGAAAAAGATTTTTTTTTTGTAATGCTTCAAATTGTTTTTTTTTCTTTCGCTATAATAACTTTCTGTGCTACGTTTTTTCTGGTTTATCCACCTAAGTCTGAATCTGTGTAATTCATCTTAATGCAGTACAAAGATAGAAGAACATATGTGAAAATGTAAACGAGAAAAGGAACTGATAAAACAAAATATTTTAAGGCAAGAAAAGCCACCGGTAGGAGGCGTAGAATTGGAATCCTCTGCGTGCATCGAACGATTCAATGCGATCTACGGGGTATGATATTAGGAGCGGTCTTTATCGTTGGATCAAAAAATAAATATCGAGATAAATAGCTACGGTGAATTGCTACAGTACTACAGTAAAATCACTGCATAGATATTTCACTGTTGCTATAGTATTTATTACGATACCACTACAGGGTATACTGCTTACTCACAGAAAGGCTGTTCACGCAATGAATCTCGGCGGTAATGCAGAGAATCCAGCGGCATAGAGCGTATTTTAGCAGAGTCCGATTCCATCAGCTTGATGGATCTGGCCGGAATGGCACGTGTACAGGTTGGACTTGGTCTTGCTGCACGGACAACCAAACTCTTGCTTTCCATTGTTTGATATAAGCCGTAGGATACACCAGTTTGTAAATTTGGATGTACACGATGTTTTCTCTTTTTCCTATTAATATGATAATTTATTTTTTATTCCTTTTCTCGATTAAATGTGATCATTTATGTAATTTTGCTCTGTTTTTTTTTTAATGAAAACTGCATCAGGAAAAGAAAAGCTGCAGTCTCTGTTTGCTCCTCTCACAAATCTTACCTTTTGGTATAAGAAGTGGCTCCCAGTGCAGGCTTATGAGTTGTGATTCAGACTTGGCAGGGAAACGCAGCAACTAGCTAGCACAATGGAAGGCTCCATCACTGTGGCAGAACATGAGGAGAAGCTTCTTCTTCTTCCTCTGCATGGCACTCCTTCATCACAGGTCAGAGAGGTCACTCACTACTTGGTTCTATCTCAAGAACAGAGTGGTCTGAGACAAGTAATTAAGCCAAGTTTTTCATTGCTTTAGGAGTAATCTATACAGCTTAATTTGTTTCATGGAAGCGAGAAAATTGCAGCTTTATCAGTTTGTTTGAGAAAGGGTGAACCTAGAATGTCGTTTAATAAAGCATAGAGGGGGAGGGTTTACATTACTTCATCACACTAACAGCAAGGATGAGAACGTTCGTACTCGGCAGTTCTTTTTTAACGAGATAAATGCCACACGTAATCATCTGTGAGCTATCCTCACCATCATCAAAGTTAGAAAAAGTGGGTTTAAGAAGAAGAAAATTAGGTATATACCACTGAAATATTCATGTTTGGATACAGGGGATTCGAGGATTCACTATTACAAGATATATGTATTTGAATGTTGATATGGAGGAATAAATTCTCAAATACACCTATTTCTAGTGCTAAATCATCGATAATTTCTTGGATTATATAGTCCCGAAATAATCGGGTTCACATGGTTACCACCCAAACTTCCCAAACCTTTGCAATCTACCGCCCTGTTGCCTCTGCACCCCGGCGCCCACTCCCACACCTCCTAGTTCCCTTCCTTTTCCCGAGGAATTGCTCGCTCCCGTCTCTCCTATAAGTCTTGTACTGAATTGCATTTCTGCTCTTTCTTCTTTTCTTACAAATCTTGTAGATTACTTACTGAGTTTCAAGTCCACGTTGTGTTGTCTGAGCTCACATTTAGCCCGTCACTCAGGTCACATCATTCTATCAGATACATCAGTGATTCAATTCCTTTCAAAAAAATGTCATTCATTCAGCTGCACACACAGAAAAAATCACCACACCTTCAAGGCTTCAACCCATGGCAGTATGGTGCAGCTCTGCACAATTGGGTGCGGCCGCGCGAGAGATACACGAAGGAAGGCGGCGACTTGGGGGCGGGTCGAAGACGGCGTCGCCGGCAGCCGCGGGGTCCTAGGAGAGGACGACGGCGTGGCAAACCTCCGTGTCGTGCGAGAAGCAGATTGGTCCGGTGTTGCGCGAGACGAGCAGAGCAGCGGGGCGGATCAACGGCGATGGGGAGGGCCGCCCAGCAAATTTGCTTCCCCTTACCCAGCCTTCCTTCCACACCACATATCCAACTTTACCAAATCAACTCAACTAACAATCCCATGTAGAGCCTTCTTCCCCCAAATCACAAGGAACCAAGTAATTCGTGAGCTCCCAAGAACAGAAATCCCCAAATCCACTACTCAATCCATCTCCAATCTTCCTAGCAAAGAGAGATCCAATGGCGTCCATGGAGAGCCCACGGAGAGGCAATTTCTGGATTCCTTATCCCCTTCCCTTTCATGCGCTGCTTCTATCTCCCAACTCACCTACTTTCTTCCCATTTGAGGTCATGGTCGCTGGTGCTCGCGCGAGGCCACCGGCATCCGCAAACTCCGCCGCTGCCGGCCGTGGCCTCCACGAGCTCCATCACCAATGGGCGCATCCTCCGGGAGCGCCGTCTAAGGCCCACCACTCTAGGCCCCTCGCCAATGCTATCGTGATGGGGAGTTTCAATTATTCGCCACTATACTTTGGTGCGTAATCTTAAAATTCACTCTATTGCAATGGTAAATAATTAATTATCTTTTCTGGATTGTTGCAAGAATCGTTTTGTTTGTTGTAATGTATATTTATCAAATCTTGTAGCAAGAGTAATTTATTGCAGCGGAAGTGCTGATTTGTTGTGCTGGAGTAACTTTTTTGTTGTATTATCGTCGTTGTTGTTGTTGGTTTGATGTGCTCGTGCCATCTTGCTACGATGGAGTTGTTGCAATCGGGTGGGGTTTGTTGCAGGTGAACAATTAATTGTTGCACTCGCTGCAAGTAGTCAGTAAGTCGTAGGGAATCAGTATGTTTGTGCATGCTGCATGCACTTCACGCCGCATTATTTGCGCATGCTTTGGCCGCACACGAGAGCGCATGTGAAAGAATGGCGCTAGTGCATGTGCATGTTGCGTGCACTTGCATTGCAGCAGCAATAGCAATACAACATAGTATCTCTTGACTCTGCATTTGAAATTGGTAGGCGGCAATTTGGGCACTTGCCGCAATGTCGTTACTCGTTCGCAATTCGCATCAACTTCAGTAAATATGGGATTTACCGATACCAAACTGTATTTTCAAAAATACCATATTTACCGAACTAACAACACCGTATTTACCGAAATTATCGAACGAACACCCCTACTACGAATGTATGTAGAGACTGGACTAAATATTCACATTTTTTACTTTGAGAATTGCATCGCTCTAGCCAAAGAAACTCTTGACTTGATTGTGATACCATTCTCATGTTCCCTTGGATAGAGTTTTGGATGCGACTAGCGCTCGAACGTACGATCCGAGTGCTAGCGTCGTACGCTGCGTGTTGCCGTACGATCTGGCGTCATGGGGTTCAGCCGTCCGATCTCAACGCATCCTCCTGAAACAAGCGAAAAGGAATCCAACACAACATCACGCACCCACGACACAACAAAATCCGCCCAAAACTACTCCTCGTCTGCCCGATCTCGTTCGTCAGGCGAGTTTGAAGAACTCACCCATTGGATTCAAAATTTCTCATCAAATTCGTCCCAATGGCCCAAACAATTAAATATTGATATCACATTTTTGGAAACATCCGAAAATAATTGTTGCAACATTTTTGGAACAATGGGGATGCAACAAAAAAAAACGATGTCACAACATTCTAACATCTGAAAACAACAGTGGAAACATTCGAAAATAATTGTTGCAGCACTTTTCGAACAAAGATGCAACAATCAAATGATGGAGGGCTGCAACATTGCAACATTTAAAAATAACAATGGAAACATCTGAAAATAATTGTTGCAACATTTTTGGAACAACTATGCAACAACAAGAGAGAGAGAGAGAGAATACCATACCACACCCCTTCCCGGTTGAAATTTGAGCACATGGAAGCGTATTTGCTCGGAGCTTGGTCCTCTTCCTCTCTTGTTTACTCGAACTCAGATACATCAGTAAATGACTGCGTCTGAAAGGCGACCTCAGGGGCCGAGGATGGTGGACTAGCTCCCCCCCATTTTGGATCTGGGCGGCTGTGGGGCCGGACCAGCGGCGCCGCCACCTCCCTTCGTCGACCATGGTGGAAGTTCGACAGAACCTTAGCCGGCTCTTCCTCGGTGTCACTGCCATCGGGAAGTTGAGTGTTCCCGTGAGGGCAGGCGCTGGGCGGAGTACTTGTTGGATGGGTTGTCACACACACACACACACAGAGAGAGAGAGAGAGAGAGAGAGAGAGAGAGAGAGAGAGAGAGCAGCAACAACAACAGGGGGAGGTGGCCACTCGTGTGGGAGTGGAATGGATGGTTGGGGCGTTGGGCGAGGTGGATAAGCGCTAGAATAAAGTAGATAAGTTTGGTGTGTAGTGATTGTAGTTTGCTCTGAAGCGTCAAATTTTTTAATTTGGGTCGTACGTCTGCGTCATATCATTTTCCTAGAGTTTTTCTCTTATCCGTACCATACGTAGCAGTGTAGCACCACCATCCGGCTAGGTTTGACCTTGCCGTTGGAGTAGGACGCACCTGCTGCCCCATTGCGGCTTAGGTGTGTTAGCACCCTCGATCGGAAGAGGACAGCTAGTGTCATGCCTCTTTAACCCCATCCCTTTTGGAAACAACTACTCTGACACCTATTCTAGTTGTTTCCACTTTGGATAATGCTATGGGGCTGACGTGCAATAGGACATGTTACGTGGATAATGCTATGGGGCTGACGTCCAATAGGCCATGTTACGCTCGGACGGCCACCCACCGGCCACTACACACAGTTCAAAATGCGTTGCGGACGTGAGATGACTTGACCAGGAGACCGCGAGGCACATAGGCATACACTACTCCCCTGCACTCTGCATCCTCTCCCCATTTCTTTGCTCCTACTCCGACTGCACCGCTGCCAACCAAATCTGATGCCAGTGATGGCTGATCTCCCAGCCGTCCACCATTAGGCTACCCCCTGTTCATTCCTAATGTTATTCCTCCCAATTTTTTCCTCTCTATTTCGCCTCCTCATCGCTGCCCGACCCCACGGTGGAGTCACTAGCTGTCGCGCCATAGGTGAGCTCTCATATCCTCTCCTCCGCCTCCATCTTGCCCTGCGTCCCCCACGTGTGGTTCTTCTCCGCCCCGGGTTGGGTCCCATGGTGTGTTGGCCTGTGGCATCGCCGCGCATGCTACTGGGCACACACTGGCGCTCAGGTGCATGTGCGCAGCAATGCTACCATGAACCGGCGGCGTTGCGGCTCCGGTTCCTACTCTGACGGTGAACCCTCCTACTCCCATGTTCCCTCTTTTTCACTTGATTTGTTGCATGCTTTCACTTGATTTGTTGCACGAGGTCACTCGAAGTATTGCAGGGATATTTTTTTTATTTGTTGCAATGTTTTGTTGCATCCTTTAATTGCTGCGACGAGTATGTTGCAGCTTGAGCGGGATTTTGTTGCACGGGGTAGCCACATGTTGTTTGTGTTTGTGCTGTGCATTTTTTGTTGTACACGTGAAATCAAAATGTTTCATAAGTAAGTTTTAAATGTTGCAATAATTATTTTCAGATGTTGCAACTTGTTTTGTTCCAATTGATTGTTGCGCACATGGAATCAAAATGTTTCATAAGTTATTTTCGGGTGTTGTAACTCATTGCAATTGTTGTTTTGTTTCAGTCGCCGATTGTTGCACACATGGAATCAAAATGTTTCATAAGTTATTTTTAAATATTGCAACAGTTATTTTTGGATGCTGCAATATTGTAACATCGAAATTTATTTGCAATTTTGCTATTTTTCCCCAAATTCTACGGGCGGAGGAGTTTTCGTTGCATCAGGTGTGCATGATGTTGCTGTTGGGGTGCGTGTGATGTTGCATGTTTGTTGATGATTTTTTGCATGTTTGTTGCTGTCGGGAGGAGGTTTGTTTGCGCGCAAGATGGACGACTGAAACAACATCATGCGAAATCGAACGTCAGAGCATGACGTACGACGCTAGCGCTCGGACCGTACGTTCGAGCGCTAGTCGCGTCCTTCCACTTTCCGGTTGTCTCGGTCCGAGCGCTAGTCGTGTCCTTCCACTTTCCATATGGAGGCAACCGGCAACCGTTACTCAATGGGCAATAGGCTCAACCTCTCTCTCTCTCTTTTAAATATGTGAGTTGTACGAAAGGGAAGGTCAGACCCTATGTAGAGGGGCCTTGATTTCCAAAAATACATCAATATTTTCTTTGAACCTCTCCGATGTACCCATGTATTAGAATTTATCTATTATCTTATTAAATCAGAGATAAAAGAAGTCACCACGTTCGCTCTCAAAGGCTATAAATCAGCACATTAATCGGAGGAAAAAGAGAAAGATCTACTGCATTGATCTTAGTGGGTCTAGATTAGAACAGTCCATATCAAAAGAAGGAGTCTATGTCAAGTACAATTCCAGAATAAATAAAATTCGGAATGAAGAATAAAATAAAATTATCAATTTAATTTCCATACAAATTTGTAAGTAAAATCCAAAAATAAATACAATTGAGAACAAAATTAAACAACAATTACCAACCTGGATTTGCATATGTATTCAAAAAGTACTAATAACTAAACTCTAGAATAAAAAATAAAATAAAATTAGAAAATTGATTTAAATCTGAATTCCAAAGAGAAATCCTAAATAACTGAAATTGAAATAAAAATAAGATAAAGTTATAAATTTGATTTTGTACGAATCCAAAGTAAATCCTAAATAGCTATAATTTGGAATATATATATTTTTTAAAGAAATTGCAATTGAATTTGTAAATGAATTTGAAAAAATAATAGAAATTGGGAACAAAAATAAAAAACTTGAAATATGATTTCCATACGAACTCTAAAGTAAAATCCTAAATATCTAAAATTTCAAATAATTTAATTATATAAAATTAGCAATTTGATTTGTTTGCAAACTCCAATAAAAATAACTGAAATATTGAATAAATAAAAGTTATAACGAGGATTGCATGAATGTTTTGAGAGGAGACCACGAAAGAGTGTAATGACGCCGATCTATCCTAGATGAATACATTGACCCATAGAGAAATGAAGAGCTATGGTGGTGGTAAATATGAGGACAATGTCGTACTACTTACCTTAGCTGTTCATTGCAGGACAATGTTGTGATGCTCACTGATGTCGTTAAAGATAAAGCCGAAGGAGTGAAGGGGCACGCCGATAAGTGGTGAGCGTCGGCGTTGTCGAAGAAGTCAGTGGACAAAAAAGCTCAATGATAGAGAAACGCTAGTAGAGAGGATATGAAGCTTTGTGTTGAAGACGATCTATGGAAGATATGGGGCCATTGGGGTAGCTAGGAGCGTGTCATTGTTGGTGAAGGCCACGACATCACCAGGGATGGTGAGAAGATTATCCATATCATTATACAACAACTAATGTAGACATGTCGTCATCAGTAAAGATGGGAGGTCGACACGGTTAGTGAGGAAGCCACATCATTGAGTTGGCCAACGTCAAAGAAGAGGAACGACCAATACAGGAGAAGAGGATATCGAGCACATATAACATCATGCATATGTGTATACATGTATGCATTTGTATGAATAGAAGCACATGCGTATAGAAGCACTGAAACAAAGAGCTCGGAGTAGAGATGACACAGTCATAGGAAATATGCTTGGGGCCACCGGAGAGAGAGCGACGGGTGTCCCCAGCAGGGATTGATGATGGTTGCATGTGTATGTGTATTTGATGTCACAGCGGTCAGCGTTAAGTAATAATTGGAGAGAAGTAGAAGATAACTATCCGGTAGGGTATTATATTGGAAGGAGTAGCAACTGAGAGGGATCGATCAAGGGCTGGTCTTGTTGTTGAAGGTTGAAGTAAAATAGTTGTGACGGCGAGAAGCGATAGAAGACACACGGTTCGGTATGGTTGTTTGCGTGTGATGGAAGATAGGTTTAAGGTAGGTCACCCATGGTACATGCGTGTATGCGTGAGAAAGGTACTCTAATACCAGGTAAATTGTAAACCAATAAGATAATTTGATGCACACATAATCAACGTATTGCGTAAGATTAAATAGAGGTACATGTGCAAGCATACATTTTGAAAAAAGAGTAACTAATGGAGAAAGAATAGGAGCATGCAGCTACAGGGTCCATACACGATAAAGAGTAGTTACGTTTCTAAGAACCAAAATAACTTATTATGCTTAATGATTTTCTTCCATCAAAACTCATACTTCAATTATGTTTCTTAAGTTGTATTTTTCCTTCAATCTTCTAAAGTCATTTCTAATGTTTATGGTATCTTTAAAATCTTAATAGCCTACAATATACATAAATATATTCTCAATCATTTAAATTATATCATTTTTTTCAAGAACACGCAAAAGTAAAGTATATCATTTGATACCATAAACTTTAGAACAAATCTAGCCGCACAAATACGCGGGACATCCTGTTAGTTTAAATAAATCGACTGCTCCATCAATTGGCTCATCGTCAAATCAACATTCCAATCGTTCAATACGCTAAATAGTTGTTGCGATATTAGGATCTATAACACTCATAACATGGATCAATACAGAGTCGTAGACTTCAATGAATCCTATGGTATGACAAGCGTGCATGAGCCTACGTGGCAAAATATGGGATTCCACTCTGGTTCTTCTTCCCCAATTTCTCTGAAATTCGGTCTGTCTTGTCTGTCTCTGCTGGCTGCTGCTGCTTCTCCCACAATCTTCTTCTCTACCCATCTCTCTATCTCCTTGCTGCCGCAGCTCGGCCTCGGCATCTCTCTTGCCGACTCCGACAGGTTAGTGAGGTGGCGAGTTCGTCCCCTTGTCCTCTTCCGCTCGACAGGTAATTTTACTGCTATTGTTGCTCACTGATTGTTATTTTGCCAAAAAGAAGCAAAAAAATGGGAGCTTTTGTGGGGGGAAAAAAGTAGGGCTGCTTGTTGTTCAGTGATTCTATGCAAATATTCAAAGTTGAAATTTGCACAATCAACTTTAGTTTTGGTATTGTCATCCAGGACGATGGTCCGCAATATACATGTGACAGAACAGTTGATATTGACAACCAGCCAGCTCTAAAGCAGAGCACGGGGAATTGGAAAGCATGTTTCTTCATTTTAGGTACTGCATAGAAGTCACACTGTACAGCAGAATTATCTTCTTGATGGCCCTCATTTTTGCTCTTTAACCTACAAAATTAACCTATTGATCGATCTTGGACACGAGTTAGGTGCTGAATTCAGCGAATGCCTGGCCTACTTTGGAATTGCGATGAACTTAGTCACCTACCTCACAAGTGTGCTCCACGAATGCAACCTCGATGCTGCTAGAAATGTGTCTACTTGGATTGGCAGTTGCTACCTCACGCCTCTTATTGGAGCCTTCTTGGCTGACACATATTGGGGAAGATACTGGACAGTCGTAATTTTCCTCTCAGTTTACACCGCTGTAATTGCAACAAGACAAATATTCAGTGGCCAATCAAATTTGTGCAATGCGTTATCTGCAGTTCTGAATAATTCCGTTTTGTCAGGGGATGCTCATTCTGACAGCTTCAGCCTCGCTTCAATCGCTCCTGCATTCTTCCTACAGTAGTGACATTCACCATGTTGCGGTCTACCTAGGACTCTATCTTGTTGCCCTTGGGACTGGAGGCATCAAACCCTGCAATTCAGCCCTCGGGGCTGACCAGTTTGACAGTGCCGACCCAGCGGAATTACTTTGAAATACATGTCCAGATGGGGCTGACCAGTTCTTCAATTGGTACCACTTCTCAATCAACATCGGCTGCCTGCTGTCGACAACTGTGCTTGTCTGGGTGTAGGACAACATCGGCTTTGCGATCCCGATGCTTCTGATGATTCTTGGTTTCGCGGTATTCGTCGCCGGTAGGAGGGTATGTAGGTACAAGAAACTGGGAGAAAGTCCCATGACAAGAGTCTCCCAGGTAATTGTTGCGGCTGTAAGGAATTACCATACGAAGCTGCCTGATGATAGCTCAGACCTGCATGAGCTACCTTCATCATCAGGAGCAACTCACAAGACTCAGCATACAAGTCAATTAAGGCACTGCAATTACTTTGAAATACATGTCCAGATGCGGTCTAATTTTTGCACCTTAAAATTGTTCGGTCGCCACTACTTTGGTGAGCAAGAAAGTGTGTATTTACATTTTATTGTACCCTCACGTAGAAACTAACTGAATTGCTAACAAATTCAAGTCGCTGAATGTTGCTACAAGAAAGTTTCTAAGTTTTTCAAATCGTTTGCTTTCTGTGAGATGTCTTTGTATTGCAAAATACAGCTAATTTTATTATCTGAAAAATATTTCGTTTTTACGTTTTCAACCAGCAAGTATCCTCAACATTTCACTTGATTTTTTTACATTTTCATGATCTCATTGATCTCCACGTAGGGGTGCAAGTGGGTGCGGGTTGTTCGCGGGTCTACTAAATCCGCCTCACAATAAACAGTAAACGGACACCCGCGAGCTAGCTTCCATTTTAAATGGACTTAAGTGGCAATCCACGTAGCCCACAATTTAGCTCACCTAGCCCACAATTTGGCCCGTCAGCTTCGATCCCTCTGGTGGGAACCGTGTCCAGAAACTTCTCGCGGGGATCTTCTCGCGGCAGATGAATGCGTGGTTCACGAGTGCGGACGGAATGTTGATCTTGTCGATGTACACCGTGTCCGGTGACTCCTCAGGGGTGTCCATGGTGAGCAGCTGCTCGTCGGTGGTATCCGCGATGAGCACGGCTGCCGCGCCGGCCTGCTGCGCGTTCCATGACTTGAGTGCGAAGAAGCATACTGGAGGTGCCATGAACAATGTCACATAAACACATTCTTTACAGAAAAATTTTTGTAAAAGATTTTTTTTGTTCTTTTTTACAATTACAATGCAGTAAAGTGAATTAATAACCCTAGATGGCTGATATTCCTAAGGAGGGAAGTGCACTGCATCTGATGGAGAGTTGGAAGGCTTTGCTTGGAAAGGAAGGCTAAGCAGATTGGTCTGTGCTGCCTTCGGCTTAAAGGAATTGTGACACCTACTGATTGGTAGCGGACGAGTTGTGATCAAGGGCGTTGCAATGGTTGGATCAAATGACTAAATCATATACGAGCATCGGAAATGCAACCGATGTATACTACATGTATGAACCTAAGAACTTGGACATATTTGCAAAAACCGGCCCTGAAGGAGCCTATGTTAGTCGGAAGGGAGTGACAAGTTGGAGATAGTGGCGAAGCAAATTTTAAGTATTTCTGGGTGGCGGTTTAGTCACGTGATTTGTAATGATTGAATTTAAATTTTAGTCATTGCTTGCCCGCATAAAATCTTGGCGGGTCATCGTATTAGCCCACATAAAATTCTGGGTTTGGTGCAGGCAATCGCGGGCTGCCCGCAACATATCCCACTTTCATCCTAACTGTACATTCCGAAAGCCCACAATTTTGCAACTGATTTCATGAACGACATACCAGGGTTGGCCCATAAAGAACTCTACCACTCTCAAGTTTCTTCTAGTCCTCATCGTCGCTTTCTGCCTGTATAGCACTCTTTCAGAATGAATTTCACCAGAGTAAGTTCTGAAGTTTTAAGTTAAAAAAAACGGTGTATTAGCTTGCATGGATGCTACAGTGGTTACAGAAACCCTTTCTGTGAATCCGTTAACACTGGACTATTGTTGAAAACAAGTACATCCGTAGAAACAGAAGAAGTGAAAATCAAAGGAACATACAGCAAACAGTACTGGAAATTAAGCTACCTGACCTACTTAATTAGATCAGGCCAGAGAGTTTGTCGTAATGGCCCTGTCAGTTGGTGTGACAAATTGGGACACTTTTCATTGGTTCCATGCCGACCAAAGAAGCTTTTGGGCCTACTCAGATGAATTTTCGGAGACAAACACTCGTGCTGAAGGCTGATATAATAGGAAAAAATCTTATCTTTTTGAGAAAGAGGGGACATATAGACGTGTTGTCAATTATTAATAGCTCTATCTTGTAGATTTGGTTTGATGGTATTGGGACAATTTTCACTGGTTCCATGCCGACCAATGAAGCTTTTGGGCCTAAACAGATGAATTTTCTGAGACAAGACACTCGTGCTGAAAGCTGATATAATCGGATAATCCTATCAGTCCAGAGAGTTCCACGTAGAATTTTATATCTTTAGGGAAAAAATTTCTTATCTTTTTGAGAAAGAGGGGACATACAGACGTGTTGTCAATTATTAATAGCTCTATCTTGAAGATTTGGTTTGAAGGTATTTTCATAAGAACGAGATGGGCTTGCCCAGCATCATGGGTCAACACCATTTGCAGCTGGGATCATCCTAATTATCAGACAAGAAGAGTCTCCCGGTATCGGTTGGTTAGCACTACAGCTGGTGAGCTAGTTATCATGGGTTCGAATCTTCTCTTCTTAAATACTCATGAGACAACGTGCACGTGAACCGTACAGCTGATCGATGCACATATCTGGAGGGAAAGGCCAATTAAGCTAGCAATAACAAGCAATGGAGAGCTGGTGGCTGCAATGCCGGCCTCACCTGCTGCTTCTTCTAACAATGCTTCTCCTCTATCGCGTTGTCTCGTCATGGCGTCGTCGCCGTCGACAACTCCCGCTCCCGCCGGGGCCGAGGGGGCTGCCGTTCGTCGGCAACATCCTGCACACTAGCGACATGACCCACCGTGGCCTGGCGCAACTGGCCGCGCGCTACGGCGGTCTCCTACACCTCCGCCTTGGCCGCCTCCGCACCGTGGTCGTGTCGACGCCAGAGATGGCCCGGCTGGTCCTACAGGTCAACGACCTCGTCTTCGCCAACCGGCCGACCACTGCGGCGATCGACTACCTCTCATACCACCGCGCCGACATGGTTTTCGCGCCCTACGGGCCCTTCTGGCGCCAGCTGCGGAAGCTGTGCATCCACAAGCTCTTCAACCGCCGCCGGGTCGCGTCGTGGGCCGCCGTCCACGACGAGGTCGACAACCTCATCCGCGATGTTGCCAGGAACAGCTGCTCGGTCGTCAACCTCGGCGAGCTCGTGTTCGGCATGTCGATGAACATCACGCTCCGGGCGGCGCTAGGGATGAGGAACGAGGGCGAGGACGCCGCCGAGTTAGTCGCCATACTGAAGGAGTTCTCCGAGCTGTTCGGGGTGTCCAACCTTGCGGACTACGTGCCGTGGGTGGGGTGGCTGGACGTGCAGGGGATCAACCGGAGGATGGTGGCGGCGCGAGCGGCGCTGGACTATTATGGCCACTATTATGGTACAGTACTTTTTTTTTTTTGATAGAAGGTTTCACCCCATTTCCATTAAAGGAAACAACATTACATGAGTTCAGAAGACGACACAGCCTATATACAAAACCAAAAGCTGAAAAGCAGGCACTAAGAGCTAAGGGTAATTAACAAATTGAAGAAGCTCAGACATCCACTTAAGCGCAAAACAATTTCAGCATCATCCATGAGATATCCTGTTGGTCCATGACGCCCATCTGCTTCTAGCTCCAAAAACTTCACTAGCAACCTTCCCAATTGCTCTAGCGTCCTTGAGGAGCACCTCCCGTTCTTCCTCTTTCTGTAGATTGGACCAAAAATCAATTCAATGACAGATAATATGAATCACTGAGATAGGTTCGACATGCCATTTTTTTATGGAAACATGCCGTATGCGTACTTTCCAAATGTTCCACAAAATGGTGTCACCCCAACTATCACTAACTTCACGGGTTTTCTAGCAAACCGCCCTATCCATCTGAGAGAACAACCGAGCCATATCTGCTGGAGGGCAGGCAAGCCAAAAGTATAGCTCATGATATTCCAAATATACCTCAACAAAGGACACAATAAGAACAAATGGTCAATGCTTTCATCAACACCACAAAACATACATTTTTTGTCCGCCACCCAACCCCGTGAGTAAGGATGTCTTTTGTCGAATGCTTTGTTTTAAAATTAACCGGATAAAAACTTTAAGCCTTAGGGGAGTTTAACATCCCAGATGAACTTATGAGGAAATCAAAACTTTGAGCCCTCGAAAGTTATAGAAAGATTTGATAGAAAATGTCCCCGAAAGAGACAATGACCACACCAACCTATCATTCTCCTCCTTTAGTGTCACACCATTGCAATCTGCTATAAGCCTATTCCACAGAACAAGCCCTTCTCCACACACCAACCTTCTGAATTGGATATTTTGATACCCATTCTCAAAGGCCTTCGCTACAGAAATATTTTTTTTGGATATGGCAATATTATAGAGTCTTGCATACTTCACTGAGAAAGGCATATCCCTAAACCACCGATCCTCCCAAAATCTGGTTCTAGCACTATTTCGCAGCTTTCTTCTGCAACAAGACAAAAAGATATTCCTTATCCCTAAAACACCTTTCCAAAACCATGAATCCCCCGCTTTAGGCACCACCTGAGCCAGCGTGTTCTTACTAAGATATTTCCTTCTAATCATCTCTTGCCATTGACCATCCTCATTCTCCAACCTCCATAGCTATTTGACCAAAGAAGGTGAATTCATGGCTCCCAGATCTAGCACACTCAAACCACCACGATCCTTATGCAAACATACCATTGGCCATCGAACCAAATGGTATTTCTTTCTACCTCCATCGAATTCCACAAAAATCTGGATCTAAAAGCGGTCTATTCTTTTCCGACACCCACAGGAAGCTTGTATAAAGACATCATATATAACGGTAAACTACTAAAGAGGAGTTTACTAACACCAACCTCCCCCCTATGGAAAGAAGTTTTCCTTGCCAACAACTCAGCCTACGTTCAAATTTGTCCTCTACCATTTTCCAATCCGAATTTTTGACTTTCTTTCTATCCACAGGGATTCCCAGGTATTTAAGAGGTAATTCTCCCACCTTACACGTGAGGATTTCCTCATACACTCCCTGTCTCCCTCCTGCTGAACCAAAATAGAAAAGTTCACTTTTATGAAAGTTAACTTTCAGGCCTGAAACTTGCTCAAATAAGCAGAGAATAAACTTCAGATTTTTTTGCACTCTCTACATCATCTTGGATAAAAAAATTGTATCATCGCATATTATAATATGGCTAGACCCCATCGACCAAATGAGAGTTCATCCTTTGATCAATCCCAACTCTTGAGCTTTGTTAACCAAAAGGGCTAAGATATCCCCCACTAGGTCAAACAACAGAGGTGAAAGAGGATCACCCTGCCTAAGACCCTTGTAGGTTCTAAAATAGTGTCCCAGCTCATTATTGACTTTAACACAAACTCTTCCACCACGAATTACTTTTAAGATCTAATCTATCCTTGAGATGGGAAACCTTTCATATTCAGCGTCCTTTTTTTTTCATAAAGGGTGTGAAACACCCGATTTCTATTAATAGAAACCAAGTTTACATAGTTCGATCAACTAAAAGCAAAAAAAACAGAAGCAACCAGCAGTTACTATCCAACGCAAACAAGAGGAACCGAGAACAGCTATTACAACTACTAAAAACTACGGTGAAGCTCAAAAACTACTATTATAGCTAAAAGAGGTAGGCGCTAGCGTAACAAAGACACTACCAAATGGCGCTCAAAGCGCTATTACAGCTTGAAAGGTGATCGCCAACAAAACATCGAGGCGATAGCCAAATCTACAACAAACTAACGCCACCATGATCCACTTCGGTCTTCAACTTCTTGATCCACGGCGTCCATCATCTCCTTGCTCAAAACTTCCATTGCCACTTGTTCAAGAATCTTAGCGCCCTAACTAGCACTTCACGATCGCCTCATACGCAATTTGGTTCAAAGATCAATCCACCGACAAACATCAAATAACACATAAACGGCTCTAGAGGCCACTTATCTTTGAAAGCAAGCCATATTTCAAACTCTCCAAATGCTCCGAAAATGGCAGCTAAACCAACAATGACCGACCTTCTTGAGCTCTTAGAGCAACATCTGTCGATTATTCATTAAGCTGGTGGATATTAGCCGGAGGACAAGGCAAACTAAAAGCACAACCCGAATGTTCCAAATAAATCTAGACAAAGGGCAAACCAAGAAAAGATGATTGATATTCTCATCCAAACCGCAGAATACACAAGCTTTATCCACAGCCATCCTCTATGCAAAAGATTTTCTTTAGTTAAAATCCTTCCCTTAAGGACTAACCACAAAAAATCTTAACTCTCAAAGGCGTCTCACACCCCAAATGAAGCGATAAGGAAAAACAAAATTTTGATTTCTCGACGAACTATAAAAGGACTTCATAGAGAAAACACCCGAAGATGTCAACAACCATACTAGCTTGTTACTATCATTTCCTAACTTCACCTCACTGCAGTCTTGTGAAAGCTGCTGCCACAAAAACAAACTTTCCCCAAAAAGAGTCCGTCTAAACTTAATAGACTTCACCCCTTGAGTAAAGACCTTTGCCACTGTGACATGTTTATGAATCACAAGATTATAAAGTCTAGCATACTTTGCAGCGAAAGAAACATCACCAATCCATAAATCCTCTCAAAACCTGGCTCTAGAACCATCTTCCAAATTCCTTTTACAACATGAAAAGAAGGCATCCTTTACCTCCAACACACCCTTCCAAAAATTAGAATCTCCAGTTTTAGCTGTAACTTGTGAGAAGGTTATGCTTTTTCAGCGTCTTATAAAGGAAAGGCCATTTCACTTTATCATATGCTTTTTCAAAATCAACTTTAAACAGAATCCCTGGCTTTTTCTTTCTATGAAGTTCATGTAGGGTTTCATACAAAGTGAATACCCCTTCCACGATATATCTGCCTTTAAGAAAAGCTATTTGCGTTGAAAGAACCAATTTGCCGATCACCCTAGATAGTCTGAAAGCTAAGACTTTGGTATATTTTCTTACATCGCTATCACCTGCTGCAATTGCAAACGCAGGATCGAGTGGGTAATGTCGGAGCTGATGAGGAACCCGGAGGAAAGGAAGCGAGTGCAGGACGAGCTAGCCGAGGTGGTCGGCCTGCACCGCCAGATCGAGGAGGGCGACCTCGGCAAGCTCGCCTACTTCAAGTGCGCCGTAAAGGAGACCCTCCGCGTGCACCCGCCCACGCCGCTCCTCCACCACGAGGCCGCCGAGGACTGCGACGTCGCGGGGTACCACATTCCCAAGGGGACGCGCGTGCTGGTCAACGTGTGGGCGATCGGGCGCGATGCGTCGGCGTGGCCCAACCCGGACGCGTTCATGCCATCCCGGTTCGGCCCCGGCACGGACAACGCCGAGACGGACTACCGAGGCGGCCACTTCCACCTGCTGCCGTTCGGCACGGGCCGGAGGTCGTGCCCCGGCATGCAGCTGGGGATGCACGCGGTGGAGCTGGCACTGGCGCGGCTGCTGCACGGCTTCGACTGGAGCCTGCCCCGCGGGACGGCGCCGGGGGACCTTGACATGGGAGACGTGTACGGACTCACCGCGCCGCGGGCGGTGCGGCTGTCCGCCGTGCCAGTGCCGCGGCTTAGCTGCCCGGCGGTCTGAGGAACGAGGCGGAATTGGACTTCAGGAGTCCATGGGCTTATTAGGCTTGTTCATTGTTGGAGCTCAATGGATTGGATTTTGTTGGACTTGGATGGATCATGGGCTATCCAATTCCAATAGACATCGCCCTTAAATCAAGCTTTCGTAAAAGTTCAATATTTTGATATTCTAACTCACATTCACATAATAAAAGTTTTAAAAAATCAACTAAAATTTATTGAAGATATTCAACGTGTAGGAGTTACTCTGTGCAAATTGGCGGGGCCAAGTTGGACACCAGGGGCTTTTAGACTCCAGGTTCTGCCATAGTAGCGCCGTTGTCCGACAAGAATGGCACAGTGGCGGTGGTGCAGACGAGCCCGTGGAGGCTATGCACCGTCTCACAGGTCGAGGAGCTTAAGGCGCTGCTGCGGCTGTGCCCCATCTGGGCGTCCATGGTGATCTTCTTCACGGTCACCGCACAGATGTCGTCGGCGTTCATCGAACAGGGCATGGTGATGGACAACCGCGTCGGCTCATTCGCCGTGCCTCCGCGTCACTGGCCAGCCGGCGTGATCAGCACGCTCATCTTGATCCCGTCTCTGACGTTGTGCTCGTGCCACCGTCCGGCGCGTCACACGCAAGGAGGCGAGGAATCGAGGTGGTGTTGGAGCTCGGTGTGGGAGGAGAGAGGAGAGGCGATGGAAAACAAGGCTGGGGTGGCTATAATATATAAGGAAGCGCCAAAACATTTTGCCTCCCGCACGCGCGTTCAAAATTTTTCGAACTCCCGCGCTGCGAATCACAGACGGTTCGTATTAAGAACCGTTTGTGAAAACATATCACAGACGGTTCTTAATACGAACCGTCTGTGATAAGTATCTTATCACAGATGGTTCGTAACCATGGCTTTGAATCACTAACACTCTGCAATTTTACCATGGCTTGAAATCACTAACACTCTGATTTTACCATGGCTTGAAATCACTAACACTCTGATTTTACCATGGCTTGAAATCACTAACTCTCTAATTTTACCATGGCTTTGAATTTTCCTTACTCTGCAATTTTACCATGGCTTCAAATCACTAACATGCCGATTTTACCATGGCTTGAATTTTACCATGACTTGAAATCACTAACACTCCAATTTTACCATGGTTTCAAATCACTAACGCTCGGAGTGTTAGTGATTTGAAGCCATAGTAAAATAAGAGTGTTAGTGATTCCAAGCCATGGTAAAATTAGAGAGTTTGTGATTTCAAGCCATGGTAAAATCTTCAAGCCATGGTAAAATCAGAGTGTTTGTGATTCCAAGCCATGGTAAAATCAGAGTGTTAGGCATTTCAATCCATAGTAAAATCAGAGAGTCAGTGATTTCAAGCCATGGTAAAATAAAAAATACTTATCACAGGCGGTTTTAATACGGTATGCGTGATGAGGATGGGAAGTCACAGAGGCGGCTCGTGTTGAAAACCGTCGTGAAGTATCACAAGCGGTTTCGAACAAGAACCGTCTGTGATATTACTAAATATCACAGATGGTTTTCAACACGAACCGTCTGTGATGAGGACGGAAAGTCAAAGATAGTTCGTGTTGAAAACCGTCTGTGAAGTATCACGAGCGGTTACGAACAAGAACCGTTTGTGATATTTAGTAGTATCACGAGGCGGTTCTTGTTGTAACCGTCTGTGATACTTCACGATGATTTCAACAAAACCGTCTGTGATATTACTTCTTCACGCAGGCGGTTTTAACGCAGCGAGAATACGAGGCGGTCGTTAAACCAAAACCGTCTATGATTGTATTTAATACAGACGGTTTTGGTCAACCGTCTGTGATGAGGCATCCAGTATTGGCCTTTTTGTAGTACTGAGGGTTCGTCGATGGCTCTAGTGTTCCCCTGGCGATGACTGTGGCCCAAACACTTGGAGATGAGACGATGCAAGTTCCCAATCCAGATTATCACATCTGGGTACAGCAGGATCAAATCATCCTCAGCACAATACTTTCTTTGCTTTCACCCGAAGTTCTATCGCAGGTGTTACTCCTGGACTCGGTGGTAGAAGTTTGGAGGGCACTGGATCGCATGTTCTCCTCTCAATCTAGGGCGCGAATTATTCAAATCCGCATGCAACTCTCCAAAACCCACAAGAACGATCTCTCGGTAGCAGCATACTTTGCCAAGATGAAAGCACTAGCAGATACAATGGCCTCCACTGGTCATCCTCTCGGAGAGGAAGAATTCATCTCTTATTTGCTTGCAGGACTTGATGCTGAGTACAATCCTTTGGTGAGATCCATTACAACCAGAATTGAGAATTGATGCCCTCACCATTAGCGGCGTCTATGCGCACCTCCTTAGCTTTGAGATGCGTCTTGATCAACAAAACTCCATGGCTCAATTCTCCGGCTCCTTTGTGAACTTTGCCAATCGTGAAGGTAACCATTGAGGATGTGGATGAGGTCGAGGAGGACGTAGCCATGAGCACCAGGGAGATGGAGGCAAGCATCAGTACACGAGCAATGGCAACTCCAGCTCCAACAGGAATTGTCCCACATGTCAACTTTGTGGCAAGATGGGATAGACTGCACAGAAGTGTTAGCATCACTTTGATCATGCTTATCAGAACGATGAATCAAAGGTTGCAGCTTTGGCCCACACTTCTTATGGGGTTGACACAAACTGGTATACACATTCTGGCGCTACAGACCATATTACTAGTGATCTCAATAGGTTAATAGTGCAGGAGAAATACAATGGACATGATCATGTTCAGATTGCGAATGGAACATGTATGCTCATTAGTCATATTAGTCAATCTATTATTCCTAACCCTGACCAAGATCTTCATCTTAAGATGGTTCTCCATATTCCAAAAGCAACAAAAAACCTTGTTTCTGTTCATCGTCTTACTTCTGACAACAATGTCTTCATTGAATTTCATCCAAATCATTTTCTTGTTAAGGATAAGGGAACGAAGAAAGTTCTACTTCATGAAAAATGTGAAGGAGGGATCTATTCTCTCCAACCTCATCATAAGAAACATAGTAACAAGCAAGCCTTTTCGGCCACATCTCCTACTCAAGAAAGATGGCATAGTCGTCTTGGTCACCCTTCATTCTTAGTAGTTCAACAAGTTCTTAAACATCATAGTTTACCTTGTTCAAATAAGCCCAATAAAGTTTCGATCTGTGATCCTTGCCAATAGGCTAAGAGTTATCAATTACCTTACTTTTTGTCAAACCGTGTACCCTCTACTCCTTTAGACCTTGTTTTCTCTGATGTTTGTGGACCTGCTCGTACATCGGTTGAGGGATATAAATACTATGTTAGTTTTATTGATGGCTATATCAGATTTTTATGGATATATCTTCTAAAGAATAAATCAGATGTCATGCCTGTCTTCCTTGAGTTCCAAAAACATGTTGAACACTTGCTCAATAAGAAAATTATACATGTTCAGATTGATTGGGGAGGAGAATATTGCAAACTCACTTATTTTTTCAAAAAAATTGGTATTAGTCATCATGTTTCCTGTCCTCACACTCATCAACAGAACGGTTCAGCCGAACGTAAACATCGCCGTATTGTGGAAGTTGGTCTAGCTAGCTCTCCTTGCACATTCATCTATACCCTTAAAATTTTGGGATTCGGCTTTCTTGACTGCCACTTTTCTTATCAATTGGATGCCTAGCAATGTCCTCAATTTTGCTTCGCCTCTTGAACGTCTATTTGGTCAAGTCCAAGATTATTCATTCCTTAAGACCTTCGGGTGTGCGTGTTGGCCACATTTGTGGCCCTATAACACTCAGAAACTTCAATTTCGATCTCACCAATGTGTGTTTCTAGGGTACAGTAGCCTTCACAAAGGGTATAAGTGTCTCGATGTGTCTGCATATCTCGCGATGTTGTCTTTGATGAGGAAAATTTTCCTTTTTCTCATCTCTCACCCTCAACCGGCTGTCGTCCTTCCTCCACACCTATTATCTTAGATGACCAACTAACTCATAAACATGCTGTCTCTTTGCCATCTAACATTTTTGTGCAGCCTATTGATGATCAGCCCTCAACTGATGTTGTCTTGCACTTTCCTAAAGAGGATCTACCGGCTGCCGAGTTTCAGCCTGTCGCATCACAGTTTCATCCTACGGCAGCCCTTATTGCGACAGATGTTGAGGCTTCGATCCATTCAACACCTCTAAGCGATACTGGGATAGAAGCATCCTCCTCGTCTGTGTCTAAGGCCACAACCCTTGGTGTGTTGACAAGGACACGCAACAATATTCGTATGCCAAAAGTCTATACCGATGGGACCGTTTGGTATACTTTCTCATGCATTTCTAATGAACCATCTTCACTTGATGTTGCTCTTGTTGATCCCTGTTGGCGGCGGGCTAAGGATGAGGAACATCATGTACTAGTCGAAAACTGTACATGGCACCTGGTTCCTCCTCATAGGGGGAAAACATAATTGATTGCAAATGGTTCTATAAGATCAAACACAAAGCTGATGGTAGGATTGATAGGTACAAAGCTTAGTTAGTTGTGAAAGGATTCAAGCAGCGATATGGGATTGATTATGAGGACACCTTTAGTCCAGTAGTCAAAGCAGTAACCATTCAACTTATTCTTTTCATTGCTGTCTCTCGAGGATGGACGCTTCATCAACTCGATGTGCAGAATGGTTTTTGTATGGCATTCTAGAAGAGGAAGTTTATATGAGGTAACCATCAGGCTAGTAACCACCAGGCTATGAAGACAAGAGACACCAGAATTATGTGTGCTAACTTGATAAAATAATATATGGGTTGAAGTAAGTACCACGTGCATGATACTCTAGGTTAAGTTCTAAGTTACGAGAACTTAGGTTCAAGCCATCTCGAGTCGACACATTGTAACATCACAAAGTTACATTAGCAAAAATAAAATTAATAAAAATATTATTTTATTGAATTTTCTAAAATTTAAAAGAGTTTTATTGCTTTTCTTGAATTTCCTATTTTTTAAGTCAAAAATAAAATTAATTGAGTTTTCTAGGATTTTCTTGGATTTAAAGTTAAAAATAAATTTTAATTAATTTCTTGAATTTTCTAGAATTTTCAAAGGTTTTTCTATTTTCGAGAAAATAAAAATAATATATGTGCAAAATTAAAAGTTTAAGTTACACATAATTTTATTAAAAGTCAACTTTAAGTTACAAATAATTTTATTAAGTCCAAAATAACTTAGGGAATTTTTGTGAATTTTTTCATAATTTTTAGACTTTATTTGCTATTTTCTAAAAGCCCTTTTCATTTGTTGCATTTTAAAAAAAATCGGAAATCAAATAAAAATTCCTTTTTTTTGGGCTGAAACCGAGTTCTTCCGGCCCATTCTCTTTTTCTTCCGACCAACCTGCGCCACGCCCACCCCGCCACCCTCTCTCTTAGTTCCACCCTGACCTCACCGGTCGACCCCTAACCCCCATCTTCTTCTTCTTCTTCTTCTTCTTTCTTCTTTCTCTTACCTGTGCGCAAGCCGCCATTAGCACTCGGCTTGAGCTCTGAAACCATTGTGATTTCTTTCCTTGGTCATGTGATGACAAGTAGAGGGTAGATTGACCCCGATAAAATTAAAGCGATATTATCGGGAGCAGGTCCAAGACCGTTACCTAGATTCGTAGTTTCTTGGGAATGGCAGGATATTATCGCCGCTTCATCGAAGGATTCTCAATAATTGCTAAGCCCCAGTGCTAACTCTGCCTGATATTCGGAAAGATTTCGATATCTACTGTGATGCTTCACGTTAAGGATTAGTGATGAGGACATCCCAACCTTCAATGACCACACTGAAGATGATCATCTCTGCGACCAAGATATTCTCAAGGACCAACAAAATCAAGGACTAATCACGAGAAGACGTGCTAAACAAATACTTGATCAGGTGAATGCTAACTTAGAACTTATTCCAGATCTCAATAACTTAGTAGTGCTTCCAATGTCCTCTTCTTTGATTGAACTCAGGTGCATTGGAGAGGAACAAGGAGGTCCAAAAAACCAACGAGTTTTGCAATCATTATCTGCATGAATTATAATGTTTCCAGCCAGTATACATCAGACCATTGGATAGCTTGTCAAGTCTATTTTCCTACGCTTCAAACCGTGCATTATTTGGAGTTGTGTAATGAAAGTTATGGTCATTTTAGTAATAGCTGCACATGCTGATAAATGCTGCACGAAAACTGAAGACTTCTTGAGTGCTTGCGCACCAACCTGGCATATTTCACTGTGCATATACTATATGGATGGAAATATAATCAAGTCTATTTTCACCTCCAACAAACGGTTCGTCATTTGGACTTCCGAGGAGAGAGTTATTGCTAATTTACTAAAGACTGCACAGAAGTTGAGCAGACGCGCGAGAATTCGAGAAGACTCCTTGAATGCTTCAACCAGTTGGCCTTCCACCTTCCAAACGTGGTGACTTATGTTCATACATAGCTAGGAGGGTTGTTCCTAGTATATATACCCCTCTACTCCCATCCATGGAGGTACCTTGGATATTTCAACAAACCAATATATGAAATTGCAGCAAGACTGCTAAGTGCCTTGTTCCTTTTGTTCTTGTGAGTTCTCTTAGATTCGCAAGGAGATTCCTCTGGGATCCCTAAATTCTTGCTCTCTGCTTCTGGGCGTTTTGTGTGGATTAGTTTCGGATTGTGGTTCTGTGATTGTTCAGATAGCGGGTCGGAGTCCAGAAGGCTTCGGATCGTCTCTCCCCAATACTTGGTCGCATCCAACCTTGGCAGTTTAAAGCTACTTACCATTTTCCGCTGCTCACAACTAGTTATCCCCGCTGTCCACAGCAAGATTCACTTTGTTCTTCAACCTACGCCGTGAAGATCGGGCTACCCCTAGCATGTACGCATCAATTAGGGTGCGTCCTGATGCAAGAAGGAAAGGCTATTGCTTATGCGTCAAGGCAATTAAGACCTTACGAGGAGAATTATCCTACCCATGATCTGGAACTAGCTACCGTAGTGCATGCTTTAAAGATTTGGCGTCATTACCTCATTGGTAACCGCTGTGAGGTATACACAGATCACAAAAGTTTGAAGTACATTTTCACTCAGTCTGATTTGAACATGAGATAGAGAAGATGGTTGGAATTAATAAAAAAATATATAATCTTGGAATTCACTACCATCCTGGAAAAGCCAATGTCGTTGCAGATGCTTTAAGTCGTAAGAGCTACTTCAATGCTTTGAAAGTAAAAGAGAATTGTCCAGAACTTCATGAGGAGTTTCAGAAGCTGAAGTTAGAAGTGGTAGCCTAAGGATTTGTGGCCAGCCTAGAAGTACAGTCCACCTTGAAAAAACAGATTCGTGAAGCCCAACCAAAAGATCCTGAGATTAAGGACATCAAGCTCAAAATGGAAGAAGGTAAATTTAGGGACTTCACCAAAGATGATCAAGATATACTGTGGATTAATGGACGTATTTGCGTACAAGATGTTGATAGTTTAAGACAGCTAATCTTAAAAGAGGCCTATGACTCAAACTATTCTATTCACCCTGTAAGGACAAAGATGTATCAGGATATTAAGACTAAATTCTGGTGACCAAATCTGAAGCGAGAAGTCGCTGAGTTCGTCGCCTTGTGCGACGTATGTCAGAAAGTAAAGGCAGAGCATCAGAGACCAGCAGATTTGTTGCAACCTCTGAAGATTCCAGAATGAAAATGGGAAGAGATTGGAATGGATTTCATTATCGGTTTACCCATGACTCAATCGGGTTATGATTCGATTTAGGTAATAGTGGATCGTTTGACAAAGGTTGCCCATTTCTTGCCCGTCAAAACCACCTACTCAAGAGATCGTCTTGCGGAGTTATATATGTCAAGAATTGTTAGTTTGCATGGTGTGTCTAAGAAGATAGTGTCAGATCAAGGATCTCAGTTCACCTCGCGTTTCTGGTAGAGTCTGCATGAAGCCTTGGGAACTCATTTGAATTTCAGTACTGCATATCACCTTTATGTTGGAAATATGCCCTAGAGGCAATCATAGAGATGATTATATTTCATTATGTTCATAATAATGGATAATGTGTTATCCTGTTCCTTGAATGAATCATTGGTTATGAAGATTAACAAGTATGTGACTTGTTGGTGAAACTCTTAACTTATATGATGTCGTTGTAAATGTATCCCTAGTCGGATGTCAATGGTCGAAACACTATTGACTCTATCGACCAGCACATTGTATTGATTGATGACCATGTTTCACCGGTCATGGATATAGGGATATCAAATCAATAATGTGAACACATGTTAGAGAGCATGTGGTTGGATTGACCCACCTTGAGACACTATTGAGATTGTTATGATTCTATGTGTCGTTAGTTGGTCTCAAGCAATGTTGATGTATAATCCTTAGACATGAGATCAGCATGGTTTCCTACATGTGTAATAGCACTCTTAGGGGTTACCAATCGCTACTCGTAACTGGGTAGTTATAAATGTAGCTTTCGAGTATGCTATGAAACATGCAGAGGAATATGACTGGTTGGATATGGGATTTGCCCCTCCTAGCATAACAGGAGAGATGTCTCTGGGCCCCTCGTTGTGGTCAGATAAAGTAAGTTCATGGCCATGCCACTAGTGGTCGAAGTGTTTGACCACGTGAAGTTATTCGACACTCGATCGAGAAAGTATTGAACAGTCCATGGATGACACAACATCTCACCTGGAGTTGAACCAGACATCGTGAGGCAAAGGGAGAATACACGAGTAGGTCGCTTAGTTTGATCGATTCTGGATTGGTCGTATGGAATCTGTTTGGTCATAGACTAGTCGAACGTAATCACAGAGTGGTCGTAATCTGGTCGTAAGGAGTTACGAACTAGTCATGACCAAATACGAGCTGGTCGTATAGAGATAGAACCTGGTCGTAAGTGATGGGGACCTGGTTGTAGATTATATTGCATTAAGGTTCATCCCATATAATTTGTGTGTATTCAGGAATCGTTATGTCCTGCTAGGAACCGCGGATGACTCGTGGTCGGAAAGGGTTTCCAAGTCACAACCGATTACGCATGAACCTAACGGGTCACACACTTAACGGGTTGGAACAAACTAGTATGGATACGATTCGTCAAATGTGTTCGGATAGGATCCGTCACGAGCACTATATAAGGAGATGCATGAGGTGTTGGGGCCGGGCGGGGGTGAGCGTGTGAGCGAGACACACGAAAGTCGTGAGTTGAGTTGTTCCACCAAAACCCTAGCTACCATCTTCCTGAGAGCTCTGCCGTGCGATTTGGTGCTAGCACACCGGCGTACGGTTGTTCCTTCCCTGGACGTGTGGATACCGTAGAGGCGCTACTGCGGTTGCTGTTGCACTTGAGGACGATCCACGATCTCCCTAAGGAACTGCAGAGGTCACTGGAGGAGACGATCGACCACGACCACCACATCGACGTGCTCGACACTGGACGATCGATTACGACCACTACATCGACGCGCTCTACGTTGGATCAGGCTGCTCCAACTCTTCTTCCGCTGCTCTGCGCATCTGGTGGTAATGATCTATGATCATCTACTTGCTTGGCTTCCTGGTTTATGTGATAGAAAATTTTGATTTGTTGCTATCGTAGCCTACCTGTACCCCAACACTTTAGACAGATGAACAAACTAAAAGAGTAAATCAAATATTGGAAGATATGTTGAGAGGTTGTGCTCTAGCTAATGCTACCAGTGGGATAAAAGTTTGTTGTATGTAGAATTCTCGTACAACAACAGTTATCAAGCCAGTTTGTAAGTATCACCATTTGAAGCTTTGTATGGTCGTGCATGCAGAGCCCCTCTGAATTGGTCAGAAACAGCCGAGTGTAAAGTATTTGGACTAGACATTATTCAGGAAATGGAAGAACAAGTGTCTATGATCAGAAAAAGATTGAAGATAGCTTCATCCAGGCAAAAGAGCTATGCTGACAATCGTCGTCATGACATCAGCTTTGAACTAGAAGATTTCGTCTATCTTCGAGTTTCTCCACTGAGAGGTGTCAAAAGATTTCATGCCAAAGGAAAGCTTGCCCCAAGATATGTTAGTCCGTTCAGAATTGTGAGTCATTGAGGAGAAGTTGCTTATCAGCTTGAACTGCCGCAATCGTTGTGTCTTCATGTGCCGACAGAACAAACTCCTTTGGATTCAATCGAGTTGAAAGAAGATCTCACTTATAAAGTGCAACCAGTCAAGATTTTGGATGTCGCAGAGCGTCGGACCAGAAGCAGGACCGTTCATTTTTGCAAGGTTCAGTGGAGCAACCACTCAGAAGGAGAAGCAACGTGGAAGCGCGAAGAGGAGCTGAAAGTCGAGTTTCCTAGCTTTTTCTCTAGCGAACCTGAATGTCGGGGTTGAGATTCCTTTAAGGGGGGAGGTTTGTAACATCCCAATTTTCTGAGCTTTAAAAATCTTTTGATTAGTTAGTAGCTGGAAAATTCACCCTTGAGATTTATTTGAAGTTAAATTCAAAGCTTAATACGACTTTCAGTATCAAAACATTTAATATGATTAATGTCAACATCAACATTGGTCAAAACTATTTTATTTGGGTTCTATGTACTTGGATATATTTTGTAGATGTTTTCTAGAATTTTTCCGAGTTCATTTGCTATTTTCTAAATGCCATATGCATTTTCTATAAAAAATCTATTGAAAATCTAAGAAAATGGTTTGGGTCGAAACCCAACCCTATTCATACTGCCAAACCTTTGTCTTGCCCAGATGCACCCGCTCGTGCCTACCTCGCTGACAGGTGGTCCCCACTTGTTAGTCTCTCCATTTCTTTCTCGCGCCCGTGCCCGAGCCAGTCCCACCTGCTAGCATCACGTGCGCCCTTTTCCACGTGCGTCCGTCCGAGTCTCTGCCACTGACGAGTGGGTCCCACACTGCCACTATTCATCATCTCCGAAACAGCCCCGCACTCGCGTCACGAGGTTCGTCTCACACCCCGCCACCTTTTCCCTAAAGCCTCAAATCCTATAGCGCCGCCTCTTCACCAATATTGGAGTGCAAACCCAAGCGCCGCTGAGGAAGTCTTCATCAGATTCAGCCGCCGACGGTGAGCTTCGGCCATCATCGAGCACACCTTGGAGTTCGCCGCATCATGGCCTACACAATGTGTGCACTCTTTTGCTCAGAGAAACCCTGGAACGCTCTCGTCGTGTTGAGCCGCGCTACTCCACCACTCACCGCGTCGCCGCTGCCATTGTGGTCATCGCTGGTAGGATCTGAGCGCATCACGAGACTCCCTATGTCGCACTCGTCAAGATGCGTGCTTCCTCCATCACCAAATTGCCGTCAATCGTCGAACCCTAGAGTCGTAGGAGCCTCGCCGATATTTTGTCGACGTGGCAGTCCGTGTTAGCCGCCACCTCATCTCCGTGCGTGCGTCTCGCCTACGTGGCACAAACGTGTTCGCCACATCAGCGATTGCGTGTGCACCTACGTGCCACCTCGTAACCCTAACCCTAGATCAATTCTGAATAGATCTATTCCATGGTGCACAATGCCACTACCACTTGGACCCCACCAGTCAGAGCACTATTGCATAAACCCACGAGCCAATCCCGTGGACCCAGTTTATAGACTGTGGGCCCACAAGTCAGTGTCAGAGCCTTTTTCCCGGATTTATTTTAATTCAAAAAATCCTAGGGCTGACGTCAGCATGCGTCATAATATGATTTTTCAGTAGAAAAATAATTCGGGTTATTTCCAGAAATGCGTTTTTGAGTATTTTCTTTACATTAGATCTTCCAAAAGCTATATATTCTTCATCCCAACTCCGATTGAGCCCATTCAAATTTATAAATTCATATAAATTCGAGCTCTATTTATCTGAGATTTTTATTTAATTTTTGGAGTTTGTTTTCTCTATGTTATTTATTTATTTGCTTCGTTTGCGAGTAGACATTGATTCTTCGCAAAATTTTGAAGAAGAAGGAGTGCATCAAGACCAAGACCAATAGCAAGATCTATTTCAAGGCAAGTTGTACCTTTAATCATGTTGAACCCAGTTTTCCAAATTACCTTGATCCAAATTAATGCATTTACTTTCAATATTTATTTAAATGCTTTTGGGTTTAGTTATTAATCAAATTGTTTATATCCACCTTGTCTATTGTTATGTCATAATCTTTTGTCACCCTAGATTGGTTCATTATTTAGTTGGTATTATCGTAGCACCAACGTGGGTTGGTTAGATACGAGTAGATTGCTTAGCCATGCAATGAGTCATCATTTCATGTGAGTTGCAAATATGAATCTGACTGTGATTATGAAACTTTTTGATAAAACTGTGTGCACTGTGTGCTATTACTCGTTGATGGCAGGTGTTGCACTTAATCAATAGGGTGGGAAGAGATTTAGACTGAGGCAAGTGGTGGATACTGTGTGATATGGTGGAGCTTTGTGATTGGGAATGATAATCTTTGTGGCATAGTTAGAAATTGGAAGTCTTACCTTGGTCAATTAAGAACTTAACTTTGTGCGCCATTGAACCGAGCTACAACTGTACGACCACATGCCTGGTATGGGATGGGACTAACCTAGTAAGTTATGGATTCTCGACATTGACTACTCAAGTTGTAGGTTAGGCTCTGTGTCAGGGTGGAGGTGTGTTTCAGTCTCCATGGCGACTCACATCGTGGGACGGTTCGCTGCTTCCCTATCCAACGGTGTGCGATGGACTAATTTTCTCTGTGGGCATTTGTACTGTTAGTAAAACACATCAGGAGTGTCAATGCTTGAGATGAAGTTTCTAAAAGGTTTTGTTATGATTGGTGCTTACAACACTAGTTATATCGTGTGGGTAAAGTGTACAATCTCTGCAGAGTGTTAAACAAAACAATTCAAATAGCCACGTCCACAGTCATGGACATGCTCGGGGATTTCACACGAGGGTTAGATTTTTATAAAATAATTGGGAAGGGAGCTGTGTGATCTAAGTCATATGGTAGTGTGAATAATTTGATTAGACTTTGTGTTCTTTGTGAAACCAATTGTTAAATTAATATTGTCTATTTGTTTTTAATTATGTTTTAATCTATTATTTATATTCAATTACAAATGTTGCGTTTCTGCAAAAGAACCACATAAGCCATTCCTTTGGAATAAGCCATCATGTATACATTGCATTCTGTGGTATAACTTGCGAGTACGGTTGTGCACTCATACTTGCTATAATCAATCAACAGAAGTGGAGGAGTCTTCGCCTGCTTTTGAGGAGGAGTTCTACAAAGGTGCTGATCATTATAAGATAGGAGAGGTGGTACTACTGTTCATGTGAACAGTGTGTATCCCTAAGTGGTCAGCCGGTATATGGGCCAAGTTGGGTACGATTACAAGACCCAAATTGGCCCAAACAGGTGACGCAACAACTTGTTTTGATGATTGCGGCATGCACATAATGAATTTGGAGGTAAAGTTAGATCTGTTGGAAAGAAGATGAGATAAGCTTTTGATCAAGTACTCGTGGACTTCAAACGCACTCCGTATGTGAAAGTTATGCATGTTTGAAGTCGGTGCTGTCTCCGGAGGCCGAATTAGATTCCAAAACGGGTCCAGCTCGAACTCTTCCTTGTCTTGGACCAAAAGTGACGTGGTGCTGCACAAATATATATTTTAATAGTAGGTAGCACCATATAGTTCATATAATATAAAGACGCTCCTAAAAACGAGCTCACCTGATAATTTACGTCAAGCGGACGAGCTCTTGTAATTGGAACAATAAGCATAGAAAATATGGTTGTATCCATATGGGACTTGTCCTCATCATCCTCCCCTTCTTGAAAACAAAGCCGTCCTCGGCTTTTGATAATCTGAAAATAAGGTAACAAAGAAGTCAAGGTGTATACATGGTATATGTATATGTCATCCATTTTAATAGTTCTTCGTTGTTGCACAATTAATGTTATAAAACAGTAGCGATCATACAAGCTCATTGTATTATTACTGGAAGAATAATCATATATGTTAATCAGCAAAATAACATTTCTCACACAACAATTATTGCAACTAGTTTTGCAAATGTAAGTGAAGCATTTATGCAATTCAAATCTCTAAAGTTGTAAACTTGCAGTGGTAACACATATGGGCAAAGCTACAACTTTTGGAATCAAACAAAGTTCATCCATATAATCAGATTTCAATCTATCAATAGAAAATTCATCTAGGAAGGGTGAAAAGATTTGTAAGTTCTTTCATACTTCAACATCATGATGCAGATTGTCAATACTAGATGATGCAATAAGAGATGAACACATAGGCATTGGATGATCACTAAATTTTATTTTACTCTCATAATGAACAAAATTCAGCACATAAGAATTGTTGTTCAAAATAGCAAGCTCCAATTCATCCATATGATCACAAGTTATGCATATTCGATAAACAAGAAATTGATTGTCTACACCATAATCTCCAATCAAATTAAACTTATATCCAAGGGTGTAGGCAGTAAACAAGGATTTCAAACATGCGATTTAAGAAACTTTCTCCATAGCATGTGACAATTTCATAGGTGAATCCAACATGATGTAATTATAAAGAATTATAAGGAGAAATTCTAGTCAAAACTTCTTTAAGTCTAACCAATTCCACATGATCATTAGATGCGATTAACTCATCACAGGAAACACTCAAAACAGTAGGCAATTCAATTATTTTATCACATGGTGAACTCAAGTCAACAGGTAAATCAATAATTTTATCACATGGTGCACTCAAATCAATGTAGTCTAAATTCTCTACTTGAAACATGTGCATATCAGAATTGTTTATCACATGGTGCACTCAAATCAATGTAGTCTAAAATAGTATGAATAGTGGACAATTATAGTTCTTCACAAGCATACTCACCTTGAGTGATGGTAGCACCATGATTTTTATCTTTTTGGCTCTCCTCATCTGATGTAGGTGCATCCATCTCCTCATCTTCCTTCTCAACCAATGGAGTCGATGGTTCAATCAGCTCATTCTCCTCTTCGGCATGGTTCTCAACTTCCTGCAAGTTGTTAGTCACAGAAAAAGACACAAACACAGGTATGTTTTCATGTTTCCTGTCATCAAGCATTCTCAATTTCTCCTCAATCTAACTTTCAACCTTACAGGCAAGTATAAACAAATGAGAGAGAGAACCACATTCTTTGTGGACAAGAAGGTCCTGAATTGCTTGATTAAGCCCACTTAAGAATGTATTCTCTGTAGCTTCAGCATATTCCTCTAAGCCACAACGCAATAAATGAATTTTCAATTCATGATAGTAGTCCCTTACAGTTCTACTACCTTGTTTGAAACGTTATAATCTAGCTAACAAATAATCAACATGATATTTAGGAACGAATTCATCTCTCAAAAGTTTCTTTAATGTATGCCAACTTTGAGGTACTCTTCCATGTCTACTTAAATACTTTCACCAAAGTATTGCATCCACAACAAAAATACTAGTGACAGCTCTAATCTTTTGCCTATCAGACCATTCATAATATTCAAATTTTTTTTGTCTAAAGCTTTCTCCCAGTCAACATAGGCATCATGATCAAATTTACTAGCAAATGATGGCAAAGTGAGTTTAGTTTTACCAAATGTACTATCACGATCATGTACCTTCTGTGGTGGAGAAACTTGGCTCAAGTTTGCATTTTTCTCGTGGACTTTTTTGCGCTCCCATTCAATGGCTCGAAGAAGACATGGATCTATCTCGTAATCAACCCGTGAACCTACCATAGTTAGTAGAAAACAAGGAAACAAATCATAAGTATATGTTCCTATCAACTGCTAGGATTTGGAGGCTCAAAGTCGCTCACGCTCAAGCTAATACCACGTTCTTACCAATTCTTACCAAGCAAACAGGCGGTGACCCACAACTAGTGTCAGTTTCAAATGCTCTCCGAAGGTTGACAAAGCGATTACAAGCAACTGGTACCCATACAAATAGTAGAAGGTGGAGCTAGGATAGGCTTCAATATGATAGCAAGGATTAGCAACAATCAAATCAGTAAATGCAAGTTGAAAAATTGTTCAAAGTACTAGTTAATGATGTTGATCCTAGCCTAGAAGAAAACTAGCTAATCAAAGCCTATGAACCAACGTGTAAAAAAGGATGATAAGTGTATGAACGAACACGCAAAGATCAATGTGACTTGATGTAAGCAAAGGAAAATCTTTCACCAAGTGCTAGGAGAGACGCTAGCCAACTACTCAAACTTTGTTCTAAGGCACAAGATTGTTCACACGATGTAGAGCACAAAAAAGGGTATAACGTGCAATGTAAACAAACCTCTAGTTTAAGCAATAAACAACAGCTAGTCTCAAGAGTAAAATAGCAAAGTTTTATATGGCTTATATATGCTCTTTTGAAAGGTTTCGACGAGATAGACAACTTTGCAGTTGATGCGAACCCCAAATTCCAAAGGGAAGACCGAAAGAAACGACAACAACAAAAACTAAAAACTTGCGACACGAATTCGGGGTCGAAGATGGCCGATTTTGGGGCCCCTGAATGGTGACTAGCCTTAGCTAGTTAGTTTTATTAGATGCGACTCGTTGTTAGCTTTCCAACTAGCACAAGAACGTTGAAAACAAACACCGTATGCAAAAGTTATGTCCGTTTTACTGAAGGTGTCTCGGAAACGGAATTCTACTCGGACTCAAAACCGACTCGAGTTCAAATTTGAAACTGCTATGTCTTTCGAACCCGTGGGCCAAACTTTATGAATTTTTTTGTAGAAGCTTGTGGTTATATATAGAAGGACTCCACCAATTTTCACTAGTTTTGGCAAAACTTTGACGTGCTTTTCAATTTTTGGGAAGGTGGACACTCTTTTTTTTTATCCTTTCTCTCTTTTTTTTCTTTTGTTTTTTTTCTTAAACAACCGAAACCAACTAATTAGGGTTTCCCTTTTGATTCTTGCCCCTTCCCGAAACTTCAGAACAACGGCGGATATTGTAGTATCTTGCAGAGAGAAAACGTTGCCACAACAGCGTGAAAGCAGAAGCGTGAAGTGGGTGCCGAGTAGAGTTAGCGTGGCGAGACTTTTGGGTGCCGTGAGTGTGAGGGTGGCGGCAAGAAGAGCTTCGATGCCACAGCAGGAGATGGCAGTGGTGATAGGCTGTTTTGGGTGCCATAGTAGGGAACGATAGCGGCAACGTCAGGAGATGGCAGCGGCAGTAGGCTGTTTTGGGTGCCGCGGCAGGGAAAGGCAACGGCGGCAAGAGTTTCAGTGCCGTGGCAAGAGATGGCAGCGGCGGCAGGCTGTTTTGGGTGCTGCGGCAGGGAACGACATTGGCGGCGGCAAGAGCTTCGATGCTGCGGCAGGAGATGGCAACGTCGCCAGGCTATCTTGGGTGCTGCAGCAGGGAACAACAGCGGCAAGAGCTTTGGTGCTGTGGCATGAGATGGGCGGTGGCTGTGGTGCCTTGGCTTGTCGCGGCAGGATATGGGTAGCGCCGGCGGTGCCTTGGCTTGCCGCAGTAGGAGATGGGCCGCGGCGGCAAGCGGTAGAGAAGGGAAGCGACGATAGCAGAGATGGTTGTCGCGGTAGCGACGACAGGTCGTTTTGGGTGTCACGGTAGCAATGGCAGGCTATTTTGGGTGCCGCGGCAGCGAGAGGATCAAGGAAGATTGATGACCTACGGCAAGAAGAGAAAACATAACATATGCAACTAGACAAAGACCAACTACGCACTAACTAGACTAGAAATCAGCAACTAGACACGACGATGCAACAAAAAATTCAATAATGCAAAAACCAAAAAGGATAATTGAAATTGCACATATTGGTTTGGACGATGAACTAACCCTATTTTTGTGAATTTCGTGGCTTTTGTGGACTGTAGGTAAAGAAAATTCTCACCGATGAACGAAAGCTCTGATACCATCTAATGCGACAATGGGTGTCCCAATCTTTCGATGCGAAGGATAATTTGATTTGAGGAGACGACTCTCACGATTCGGCTACCAATCATACACGACCAATATGCTCAGAAATCGCTAAACCAACTCCAAGATTGTTATCGACCTTGCTAGAGGCACGATCGACCTGACCACGAATGTCTATTCCTACATGCAATCGAAGAACAAATAAGAACATGATAATAAGCAATCTGGAATTGCAAATAGGATTGAAATACTCCATAATGTGGGATTCTGAAGCGGTATTCAGCGTTGGTCTAGTCGACACAAGCCAATATACTAAGTTGCAATGTAGCTAACTTTTAACTCAACGAAATCCAAGGAAAACTAGAGGGGTGTGGCCTCCTTAAGTAGGGAGGGTCCAGCTGCACATAGCATGAGATAGGGCAGGTGGTAATACTGTTCACATAAACAGTGCATCTCCCTAGGTGGCCGGGCTGTTGAAAATATGCCCTAGAGGCAATCATAGAGATGATTATATTTCATTATATTCATAATATTGGATAATGTGTTATCATGTCCATTGAATGAATCATTGGTTATGAAGATTAACAAGTATGTGACTTATTGGTGAAACTCTTAACTTATATGATGTCGTTCTAAATGTATCCCTAGTCATATGTCAATGGTCAAAACACTATTGACTCTAGCACATTGTATTGATTGATAACTATGTTTCACCGGTCATGAATATAGGGATATCAAATTAATAATGTGAACACATGTTAGAGAGCATGGGGTTGGATTGACCCACCTTGAGACACTATTGAGATTGTTATGATTCTATGTGTCATTAGTTGGTCTCAAGCAATGATGATGTATAATCCTTAGACCTGAGATCAGCATGGTTTCCTACATGTCTAATAGCACTCTTAGGGGTTGCCAATCGCTACTCGTAACTGGGTAGTTATAAAGGTAGCTTTCGGGTATGCTATGAAACATGTGGAGGAATGTGACTGGTTAGATATGGGATTTGCCCCTCCTAACATAACAGGAGAGATGTCTCTGGGCCCCTCGTTGTGGTCAGAGAAAGAAAGTGCATGGCCATGCCACTAGTGGTTGAAGTGTTCGACCACGTGAAGTTATCCGACACTCGATCGAGAAAGTATTGAACAGTCCATGGATGACACAACATCTCACCTGGAGTTCAACCATACATCGTAAGGCAAAGGGAGAATACACGAGTAGGTTGCTTAGTTCGATCAGTTACGAACTGGTCGTATGGAGATACGAGCTGGTTGTAGACTAGTCGAACATAATCACAGAGTGGTCGTAACTTGGTCGTAAGGAGTTACAAACTGGTCGTGACCAAATACGAACTGGTCGTATAGAGATAGGACCTGGTCGTAAGTGATGGGGACCTCGTCGTAGATCATATTGCATTAAGGTTCGTCCGATATAATTTGTGTGTTTTCGAGAATCGTTGTGTCCAGCTAGGAACCGCTAACGACCCACGATCGGAAAGGGTTTCCGAGTCACAACCGATTACGCATGAACCTAACAGGTCACACACTTAACGGGTTGGAACAAACCAGTACGGGTACGATTCGTCAAACGTGTTCGGATAGGATCCGTCATGAGTACTATATAAGGAGAGGCATGAGGCTGTTGGAGTGTGGACGTAACAGACAAGACACACGAAAGTGGTGAGTTGAGTTGTTCCACCAAAACCCTAACCGCCATCTTCTTGAGAGCTCTACCGTGCGACTTGGTGCTAGCACACCGGCGTATGGTTGTTCCTTCCCTGGACGTGTGCATACCGTAGAGGCGCTACTGCGATTGCCGTTGCGCTTGAGGACGATCCATGATCTTCCTAAGGAACTGCAGAGGTCGCTAGAGGAGAAGATTGACCACGATCACCGCACCGACGTGCTCGACGCTGGACGATTGACTACGACCACTACAACGCCGCGCTCTACGTTGGACTAAGCTGCTCCAACCCTTCTTCCACTGCTCTGCGCGTCTGGTGGTAACGATCTGTGATCATCTACTTGCTTGGCTTCCCAGTTTATGTGGTAGAAAATTTTGATTTGTTGTTATCGTAGCCTACCCGTGACCCAACACGGCCGGCATATAGGGCAAGTCTCGTACGATTACAAGGCCCAAATTGGCCTAAACAGGTGATGCAGCACCTTGTTTTGGTGATTGCGGTATGCACAGAAGGAATTTAGAGGTGAGGTTAGATCCGTTGGAAAGAGAACAAGATAATCTTTCCATCAAGTACTCGTGGACCTCAAACGAACTTCGTATGTGAAAGTTATGCATGTTTGAAGTTGGTATTGTCTCCGAAGGCCGAATTGGATTCCAAAACGGGTCTAGCTCGAACTCTTGGTTGTCTTGGACTAAAAGTGACGTGGTGATACACAAATATATATTTTCATCATTATGTAGCATCATATAGTTCATATAATATAAAGGTACTCCAAAAAACGAGCTTACCTGATAATGTAAGTGAAGCATATGAGCTCTTGTAATTGGAACAACAAGCATAGCAAATATGGTTGTATCTATAGGGGTCATGTCCTCATCAGCTAGGGTTGACCGACATACGGGACCCGCATGTATGTGACAGAAAAGGTTAGACTTGGTAGATGACAAGTGGGGCCAAGCTGCCATAGAGAGAGAGGTGGAGATGGATTTGGTCTATCGCGTGGGCGATGACAGTGCATCCATGTCATAGAGAGGAGATGAGGTGGTGATGGCGTGGCGCGAGGTGGCAGCTGACAGGGCATGGTGGTGCACGGGGCTCGCCGGAGCTAGCGGTCATGATGGCGCGCATGGATGAGCAAAATGATATCAACACATGACGCTGAAGAAGATGGCCGATTGGCGGTGGGGAAACGATGACAATTGCTTGATGAGCGAGGGAGAAATAGCGGTTGTGGTGGCTTGCGGTGGCGATGCTCTCTGACAACGCTCCGTGAAGTGGAAGAGAGCACCGGGAAGAATGTGGAGCGGCGAACGAAATGGTGGGGTTGATGAGGGCAGAGGATCACCAGTGGCGGCGAATTGAATCGAGGAAGAGGCGACGACCGGAGTTGGAGGAGATGGAGGAATCTCGGCGCTCGATGGACCAAACTCGAAATCAAAAGTTGTGGACTGTAGATCGGGAAGTGGAACACAAGATAACGCGAACGGATTTGTGAGAAGCTCACCGAGGTGACGAGGAACGCGAAGAAGACGTTTTCGGGTGCACGGGCACGACTGGAGGTGGAGAAGGAGGAGATAGCACCGACGTAGTGGCGCACGGGAGCTTCAGTGATTGGCCACAACCGGCAGAGAAGACCGAGGCGATCAAGATGACGAGGCTACGGCAGCTTAGGGAGCTTCGATGACGGAGGAACAGTGACGAAGGCTCGGCGTCGGCACTCGAGAAGCTGACCAGAACAGCGGCGATTGGAGGCGCCCCGGGCAGAGAGAAACTAGGGCACGGAGGTGGTGGATTGCGAGGCACACGATCCGCACGGGGTAGCGGCTTATATAGCCTTGGGAGGCATGCTTCACAGGGACTCCTATGATGGCGGCGACACGGGACAAGTGTCCCGTTCGAACACGGTTGCAGCGCTGTTGGGTGGGGCTGGCATGTGGGCTGGGTCGGGGTTAAGGTGGGTTGGACCAGAGGAGGGAGAAAAGGGAAACGGACCGGTGCAATTCAGCCCAAGAGGGTTTTCTGAATTAGGAATTGATTTAGGTATTAAGAAAAGGTTGGAATCCAAATGAGCTCAAATAAATAGCAAACGAACTCTAAAAAAATGCAAGAAAATACAGGAAAATTCCTTGGAACATCAAGAACCCAACTAACATTGTTTTTAATTTAATTGATCTTTACATTAGACAAATTAAATATTTTAAAATTCAGAAATTCCCAATTAAGCTTTATTAATTCAAGGAAAATTGATGAAGTTTTTGAGGGACCTAAACTACTAAAAATATTTTTGAAAACCAAATTTTGGGACATTACAGGCAGACCTAGTATTTCCAGAATGGATGTTCAAAGTTAAGAACATATTGTTTAATGAAAAAAGTCAAGGTCAACAATAGTGAAAATCAAAGCACAAATTGTTTACAGAGGCAATCCTCGAAATAATTTAGAGAAATATTAGTTATAAAAGGTGGTATGCAACAAGTATATTATTATCATAGCAAGATGCAATATTATTTTTTGAAAATTGATAAAGGAGATGGAAAGTGTGGGAACATATACAATAGTAAGGTACTAATTTATTTGCCCAACAAGTTTTTTAAATACCGTTGAAAAATGCATTCATAATATTTGTTTTTAAAATAAAATATACAAGTTATTTTAAATTTTGTATAAGTTATTCAGATACTAGGAAACAACAAAGAAATACGATCTCGTTGCCAAAAAATAAAAGAGATAAAGAAAGATCTGACCAATCAAACAAAAAATTGTGAGGGCGAGAGGAATCGAACACACGACGTCCTATTTGAGAGAAACACCAACAAACCAACAGGAAGTGTTGCATCAAAGTATTGATGATTCTGTAAAATATTTTGGGTGTTCACCTGCACACCCATGAACCACGCTGATCCACCCCTGAGTGTCAGTGGACGGTTGTGAAATCACCTGCATTTTTCATGCAAGTAATTTTAGATGTACCAAAATGTACTAGTTTTTTTACCCAAAATGTACTGTATATACTTTCTTTAATCAAGGGGAACTTAGTGACCAGATTAATATACCTTGTTTAATCAAGGGTGACGAGATCTAATAATTCTTAATTAATTAAATTATTTATCTAAAATATTTATTAGAGATGATAATATCTCTTATACAATCTTTAAGGATACCCTCAATATCAACAATGAGGGAGATTATAAAAATCTAGTGGTCGTAAACTATTCTATGACCACCCTATATAGTCGTAAGTCATCCTACTACTACTTTATGGCTGTAAGTTATTCTATGACCATCTATTGATCGTAAGTCCTACTACAATCACGTTATGGTCGTAAACTTAGTACGACCAGGTCATTTACGACCACCCTATAGTTGATAAGAACCACCGACATGTGAGCCCAATCATCTGGGGACATTTGTACGCCGTGTTTAATACACGCAATAGTTAATATGTACCGTTATTCCTTGAGATAACTGCATGTATTAAACATTTGTCTCTGACATAACTGCATGGTGACGTGGGGGATATATCTCTAACAATAACTGTTATTGAACGTGCGTATTACATCAAACGTTAAGGCATCTTTTGATATGGACAACTATCACCCCTTCATACGCTATATAAGGAGTAAAATCGGTGGACAAAGGAGGATCAGATTCGAAAGAGACAACAAGAGACAGAAGTCATCAGACCCTAGTTTTAGTGACTTCCTCCCTATTGTAAACACAATCAATAGGGCAACACAGGAGTATAGTTACTATTCTCCGAGGAGAATGACTGAACCTATAAAAAATTCATGTGTTCTTTTTTGTGTGGTTTTATTCTAGAAGAGGCGTAGCATTCATTCGTAAGGTCGATGTTAAACCGTAGCCAGATTAATATATATATTTTTTAATCTGCGGGCCAAACACGAGATTGTTTTGTCGAGATCTTCGTTAGCTGGCACTATTGGCGACGTGAGGTCCATAATGGAACAGTTCATTGTACGAGTAGTACCTCGACTGCCACTTTGTCCACGAAATCTGCAACCGCAATCAACACCTCATAAATATCTGTATCCATTACAAGTCAGAAATTGAAGCACACCTGCAAAAATAAATGACACTGCAGATCTTGTATTTATAGAATTGATATTACCAACTACCAGCTGATCGAATCGGCCCTCACTCGTTTAATGACCTACATCCGGTGACCATGCTGTAACACCTTAGTTCAATATAGAGTCTAGAATACTACTAAACTACTTTACAGAAACACTTTACTTCAATTTAATTCTAATCACATGAACTAGCGCAAGTTACAGTATAGTCAAGTTAAATAATACTACCTATCAATTAATAATAATCTAAACATGAATCTTGCTATTTCTCAATCAAAACCAAAACAAACGACTATACTACACAATGAGAGCAGTTATTTAATAGTTAAGTTTAAATCATCAATATTCATCCGAAATCACGAAGATGTAAGACTAATCAAATCATTCAACTTATTCTATCAAATTGAACTAAATGAATCAATAACAAAGTCTTAAAAGCATAATAGAAACATCCACGATTATCCTTGGCTACCACGATAACAAGTGAATCAACCACCACGAAGGATGAACACAGTCTGAAACTAAAGGAAATAGCATGAACATGAGGTTTTAGATAAATAAGTTAATTTATTTGCCATGAGTGGTTAAGTGTGAAGTGCATCAAAACTACCCCTTCCCATGCATGTCGCTGCCTCGAGAGATACCCAAAAAGAACAACAATAACAAGCGTGAGCCCACGACTCAGCAAAATACAACAGTGATTATAAACAAAACTTCACGACCAGCCAATGAAGATACCAAAACCTCATATGAACATCAGTAATGAACCATAAATAAATCTCTTATGCTTGCATGCAATGCATATGTCAAGAATGCTCGTTCTTCCTTTGCAATTATCGGTAATACGGAGTAGTGCATCTGTCGATGCATACTCAAGCCTGTGCCCTTAGACACAGGGACCTCAAGCCCACACTCCATGAGTGTGGGGACCTATGCCTATCCAATACATGGTGAGGATCTCATGCCCGTCTAATGTATGATGGGGATCTCAAAAGAAACAATGCTTGGCTACCACGTAGTACAAGATTCAGGAATGAATGCCATGATGCAAAGAACTTCATATTCTCAATTCAACATGAAAGAATAATAATCATTAGAAATATCATAGATATACTTTCATAAGTAAACCATGGCGATTATCATGAATATAGCATCACAATTCACCCTACACTGCTTGCACTTGCCTTAACCGCGAGACGGATGACAACGATGGGAAGACTCTAACCCCGGTTCTCACCACAACCTGGAAACCGTAAAGTATACTAACAATACCATTCAAAAGTACTCATCATAGCAATGAAACAAAATGAAATCAATCGCTCCTATTTACAACCCGAAACTTTACCGATACACTCCAAATACCAGTCTGTTCAAACAGACAGCCATCAAAGAAAAACCATAACTTTTGAGTCAAAACTCCAAAAGTCATGAACCCAAATTCTCTGTAATCTACACATGCATATCTACAACTCCTCAGGTGACCAAAAGATCAAATTATTACATCTAAGTCTTTCTTTTTAACTCTGAAGACAGTTCTGTTATCTTCGGTACTAACGACTTAGAATTTCGTATCTTTTAATTGGTATATCCAAACCCACTGTTCTAAGATAATCTGGAAACTATAGAGAACTAGATTCCTCAATAAATTTATTACAATTTTCCCCATTGTGCAACAAAGATTGTTAACAGACTAGTCTTTCTCTACTGTCTACAACAGAAGGACAGACTACAATATTAACTTCAAAAATTCATATCTTTCATTCTAAATATCCAAAAATTATGAACTTGATCTCCCTGGAAACATCATAAAGTTATCTACATGACTCATGTAGATCAACTTACCAAATTCGTCCATTTCTAGGCCCTAATTCACAGAACTACGCTCGTTGCCTGAATCCAGAGACTAAATAAGCACAGACTTGCAAAAATCATAACGAATTCATTATCCAACCAAAAATTGCGAATTAATACTTTCCAGAAAGCCTAGACAATTCCCCACATAACTCTAGGAGGACCAAACCTCAAATTTTGCACTGAACAAGACCTAATATGTCGAACAAGACGACTGCAGAATACCGATTCAATCTCAGCAGGATCAACGAATCACTAAACAACATCATCTCTTTGAAAATACTTAAACTAACAACGAGGATTAGAAATATTACCCTAGAAGATACAAATGACTTGCTGGAGATCTCCCACAAAGAACTCATTCTTCCTCTTCCTTCTCCTCTCTTCTTCCATCTTCTTCCTCTTCCTTATGGCCGGCAACAGTGGAGAAGCACCGGAGGAGAGGAGGCACCACTATGGAGGAGAGGAGCGTGCTACAATAGTGCCGTGCTACAGTGACAGTGGTGCTACAGTACCTCCTTGGTCGTGCTACAGTATCTGGGGTGCTAGGGTTTAGTTCCCCCACATGGGCCCAAAGAGCTATGGGCCAAAGGCCCGAGTTCTAAAACTCCTCTAAAATTTTGAATTTTTCCTTTCTAATTATATTCAATTTTAGTACTAGTCGCTTATATGTTTTATATTTGAACGGAATATTACACATACCAATATCCAAAACATGCCAATATCCAAAACGATCTGCGTTTAGACACGATGAGTACTGTTCAACAACCAATAAGCTTCGTTCTTAATGTGACACACCGACACTGTCAGGGAAAGATCCAGTCTCCAGTCTTTCGTGCATGTACTTGCTTTGTTTCCTCCATTTAATCTTGCTTTTTTTGTGACAGGTACTGATTGAAAAGGTCCAGTTTCTTCAGGTACTTCCTTTATTTGCTCCTACTGATCTTACCTTTTTTTGTATAAGAAGTGCCTCCCAGTGCAGGCTTCTGAGACAGTAAGCAGAGAAGCACAGCAACGAGCTAGCACGATGGAAGACTCCATCATCGAGGCAGAGCAGGAGGAGAAGTTGCCTCTTCTTCCTCTTCTCCACGGCAGACCTTCACAGGTCAGTCACTACTTGGATCTATCTCAAGGATGGTTACTAATGGTTTGAGAGAAGTAATTAGGCCAAGTTTTTTGTTGCTTCCGAATTGATTCATCTATACAGTTTTCTTGGAGGGAAGTGTGTGAACATTGCAGCTTTATTCGATCTTTTTTGAGAAATGCTGAATCTAAGACTTCGTTAATGAAACCATTGAGGGTTTGCAATTGAAAGCACACGATCTATCTGTTAATAGCCATTTTGTTGATTTGCTATTTTGTTGGATGCGATAGGTCATAAAAGTTTTCTCATCGACGTAGAAAATCGATTTGGGCAGCAGTAACAGATTTGATGACGCACATGGTGAATTTAATAGTTCTTTTTTCATTACTACATCCCATACATTAGAAATTATAAATTTTGGGAATTCATAATTGAACTACTAAAATATGTTCTTTTAGATCAATACCCTGAATTTAATTTTTAGTTTAGCTTTTAGAATATAATTTCCAGATCTAAATATAAAATTCTACAATTACTTATGAATATGTGCTTAAAATTTCACCAAAATTAAATTTGTATTACCGCATATGTTGATTCATGTCAACAAATTATATACTGTGATATCTAAGAGATTTAGTAAACTTATGAAACAGAAAATTGAAAATAAATTTATAATTTTTATCAGAGAAATATAGCATTGCATTCTACTTCAAAAGATTTGGTAAAAAGCACAATGCTCTCAAAAGAAACTTATGATACACACAAAAAAATTGTTGTAATTTAGTTGTTTACCATCCTCCAGCTTTTATTTTGTTTCATACTAATCAATGGCAGGTAAGTTTTGCAATTTTGATACACACAAAAAAAACATGCATAGGTTGAATTTCAAATTGGGTTACCTAAATGAAAATAACGATAGTATGAATTCAAAACCTTCAGTTGTAACTTTTGCTATTTTTCCTTAGCAGTAAAAGGCATTCATTACTTCTCCTGTTACCCGACGACTTCGAAATGATGCTTAATTTCCTTTTGTATTTAAGGGGAGATGCATTGCCAATTTTAATGTATGTTGCTATAAAATTGTAAGTCTATTTTACCCCTATACTTTAAAACAATGCAAATGGCAACTCGAAATTTCACCCTTTTCAAAAATCACCATGATTTACATGTTAAGGCATCTAGTCCAGATCAGCGCATATGTGGTTGGCAGTCAGACCGGCCAGGGTTTGTTCACTGTTGCATGATGCATGTTTTAACTAACGTACGTCTAGTTACAAGGAACTTGTGCTCAGAATCGATTCCTTGGTCTATTATTGTGCATGGACGTTTGGAGTCAAGCTGCGGTCAGCAGCGAGGATGATCGGGACTAGGCAGAGCCGAGGTCCAAAATTATCAAGGATATCGAGTAAAGTGGTTAGACTCAAGCATAGCGCAAGATGAATACACTACTACGAGAAAAGGTCTTCACAGACGGTTTAAAAACATCATTACTGAGCGGTTTCTAGAGCCGTCTAAGTTTATGGGTCGATGATGACATGAGGTCATCACAAGCGACTTTCGAACCGTCTATGATGCATGCTATCACGAGAAATTAACTTCGAGAACAAATGCGTGATATCGACTATCACAGACGGTTCATGTTTAGAACAAATGCGTGATAACGACTATCATAGGCGGTTCGTGTTAAAACGATCGATGATAACCGTCTAGAACCGTCTGTGATAACTGACTATCACAGACGGTTAGTGTTTAGAACCGTCTGTGATAACTAACTATCACAGATGGTTCGTGTTTAGAACCGTATGTGATATATATTATCTATAAAACCTCCAGCGGTGGTGCTTGTGCCTTTAAAAGCGGCTTCATATATATATTATATATATCGTTTGTAGTCCCCAACCACTTTTGGGGGTCGTGAGAGCAACCAACCATTCCTTGATGTCAAGTCCAATCACCTATCGGCGACATCCGGTAATTGTATGTCACAGCGCTCTCCTTGCAGCCGTACTTCTTGAACTTGCAGGCTCGATGAGAGGTTGCCGTGGCATTGTCTCATCCTCCTCACAACTTAGAAAGTGGTTGGGGACTACAAACAATATATATATATATATATATATATATATATATATATATATATATATATATATATATATATATATATATATATATATATATATATATATATATATACGGTTTAAAAACACACAATAACAACCATCGCTAGAGGTTTTATAGAAGAAAGATCGAGAATAGAATGGTAGGGCCTTGTCTCATTACATGGCAAGGGAGGAGAACTTGACCCGGCATGAACACGGTTACAAATTAGCCTAACCTTTACATCTGAAAAGTTAATTGCAGCCAAGCCACATCAAACCACATCGATCCCATGTAAGCCAACCAAGCACAAGAACCGACATCAATAACCCTCAATATCCATCGAGAGCATTAACCAAACCCACCATTTTGCTCCCATTCATTTTGTTAATCTGAACCCATAGCATGAACTAAGCAAGATGCACATACACCAATAGCCCTCGGTTTACATCACGAGCAAGGGGACTATTAATATGAACTAATTATCAATTCAATTTCAGCATAAGACTATTAGCATCATTACATCACGAGCAAGGGACTATTAATATGAACTAATTATCAATTCAATTTCAGCATAAGACTATTAACATCATTGATGGTTCAACAGCAAGACCAAAAGTGTCCAAACCCACCACACGATAGTAGCTCTCGGTATCCATCATGAGCACTAGCCATTTCATCACAAAGCAAGGGGTAGAGAGCAGAGAGGGAGTAAGGTAGGGTGATACCTCAGTATAGCGCAACCACGGTGGTGACCCCACCACCAGCACAACCCTCATCCATCTCCTTCACCTTGCATAAATCACACAAACATCAGGACACAACTTAAGGCTCAAAAATAAAAATCAAACTCAATAAAAGACATTAAGCTAACAGAGAGGAGAATAGAGGGAGGATGAGAAAGCAAAGCCGGGGGCGGGGCGGCGCAGAAGGTCGGCGGTAGCGGGCGTCTTTGGAGAACCAAGCCATGGACGCGGGCATGCAGTAGGTGCAGGTGGAGGCGTAGTGGATTGGGTGGCGACGTCACCATAGTTGTGGCACGACCCTAACACTTCATAAGACACTCCTATCATACGAGTGTCTTGTGCGATCTTGATAGTGTCTAGCAAGCGGCAACAGGAAGAAGAAGGCGGTGGCAATGACGGGGTCGGGCGGCGGCGTCGAGGTGGGGAGGAGAACAGACGAGAGTAAGTGCGCTAGGGAGTGACGAGTTAGGGCGGGCGCAAACCCTAGCGGCTAGGCTCCTATTAATAAAGAGACTTATCATAGATGGTTCTATTATAGAACCGTCAGATATCACGGAGGTTTTTCTCAAGTATATTATCATGTATATACACTTACATGACATGAAGAAATTACATGTTTATATGTCAATTTTGTCATTTAAATCTTGCTAAAAATTTGCTTTATATATATATATATATATATATATATATATATATATATATATATATATATATATATATATATATATATATATATAGAGAGAGAGAGAGAGAGAGCTAGTTTACGTACTCCTGAGAGTACATACTCCCACTTCGAATATACCACTTAAGCAAATATATTATACTTCTTGATCATTTTCAGTATACTTAAATACCAATTATAAGATACTCCAATGCGACTTGATTGAAAAAATTTCATTAGGGTCCTTTATTTTTGCTATATACCCTTTTTCATATATAAAAAGTATATACACAAATTTAGCTATAAAAGGTGGACTTTAATGATTTTTTCATAGAACTCACTTTGGGGTATCTTATAATCATTATTGAGTATGCTCAACTTAATAAAGCGGTATCATCAAGCGATTTAAGTGGTATATGAGAAATGAGATATATATATATATATATATATATATATATATATATATATATAATAATTCAACATATAATTAATATAGTAACTTCACCTCCAAACTATATATATATTTTTTTCATTTTGGAATTTTCATATGGCCAAACAGCGTGGCCAGTCGCTTCTTACAAACATTAAAAAAAAGTAGAAACCTATAAATAAATAAAGTTTTTCTAGTGACGGAGGTAGGCTCCTATCTCCATCCTTAATACTTCGTAGGTGGTGGCGGCGGCGTCGGACGGTTAGTGATCGAACAAAGCCTAAAATGCGTCCACCCACTGACGCGCTCGTTTGAGTGTCTCCCGAAGACCCTCGGACTGTTGAATCAAGAAGAATTGAGCCCATAGGCTCTCTTCCCTTGCTTGAGGGGTCTCGGCCTTGTCGACTCGATCACCTGCCGCCTCGATTAAGCAGTCTAAGTAATGGCAAGCCTCCTGGAAATGTGCAACGTCGTTATGGAGGACCACGTCGATGATGCAGTAAACTCACTGAAAGTGGGAGATCACCCGGAAGACACGGTGGAGGAGGATGTCAAGACGGCGGAAGGTGGCCGTCACCTACTCTGGCAAATCCTCGGATAGAGGAGTGATGACACTGTTGAAACAGTGTTCTTCCGTAGAACCCGCCAACGTATAGCCGGAGAGGTGCTCGTACCGTACAGCCAGGTAGGCCATCAATGCCGGCGACAAGAAAACAAAAGAGGCAGCCATTTCTGCTTTTTTAGAAGTAGTAGAGTTATATGTGGGGATGATCATCTTCGATGGCGGATGATTCTTTTCATAAAACATGAAATAAATTCAGAGCATGAGACGAAGAGACACATCGGGGAGCTGAAGCGGCATTGATGCGACGAAGAGACGCATCGGCGACGAAGAAACTCATCTGGCTTCAACTGGAAGCTGTAGCGATATTATCACAGACGGTTATAATTAAAAACCATCTGTGAAGTCTGCAATTATCACGAGCGGTTATTGTTAGAAGCTATGCGTGAGGTTTCCTGAGCGGTTGTTTGTTGAAAACCATCTGTGATATGTAGAATTATCACAGACAATTATTGTTAATAACCGTCTGTGATACTTCAAAGACGGTTTTAATTATGAACCGTTTGTGATATTACCTCTTCACGAGCGGTTTTAAGCGCGACCCGATAACCTGAGCGGTCTCTAAACCAAAATAAATGCGTGATTGCATATATCTGAGATGGTTTTGGTCAACCCTCTGTGATGAGGCGTCCAGTATTAGCCTTTTTGTAGTAGTGATAAGAACGATCAAATGGGAAGTTCGGTGCAATAGGTTGCGTCAAGTTTCTTGGGGCCGGTGCAAGCAGCGGCGAAGCCAGAATTAGACCATAAGGGGCCGATAGCTCGAGGAGAGACATAAATTTATCATCGTCCAATTTAATCTACTAATGAGAGAGAAAAATGAGGATTTGTGACTCCTAGCTCCTTGATTTGAGATTTGACACCTTTAAGTTTCTTCTTGATAATTTTCCCCTCCTAAGCACCAAATACATGTGATATGACACCCGAGCGTATTTCAGTATTTTTGTTTTTATTTTGCACCAAAATCCAGTGTGACAAGACACATTTACCCCTCTCTATTCAAGAAGAAACTTAGGGGTGACAAATCCTAAATTAAGGTGCTTAGGAGTGGCAAATCCTCAATTTTCCTTATAGCAAATAGAAGTTTTCATAAGAAAACTTTTTATATAAAAAGCGATGAAAACAAATAATGATCATGATGGATGATAACTTGAGCTTGGTGGAGTTTGGTGCATATGCACATTTCACCGAGCCACAGAAGGTGTTATAGAAGACAGATACGAGAAAGAAATGCTTAATCAAACACTAAACATGCAGGGTGATGAAATATCATGCAATTGTATGGTACAAATTAGACTCAATAATAGCTTACACTACTACAGGAACCGACATCACAGACGGTTCGGAACCGTCATCACAGACGGTTTCCGAACCGTCTATGTTTGTTGGTCTGTGATAACAGGATATTATCACGGACGGTACAAAACCGTCGTGATACGAAATATCACGAGCGGTTTTATTAAAAACCGTGCAGTGAAGTCAATATCACGAGCGGTTTGAGCGAAAAACCGTGCGTGATAGGAGAATATCCGAGCGGTTCTAAATAAAAACAAATGCGTGATAGGAGAATATCACGAGCGGTTCTAAATAAAAACCGTCGTGATTTACGAATATCACGAGCGGCTTTTTGTAGAACCGTGCGTGATATTCTCCTATCACGAGCGTTTTTATTTAGAACCGTCGTGATATTCTCCTATCACGAGCGGTTTTACTGTTCAAACCGTCTGTGATACTTGATTTCACAGACGGTTTTAACGTAAAACCGTCTGTGATAGCTCGTACCCCCTGCCCACAATTTGGTGTTTTCTGGCTAGCCTCGGGAATTGCTAGCCATGCCCTCTGAAAACAAGCATTCACGAAGCAGATTCAAGCATTCACAAAAAGCAGATTCAAGGAGCCATGACAACTCAAAGTGATCATTACTCAAAATAAATTACAAAAGATCGCATTTGTTCAAGTATTGTCGCTATAGTTACAACTAGATTACAATTGTTTTGCGTTGAGAGGTTTTAGTGGGGTGATGCTCGGGTTGGTGGCGAGTGAAACTCTCTGTTGTCGTTAATGATTTACGTGTTGATAAAGTATGAGCTTCCTCGAATGTCCTTGATCTCTTCATAGCGAGTGAATCACATTGTAAATTCAAGGCCTACCACTAGCAAGAGTAAAGTGGTAAGATATATATATTTAAATTTATAATTAGGAAATAATTATTTCAAGATTGACAAACCTCGGGATCCTTCTTCCTAGTATGTAAGGATTAGTGCATATGATAGCGAGGCGTAGATTGCACATAACTCATCATCTTTTTCTTTGGTGACCTTTGCAAAAATAGAATTACATATATAGGTATAGTCGGTTCGAGGGCGTTATTATGAAGTATGATATAGGATTATAGTATTGTAGCGTCTTAGGAAAATCCATCTGTGTGTTAGTTGGGCACTCTTTCCATTGTATATTCCTTTGTTGGCAACATAATTGATGAGCGACCTACATGATTGAAAAGGTTATCCTCGGCCATTTCAAGCGAATGAAGACTACAATAGAGTTATGTAAGGAGAAATGAGCATACCTCTCGAGTATTCCTCTTAGAGTCTTTGAAGTCGTGCTTGTTGCGGTTTAGGGAATCAAGGTATATCACATGGTTCCTCTTGGGTATAATAACTAAAAGGATCGATGGTACCTACTCATGTATGTCGCTATAGTCATTAAACCTAAGTTAGTCTTTGCGTATAAAGTACAAATGAAATTTGTATAGCAAGTAGTGACACTTACCCCTGGTTGTAGGGCACCACTATGTACTTCATGTTAAATGCGGCGAAGCAATGACCTCGTTATGTATTTCTCGGCGAAGGAGGAGTCTTGTTGGATGGTTTGCAGCGATACCACATGTGGGTCGAGAAACCCTTGGTTCTTTCCATTCCGGACATTTTTGACATGTATCTATACATAAGCAATGAGTTGTGATATTTATTGGTATTACATGAATGTAGAACTTGATTATGCGCACTTACGATGTCAACATCGTAGAAGCGAGGCGTCGAGGCCAGCGAGGTTGAATAGTTGAAATAAGTCATTGAAGCCCACGACGAAGTACCTCGTCCGTTGAAGAAATGCTTATCCTCGTATCGGCGGTGATTCGATGTCGCACCCTTCTTTTGGGTCTTCGCCAAGTACCGGGCATGCAAAGCGACAAGCATATCAACGTGCATTATCTGCGCCGGAGCACAATGGTTTTCGATGATGTAGTTCCGGTATCGCGGACTTCCGGACTTAGGGGCATATGCGTTTGTGGATTCGATTTGGCCTTAGCGATTGGCGGCGTCTTCTTGTGAGATGACTTCGGGAGCGGATCTGGCGCGCTTTTGTTGTTCCTTGGCGTCTTCTCCACGGGAATCGAAGAGGTGGCCTTATGGTGAAACATGAGGTGGAGTCATCGAGGTCCGTTGGAAGGAATGGTCGTGTCGGATCGCGGCCTTCTTTGGGTCGAGCGATGTCCTTCTTGGGCCTTTGGATAAAGAGGGCGGCATCCCCTAGTGTTGTGATCTCTTCGTTCGGGCAAATCTTGGCGGGGCGGCTCGGAAATTGACATGTACCATATCCACGGACCTGGCGTAACCGTCGCCCGGTGGTGCACCCGTCTTTGCTTGCCCTTCCTCGTATGGGTACACCATCCCTGCTGACCTCAATACAAAGGACCCATCCATCCTCACTTGGAGCTTCTGGCGTCGGCTCCTACAAAATGATCGCAATTAGCTAAGGCGTCCTATAGGTCTATCTTTGGTGCGTCCATAGATGTACGTTACCTTGATGTCGTCTATCGGTGTCGGACGTCGTCATGTTCTAATTATCTTGTGAATGCACGCTACTCCGACGTCGAGGAGGGCGCCTCCCCAATTAGCGAGGCGACTTGCGACCGTGGCTCATGAGTATATCCATTTGACTCTGCAATCTTGCCATCTCTACTTGAAATTGGTTAGTAATCATCTGTACCAAGCGGTTGTCGTGCTCGACCTTGGATCTCTTCCTAGTCCTATCGTGCGATGAGTCGTCGCGAATCCATGACTCCAAGATACGTTAACCCCAAAGCCTCGCGTGCGACAAGGTGCTCCTTGTTTCCCAAGGCCGTAGATAGTATATCATTCTCCTATGCGCATGGAAGGAGCATTGGGAAGTTTGGGCGATCAAGTCACTGCTTGCAAGAGGTCATCATGTTATTATAGGCACTATGAAGTGATGGACTTATTAACAACTTAGTAGTTCGACATATTTACCTGCGTTGGGACACTTCACAGTCTGCGGGTTTGTGAAGGAGATCTTTGCCGAAGGCGAGACTTGTGCCCTCGCTTTTAACGGCTTAGGGAGCAGGTGCGTGACATCGAAGCGGGTTCTCCTTCTCGCCGCCTATTCCTCGTATTTACCGCGTACCCGGTCTGCGAGTCTGTCGGGTGAGTGTTTCGTGTCTGGAGAGCTTTGTGCGCGCACTTTGCTCCTTAAATTCGGCCGTCGTTTTCATAGCCACAAAGGTGTCCCATGCTTCCGCGTCAAGAATTTGTCTTTGCGCGAAGGCGTTTGACCCGTGTTCACGTGCCGTGACAAGAATGCTCTTGAAGGTCCTCCACGATTTACCCATCGTGAGCATCGCCGTCCGTCGCCGTGTGCCACATATATACGGAATAGTGAACTTCTCTGAAAGTTACATCCTGGTAGCGCCTTCGCTTCTTCGTCGAGTCCTTCCCGTTGGTGTGGTGATGAGAACCCGTTCCTTGCAAGTATCCCGAGATGGTCGGAATCTGCGCTTGGCGATCTCTTGGGACTCGAGAGGACCCCAAAGTCCTTGACCTCCGTGATGACCGATCGGCCGTAGGTATTTTCGATTGTCCTTTGCCATCTCGCTTCCATGTCATTATAAATCGGCGGTGTGGCTGACCTCGTCAGCGCCTCTTCCATCTGCTGGCGTCGGTGTCGTGACCTCGTCGGCGCCTCTTCCATCTGCGGCGTCGGTGTGGCGAAAACGATGTCTCTGCCATCTAAACACTTGCTATCTATATAAGTTACATATGCAATAAAATGGATTGCAAGTGTCCCAAATTAACATATACATTGAAACTTAATAATATGCTCAACATGTGCAATATTAGCAAATAATCATAAATAATTCAGCATAAATATGAAACAATTAATCTCGGGAAGAAATACAGAGGTTGACTATAGAGATCAAGATGGCAAATGAAAAGTTGAATGAGATCATCTGAGTACTAACATTCCTTAATCCACTAGCTTCTCTAAGGAAGCCTACTTCATCGAGGCCGACACCTTTGGAGTGTGCCATTTGTTTCATCTTGGTGGAGGGCGGCATGAAACAAAGGTACACTCAAGTGTGTCGAGATCAACGAAGGAAATGCTAAGCAAAGGTTTAATCTGTAGGGCTCGCCGCCTCCTGCTCCTATTATGTGCTCTCGGAAGGAGAGTAGCTAAGAACAAGTCTTTGCCATCTCAATCCTATTGTCTATACTCTTCATCGACCACGACACCTTTGGAGTGTACCATATGCTTCTTGCCTTGGAGGATTGGCAAGAAGTAAAGGTACACTCAAGTGTGTCGAGATCGACGAAAAAAATGCTAAGCAAAGGTTTAATCTGTAGGGCTCGCCGCCTCCTGCTCCTATTATGTGCTCTCGGAAGGAGAGTAGCTAAAGAACAAGTCTTTGCCATCTCAATCTTATTGTCTATACTCTTCATCGACCACGACACCTTTGGAGTGTGCCATTTGTTTTATGCCGTGGAGGGTGGCATAAAACAAAGGTACACTCAAGTGTGTCGAGATCAACGAAAAAAATGCTAAGCAAAGGTTTAATCTGTAGGGCTCGCCGCCTCCTGCTCCTATTCTAACACTCCTAACACTCCTTAATCAGCGAAGCAAAGGTTTAATGCATCATGTGCGAAGACTAGCCTTTAATGAAGACATAGAAACAAAATAGAATCAAGTAAAATAGACATAGCAAATAATCATAAATAATTCCAGCATAAATATGAAACAATTAATCTCGGGAAGAAATACGAGAGGTTGACTATAGAGATCAAGATGGCAAATGAAAAGTTGAATGAGCTCATCTGGACTACTAACATTCCTAACACTCCTTAATCCACGACTTCTATTCTAACACTCCTTAATCCACCGGCCTCTCTTATGATCTTTGTATAGATAGAAACTAGTGATACAAATCTTTGCAGAGCCTACTTCATCGAGCTCGACACCTTTGGAGTGTACCATTTGCTTTGTGCCGTGGAGGATTGGCGCGAAGCAAGGTACACTCAAGTGTGTCGAGATCGACGAAGAAAATACTAAACAAAGGTTTAATGCTTCATGTCTGAAGACTTGCCTTTAATGAAGACATAGAACTAGAATCAAGTAAAATGATCGACGAAGGAAATGCTCGACCAATAAAAGGTCTAGAGATTAACGATTGCACGAGACACTATTCCAACATATTGATTCATGATATTATGTGCTCTCGGAAGGAGAGTAGCTAAAGAACAAGTCTTTGCCATCTCAATCCTATTGTCTATACTCTTCATTAAATGAATATGATAATATAAATTCAAACTATGAGCTCTAAACAATACTTTGTAAGCGTCAAGCGATCTCAAGCATTAGCAGCAGATTAAACTTCGATCAAGCAGAGGTTGACTACGAGAGATCACGATGGCAAATGAAAAGTTGAATGAGCTCATCTGAGACTACTAGAAGAATCACAAACTAGTCATTAGATTACCAGCAGCGAATACTCTCATGAGGCGAACATGAAGAATCGAATAACTAGCTTTCAGCGAAAGTAACCAATTAACGATACATCATATTGATAGTAGCAAGTAATACAATAGAGCTCAAGTATGAACTAACTATCACATTCAATCTCGATATAAAGGCGAGTTCATCACGAGCATGTCAACAAAGCTCAGCGATCAATTTACAGCGAGCGATGAGCTCAGCGAAAGTAACCAATTAACGATAGATCATATTGGCGGTAGCAAGTAATACAATAGAGCTCAAGTATGAACTAACTATCACATTCAATCTCGATTATAAGACATAGTTCATCACGAGCATGTCAACAAAGCCCTTGATCAACAAAGCGAGCGCCACGGAGGAGCAATACTCACGAGAGGATGCGCACAAGAACTCACGGTGCAAGGAGGAGGCCGACAGGGGAGGAGGGCAGCGAGAGAGAAGGCGGTCTGAGGAGGAGGAGGGCGGCGAGGAGAAGGCGGTCTGAGAGGAGGAGGCCCACAGGGGAGGAGGGAGCAGCGTCGAGGTCGGGCGGCGGCGTCGGGGCTTCTGACGAGGGAGGTGAGCAGGCGCCGTGGTGGTGGCGGCACCAGGTCAGCGCCGAGGTCGAGGCGGCGGCACCGAGGTCGAAGCGCCGAGGGTTGCGGCGGCTGAGGTCGTGGTCGGCGGTGAAAACTACTGGCGAGCCCTAAACCCTAGAGGAGGCGAGCATGGCGAGAGCCTAAGAAGGCGGAGAGGAAGTGACAAGTGAGAGCAAAACCTAGCGTTTCCGCTTTATAAAAAGTATATCACAGAGCGGTTTATACGAGCAAATGCGTGATATAATATCCTGAGCGGTTCTATAAAAAAACGTGCATGATATCCTGACGGTTTTAACTACAACCGTGCGTGATATGAACGTATCCTGAGCGGTTTTAAATAGAACCGTCTGTGATTCCTTCCTGAGCGGTTATACAGCGGAACCGTCTGTGATAACTCTCTTCATTTTCAGCGTGTCTCTTCGTCTTCATTTTCCTACATGTGTCTCTTAGTCTCACGATCTGCAGTAGCGGCTTCATCTCTTCATTTTCCAACGTCGCTCTGACTCCCCAAATATCTCTTCGTCTCCGTTCGGCTTTAGAAATTGTTCTATATATAGATGTATCCTTCTACAATGTATTTCACACAACCTCCTTGATCCCTTTCTCCACAAAAGCAGAAATGGCTGCCTCCTCTTACGTACACGCCTTTGTCTGCGCACCTCTCTCGCTATCGTTGAGTCGTCTTCTTGAAGAACACTATTTCAACAATGTCTTCACTCCTCTGTCAGAGAATTTGCGGAGGCGGGTGGCAGCCACCTTCCGCCGTCTTGACATTCTCCTCCGCCGTGTCTTAGGGTGATCTCCCACTTTCGGCGAGTTCTACCGTGTCGTCGGCGTGGTCCTCCAAAAGAAGTTACCGTCTCGGGAGGCTTGTCGTCACTTGGGCTGCTTGTCGAGGCGTGAGGCGTCGAGTCGACGGCCGAGACCCCTCAAGCAAGAGAAGAGAGCCTATGGGCTCTCTTCAACAGTTCAACAGTCAGGGTCTTGGGACACACTCGAGCAATGGCGTCGTGAGTGGATGTATTCGAGGATTCGTTCGATCTTAAACCGTCCGCCCAAGGCGCGCCGCCTCTGAAGTGTTGAAAGCGGAGATAACGACCTACCTCCACCACTAGATAGGTTTCTAGTTTTTAATCTTTTTGTAAGCTCTTGGCCCGCCGCGTTGTTTGGCTATATATATATGAAAATTCCAAAATTTTAAAAAAGTTTGGAGGAGAAGTTACAATATCTATTTGCCCATAGTAAGAGCTAGATCCTCATCCCATCGATCTTGAAGTGTGGAGGTATGTTGATGGAGCAGTGGCGGGGGGCGGCGGGTTGCTCCCCTGCTTGGCGATGGCGAGGCGGCGTCCGCTGCGGCGGTGGACCTGAGCCTTGGCGTGGCGAGAGGATCTCACGAGCGGTTCTAAATAAGAACCGTGCAGTGATAACAAAATATCACAAGCGGTTCTAAATAAGAACCGTGCGTGATACTACGAACGGTTGTAACGTAAAACCGTGCGTGATTAGAGATTATCACAGGCGGTTTGTGAATAGAGCGAAATGCGTGATAATCCTGACGGTTCTATTCTCAACCGTGCGTGATAGTGACTATCATAGGCGGTTCTAAAAATACCGTCTGTGATAGTTTTTCGCCTTGACCCTATGTTGATGACCCAACACGAGCGGTTCCAAAGGAACCGTGCGTGATAAAGCGTCTACTATAACTTTGTTTTGTAGTAGTGTTAAAAATTTGGGAACAAAATATAATCTAGATCTTTGCATAAGATGGATTCATGTGTCACAAATTAACTCTTAGGCTTTTAGTTTCATCCTAAGCATTACTTAGTCACATAAATTGAATTAGTAAGTACTTAGTCTTAGTAAAATTCCAATGCTCCTACATGCAAATGAAAGGTTGTACAAAATCATGTGGTTGGCAGTCAAACCGGCCAAGGCTTGTTCATGCACAGTGAGCTGTGATAAACTTATGGTTTTGGACAAAGTCATGGTATTCAATGCATAGGTATTGCATGATGCATGTTTTGACTAACGTGGGTCTAGTTGCGAGGAACTTGTGCTTAGAACCGATTTCTTGGTCTATTATTGTACATGGGCGTTTGGAGTCAACTTCTGATCAACGATGGGGATGATCGAGACTAGGCTAGGAGAGTGAGGTCGAGCGATCAAGGATATCGGATAAAGTGGTTGGACTCAAGCATAGCGCTAGATGGACAAGGACTGACGGAGCGAGAAATTGGTTGCAGCTGGTTGCATCAAGTTGCTTAGGGTATTTTGGTATCTTCGCTAAAATCGAGTTGGTGACCATGGAGAAGCTGCGGACGCAAGATGGTGCAAAGGAGAGCGGTTTAGGTCAAGAGAAAAAGAAGATCATGAAGAGACAGATTCGGGAGACCCAGATGGTCATCTGCTTTGAGAAGCGTGCGTGAGTGTAGACCCGTTTGTGTGTGGGCTTAATGGGTACCCGATAAGATTTTCTCTCTAGACCTAGCCTCCACTATATAAGGTTTGATGCAGGATTTGCACAACTATGCCTTGGAAACCCTAATTTGTGTTTTGAGGAAAGTGGAGAAAATAGAGCAGGCTAGAGTTTGAGAGAGATGGATTGGAAGACTGGGTGCTCATGAGTGAGCTTTTTTACTTCATGGTCGTCTCGATCTTCGATTGGAATGGGTTTCTAACCTTCTTGTTGAGCCTTGTCTGAAATCTCAGGTGTTTGAGATGCCTATATCAAAAATTAGGTCAGTTTGTCGATCTTTCAGGCTGTTGCCTTTTAGCCGGCGACCAGAGAATGCAAGTTGGGAAAAAGCAAAAGAGAATGCTATGTATAATTTCTCTAGTACCAAAGTGGCCGGTACCATTGGAAGTATGGGATTTTTGTTTGTGTATTCGATCGATTCGATTCATACGATGGCAGCATGCATGTGACCGTGCCCACGTGGCGGCGACATGTAATTGGGCGCGTAACACAAGTATACATGAAAAGCTAGTATAAAATATTTATTATTTCTAGTAGTGCAATGCAACATGTGATCGAGTGACACTGGAACGACGTAGTTAAGTCGAGATCCCCGCCTCTGCTCTGCTATGCCTTGCCGCCGATAGCGATCGAGCTCTTCCTTGAATTATCCTCTACGCTCTTGCAAGGCGTCTCTGCCCTCCCTCAATGTGGCCATGCGGCGGTGGAGGCGACGAGCTTGGTCCGGTATAATTTCAGCCTGCCCGGTGGCCAATTTTTTGTTTCTTTTTTTCTCTCCCTTTGTTTCTTTTGCTACATCGCAAAACCGCCATTAAAACCGTCTTTGAGGTTAAATTTGCCCAGGAATTAAAAGTTGAGCGGGTAGGGGTGAAGTAAACTGGGCTTTTGCTTCTTTTTTTTCTGAACATAGAGGATGATAGTATGAACTTATTCCAACCAAAAAGAAAGTAAGTTTAGTTGATGTAGTATCAAATACTAGTTTATGAATCGTCCTAAAATTAAAATGAATCAATCGGCGGTACTTATTGAAATGTAGAATGCCTACTTTTGCCATGCCTACTTTTGCCAATCTATAAGTCTGCGGATCCATAGACGAAAAGAAAAGTGTTTGAACTCCTCCTGTCATGCATTGCAGGATCATGGACCATATACTGGTGATGGATCTGTTGATATCAAAGGAGCTCCAGCCTCTAAACAACATACTGGGAAATGGAGAGCCTGCTACTCAATTCTAGGTACTTAAACTTTGGTACATGATCTATGGCATCCCAATATATATGCACTGTATATAAGCTTTTGTGCATCATATTTTTGCCTTTGTATGGATCAATTCTTGCTTTCTGCGTCACCATGCTCTTCACAGGTGGTGAATTTTGCGGTGCTATGGCGTACTACGGAGTTGGGACAAATCTGGTGAGTTACCTGACCAAGCTACAGCACCAGAGCAACGTCATGGCGGCTAGCAACATTGCTTCTTGGCAGGGTACCTGCTACCTCACTCCTCTACTCGGAGCATTCTTGGCAGATTCATATTGGGGAAGGCACCGGACAATTGTCATCTCCTTGACGATCTTTACATTTGTAAGTGCAGCTTTCAAGAGTGGGCCTTGGAAATCTTTTTTTGTCAGGAATTGACATTTGTGTGAACATTTGGGCTGTCAGTTAAGATGTACTATTTTGTTTCAAGGGAATGGTTCTACTGACACTTTCAGCAGTGGTTCCAGCAAGTATCCACTCAGTGGTGATGTCTCCTCAGGATGCCTTGTCCTCTCTCGGCCTTTACATGACTGCTCTGGGCTTAGGTGGAATCTGGCCTTGTGTTCCGACATTTGGAGCTGATCAATTCGACGACACCGATGGATCCGAGAAGGCCCAAAAGGAGCTCTACTACAATTGGTACTACTTCGCCGTCAATGGCGGTTTCTTCCTCGCCAGCACCATCATCGTATGGATTCAAGACAATTGCGGCTGGGGATTGGGTTTTGGAATCCCTACATTGTTTTCAACGATTGGCATTGCTGGGTTTCTTGCCAGTATGCAAATTTACAGGTATCAGAAACCTGGAGGAAGCGCGCTTACGAGGATTTGCCAGGTTGTGGTTGCAGCTATTCACAAGTTCGATGTGGATGTGCCCACTGACAGTTCTCTTCTGTATGAAATGCCGGGGAAGGAGTCTGCAATTGTAGGGAGCCGGAAGCTGATGCACACTGATGGACTAAGGTATGGTGTATTATTGCATATATCTTTCCTTCATTCTATCATATTTTGCTCTCTGCTTTCAGTTGCGCATTTCACAACTGTTGTTCTGTACTTTCAGTTGTTTTTTTTTCTCTTGTTGCCTAGAAACATCATGTTACATAATCACCGTACTGTCTTTAGTCGCCTAGAAACTTCATGTTAGATAATCATCGTACTGTCTTTAGTCTTGTAGGGGTTTCAGGAGCTTTATGAACAACAGGGTTGTTGATCTTTTATGGAATAATTATGTGTTTTCTCGTAGAATCTCGCACTCTTTATTTATAGTCTCAAAATAGAGTCCTAATCTAATACAACTCATTATTAGGATCTATCTGAACTCTCAACACTCCCCCTCAAGATGGGCCAAAGATACCAATCATGCCCATCTTGTTACATATTATAGCACCCTCACTAGGACCTAACCTTTTAGTAAAATAGTCAATAGCTGTTCACTAGACTTGATATACTCCAACTTCAATATTACGCCATCGAGCTTTTCCTTGATGAAAAACCTATCAATCTCAACGTGCTTAAATGCGATCATCTTTGAAGCTGGGTTGTTAGCAATGTTAATTGCAAATTTATTGTCACAATGTAACACCAAGAGATTATTCCTCTATATTGAAGCTTGGACAATAACCCTTCATCCATATCATCTCACTCACACTCAACGCCATTGCTCTGTACTCTTGCCTCTGCGATGAGCCGAACCACAACCTCTTGCTTCTTGCTTCTCCATGACACAAGGTTACCTCCCACAAAGATGCAATATCCGGTAGACCTCCTGTCATCCACACTACTACATGTCGGCATCGCAATATCCTTCCACATTAGGATGTTGATTCTTCTGAACCAAAGGCCTTTCCGGGGCTACTCTTCAAATCCGTAGGATTCGATAAACAACATCCATGTGTCTGTGCAGGATCATGCATATATCGACTAACTACACTCCTTTGCATATGAAATATCGGTCTTGTGTAGCACAAATAGATGAGGCGTAACAAGCCTTTGATAAGCTTCCTTGTCAAGCTGGATCTCCGACTCGATTACATAACTTGTGATTCCTATCAATAGGTGAAGTAATAGGCGACACCCAAGCATACTGTTTTTGCCGGCAGATCAAGGACATACTTTCTGCAGGAGAGAACTATACCATTGAAGAGCGGGCAATCTCAATCCCAAGAAAGTATCGAAGAGGTCCAAGATCTTTCACCTCAAATGTTTCTCCAGTTTTTCTTCAAGGTCTTGATTTCCTCGATGTCGTCTCCGATAATCACAATATCATCCACATAGGCGCCAATATGGTGATATGTGATCCTCTATCTTGTAAAAACAGGATGATCTCCATTGCCTTGAGAATAGCCCATATTACAATTTGCGCCTAAATCTATCAAACCACACCCTTGGAGACTGCTTCAAACCGTATAAAGACTTCTTAAGTTTACACACCTTCCTCTCAGTCTGCCTATTCTCAAAGCCTGGAGGAATCTCCATGTATACCTCCTCTTGTAAATCACCATGTAGAAAAGCATTTTTCACATCCAACTGATGTAAGGGCCATCCAAAGTTAGTTGCACAAGAGATCAATGTTCTTCTGGTGCTCATCTTAGCCTTTGGTGCAAAGGTCTCATCATAGTCTATCCCATATGTTTGACTATAACCTTTTGCAACCAACCGTTCCTTGTATCTCTCTATCTTGCCCTCAGGAGTTTGCTTAATTGTAAATACCCATTTGCATCCTACTGCCCTTTTTCCTGCTGGAAGTGGAACAAGATCCCATGTCTTGTTCTTCTGAAGTGCACTAAGTTCTTGCTTCATGGCATCCTTCCATTTAGGATCACCTTAGCACTTCGCCAATCCTTTGGAACATGCCTTTGTCTGAAGAGATGCAATGAATGCTTTGTATCTTGGTGAGATATGGGATCTGAGATGAAATTTGCAATGTCAAGCTCAAAGCCATCTGCAGTGTGGGGCTTTCTGCATTAGTTCTAGTTTCCCTTCGTTGTGCAAGTGGTAACTCTAGATTAGAGTGAACATTACTACTCGCCCCAAGGGGAGGTAAGGAACTTGATGGAGAGAGGCGAGAAGGATTTGGGGATGGATCACTTGGCAAGGCCATTGTTGTTGTGGGTTGTGATTGTTCGGTTGTTCTGACTCCATTGATGGCTTAAGTATTGTTGTTTGTCTCTCTGCTTCTCCCCCTGTTTTCCAAAGCATCTTCGCTGATAAACCTTCAATTCTTTTGGGGCTATCATATCTCTCATTGCATATTCCGTTAGGTTTGGGCACGGAATTGTTCCTACAATGACTTCTTCTTGTTGACTATCACTCTCCTTGTTCTCCCCCTCTCGACTGTCACCCTCAGTGATAGGAGAGAACTCCAAAAATTGATCAAGAGTATCTCCACTCGTGTAGTAAGGCTCAAACTCCCGGAATGTCACATCCATACTCACGAACAACTTTCGTTCAACTGGGTTCCAGCATCTATAGCCCTTCTGACTTGATGAATAGCCTATAAAGATACATTTCAATGCTTGTGGATCCAGCTTGCCAACCGCTGGTCGGTGATCTCGTACAAAATACACACAACCAAACACCTTGGGAGGCACCTTGAACTCCCGCTGACCCAAAAGAAGTTCAGTTGGAGATCTCATCCCAAGTATCTGTGACGGTATGCGATTGATGAGATACACTGCCGTTATTACTGCCTCGCTTCACAATCCCTTTGGCACATTCATCTGAAACATGAGTGAACGTGCTACCTCCAACAAATGTCGATTCTTTCTTTCAGCCACTCCATTCTGAGGTAGAGTTCCTGGACAAGTAATCTAATGAAGTATCCCCTCTTCTGATAGATACGCTGCAACCTCCTTATTAACATACCCAGTTCCATTATCAGATCGAAGAATCCGAACCTTTGTGTCAAACTGAGTAGCAACCATCCTATGGAAGTCCTGAAAACATCGAAGGACCTCGCTCTTGTGTTTCATCATATAAATCCAAGTCATACGAGTATAGCAGTCAATAAATGTGACAAACCACTTAAAACCACTCACGGAAGTAACTGAGCACGGACCCCAAACATCCGAATGTATTAATATAAAAGGTTCATAACTCTGAAGACTAATGCTACTATATGTAGATCGTGTATGCTTTCCAAACTCGCAAGCATCACACACAAGTTTACTCCTGTCTACCCTTTTAAACAAATCAGGGTATAACTAACTTAAACTCTCAAATGATAGATGTCCTAGGCGATGATGATGTAATAAAATTTCTCCCTCGATTCCTCCTATAGCCACAGCTAATGCCGCATCAACCTGATCAATGTACCATAACCCATTACGCCTTATTCTAGTCCCAATCCTCTTCCCAGTTCTCTTCTCTTGGAACAAACACGAATCCTCATCAAATGTGACAGTGCATTTGAATTGGTCAATGATAGAAGCGGTGAAAGAAGGTTATTTGGAAAGGAGGAACATGCAACCTGAGAGGATAAAGCAATGGATGGTGTGCATTCTCTGAGATCCTACACCACTGAATAAGTGGGAGGTTTCATCAATTTGTTTGGGCAGATTCGAGAATGAGTGTATGGGGTGTAAGATGCAAAAGCACTAAGTGAACTGTGACATGCTTGGATGCCCTGAATCTATGATCCAATTAATCGAGAGTGCTTATATGTGGATGCAAGTGCATGTCTTGGCGTACCTACCATACGTGAGCATAGTTTGCAAAGTTACCAAAGGAGGTGGAATCATGAGAAGTCTCCAATGCCTTTTCCTCTGCCACTTCTCTCACTACATAGCTTGCTACTTTGTCGAGTGGCAGACTTTGATCTCCTCTGTCAGGGCGGCCACATTAGCCTTGGGACCAACTCGGCCTCTTCCTCGACCTCCACTCCCATGACCACCACGATCTCCACCTCGGCCTCGACGACCACCACGACTTCCACCTCGACCTCCATATTGTGGAGAAGGACAAGCACGACTCAGATGTCCTCTCACCCCACAGTTGTAGCACTCCCTATCATCTGGTATGGCGTATGCTAATCTGACTGGGTTGTTGTCCCCCATTACTCGTAGTCGAATCTCCTCCTGCACCATAGTCGAAATAGCCTCCTCCATGGTAGGCAAGTTTGCCAAGTGAAACATGGCAGCTCTTCTACTCTCAAACTTTGAGTTTAGTCCCTTTAGAAAGTGTGTAACCAGTCTGCGTTGCAGCCATACCCTACCAGTCTCAATATCACCAGCACATGTTAACTGCAGTGGATCGTAGTGATCTAAATCTGCCCACAATTGCTGCAGTTCACTAGCATACTTCTGGATGGTCTTCTCCTCCTGTTTCAGGGCCTCCACCTTGCCCTGTACTTCCACCATCATCATCACATTTCCTGCCCCGGAGTACATGTTGCCTAGCATTTTCCATATCGCCGGTGCACTTTGCATCATCTCCACCATCCGAGCGATGGATGGAGTCATCGAAGTTAGCAACCAAGCTACCACCACAGAGTTGGTGGTGTTCCACATCCTCCAATCCATACTCGCCTTGTCTGCAGACTCAACACAAGTCTCCCGCAGGTAATGCTCCACCCCTTCGTTCTCAGAATTAGCTGAGCTCTTCTAGACCAACTCAGGTAATTCTTACTTCCTTCCAATTTTACATCATTCGGCATCAGCTCCAGCTTTAAGTCAGATGACCCTGCACCAACCCTTGGACCTATTATACCTGTCACAAAGAGGTCCTGTAACATGCTCCTCATGTCACCTTGAGTCACTAGCGGCGAAGTAGCCTCAACAACTGTCTCCCTTTTTTCTTCTACCGCCCTCATTGTGGCTTCTTCCTCTGCCTTCCTCGCAGCCTCAGTTTCCTCAGGGGTCATCTTCTCTAACAACTAGAGTAATGCCAATCACTGCTAAGATATGCCGTGCGTATCTTCCACGATCACAGCAATTCTTCACGCATCAACGATCCGCCGAACTCCGATGACTGCCTTCACGATTACCAAAATCATATAGATCTGTAACATAATTAAACAGAAAACCTTCCCTTTTTTTAACTCCTCTGCTGACGCTCCTTTTTTTTCCTCTTCTGCCGATGCTTCTTCCTCCCGCAGCAAACCCGCCTCTCGCTTCTTCTCCCGAGCAGCGCGCGGCGGCGAATGTGGGTGGACGGTGGCGGTGGCTGTGGATGGGTGGCGGCGGCAGATCTCAGGTATTAGGGTTTGGCTTTGATACCATGTTGATCTTTTAGGGAATAATTGTGTGTTTTTCCGTAGGATCTCACACCCTTTATTTATAGTCTCAAAGTAGAGTCCTAATCTAATACAACTCATTATTAGGATCTAATACGAACTCTCCAACAATTCAATTGGCAAATTGTTATTTTCCATTGATAGCAATAACATTGCTCGATCTCTTTCTGAAGGCAGTAATTAATGATACATCTTATTGGACTAAACAAATCTGCGATTTCTATCACACTTTTGATTTAATTGAATTATGCATGACTAGTCATTTTCATTTCTTCAGTCGTTCAAAAATCAAAATTCGTTTGCCTACGTATACAATTTACTGTAATACCGTGCAGGGAGCGAAACCGTGTTGTCGTTATTGCTACAGTCATATTTACTGTTCTTTCTGTTATTGCTCCCGTGCGTCCCGAGCGAAGCCGCTCAGAATTCTTTCTGTTGACCTTTCTCTTCAATCCTAATTAACCGGCAGAACACCTGCCCGTTCATTTAGAAAACAATTTATTCTAATACATGTGCGATTGTTGTGTTTAGGTTCTTCGACCGAGCTGCCGCTGTCGCTGCTTCTGATCAAACATCTGGTAGCCTACCTAGTCCCTGGAGGCTTTGCACGGTCACGCAAGTGGAGGAGCTGAAGATCTTGGCAAGGATGCTGCCTGTCCTACTGACAGCCATAATCTTCAACACTGCAGAAGCTTGCTTCCCTCTGTTCATCGAACAAGGAAGCGTCATGGACAACCACATCGATGCTTTCGCCCTACCTCCTGCCTCTCTGACGACCTTCAACTGCGTCTGCATACTTATCTTGGCCCCAATGTACGACAAAATTCTGATGCCGATGGTGAGTAGGATCACCGGCATGAAGCGTGGGTTATCTGACCTGCACCGTATCGGAGTCGGTATGGTTTTCGCGATGTTTTCGTTGGTGTCAGCTGCATTGGTTGAGATGGTACGCCTAGACATTGCGAAGAACAGAGGCCTGATGCACCGTAACATCGAAGTTCCGATGAATATCCTATGGCAGGCACCCCAATACTTCTTAGTAGGTGTAGCAAAGGTGTTCAGCGTGGTTGGTTTCATCGAATTTGCGTATGATCAGTCCCCCGACGCCATGAGAAGCCTGTGCCAGGCTTGTTCTCTCATCATGGTCACACTCGGAAGCTACCTTGTTTCTATCATGTTAAAGATCATCAGCTCGGTCACAGTTGGAGGAGGAACCACGGCTGGATCCCGGAGAACCTGAACGAAGGGCATCTTGATCAGTTCTTCTGGCTGATGGCAGGATTGCAGCTCATGAACCTGCTTGCATTCGTGTATTGCGCCACGAGGTACAAGCGCAAACTAGCCATCTGAGTTTGTTTATGATTGTTTGAGTTTGAGAGTGCCCATGTGATATTTGTGTTACTTGTTGTGTGAACTTAAATTTTGAAATTGTTTTCACAATGTCCTTTCTGTATGAGCACCTCCATTTCGGCCAAGTTTGATCCTTCCATGTGTTCGTTTAAACTGATTGTGTGGGACCCTGAAATCGAATCCGTTTCAAATCAAGAGATTACATCAGAGGCATAACTCTTAATAGGAAACAAGTCCGATTTCAAGTTCCCGGATATGTATCTCGCATTAGCTCTCAAGAGCAATGGTTAATACGTATATATCCTAAACAACATTGTATACAGTCATACACAATTCGGTCATACATTATTAAAAAGTGATTTACAAGACTAGGACTTAGGTCCATAACTTACACAAGTGACCGAGTGGTCTACTAAACATAAAAGTACGTAGCGGAAGACAAATATAATACACCAAAAGGTCCATCAAAGTGTTGGAATTAATATGGGCTAGGCCCAAATATTATATTCTAATTAATTCCTGGTAAATCTCAAAGGCCTATGTGCATGTGCTAAACTGTTTAGTCCCACATGGGCGAGATGAAGGGAGTTACACGGTTTATAAGGTGAAGCGTGATAGCCCCTCTCGTGGAATTGGAAGAGCCAACACCTTGGCCTTCGCTTCGCCTCGTCGTGCCGTGCGTGTGCGTGTCGCGTGTCTTGTAGCGTCTGTGGCGTATTAGGTGCGGCGCGATTTTCTTTATCTATTGAGGCCATTAAAAAGAACAGTCTTTGGTCATTGATGGTATTTGTTGGCCTTTGGTCTTTGGCATTTGTTGGCCTATGGACTCTTGGCGACTGTCCTTGATGGTGACTGTTGGCCTTTGATCTTCTGGCGACTGTCCTTGATGGTCTTCTGGCGACCTTTGGGCTCTCTATCTTTTGGCTATTTAAGAAGGCGAAATCTTGGCTCTGGTCGAGTTTTTCTCTTCCTGTCTGAAAGAACTCTATAGTTTTGTTCTTTGTCTCTTACAATCTCCATCGGCGTGGCGTGTGCGGCCGCATCGGGAAGTGAGCCTCGGAACCTCGTCCTTGAAGGCTTGCGGCGAGGGCGAATAAGGTTTTGGGAGGCGTTCGCCTGGCTTTCATTGTTCCTCTGCTCGTTCTACATCAGCGCATCTACTACTACCTTTCGTTCTACATCAACCGCCGTCTACTACCACTACGCCATGACGAACGACGTCCTCATCAAGAACTCTACTGCAACTTCTTCTTCCACATAATCTGAGTATGCCTATATCTTTCTTGTTAGTTGGTTTGCTTTATTGTCTATTGTTGTTTTGAACACTGAGATAGGAATGCTACCTTCTGTTCTTCTAGAATCTGGTATTGCTATAGTGTTCTTTGTGATCTGCTTTGTGAAAATAACTAGAGTATTTTCCATGTTTTATCTACCACATTTCTGAATTAAAGTAATTCGAAAAATGCTTATATTTTCAACAATCCAAAAACTTTATTCTAGGCATAGGCATTTTTCGTCAACTGGCTTTGCTGCTGCGCTCAAACCCTCTGTATTCGATGGTGCGAATTACAAGAGGTGACGCACCAAGATGGTGCTTTGGCTAACTGCCATGAACGTTTTCCATGTGGCAAAAGGCAAGCCTGAAGGAACACTTACTCCTGATCAGGAGCAAGCGTTCGAGACTGTTGATAACCTTTTTAAAGGTGCCGTGGTTAGTGTTCTTGGTGAGAAGTTAGTCGATGCATACATGGTGATTACAACTGGGAAGGAGATGTGGGATGCACTCGAGGCCAAATTTGGGGTTTCGGATGCAAGCAGTGAATTGTATCTCATGGAGCAATACCATGACTACAGAATGGTTGATAGCCGTTCTGTAGTTGAACAGGCTCATGAGATACAATCCATGGCCACAGAACTTGAGTACTTCAAGTGTGTGTTACCGGACAAATTTATCACGGGAGGCATTATTGCCAAACTTCCTCCTTCTTGGAGGAATTTTGCTACTTCTCTGAAACACAAGAGACAAGAGCTTTCTGTTGAAAATCTCATTGGGTCTCTTGATGTTGAAGAGAAGGTGAGGGCAAAAGATACACACACTAGAGGTAATGAGGGACATTCTAGTGCTAATATAGTCTGAGAAGAAGAATGGACAAACTCAAAAGTTCAAAGGCAAGAACAAGAGTGCACAAACAACAAGCTTCAAGAAGAAGAAGAAGAACACAAAGGATGGCCTTTGCTTTGTGTGTGGCGAACACGGTCATTGGGCCAAGGATTGCGATAGCATAAGGGTGAGAAAAGAATCGGCAAGGGGAGAATTCCAAGTCTACCAATGTTGTTGTTGGTACTCTTGAGGCAGGAACTTGAGGTATGGTAATTTATCTCTTGTTCTTTCCGTATGTCAATCTCTGGATTGGTGGATGAACCTTGGTGCTAATATATATGTGTATCTTGATATTTCATTGTTCTCTTCTTACGGGTCACTCGGGATTCAGTAGTTCTAATGGGGAATGGGTCACATGCTCATGGTGTTGCACGGTCGATCTGAAGTTTACTTGGGAAGATTGTATGGCGAAAACGTGAATCATGTGCCATCGATCAATAAGAATCTCGTCGTGGATCTCTTACGTGTAGAGATGGCTTTAGGTAGTATTTGAGTCCAATAAATTTGTAGTGTCCAAGTGTGGACAATTTGTTGGTAAAGGCTATGTGTGCGGAGGCTTGTTCCGCCTATCTCTTTCAGATTTATGTAATAATATTGTGAACCATGTTTGAAGTGGTAATGAGACTACTATTTGGCATTCACGACTTTGTCACATTAATTTTTGGTTGCATGACGCGGTTAGCAGTTTAGAGTTAATCCCGAAATTCACCCTTGCCAAAGGTTCTAAATGTCAAGTTTGTGTGCAATCAAAGCAGCCTCGTAAGCCTCATAAGGCAGCGGAGGTAGAAACTTGGCACCATTAGAACTCATACATTGAGATCTGTGTGAGATGAATGGTGTGTTGACAAAAGGTGGTAAGAAATATTTTATGACTTTGATTGATGACTCCACTAGGTTACATTATGTGTATCTTTGAAAACTAAAGATGAAGCTCTTCACTACTTTAAAATCTATAAAGCGAAGCTTTGAACCAACTTGAAAGGAAAATCAAAAGGGTTAGGTCTAATCGTGGTGGAAGTACTTTTCTAATGAGTTCAATTTATTACATGAGGAACATGGTATAATTCATGAGAGGGCGCCTCCTATTCACCCGATCAAGCGGGGTTCTTTGAAAGAAAGAACCACACTCTAAGCGATTTGGTTAGCGCCATGTTGAACACAGTGGTCTTTTCAAAGCATGGTGGGGGGAGGCTATATTGACTTCAAGTCATGTCCTAAACAGGATTCCTACAAAGAATAAAGAGATAACCCCATATGAACAATGGGAGAAGAAAAGACTATCACTTTCATACTTACGCACTTGGGGTTGTTTGGCGAAAGTCAATGTGCCAATTCCTAAAAAGCGTAAGCTTGGACCACAAACCGTGGATTGCGTCTTTCTAGGCTATGCTCACCATAGCGTTGGATATAGATTTCTAGTGGTGAAATCTGGGGTACTTGATGTGCATGTTGGTACAATTATGGAGTCCAAAGATGCTACATTCTTTGAGAATATTTTTTCGATGAAAGATATGCCTAGTTCATCGAGTCAGGAACCTGATACAATTCCTGAACCTGCCATTCTATTGGAATATTTTGAACAAACCTCTGAGCAAATTCCTGAGGAGGAAGACAATGAAACTCTAAGGAAGAGTAAAAGACAAAGGACTGCAAAGTCTTTTGATCCTGATTTCATTGTGTACCTTGTGGATGATACTCCAAGTACCATTTACAGGCGTATGCTTCTCCGGATCTGAGAATCTTGGAAGGAAGCAATCCGTAATGAAATGGATTCCGTTATCTCTAATGGAACTTGGGAGATTACTGAGCATCCTTATGGTTGTAAACCTGTAGGATGTAAGTGGGTGTTCAAAAAGAAGCTTAGGCCTGATGGTACTATCGAGAAGTACAAGGAACGGCTTGTGGCCAAGGGTTATACCCAAAAGGAAGGCAAAGATTTCTTTGATACTTATTCACTGTGGCTAGATTGACCACTATTAAAGTACTACTATCTCTGGTGCCTCACATGGTCTTCTCGTTCATCGGATGGGCGTTAAGGCGGCTTTCCTAAATTGAGAGTTGGGCGAGAAATTTACATGGATCGGCCGGATAGATTTGTAGTAGATGGTCAAGAAGGAAAGGTGTGCAAGTTGTTGAAATCTTTGTATGGTCTTAAACAAGCACCTAAGTAGTGGCATGAAAAGTTAAATGAGAACTTTAACATCTCTGAGCTTTGTTGTGAATGAAGGTGACGGATGTGTGTATTATCGCCATGGTGGGGGCGAGGAGTCATTCTATGTGCGTATGTTGATGACATCTGATTTTTGGGACCAACCTTAATGTGATTAAGGAGGTCAAGGATTTCTTGTCTCGAATTTTGAGATGAAAGATCAGGGAGTAGCGGATGTTATCTTGAACATTAAAATTTGTTGAGAGGTGATGATGGTGGGATTACATTGTTGCAATCCCATTATGTGGAAAAGGTTACGAGTCGTTTTGGTTATAGCGACTACAAACCCTCTCCAACACCTTATGATCCTAGCGTGTTGCTTAGGAAGAATCGGAGAATAGCCAAAGACCAATTGAGATATTCTCAGATAATTGGTTCACTCATGTATTTAGCTAGCGGTACCAGGCCTGACATCTCGTTTGCTGTGAGCAAACTAAGCCGGTTTGTTTTCAATCCGGGAGATGATCATTGGCATGCTCTTGAAAGGGTAATGTGCTATCTAAAGGGTACTATGAGCTATGGCATTCATTATCTGGGTACCGAAGTCTTGGAGGGTTATAGCGATTCAAGCTGGATATCGGCTAATGAGATTAAGGCCATAAGTGGATATGTCTTCTTACTTGGAGGTGGCGTTGTTTCATGGAAGTCTTGCAAGTAGACCATCTTAACGAGGTCAACAATGGAAGCATAACTCACGAATTGAATCTGCCCTTTGTTGAAGCCGAATAACCGTGAGCTCTTGATGGATTTGCTAGTGGTTGAAAAACCGGTGCGGCTATTACGATGGCTGTGACAATCGGTTGTGATTGTCAAGGTGAACGATTCTAAGGATAATATGAAATCATCAAGACATGTGAAGAAGATGAAATCTGTCGGAAAATGAAAACTCGGAGTAATAGCTTTGGATTATATCCAAGCGACTAAGAATCTGGCGAGATCCCTTCACAAAGGGTTTATCACGAAATATGGTAGACAATGCATCGAGGAGATGGGTTTGAGACCCGTGAGTTATACCATAGTGGTAACCCATCCTATGTGATCGGAGATCCGTGAAGTAGGATTAGCGAAACAAGCTATTAGTTAGCGGGAGGAGAGCACCTTTATAGACCCACTCCATTGGAGCGCAATTCTCTCCTAAATCTGTATGGCGGTTGATTTTTATCTTAATGTGTTACGTGGCTTGTTAAAGCAAAGATCTTTATCCTCTGAGCGATCTTGAAAGAACACACCTATATGAGCCCATTGCTAGTCACGATCTATGAAATAGGGTAATTTCAAGGAAGCTCATGAATAGGTTAGGAGTATGACTTATATGCTCCAACCCGCGGGGATGCCTGGCAGCCTAGTATCAGTTAAGGACTTAAGTGAAACTTATTCACACAAAACTGTCAATTCAAGACTTAGTCCATTGTGCAGTTGTGGATATGTGTAACTTCTATTCTAGGTGGATGTTCAGCCTTAACGGTCTCCATCAAAACCTTTGGTATATTAAAACAATCTTGTGGATCAAGGCATTTGACATGTGCCCTTGAGATCGGTGGGGATTGTTGGAATTAATATGGGTTAGGCCCAAATATTATATTCTAATTAATTCTGGTAAATCTCAAAGGCCCATGTGCATGTGCTAAAGCTATTTAGTCCCACATGGATAGATGAAGGGAGTTACACGGTTTATAAGGTGGAGCGTGATAGCCCTCTTGTAGGGTGGAAGAGCCAACACTGCGTCTTGGCGCTTCGCTTTCTCTCATTGGCCGAGCCGTCTTGCGAAAGCCGAGCCGAGCCGAGCCGTGTCGTGCCATGCGTGTGCGTGTGCGTGTCCGTGTGCACGCGTACGCAGGCGTGTCGGGTGCGGGCACGATTTTCTTTATCTATTCGAAAATCGAAACACACTGACATTGATGTCGACCGTTAGTATCTGGTCTCTTTGTTTTTGGCCATTAAAAAGAACAGAGTGCTGGTCCTTGACGGTGACTGTTGGCCTTTGGTCTTCTAGCGACTGTTGGCCTTTGGACTACTGGCGACTGTCCTTGATGGTGATGGTTGGCCTTTGGTCTTCTGGCGATTGTCCTTGATGGTCTTCTGGCGACCTTTGGGCTCTCTGTCTTTTGGCTATTTAAGAAGACTGAGAGTATTGGCTCTGGTCCGAGTTTTTCCACTTCCTGTCTGAAAGAACTCCATAGTTTTGTTTCTTTGTCTCTTGCGATCTCCATCCGGCGAGAACGCGTGTGCGGGCCTTACCGGAGAAGCGAGTCTCGGAACCTCATCCTTGAAGCCTTGCGGCGAGGGCGAATAAGGTTTTGGGGGCGTTCAGCGCTTGTTGCTTTCATTGTTTCTGCTTTCGTTCTACATCAAGCTGCCGTCTACTACTCTTGCTCGTTCTACATCAACGCCGTCTACTACCACTCGCCATGACGAGCAGCGTCCTCATCAAGAACTCTGCTGCAACTTCTTCTTCCACAGAATCTAAGTATGCCTATATCTTTCTTGTTAGTTGGTTTGCTTTATTGTCTATTGTTGTTTTGAACACTGAGATAGGAATGCTACCTTCTGTTCTTCTAGAATCTGGTATTGCTATAGTGTTCTTTGTGATCTGCTTTGTGAAAATAACTAGAGTATTTTCCATGTTTTATCTACCACATTTCTGGATTAAAGTAATTCAAAAAATGCTTATATTTTCAACACAAAGTGCACCCAAAACCCGAAGGCAACTAAGTGGAGGTAGAAACAACATCATTCATTAGCGTCGCCGTATTCGGCGCTAACGGATTGATCGAAAGTGTATTCTTCCTCACTTGAAACAAGTGGTTAATTTGTTTGAGTACAAAAGGTACTCGCAAGTCTTACACAAACTAATAAAAGAAAGTCTATGGTAGAGCCTATCCAAAGGATATGAGAATATACATGTTAGAGGCTGTCCAAAGGAAATGTTGTATTGGCATAAGTTTTGCATAAAAGTGACAAGTTTTATTCTTACACATTCTAATTTGCAAAGGCCATTTAGTAACCAAAATTTGGACAAAGAAAACAATTAACATTGATATAATCATAGATCAAATAATATCAAAGTGGTTGTCCACTCTGATAAACTAACACGAATGAACAACCCTTCATGCCGATGCCTAGTTGTATCCATGTCAATTTTATTTCACAGTAACATATTTCAAACCTATTCAGCACAGTAAAAAATAAAATTAGCAAAATTAATTTCACTTGATTTGGAGTTAAAATGAATTACTTATGATTTTTTGAAGTTTCAACCATTTTTTAGTGTAAAAGTAATCCATTTCGGAATTTCTAATCGGATTAACTACTTTTTGTACTCAGGTTTACCTATCCGCAGGTGCTTACATGTGGGACCCAGTGCACAGCTAGACCACCTCTGTCGATGATCGAGTCGCCGATCTTACGAAATAAAAAAAGGAAAATGACGTGGAGTATCTTGGAAGAGAATGAAATTTGCTCTTTTTAATATATTTGGAATTACAAGACGACTAGGGACTATCTCTAATTACACGAATGTATTGAATACTCTTGCTTTGGCTTACGTGTTGCCTTGCTCTGTGTGTCTTACATTGTTGTTTTTTAGTCTTCTGCGTTCCACCATTAAATAACTCCGAAGAAGCGGCGATTACTCTGGAGAATCGTCCTGGTGAAGCGTTATGACTAGTCGGAGGTTTAAGGTAGTTAACAACATGTTAACTACCTTGCGATTAAAATGCTGTGAAAGCTTAACCGTAGGGTGGTTTATTGTCGATGTCTTGTATATCATCTCACGGTTTGGAACATATATACGTGTTCCATTCATCATCTGATAGAAATGCGAGTTCATAGCTTTTCGGCGATTACAGTGAAGCCTAGTCGACCGAGGTATCCATCGTGTAACCTCTGGAATCCTCACGACCGGGGAGGTCGTTAGTATAGGGAGTTCGACCATGATGATGTATTGTCTTTTATGTATTAAAATAATACATAGAGGTTTTAATCCTCGTCAACCTCCACACGCACTGTGCACTTAATGTCTTTGAGCCCATACGTCGGCGACCAGTCACGAAACTAGGGTTAAAGCACCTGGATTTTTGTGCTCGGGCTCACGTGCCAAAGAGACACAAATGACATCAATTAACACCTAATGATTACTTAACCTAATCAACCAAGATTTGCACTAATCATTGCTCTCTGATAAATGTCGAACTCCCGAGCAATAGAGGCTCGTCCCATGAGCTTGCGGCGACTAGCGGTGCGATGAATCCATGGTCCTTGAACTAAGTCCCAAAATGGAATGCTAGTGACCTTACGGTCCTACCGGTGGTGGAGTTTGTGTGATGAACTCTGTGGCGGCATGATGGCAAGATCGGCGAGGTAGCTATGGCTACATGCCAACCGAACCGAAGGCATTTTGAGCCAACTAATGTACACAAAAGCTTCTAGGAGACCTAAGGAACCTTCTTGAGCCAAGGAGGTGATTGGAGAGGCACTAAGGTTACTTGACAACAAAGACCAAATGGCGGCGATGTGAGGTTACCGTGGACAAGGTGACACAGTAAACAAGAAGAAAGTAGAAAGGTAGGGGTAGCTTAAGTATACTCCAATGATGGTGTTACCGAGAAGGATTGAAGAAACTTACCACATCGAGATGAGAAAGAAAGGCGGTTTTCCACGAAGATGGAGCCAAACCAAATTCACGATGGTCTGTGAATCATTTAGGGAATTGATTGAGGGTTTTACTTAGTATACCCTAGAACCACGATATAATGGCGCAAACAAAGGAAGGAACTTACGAGGGTGAAGTTGACACAATGATGACCCTTAGTGCGCGCTCTAGACAAACCAAAAGACACGCCGGTGTTCCCGGCGATTTGCTACAATTCAAGACTGAGCTTAGCAAAACAAGAATGGCGTGTAAAGAGAAAAAGAATGACACAAAGATGAGAGGATGCGCGGTGAAGAGGAGAAACAATGGACTCATCTACGGCCATTGTGGCGTTTTGAAGGGCGTCCACGATGGAACAAGATGCGGTGTCAACTTGTGGGGGCTTAGGATTGGTTGGCAGCGGCGGTGATGAAACACCGTGAGCTTGCATGGGCGAAGATGCCGGTTGCAACACCACCTCATGCTCGCTCTAGAAGCGGCATGGCGGCGCGGAGAAGGTGAAGCTACCATGTGGGCCCGGTAGCGTCAATGGAAGCGGCAAGCGGTGTGAGTTAGACTCGAGATCGTGGCGGGTTAGGTTGGATCAAGTAATTTGGCTCGGTCCGGTCATGGCGGTTTGAAAGTTGACTAGGTTTTGAATTTGAAATTCAATACTTTGTTGGATAGACCCCATATAAAGTTTCAAGCATTCTTGTTCATGATTTAAATACTTAATTTAAATTCAAAAACCAAATAGGTTTATATAAGGAGCATAGATTTTTCTTAAGGTCAAGTTGAACTCTAAAAATTTGAAAAAAATTATATTTATTTATAATAATTATTCTAGTATTTGATTAAATTAATTTCTAGAGGTCTTTACAAGCATTAACTTAAATTTTCGTTTGGAGTTTTCACTTCAACTTTTAAATTTGAATTGAATTTGAGATATTCAAATGCAACAATTTGTGCACATGCTCCAAAATAACATGCATGCTCATGAGATGCATATAATTACCATTGAGAAAAGTACCTTTGTGGGTCCCTAAACTTGGCGGGGGTTAAGCTTGGAGTGCATAGTCTATGAAAGTGTCCAATCCGGTACCTAATCTATTTAAGTGGGTCATTGGAGATCCAAAATAGCCCAGGCTAGCCTTGATGACCACTAACATGGAAGGTTGACCCTGATGTGGACTCTCCAGCGTGGCCTTCTTCCCCATTGCTCTCCTCCGGCTAGCTTCTTCAAGCAGCAGTAGCGAAGCCGAAAGAAAAAAGATGGCCTCAGCGTTGTCCTCCCTGCGCTATGGAGACAACCTATCAGTGGTGGCCATCTCGGGCGCCATGGTCGTGCTTTGTGAGGCTCCTCATCTACCGCAACGCCTCCTCCAACTCGAACTCCTCCCAGCCAAGCTCAAGTCCATCGCCGCCGTGCTCTTCGTCACGAGCTCTTCCCCAGCCAGATCTGGCTGGAACCATCGATGTCGGCCACGGATCTGGGCTTCCTCTTCGTTGTCGGTCGACTTCTTCGCCTTGTCGTCAAGCAGCAGCAGTCCCAAGCTTCATCCTCGTCGGGCCTCATCACCACTGGATTCGGTGATGTCGCTCCTGGATCCGAGTCGGTGGAGCCCACCTCGATGCCGTAGCCTCCAAGTCCTCCGGATCTGGCCTCTGTCATCGTCACAGCACGTGTCGTCCTTGAGCTGCCACCTTTACTGAGGCCATCGTGTAGCCGCCCGTCGACGCCACGATCCAACGCCACCGGCCACGGATCTCAGCGGATCCGGTTGGCCTCATCATCATCAACCTTGGATCAAGGACGTGTTGTCGCCACACCACTAGATCTAGCCTCCTCACCATCATCCTCACAGCCATCATTGTCGATGACATCCTCCTCGCACCGCCATCCACTTCATCACCAGATCTGTCGGTCACATCATGTCTGCTACTTCGGCCTTCCTCTTCACTTTGCTCTGGCGTTCCTCTGTGCCACCAGCGTTGGGATAGGGGGATGATCCATCGTCCCCACATCGTCGGTTCATCTTCACCCCCGGGTTGGCCGAGCCATCGGAGCACCGAGGGGTAGGGGCATGGTTCTTGATGACACCTTGAGCCAAGTAGGTGGTGACAAGCCACAGGCCATCAGTTGAGCAATGAGGAGGCGAGGGCTAGGCGCAGGTGGACTCGGTGGGCCGAGCCGCCTGAGGAGGCAGGGTGGAGGAGAAAGGCGGTGGCACCATGGGGCGGGAGGAGCCGAGGTCTGAGCCGAGGATCTGTTGGAGGACCGAGGCGCGGAGAGAGCGAGGCGGGCAGCGTCGGGGTGGTCTTGTAGCCGATGTGGTAGGCACAAGAAGCCGACCGGAGGAGAGCCATGGGGGCGGTGCTGAAGAAATCCACCAGGGGAGAGAGGAGTGGAGAAGGAGAAATGGAAGATTGGATGGGGATGAATGGGGAAGAAGGCTACGCTGGAGAGTCCACGTCATGGCACTACAACATGAATACCCCTTTAGCAACGCATATATGCGTTGGCAGAAGTTCAAATAAATGTTGTTAGGGTCTATACCAACGCATTTAGTATCGTTGCCATTGAGGCCGTTGCCAAGGTGCGTGACAACACATATACAAGCGTTGGTAACATGTTAATAAAAGCGTTGTAAGGTTACAAGCATATTTTGATATAGTGGCAACATATATATGCGTTGGCATTGGACACTAACAAATCGCTTCGAGTTGTTTACAAGCGTATCTAATCATTGTAAAATGTGTCATTTTCATGTCGGTGGGCTTATCAATTAGGGCCACGAGGTTAAACAAAACACACATATCAAAATGTATAACAAAAAATTTCATTGACATCAACAAAAATTGTTTCATTACAAAGAATTTCCAATTGGCTTCACAAGTGTAGACTCAAGGCATGCCTGATTGGTACCATCATGATCTAATAACATAATCGTCCTAAAACATAAATGTAAGTACATGTCTATACTTTTAGTGAAAAGTCTTGGTTCTCTATGCCCCGTGGTTCTATAAAAAATCTTCATTCCCTATATTCTCCATTCTACACACAAGTTTGCGAGCAGTCCAAACCATCAACATATCTTCTCAATCGAAAAGAAAAATACATTTACATTAGTGCATTATTAAAGTAAAATGTAACATTCCAACTCTTCCAAATAATTGGCGGTACATACATAGAGCGACAATTCCCAATAATTAATCGCAAGCTTATAGGACCTTGCACTATGATCCCTAGAGTTAGCAAGTTGTTCCAAACAAGCCAAAGCATATTCCACAAAGTCGAGAAGGCTTCTGGCAAGTAAGATCAAAAACACAGGTCGAGAAAATTTGTTGTCAATAACAATGCATTTCTTGCTAACCATTTCGAGGAAAAGCAGTCCCAAAATTAAAGATATTGTATGATGATCAATATTCCTACTCTTCATCTAAACTAGATGTGCGAGTAAGACACTCTCTCGTGTAGATAAATCATCAAGTATACCTAAAATCTGAGGAAACATGAAAGTTCGAACTTCGAAGTAACATAACTATTCAACACACGAGATTATTGTAATGTGATTTGATCTCGTCAACACTATAAACATGAGCAAGCGAAGGAGTGCTTGCAAGTGCCCAAGCGGAATCGGTATGCCTGACATAAGAATGTACAGCATATTTCTTTGTCCTAGATCCCATAGTCGCAAAGTACATAAACATATGCGAGTAAGATGTCCAAAATTATCTGCGACATTCATGTCAAGCTACACGCGTCATGACCGGTTACAAAATCTGAGATATTTTAAAATTGCACATTTGTGAGATTTGGGTGGAGATTGGGGCGTGTGTTTACCTTATCATCGAATCGAGATGAGCACGATAGACAATACACGTAAACAATGTTACAAAGCAGGATCAAGTAGTAGTTCAATGAACTTAAATGGGTATAAACAAAATATTTCCGTTAAATATGAAGCAGCGACTTCCACCATCATGTTATTGTGCCACATAAGCTCCTTCACGTCATCAACTCACTTAAAAGTATACATGGAAGTGGGTTACATGGCACGATGGTGACTAGGAATCTATTACTTTGAATAGTGAAATTCTTGGTTTGAGCTAGCGATGACTTGGTGATGCAATTTAAAGATAGTGACACAAAAGAATGTTTGAGGGCAAGCTTCATCCAAAATAGGCAGGAACCTTTGCTCGAGCAACCATTTCAAATTACATGTTACAATGGGATAAGAGGTAAATGGTAATTTGTTCATTTGTTGGTCTATAAAGGCATACTTACAAAACACATAGAGATGGCGATATTATCGAGGAATGTACACTTCACCTTTGAAATATCTAACATCATGATAATATCTCGTTTGCACTCAATGAGCAGTATAATATAATAAAAAGGTTATGTATTGAGGCAAGCGGGCCACAATAAAAAAAATAGCACTACTAACCATTGCTCTTTCATTAGGATGAATGTAGAGAAGGCCAAAAAGTTTTAACAACTGAACAATATAAACTTGCTAAGCCATGTACTACCATACCCAAGCAAGGCCGTCAACTAGGAGCATGCAAGTATCTTGGAATTATGGTAGATGTAAACTTACAGATATTAATTACAACAACGGAACAAAAGTAACTGCAGGGAATTTAAAGATCATAGGGCAACTATACATTTTTATGGCGACATAAGAAGCTAGGATAGATTTTGATGGCGATATGAAAGGTGGCAACAATAGGAAAGATGAAATTCATTTTTAAGGAAAAGGAACAGCATAGCTTAGATGAATAAACAAGAGCATTTGATGATGACTACGCACAAACCTTCGATAGAATCAAGAAGTAAAGCCACGATATTGTCGATTGTGCCACGAGGCCTCACCACCAAGGCCACGGAGGCTACAATATTGCTATCTGACACAGAGGCACAAAAACTATGGGGAAAAAGCGAAGGAATAAAAACTAATAGCTTCTGAGAAAAGCATAGAAATTTGGGTAATATTACGTTCTTGTCAATTTGACAAGGCGGATCATATAATCGAGAATCTTTGGCGAGTGTCTGGTACAAGCACCATCGATAAGCAATTCCACACTGTGAAATATTAGAAATTAAAAGGCATGTCGCCCAACAACATATATTTAAAACAAAAGCTGTTGAAACAACAAACCTTTAGAGTGGGTAATAGAGAGCGAAACAAGAGATCGGCCAACAATAATTGCATCATTAACCTACATAATACAGATAACAGCTTGAACAACAGAAAATACTTCAGCATCATGGCCATTCTTGAGAATTGAGATATACTGGATGCAAATACAGCATATGAAACTGGGATTTAACTTTCCCCAAATGTGTCAGCTCTAATTACAGAAATGTGTCTTCACCTAAATTAAGACCCAATGGCAAACTTTGTCCTACCTTGTTTCACAATTTTCACTTCTTTGGTTACCTAAATCCCTAACTAGAAAACTCTTTTTCAGCATATCAGATTAGACGATCTTTCTTTTAATGTAACCTACAGTTGACACCAATTAGTGAACCCCATCCATCTAAAAAAACTGTCACTTATTTAGTTAATAGTTATATAGTCCAACTCCAACCTCTAACAATAGATACCACATCCAACATATCTGATGCTATATAGCACCTCTATCAAACACCCTTTTTCATTCCATGGGTCAACCACGCATAATTGTCATTGATTCGGTTACACAACACTCTGACTCGATAAGTGAATAACACTGCAAATGTGTGCATGCATCATAATTCTAATATACAATGACATGACTTAGGCGCATTTGACAAGCATAGCTTGACTAACCCTAGAACCCCCAAAATTGTAGCGAAGCGATTCTGACGCACAAATGCCCAATCGATCTCTGAGGGGGAGAGATAAGAATATCGAGGAATCGAATCCCTCGATTCTAGAGACTTGTACTTAGCACAGTTGCAGATTTCTCATAGCATACTAAGAATAGATACTAAGAGGTAGGGCGGGAGGCGGCGCTTACGAGTAGGTGGAAGGCGGCGAATCGGCGGCGGCGGCTGGCCTGGCAACGCCCGCCAAGGAAAGCGGGCCCGAGGCATAAACGGCAGCGGTGTAGTAGGAGGCGGCGGCGATCGCGAACCTGGCGCCACCATCGGTATCCGCGCACCTGACCTCGCGCACATGCGGAACCGGTTTACGCCGGCGATAGTCCATCCGCCTCCTCGGCAAGAAGGGACTAGGTGGGGAGGAGGTGTCGGTGACGGCGTGCGTGCTAAGCGGGTTATACCAAGGTCCAAAACGAGAAGCTATAATCGAGCAAACATATCTCCAAGGCGCCAGATTATACCTGCGATGGAGGCGGAGGAGGGCTTTCTTTGCAGGGGCTCCCCTCGCCGGTCGCCGCCACCAGCATGGGAAGGAGAGGGCGGCGTGGGGCTCTCCCTGACCTTTCCCCACGGGCAAGCAAGAAGGACCAGCATAATCCCGGTCGGTCGAGGCGTTCTTGGCGGTGGGGCGAAGCGGCAGGGGAGATGGGCGAGCGAGGCGGCGGGTGAGGCGGTGGTGGCGGCAGTGGGGGCGGTGCGGTTGGGGGAAGGCAGGCGGTGGATTTGGGGAAGGATCGGAAGGGATTTTGCGAAGAGAACCGACTAAGGGAAAAAGAAGGCGAGGATAAGATCGAGCAGAGAGAATGTAGAGCAGTTTTATTTGGATGTGGGGTAGTGGGCTGAGTTGGTTCTACAACGTATGTGTTTTCCGTTGCGACTTATGTGTTGTTATATGTATGTTTTTCTTGTAGTGTGGTCAACCTTCCACGTCAGCGGTCAAGGCCAGCCTGGGCTATTTTGGACCTCCAATGAGCCACTTAAATAGATTAGGTACCAGATTGGACACTTTCATAGATTAGGGACCCAAGCGAACCCCCTTGCCAAGTTTAGGGACCCATAGTGTACTTTTCTCATTACCATTTATATAAAATGAGGCTGTGAAAAACCTCCCACCTTAAGAGAATCACGTCCTGAGATTCCGGTAGTTCGGAAGTTGGAACAAAATGCTTCTAAACAGTTCTTTTAAAGAAAAACAACATATGTTGTCTTGATTTTTTTCAAAGATAGAAAAGAAGGATCCTAACAAGCAACATGGTATTGCTATTACATTTTTCTTTCCATTGTTTCGTTTAACCTTTCTTTTCTTGATTCGAAGGCACTTCAAACATATGGAAGAGGTAGGGATGCTTAGTCCTCATTTGGTTCTCACGCTCCCAAGTGGCTTCCTCTTTTGTGTGGTTACTCCACTAAATTTTCAAGAACTAGACGGTGTGATTTCTTGTCTTGCATTCCATTTCACCAAGAATACCCACCAAATGCTCTTGGTAGGAAAGATCGGGTTGGAGATCAAGGTTTTTGTACGTGGTCGCTTCGGTAGGAACACAAAGACATTTCTTTAGTTATGAGACATGAAAGATATCATGTATCATTGAAAGAGATGGGCAACTCCGGTTGATCGCCCTGACTCCTCATTTTGCAAGGATTCAGAAAGGTCCGATATAACGAGGTGCTAACTTTCCCTTCACCTGAAATCAATGGGTGCCCTTCATTGGTGTGACTTTAAGGTAAATGTGATCGTCTACCTCAAAGCTCAACTCACGACGATGACGGTCGGCATAACTCTTTTGACAAGATTGCCTTTGTTAAGTGTCGGTCCCAAATCAACTAAACTTGCTCTTCGGTATCCACCACTAAATCTGGTCCATAGAATGGTCCCTCTCCAGACTCAGACCAGTTCAAAGGTGTCCTACAAGCTCGCCCATACAATGCTTCAAAAGGTGACATTTGTATGCTGGATTGGAAGCTATTGTTATAGGAGAATTCTGCATATGGTAAGCATTTCTTCCAATTCTTGTTATAGGACAACACACAGGCTCGGAGAAGATCTTTCAATATTTGGTTCACCCTCTCGGTTTGGCCTCCGGTTTGCGGGTGGTAAGCGGTGCTAAAGGATAGGTTGGTCCCCATGGCTTGGTGTAGACATTTCCAGAAGTATGAGGTAAACTGAGCACCTCGGTCTGAAACGATGATCTTTGGTACACCATGGAGACAAATAATTATGGAGATATAAAGCTCTGCTAACTTACTGCCATTGAAGATGGTTTTGACAGGAATAAAATGAGCCACCTTCGTCAGATGATCGATAATCACCCAAATAACATCGGATCCATTTTGAGTCTTTGGAAGACCGGTGATGAAGTTCATACCAATTTCTTCCCATTACCACTAGGGAATAAGCAATGGTTGGAGTGTACTTGCTGGTTTTAGATGCTCGGCTTTCACTCTTTGGCAAATATCACATTCAGCAACATACTGTACGATTTGCCGTTTCATTCGGCTCCACCAGAGCCTTTTCTTTAAATCTTGATACATCTTGGTACTCCTGGCATGTATGAAAAATTGAGAATTGTAAGCTTCTTTAAGAATCAATTCTTTTAATTTGTGATTAAATGGCACTATCAAACGGTTTCCGAACCATAAGATACCTTGCACATCTTCAACGAAACCTTTGGCCTTGCCTTGTTTCATATCCTCTCGGTTTGGGTCACATTGAAATCATTTTTACGCCCTCCTTGATCTGGTCTTCTAGTGTGGATTTCACCTCTAAGGTAGCGACAAATTCTTACGCAACCATCTCAAGATTGATCATTGAAACTTCGGCACACAAGCCCTTCGAAGTGGATGTTATCGACAAGTAGTTGCATTGAGACTTTTTGCTCAATGCATCGGCCCTCGTTAGCTTTCCCGGATGATAATAGAGTCCCATATCATAGTCCTGATCAGTTCAAGTCATCTTCTTTGCCTCAAGTTCAGATCGGTTTGAGTGAAAATGTATTTGAGACTCTTATGATCAATATAGATCTCATAGCGATTCCGATGAGGTAATGTCGCCAAATATTGAGCATGGACTACAGCTGCTAATTCCAAGTTATGTGTAGGATAATTCACCTCATGAGGCCTCAATTGCCTTGATGCATATGCCACCACTCGGTCTTCTTGCATGAGCACACAATCGAGCCCATGGCGAGATGCATCGCAATAAATATCGAAGCTCTTGTGAATATTTGACAAAGTGAGTATTGGAGCTTTGGTTAGGAGTTCTCTCAACACCTGACAACTTTCTTTACACTCGGTGACCATTCAAATTTCTCCTCCTTGATGGCTGGGTCATTGGCCTTGCAATTTTAGAAATTTTCAATGAACCTCTGTAATAACTTCATAAGTCAAGAAAACTTGAGCGTCGGTGGCGCTCTTGGGCTAACCCCAATTTAGTACATCTTGTACCATACTTGGATCAACAGTGACACCACCTTCAGATAGCACATGACCCAAAAAGCTGACTTCCTTGAGCCAAACTCACACTTACTAAATTTTGCATAAAGTCGATGTTTACGTAGTGTTTCCAACACGAGCCTCAAGTACTTCTCATGCTCTTCATTAGACTTGGAGTAGATGAGGATGTCATCAATAAACACGACAGCAAACTTGTCCAAGTACTCCATGAACATTGAATTCATGAGGTTCATAAAATATGCCGGTGCATTCGTCAAGCCGAAGGACATGATAGTGTACTTGTACAAACCGTAACGAGTAGAGAATGATGTCATAGGAATGTTCTCAGCTCTGACTTTGATCTGATGATAGCCCAATCACAAATCAATCTTGAAGAATACTTGGGCTCCAGTCAGTTGGTCAAATAGATCATCAATACGGGGAAGATGATACTTGTTCTTGACAATGACTTCATTTAGCGGATGGTAGTCCACACACATCCACAAAGTCTTGTATTTCTTTTTGACAAAGATTGCCGGGCATCCCCAAGGTGAGGAGTTCAGTAGGATAAATCCCTTGTCAAGCAATTTTCCAAGTTGTTTCTTCATTTCCACCAACTCATTGGGAGGCATCCGATACGGTTGCTTTGATATAGGCACAGTACTGGGTGCTAGCTCGATCACGAACTCCACTTCGCGATCCGGGAGCATGCCTGGAAGTTCTTCAGGAAAGACATCTGGATACTCACAAACTACTGGTACCATCTCCAATTTAGGGGTGGTACCAACTTTCATAGCATAAAGATGAGACCCAATAGTCCTATAGTCGAAAACAACTTATTTGCCGTTTTCACTTGTAACAGAAATGGACCGCTGAGCACAATTAATTTGCTCCTGATTCTTGGATAGCTAATCCATTTCCAAGATGACATCCAAACCTTCTGAATCTATCACTATTAAATTTGCCAAAAATTCTACCCCCTGAATCTCCACTTTTATGTCCTGGCAGATTTGATTGGTTTGTAAAATCGATCCCGGCGACTGAATAAGGTGTGGTGGTTAAAAGGTATGCATATCTAACTGATGATGAACAGCAAAATGCCTCATGACAAAAGAATGAGATGCTTTGGAATCAAATAAAATAATAGCTGGGCTAAAATTAACAAGAAGCATACTAAGGACGACGTCAAGTGCATCAATCGCCTCTTCAGCGGTGATTTGATTCACTCGATCTCATGCTGGTGGATCGAGGCTTGACGAGTGACCAGAGGTGGTGCTATTTGCACATGTGCTGAAGATAGTCAGACAGGGTGCAAGCCATGTGCCTTTGCCAAACACTGATTTGCGAAGTGTCCGGAACATCCGCGGTGATAACAGATCACACCCGGCCTGACGTTGCTGACATTAGGCGGCTAATTTCCACTGACTCTCAGCTGCCAGTTGGGTGGTGGAGGACGAGGTGTAAATACTGGTGGCCTTGGTGGAGTTGGAGCTTGAACTCGAGGAGGATGGGACTACCACATGCGCGGTCTTGGAAAACCGCTACCAGCTGAAATCTACGCAGCCCTCTTTCGTTTGCGCGCCTCCTCCAACGCTTTGCTCTTGCCTTACACTATTATGGCCTTTGTTGACCATATGCTAAAAATTACAGAAGTCATTAACTGTAAGGGCCAATTGTATTTCCTCCATCAGACCATTCATGAAGCGACTTCGGCGACAGATGTCAGTGGCAACATCATCTGGAGCGTAACGAACCAAAAAGTTAAACTCATGAAGATACTTCATCACGCTCTTTCACCCTTGAAAATGTTGCTGCTTGATCATCATGACTCCTTCCGGAATGTGTGCTTCACAGAAAGCCTCCTTGAACTCGTCCCAAGTCAGGACGTGTCCGGCGGGCTGCATAGCATAAAAATTGTCTCACCACGCACTTGCTGTGCCATCTAGTTGATAACTGGCAAAGAGGACTTTCTCTGTTTCAGAGCATTGGGCAATCAGCATCTTCTCCTAAGCTAGTGTTCTGCCTCTATAGGATCTTCGAAACTAGAGAACACCGGTGGATTGGTCCATTGAAAATCAGCGAGCCCTCGTGTATGCGTGATGAACTCTGCCCGCCAAATGATCCTAGAGCCGTGGAAGTGTTGCGGCGCAATTTGTTTCAAGATCTGAGTTTGGTCCATGCGGTTCACGCTCAATCGAGCAAAACCTCGGCCATTGTGGGCGGCGGAGAAAGCTCTTCTTCTTGCCGACCACCATGATAATCATAGCAGCTAGAAGGCTCCACACACTCTCCTTATGCGTAAAGATCATGGATAGTAGCGGAGCGGGATCCCGAGGGTGGTGATCCCTCTCCTTGCTGAGCTCGGGAACAAGTCGTAGCTCCTGTCATACTGTTGCCACACAAACAGTTAGCAATTCAACAAGGATACACCTGAACGAGCACGAATTAAAGTTCTGGACAACAAGCATAATGTACTAAATTTAGTATGCATAATAATATGAAATGCATAAAAATTAACATCAAAAGACGTACAAAAGGCAACTAGGCGATACAAGATCAATTAAACAAATAGTAGAGTTTTGCACGATTATATCCATATCGCTTTGTAGAAGCGAAATGGCAACTTAGGAAGAAAAGTCTTATAACATCACATACATAATTATACAAATGCTATCCTATTACACTTATTTAGGGATAGCTACTAGTTGGTTACAACTCTATGCAGCGATTCCTCAACATCCATACAATAGACAAAGTTATTCCGGTTAAAGTTCAGCGGGAACTCATCTAAAAGATGAGCTACATGTGATCCTGAGTCCGTTGATGAGGCGCCCCCGACGTTCGAAGTTGATGAGGCGCCTCGGAGATCCTAATAAAGGAAAATGACCTCCAAGGGGTGCCGGCCACTGAGTGCGCCGAAAACCTGCTGCTGAAATGAGGGCTTGACACTGAGGTCCATAAATGGGTACTAGTCCCGCCACTTTCGGAAGTCGAAACTCTGGTGGTGCAGCAGCAGCTAGAGATGTCTCGTTGTCACCATAAAGCACGTTACGAGGAACGCGATTCATGCTAACTCCTATCCTGAGGTACTCCTAGGCTTCCCTAAGACGACATTAGGTTTCCCACAACTCGTGCATGTTGCAGCGATGAATCTGGTCCATGATATGAACCAACCTCGCCAACTGGCATACTTGCGGGTCCTCTCCATACTGGATCTCATCAAAGCTGTTCACCTCCGCGCCAGGACCTCGTTTCGGGAAATGGTCATAGGGTGGCTGAGACAACTCGTCAGATCATGATGAAGATGGCTCATAGCCCCACTAGCTACTTCCTAGATGACCATGGCTTTAGAGGTTCCATGCACTTGGATACAATATGGAGTACTTCTTGCCATCTGTCTTGCGAGAATGTTGATTACGGCTCGATACTCCTCCAATCTATGTCCTCGATCCCGCTGGTAGATGGCATACTCCGGTTGGTAAGTGAAGTTGGCTCTCCACATCACATCTCACAGCAATGCCAAATATACGTCCACATCCTCAGCATAGGTCTCCTTAATCAAAAACCAGCTGCTCATCTAAACACAAGAAGACAAAGTAAGTGAGCAAATTAGTTTGTAAATCCAACTGAAAGTTGGGGTAAGGAATGACACTAAGATGAATGAGAAAGAAAAGACTTTCATAACTTAAAGTTTCTGAAATTATTTTGCTATTTTGAAAATAATTTTACTAGAGAATCACTAATGCTAACGACCATGTTATTTCTAACCTACGATCGTATGGCTCGATACTGTATTTGTGGGACCCGAAATCGAATCTATTTCAAATCAAGAGATTACACGGAGGCATAACTCTTAACGAGAAACAAGCCGATTTCAAGTTCCTAGATATGTGTCTCGCATTAGCTCCCAAGGTCAATGGCTATCGCACATATCCTGAACAATATTGTACACAGTCATACACAATTCATACATTATTAAAAAGTGATTTACAAGACTAGGACTTAGGTCCATAAGTTACAAAAGTGACCAAGTGGTCTACTAAACATAAAAGTATGCATCGGAAAGCAAATATAATACACCAAAAGGTCCATCCAAGTCTATCCAAAACCCGAAGGCAACTGAGTGGAGGTAGAAACAACATCATTCGTTGGCGTCACCGTATTCAACGCTAACGGATTGATCGAAAGCGTATTCTTCCTCACCTGAAACAAGTGGTTAATCTGTTTGAGTAGTACTATAACTCTTACACAAACTAATAAAACAATTTGTATGGTAGATCCTATCCAAAGGATATGGGAATATACATGTTAGAGGCTGTCCAATGGAAAGGTTGTATTGGCATAAGTTTTGCATAAAAGCGATAAGTTTTATTCCTACACATTCTAATTTGCAAAGGCCATTTAGTAACCAAAATTTGGATAAAATAAAACAATTAACATTGATATAATCATAGATCAAATCATATCAAAGTGGCTGTCACTCGATAAACTAACATGCATGAACATCCCTTCATGCCGATCCCCGATTGTATCCATGTCAATTTTATTTTAGAGTCTAACGATGATGTCTATCAAAACCAAGTATTTGTCCATAACGAGGATACGGCTATTGAATAGATTTAATACCCTCTGAGGTGTACATCTTTACCTACATGACTCGACCAGCCAGTAAGCCTCGGATAATGACATACTTTCTTTGGTATGTCGGTAGGGTAGATCAAGATTTGGTACTTTTTAGTAAGAACATCTTATTGAGTTGAAACACCCATGCGAGACAAAATCCCACTTAGTACAAGCTCTTGATAAAACACGCTAAGCGGGGCATGCAAGTTGTGTTGGGAATGCCGACCCAATGAGCGAAATTATAGTTGTGATCTCTTGCACATATTAAATTGCAATCGGATCCCTATGAACATATGATCAAACACATATGTCCTCACACCACCTGTGTTCCAACCCAATAAAATCCTCCCCTTATTTGAGAAAACTGGCCCCAATCCAATGTGTGGAAGTACGAGTAGTTCTTGGTATGACAGTCCAAAGTTCGGTCCTTGGTGATCCGGACAAGACTACCACAATACCCAATTCTCGTGCATGAAGGCACCCTCACTATCAATCACTTGTCCAGATCTAAATCATGTTTTAAAAGAAAAATTTTAGACTCAAACCTCAGATTCAAAGATCTGAATAAAGAAACAAAATTAAGATTGGTTCAGTGTTTCCCATGGTTGACGAGATAACCTCGTCAACAGAACTATAGAACTACTAACTTGCATGGCTAAGCATTCATATAAAGAATAAATATACCATCACATGATATCTAAATTAAGCATAACTATATGGAATGATTAAGGATAAGGCACAATGATTAGGACATAGCTAACTAGACCCACAAATTATTGATACACCAGAATAGTATGCACGCAATTATTATTGCATTTCAAAATAATAAATTAACCAAAACTAGGATCAAAATGATACAAGAGGATGCTTGTATTGACATTCTACTTGTTCCACCTTAGGATTCTCAAATATATATATTCACACGCGCCAGGCAATTCAGAATCTAAAAATAACAATAACAAATAAACACTGAGAAAATCTCAAAATGTGTGAGGACTCCGGCTTATTTGGCTTGTAATGCTTAGTCATCCATTGACCCTAGCATCACAAACAAAATAACCCGTGTCTTCGAGATATGTATACTTCCCAGAAATACAGTATACACACCCCTTTACAAAATCATGCATCAATTCCATTCAAAACATAGAACCAAAGCACGAACTAGATTAAATAAAAGACATACATAATAGAGAGTTATTACAAAAGGGGCCGACCGGCCAAATAACAACTAAGAAAGATAAATAACAGCGGAAGCAAAAGCCATAAGATGGCAATAAACAAAAGCCATACGGTTTGCCTAAAGCCCACAAGGTAGCAAGCCAAGGACGCCAAGCTAGTCGTCCCAACCACTGCACATCTCACAAAAGTAGGGCCCTTGGGGCTCCACCTCCTCTGCAACAAAGTTACTAAGAAAATCAAATGAGTACAAAAATATACTACTTAAGGCGGCGTGTGAAATGTGAGACCTATACATATGCTACATGCAAGCTCATTTAAGTGGAGGCTGTAGGTTATTTTCAGCATAAAGCAAGTTTTCATTTGCAATAATTAAATAGATTCAAAGCAGTTTTGCAATTCATTTTTAATTTGCAAATAACAGTGAGACAACAACAACATAATAACAATAGATAGATGACAACAACAATCCTAGAAGTGACTAACCCAATAGTCACCACAACAATAGCATGAATTACCCATTCATACCACACATGTCAAGTTTTAATTAAAGGTTATAGTCTAACTCTCAAAAGACTTCCCCAAGCGTGTCCATAACCTAGGACGAGGCTATTCGAATAGTTTGAACCCTGCAGGGGTGTACCAATGTACCCACACGTCAGACCGCCTTTTAAGCCAAGCTATTAGCACACTTCCTTTGGTATCTTGAAGCACAGACTAAGTCCAACGAGACATTTCCAATATTGAGTGTCAACAATGAGTCACCCATATGGGGATACAACCTCCCCATACGTTGATGCGGAGTCATCAAAGATGCTCACCCCCTTATACGGGTGGTGCTCCTTGTAGTGGATAAACCCCACTACTGCTCACCCAATAGCCCACCATGCAACTCGAAGCTAACACCCACCAAAGTACTTAGTCAAGAGAGGTCCCATATTCCCCTCGTGTGGTTAGCATGCAAAATTGCTTGGTTTAGTGTAACAAGATGTTCGGTCCTTGTTGACTTAGGCACCATTCCACATACCAACAATCACACCATCATCCATTATGCCCAAGTCCAAATAGTTTTCATTTTTAGTTTAGTTTTGACTTTACAAATTAACAAAGCACAAGTGCTGGACATAATGGAATAATAATTTTTGTGTGATCAAGGTCATCGACATAATGTCGACAATCGCCCATTTCTACCGTTATCTAAGCATTTCTAAGTATTATCAACGTAAACTACTAAGTGGTGAGAGCTCATCCAACGAACTCTAACCACAGCAAGATATTCCTAGGCATAGTAGTAGAGATTGAATATTTACCTACAGAGTATGCATCTATAGGATCAACTAATCGATATCATTTAACAACAAAATAGCAATGCATACATACAAGTTAAAAAAAAGTATTAGACTTTGAAAGTAATGGGATTAAACATGATCAAACTGCTTTCCTTGCTGGAGATGCTCACTATGCTGCAAAGGATCACTCACGGGATCAACACACTTGTCGGCACCTAACGAAAAAGCGCAAAAGAACCGATAAGAACGATGAAAACCGAAAGGACTCAACAGCAAACTTTCTCCAAATGCTCTGAAATTTTTACAGCAGCTAGCGCATGATTTTTAAAGAATTTAGCAATAAGAACCAATTGATTTGGATTCTTAATGCAAAATTTATGGCCAAAACAAATCTGCTCAGCCTGGAATTTGCTGGATAATTCAAATTGGTTACTGTTCATCCAAATTAAATTCCCTAGCACAATTTTCCAAGAGGTGCTGCACCTGGGATTTTATGGTAAGTCAAGCACCTCATGAGATGAATAACACAATTGAGTTCACCTCATTTGGAGCTATGATGCATGTTTTATGATTTTTCAAAGACATGCAAAAGAGCACAAGAAACATGCACCCACAACTCTTTTAAAAATAGTGACATGCCTAAATCCTATTCTAATATTTTGTGCACTAACATAGGAAGCCAACACAATTGGATTCACTCAAAAAGGATCTATAGAGAATTACTTATGCATTTTACAAGTTAAATGCCATTTTTAGAAACAACATTAAAAGTTAATTTTGAAACCAATTTACCAATTCATTTTCTGGAGCTGAACTCAACTTACAACCATTTTTAGATTAAAGTTTAGTTCAAACCAGAGCTACCAAAATTTGAATCAACCCAAAAGGAGCTAAGATGAAATAGTTATGCATTTTTGAAGTTTATTACCTTTTTTAGTTCACAAATAAATCCATCGGAAAATTCCTAAAAGAAAACGACGTGGACGAACCTGGGCCGTTGATCCTGGATCGGACGGCCCAAGACCTGCCGGCAATGCGCGCTCGCGCCTGCGCGGAACCAACGAATCCGGACCGTCGATGATGCATCGGACGGTCCAGATTGGATCGCGCGCGGCGCGTTTGGAACTCGCGCGCGCGAACGGGGCGGAGCTCGTGGACCGTTGATCGCGAGATGGACGGCTCGCGACCAACGCACACAGCACACACGCGAACCCCCGGGCAATCTGAGCCCCAGATCTAAACACGGACGGCCCTAATGAGCTGCTACAGTTGTCGGACTCGTCCGACAACACACCCGACGGCGAAGATCTCCTCACCGCCGGCGACCTACGGCACGGCGGTGCGAATGGGTGCTAGGTATGGGTGCGTAATAGCAGTGCACATCCACTGGTACCACTCACACCAGCGGTGGTGGACCAGAGCGCCGGCGAGTCGGAGGAGAGCGGCTTGTAGCACACTGACCAAAAGCAAAATGGAAGGAAAGCTCCGCAACAACCATTCAAGCTGGTGCCCTCGCATCTATGGGCTACTAAGGAGGTACCTGGAGATCGCGGAGGGACCGAGGAGGACAGGGGAGCTCTGGCGGCGGCGGACCTTGCCGGCGCCGAGGAGGACAACGAGGAGAGGAGGACACAGGCACAATTAACATGCAGGGTCATCAAGATGTACTCCATAAAGCTAGGAGATGCTCCTAGAGCAAGGAATTGAAAGGGGGAGGTCCTTACCGGCGATGGGGAAGAAGGGGGGTGCTCACGGCCGAAGGGGACCAACTCCAAATTAGCTGCTCCCTGAAGAGGTCAACCAAAATTAAGTTAGGGTTAAGGTCCATCGAGATGAGAGGTTCAAGTTGGAGCACAGAGAGGAGAGGAAAAGCCACTGGGACCCTGTCGGCACCGAGGAGCTCTGAGGTGCAACAATGGCTGCCGAGGAGCTCTTGGGTGATTTGAGCTCAACAAGCCGAGAGCAAGTGGGGAGGTGTTTAAAGGAAGTCAAGGAGGTGCTGGAGTACCATATATAGCCGGGGAGCAGAGGCATATGAGCTAGGGTTAAGCTCCATGGTGAGCTTAGCTCATGGCTCGGTCCATGGCGCCAGAAGGACGTGGAGGGGATGGGGGCAGGTCTGAACAGGACTTTGGGGGCGGAAAGGCTGACCCACATTTAATGCTTGCAGCAAAGAGCTGTCGGGAGGTGACAGGGCACTGCCCTCCCTCTGCCATGGCGCACGCGCACGAGACCGAGGAAGGAGAAGAACAGGGACAGAGATCAACCATTGGATAAGTGAAGGGGGAGGTCGTAGCCCTCGGATCTGATTCGGGGTGGTCTGAAAAGAAACGGGGAGGTCGCAACCAGAAGCTCTCGAATGGGGAGGTCGTAGCCGCTAGATCTCCATCGCCGCGGTTCTGCGAAAGCGAAAAGGGAGTCGCCGCGAAAGGGATAGGAGGTCACGGCCGTTGGATTTGCATCAATGGCGCGAGCAGTGGGGAGGTCTTGCCCGATGCGCGCGACACTGACAAGGGATGGGAGGTCGTGGCCGTTGGATTTACATCCAAGGGCGCACAACCGCGAGGGGAGGTCGTGGCTGTTGGATTTCAATCCAAGGGCACACAATGTTTGAGGAGGTCATGGCCATTAGATTTACATCCAAGGCGCACAACATCAGTGGAGGTCGTGGGCGTTGCCTGACGCAAAAAAGGTCGTGGCCGTTGGATTTCAATCCAAGTGCACACAACAGAGAGGGGAGGTCGTGGGCGTTGCTCACGATGCAAAGGGAGGTCGTGGCCATTGGATTTCAATCCAAGGGCACACAACAGCGATGGGAGGTCAGGACCGTCGGATTTACATCCAAAGGCACTAAACAGAGGAGGGAGGTCGTGGGCGTTGCGCACGACGCAAATGGAGGTCGTGGCCGTGGGATCTCAATCCAAGGGCACACAACCGCGATGGGAGGTCATGGCGGTTGGATTTTAATCCAACAGCTACGAACAGAGGTAGGAGGTCGTGGCGGTTGCACACGATGCGGAAAAGAGGTGGGGAGGTCGTGGCTGTTGGATTTTGATCCATGACAACGAAGCGAAGAGGAGGTCGTGGTTGTTGGATCTTGATCCAACGGCGCTAATGAGAGGTGGGAGGTGCAGGTGGTGCGCCACGACGAGAGAAGGAGGTTGTGGTGTTGGATTTTGATCAGCGGCACACAACTATCGATGGTGATCGTCTTTGGATGTGCGACGCCGATAGGAGAGGGAGGTCGTGGCCGTGAGATCTTGATCTGACGGCAGCGAGATGAAGGAGGTCGTGGCCGTGAGATCGATCGTGGCGGCGAGATGAAGGGAGGTCGTGGCCATTAGATTTCGATCCAACGGCGACGAACTGGGGTGCGGGAGGTCTGGGTCATTAGGCAAGACACTGAAAATGGAGGGGAGGTCATGGCCGTGAGATCTCCATCTGTCGGCGACGAAATGGAGAGGGGAGGTCGTGGCTGTTGGATGCGGATCCAACGGACACGACCTCGCGCGGGAGAGGGGCTCGGGCTGAGCTGGGGAAGTGGGTTGTGGCAGACGTCGTGGCTGTTGGATTTTGATCCAACAGGCACGACCTCGTGCGGGGGAAGGAGCACGGGCTGAGCTGGGGATGCGGTTGGGTTCGACCTGCTTGGAAAGCGGCTTGGACCCAAGGAATAGTGCTAGATTTGAATTTAAATTTGAAGGCTGAGGTTGGAAGAATTTTTAGAGGTAGCAAACTAACTCCAAAAATTCTGAAATTTTAACTGGAGCTTCCTCACTCTAGGATTAACCTTACATAAAATTTCCAGAGGTAGTTATGCACTGCATTTTTCTCAAGAATTTCATCAAGGGCTGTTCTAGGGTTTGACCAATTGAACAATTGGTTTGACCTACCTCCAAAAATTATCAAAAATTTCTAAAAATTATGAAATAATTCAGAGGGGTCACACATCATTCCCAGAACCAAGGAAAAATATTTCCCAAAGTTTGGCACAAGATTTGTGACAAAGTTGAATAAGGGTTTGACTTTAGTCAACAGGAGCTTTGTGTTTTTGGATTCCACAACTCTTGACAAGAATTATAGAAGAGTTCAAGAGTTTTAAGATGTGAGAAAAGCTTTAATTTCTACACATTTTCTTACATTTGAAACACACACCCATTTATACATTTGGGATGTTACAAAATGCCAAAATGCTGAAAAATGCATGAGAATTCTACAGTAGTGAGGTTATGATTTTAAGTGAATTTAGGTGAAAATTTTAGTTTATTTGGGGTTCATATGAATTTTATAGGGTTAATGTTATTAATGCAGACTTAATTCAAATAATTTTTTTCTGAAACAGTAACATATTTTAAACCTATTTCAATTTAATGTATAGTAAAAATGAAAACTAACAAAATTAATTTCACTTGATTTGGAGTTAAAATGAATTACTTATGAATTTTTGAAGTTTAAACCATTTTCAATGTAAAAGTAATCCATTTCAGAATTTCTAATCGGATTAACTACTTTTTGCACTCAGGTTTACCTAGGCGCAGTCGCTTACATGTGGGACACAGTGTATAATGCTAGACCACCTCCACATGCACTGTGCACTTAATGTGCTGGGCCCGCACGTTACTGACTCGGGCCCACGTGCCAAAGAGACATAAACGACATCAGTTAACACCTAATGATTACTTAACCAAATCCAACCAAGATTTGCACTAATGATTACTCTACAGTGAATGTCTGAACTCCCAACAACAGAGGAGCTTGTCCTCGCGAGCTTGCCCGGCGACTAGCCGCACGATGATCCATGGTCACGCAAACTAAGGCACAAAATGGAATGCTAGTGACCTTACGGTCCTCTGGGTGGTGGAGTTTGGCCGCGGTGAACTACTGTGCAGGTGTGATGGCAAGATCTTGGCGAGTAGCTCTGACTATGTGTCAACTTTGAACCCAAAGGCACTTTGAGCCAACTAATGTACACAAAAGCTTCTAGGAGACCTAAGGAACCTACGAGCCAAGGAGGTGATCGAAGAGGCCTTGAGGTTCGCGATGGCGAAGACCAAGCAGCAGCGATGTGAGGTTACCATGGACAAGCGACTGGTGAACAAGAAGGAAGGAGAAAGGTAGGGGTTGCTTAATTATACTCCAAGGATGGTGTTATTGAGAAGGATTGAAGAGAAACTCACCACACCTGAGATGAGGAAGAAAGAAAGGGTGGTTTTCGGCCGAAGATGGAGAAAAACCAAATTCACGATGGTCCTGTGAATGATTTAGGGAATTGATTGAGGGGTTTTACATAGTATACCCTAGAACACGATATGACGCGTAAACGAATGGAAGGAACTTACCGAGGGTGAAGTTGACACGATGACAACCCTTGGTGCGCGCTCTGGATGAACCAAACGACACGTCGGTGTTCCCGACGATTTGCTACAATTCAAGACCTGAGCTTAGCAAAACAAGAACGATGTGTAAAGAGAAAAAGAATGACACAAAGATGAGAGGATACACTTCAGTGAAGAGGGAGAAACAATGGCCTCATCTACTCGGCCGAGAGAATGGTGAGGCGTTTTGAAGGACTTCCACGATGGAACAAGGTACGATGTCAACTTGTGGGGGCTTAGGATTGGTTGGCGATGGCGGTGATGAAACACCGTGAGCTTGCATGGATGGAGATGCCTGGTCGCAGCGCGCAACCTCATGCTCGCTCTAGAACAGCCTGAGCGGTGCGGAGAAGATGAAGCTGCCATGTGGGCCCAACACATCAGTGGAAGCGTGCGAAGTGGTGCGAGTCAGACTCGGGCTCGGCAAGTGGGTTAGGTTGGATCAAGTCATTTGGCTCGGTCTGGTCGCGACGGTCCGAAAGTTGACTAGGTTTTGAATTTGAACTTCAATACTTTGACTGGAAGTTAAAAATAGCAATTAAATTTAGAAAATTGTGAAATTTTACAGAGAGGTTACTGGGATGATATAGACCCCATATAAATTTTCAAATATCACTGTTCATGACTTAAATACTTAACTTAAATTCAAAAACCGAATAGGTTTATATAAGAACATAGATTTTTCTTAAGGTCAAGTTGAACTCTAAAAATTTGACAAAAATATATTTATTTGTAATAATTATTCTAGTATTTGATTAAATTAATCTCCATTGGTCTTTTCTGAGCATTAACTTAAATTTTCTTTTGGTGTTTTCACTTCAAGTTTTAAATTTGACTTGAATTTGAGATTTTCAAATGCAACAATTTGTGTACATGCTCCAAAATGACATGTATGGTCATGAGATGCATATAATTACCATTTATATAAAATGAGGCTGTGACAGATTGTATCTGTTTCACTCTAGATGTTTGAATTAACACTAGAAGGCACATAACTTGAGACTCTGACTAGTTTTTCCAAGATACAACAGTCTAGTACTCCAGTTATTACCAACCTCATTTATTGTAGTGCTCTAGTGAAAAGTGGAGAGATTTTGCAAGTAACCAAAAAATATTTATACAAGGCATAATGAGATAATTTTTTTGATGCCTTGATGGATATGTGGTGAAAGCGTTGTAAGTGTTATGAATATTGTGTATATTCAAGAGGGCCAATGGGCAATATATATAGAGAGTACAAGGAGATATATGCCATACATGTATAAGAAAATATAAAAGACATATAGGAAATACAAAAGGATTCCTATTCTAACACCCCCTCAAATGTAAGGCGTATGCAATAGAATTGTATTTAGAAAGAGTTGACACTAAAATAGGGAAAATCCAAAGTCCAAGTCTTGATAATGTCGTCGTAGCGTACAACTCTTGGAAAATATGTCGAGTATCAAAATATCTCCCATCCGGGGTCATGCGATAGCCCATAAAACACAAGGTGCAAGGGCTGAGAAAGTAGAGGCAAGCTAAAGCAAAGTCGACTGCGGCAACACGATGAAAAAGATGATGAAACTGACAAAAATAGAGAAAGCTGTCAAATCAAGCCGAAGAGGATTAGATAGAAGCATGACAAGATCTGATCGAAGCCCAAGACAATGGCGTAGTGCACAAGAAGTCTGAGAGGAGGCAAAGTCTGAGAAGAAGCGGCGATCTTAGAAGCTCGGGGTGGCGGCTCGAGAGAGTGGCGGCACCATAACGACTTCTACGATATGCAATGACTCAAAGAGAAGAGTGGTGACTGCTGCCATGCAAAAAGAATTCCTATGCTTCTATGAGTGACAATAAATTTGTGGACTCACATGGCTTAGACGAACTTAAAGATAGAGTGGTACAGACTTGGATGGACAATGAAGAAAAAAGGACTCAAAAGGAGCGATAGATACTAGCAACACCAGTTTTTTTTATCAATCTCCACCAACTCACCCCCCCTCTCTCAAAGGAGCGGCTCCGGCCTACTCTCGTTAAACCAGAGCAACTCCTATCTCTTCGTCTCTCGCTCTATCTTCCTCTCTCTCCACCAAAAGCGGAAGGCGGCGGCAGCCGGGCGGCAACGTTGAGGGCTAGTCGAGCAGAGAGGAGGCGTGTCGACTGGCGGCACGGCGCCGAGGGATCGGTCAAAGCAAAGGATGGAGGTAGCGCAGAACAAAGGACCTCGGGACGGCCGTCATAGGGGAGCTGAGGCAGCGGTGGTCCAAGAAAACAACGAGAGGGGTCGAGCGGATCAGGCGGCGGCGGTGCCGGATGCAGTGAAGGTGGCGGAGGTTGGTGCGCCTCGTCTCTAGACGTTGGATTCGGAGGCCAGGCGGTGCCCAGGGATGACGGACGATGGATCCAGCCGGTCTGGTGGCGGAGGCTTAGGAGGGCCAGGGGGGCAGTGTAGTAGAGGTTGTCGTGGTCGCTCTAGGTGATGTCCAGCAAGCACTTCGCGAGGTCGACGAACTTGCTGGCGGGGAAGTCACTATTGAGCGCAATGGTCTGCAAGTACTCGTCGAAGATCCTGAACACCTTCTCCATTGCGGAAACGGAACCAAGGGATGATGAAGATGCTACTATTGCTTCTACGAGGAAAGACTACAACTAATGTTGCTGCCCCCGGGAGCGAAGATTGCCCCTCCAGAACAGCAGGCGGCAAGCGAGTTGGAGGCTAGGTTAGTGTAACGTCCCAAATGTACAATCTGGGTTTATTCAAGTATAATTATATGTGTAGAAATTAAAACTTTTTCCCACATCTTGAAAACCCCTAATTTCTCATGTAGTTCTGGTCCAAGAGTTGTGTAATCCAAAAACACAAAGCTCTTGTTGACCCAAAAGTCAAATTCATTTTTCCAATTGTCTAAATCTGGTGTCAAACATTGGGATATATTTTCCTTGGTCCCAAAACTGATGTGGGACCCTCTGAAAAATATCACAAGTTGTAAAACTAGTTTGATAAATTTTGGAGGTAAAACAAACCTTTAAACAACCTTAACGAATTTCCTGAGAAAAATGCATTGCATAATAACCTCTGGAAATTTTATGCAAGGTTAATCTCATTGTCAGCAAGCTCCAGTTAAAATTTCATTAAATTTGGAGTTCATTTGCTATCTCAAATAATTCTGCTAAGTTTCAGCTGTTAAAAAACTAAATTTAAAAGCCTACTTTGTTCCTTGGGTTAGCCACTTTGCAAATCTGGTCATTAACCCCATCGACCTCCCCTCCACCTTGATCAGGTCGTGGTCGTGGCCGTTGGATTCAATCCAAAGGCCACGACCTCCTCTGTCAGCACCACAGTGAAGACCTCCCGCCTTATTGAGGTCATTGCCCTTGGATCCAAGATCCATGGCCCCGACCCCCTCCTGTTGAACTAAGCAAACCTCCCACTTTGTTGAGGTCGTAGCCGTTGGATCAGATCCAACAGCCCACGACCTCCCCTCAAAATATCCAGCGCTCACAACCTCCCCCATCTCATGTTGTGCACCGTTGGATTTAAAATCCACGGTCACGACCTCCTCCTTGTCTTATGCACATCAGACCTCCTCGCGCACGTGAGGTCGTTGCCCTTAGATCTAGATCTAATGGCCATGACCTCCCTTGTTTGTTGCGCAAGCTCAAGACCTCCCTTGCGCACGCAAGGCATCGATTCTCCCTTTCTTGGTCAGCGCCGTTGGATCAAAATCCAAAGGTCTTGACCCCCCTCGCGCTTTGCGCAACACCTCAGACCTCCCCTTTTGGTTGTGTGCCCTTGGATTTGAATCCTAAGGCCATGACCTCCCCCTCATGTTCTTAGGCCGTGTGCGTTAAGTCCTCCCTGGAGGTCCGCACTGTTGGATTGAAATCCAACGCCTTGGACCTCTGTCCCCTTTTCCACGTCTTGTGATCGCGTTATGGAAATCGGAGGGCCACGACCTCCCTTTCCAAATCGGGTGGCTGTGACCTCCCTTCCATTTTGAACCTTACCGTTTCAAATCAAATCCGAGGGTCATGTCCTCCTCGGGTTCTTATCCAGCGGTTGGGAGGCATGCCTGTTCTTCTCCTAGCTCTGGCGCGACGCAGCGCCATGGCGATGAGGAGGCAGTGGCATGTCTTGTCCAACGGCTCTATGCTGTCTTGCATTTAATGCGTGTCGGTGCCTTTCGCCCTAGCCCATGCTCGACCTACCTACTCTGTCCCATCCATCTTGTCCAACTCCATGGACCTTCCGTGGACCTCCCTTGGGCTAAGCTCACCATGAGCTTAACCCGTGGTCCGAGACCTCTTTTGCCCTAGCTATAAAACCCCCCCTTTGTTGCCCTTGGCTTCTTTTACACACCATTGAGCTTGGCCTTGCTGCTATTTGGTGGCATCTCCTCCTTGACCTACCCTTTTTGGCCGCCATTGTTGAAGTCCTTGGAGCTCCTCGGTGGCGGTGCTTGATGGCTCCTCTTCAACCTCTTGTTCACATTGTGCTCCCAGGACCTCTGGAGTTAACCCTAACCCCATTTGGGTTGACATTTTGAAGAGGCCTAACTTGGAGCTTGGAGCTTGGAGCTTGGAGCTTGGAGTTGGCCGTGGAGCAACCCTTCTTCCCCAACTCCGGTCCTCCACGTCCCCAACCTCCTCAGCACCCCCGCGACCTCCAGGTAACCCTCCTGGTAGTCCTTTAGCTCTGGGCACTGCATGTATGTTGTTGCGGAGCTTAGCTGCAGCAGAATGTTCATTGCGGAGCTCATTATATTGTTGTGTTTTGGCCGTGTTTTTTTGCGCCAATCTCGGCTCGTCGCCGTTCAGGCCACCCTCGCCCGGGAATGGTCTGGCGTGTCATAACACTATTGCGCTGCGTTGGTGTCCTGGATGGCGCCGGTGAGGTCCTCATCGCCGGCGTCGAGCCTTGGTAGCCTCTCGGGATTTTGTCGGACGACCATGGCACCGTGCCTTTGTCGTTAAGACAAAGACCTCCCCATTTTGGCTAATCACCTCCAATCATTGTAGCTTTTAATGTGTCCTTAGTCTTTGCGTGCGAGGTCTTGTGCCGTCCATCTTAGGTCTCGGCGGGACCTCCTCGGGGCCATCTTAGCCATCTTGGACCTCCCTCGGGGTCCTCTTTGCAAAGACCACCCCGGTCTTTTGTAAGGACAACCCCTAGGACCTCCTCCTTCACGATCTTGACCGCTAGGACCTCCTTGTGGGAGATCTTAGCCGTTAAGGTCCTCCTGTGTTGATCTCCACCGTGTAGGACCTCCCGAGGTCCTCTCAACCTTGTGGACTCCACGGGTAAATCTTAGCCGCCCAGACCTCCCAGAGGAAATCTGAGCCGCTTAGGACCTCCCTTTGTTAGATCTTGGCCGTTCAGGACCACCCCAAGTGGATCTGAACCGCCCAGGACCTCTTTGTTGTTGTCTTGACCGTTAAGGTCCTCCCTGGGACAATCTAGACCATTAAGGTCCTCCCTTGGAAAATCTGGACCGTCCAGGACCTCCCTCGAGAGGTCCTGACCGTGTAGATCTTTCTTGGGGGAGATCTTGATAGTTTAGATCTTCCTTTGGAAGATCTCAGCCGCTCAGGACCTCCCTTGTTTGATCTAAACCGTCCCGGTCCTCCCTCATGTGTTGTGGTTCGTTGGATGCAGTATCAACGGCCACGACCTCCCCTCCGTGGCGCGCAGCGTGGCAGGGAGGACATGGACCGTGGGATCCAAGATCAACGGCCCATGTTCTCTGGACTCTTGTGAGCGCGTCGTGTTCTCTCTGGAGGTCTTGGGCGTTGGATTTAAATCAGCAGTTCACGTCCTCCCCTCTGTTTTGGAAGTTTAGAAATTCCAGTAAGCACTTATTTGTAAACTGAAAAAGGTAGGAACTTTAAAAATGCATAACTAATTCAATTTCAATCCAAATAGGGTGAATCAAATTTTGTTAGCTCTGGCTTGACCTGGACTTTAATCTAAAAATGGTTAAGAGCCCAGTTCAGCTCCAAAACACAGTTTTGCAAATAGATTTTAAAACTAACTTCAAATATACACCCAAACTAATGTTTAACTTGTAAAATACACAACTAATGCTCTGTAGATTCTTTTTGAGTGATTCCAACTTTGTTGGTTTCCTCTATTAGTGAACTTACTATGAAAATTAGTTTTGAGCTCGTTGCTGTTATAAAAATAAGGACTTGGGCATTACAATTTTGTTCAAGTTCTTGTTTTTGAAAAATGGTAGAAAGTGCAATCTAGCTCCAAATGAGATGAACTCAATTGTGTTATTCATCTCATGAGGTGCTGGTTTTGCTGTAAAAATTTCAGTGTCACCACTTTTCTAGAAAATGTTGCCTCATAGTTAAATTAGTGAATAGTGCAGTTTGGTATTTTTTAGGGCTGAGCAGAATTGTTTTGCTCATATCTTTTGCATTGAGAATCCAAATCCATTGGTTCTTGTTGCTAAATTCCCTAAAAATCACCCTCTTGCTGCTGTAGAAAATTCAGAGTGTTTGGAGTTCGTTTGCTGTGCTGTCTTTGTCGTTTTAAATCGTTCTTATCGATTGTTTTCGTCTTTCCGATTAGGTGTCGACGAGTACTTTGAACCCGTGAGCGATCCTCAGCAACAATTTGTCCAGCAACAGTAAAGGCAAGCAGTTTGATCATTTCCATCATTGTCCCATTACTTTAAAGTCTAATATTTTGTTTAACTTGTATGTATGCATGCTTTTGTGTCAAAGTATCTTATCGTTTAGAGGTAGCTATTCCTATTGCATAGTTGCCCTAAATTGTTACCCTGCCACAAACCATAAGTTACTAATATCGCTGGTGAATTAGAGCCCGGTGATTTAAGTATGCTCTTTTATTGCTTTTACGGTGTCATGCTTAGCAATGCTTAGATAACGGTAGTAATGGGCGATCATCGACTTAGTCGATGGTCTTGATCACTCAAAACTGATTATTACTCCTATATGTCCAGCACTTGTGCTTTGATTAATTGTAAAATCAAAACTGAAAATAAAAGATTGATTTAGACTTGGGCATATTGGATGGATGGCGTGGTTTTGGATGTGGTGGTATGCCGGGTCCCTAAGGACCGAGTACTTGGGTCACTAAGCCAAGCGCTTTTGCGTACTAACCACGCGAGGGCATATGGAACCCTCTTGACTAAGTACTCTAGGAGGTGTTAATTATGAGCGAGCTCGGTTGGTGTGTTTTCAAAAACAAATGTATATGTATAGTGTGGGAGGGGAGCATTAGCTTCCGGATAGGTCGCCTAATGTCTCCTCCCCGTGGGTTGTGCAGCTCGTAATTAGCATTCATCCTTTGGAAAGGTCTCGTAGGACTTAGCCGTGCGGCACACACCGGAAGTGTGCGTAAAGGAAAGGCGATGCGGCGTGTGGGTGCAGTGGTACACCTGCAGGATAAAACTATTGAATAGCCTCGTCCTAGGTTATGGACATGCTTGGTAAGGTCGTTCAAGACTAGACTACAACCTTTAATTAAAACTTGACATGGTTGGTATGAGCAGGGAGTTCATGCTATTGTTGTGGTGACTTGGGTTAGTCACTTCTAGGTTGTTCTTGTTGTTGTTACTATGTTACTACCTCGTTGAATTTCAACAATTAAAATGCTTTGTCAAATTGCCTTCAATCTATTATATTATTGCAAATAAAACTTGCTTTATGCTAAAATGAGTCCAAAGCCTCATCCACTTAAATAAAGCTTGCATGTAGCTATTTATAGTTACATTATCTTACGTAAGTCTTGCGGAGTACTTTATGTACTCATCGCGTGGTTGTGGTATTTTGTGGCTTTTGTTGCAGAGGAAGGAGGTGAGCCCCAAGGGCTTCACTCTTGCGAGATGTGCTTGGGTTTGACGACTAGCTTGGCGGTCGGTTAGTTGCCTTGTGGGTAAAGGCACACTAATTGGCTTTTGTTATGGCCATCTTATGGCATTTTTGCTTCCGCTGTGTATCTTTGTAGTCTTGTTGTTATTTGGCCAAAAGGCCCCTCTTTTGTAATAACCTATTCCTTTATTAGTATTAACTTCTGGTTTGTTGCTTATGTACTATGTGTTGTATGGAATTGATACATTCTTTTGTTGTGAGGTATGTATCTTGCATGCAGGAAGTATACATCTCTCGAGACCAGGTTTATTTGGTTGATAATACTAGGGTCAATTGGATGACTAAGTATTATGAGCTTAATAAACGTCGGGGTCTCACAGTTAGGCTAGAGCATGGGCGGCGGCAGTGCCTGTGGTGCACAGGCACCCCCAAAAAAATGTGTAATTTTTTTGAACTATATATATATGTATGAGTAATTGGTATTTGGACTGACCAAATTTCAGCAATTCAACCTAAGAAGTTTTGAAAGTACTAGAATTGAGTGAGATAGAATATGGATGGGGATTAAATCAAGAGATGGGGTTAGCTAGGCCCAGTGACACTCCTTGGGATTCTCATTATATAACTATTTTGCATATTATTGGTATGTATTCAACAATCCGTAAAGTACTCATACAACTTGGAAAAAACCCCTCACATAAGAATGATTGGCCAAAAATACATGCTATGGTGGGAGCCTTTAAGTCATTTGACTTTGTTTTCAATGCACACTTGATGCTTGTCATACTTAGATACACAAATGAGTTGTCTCAGTCTTTGCACAAGAGAGACCAAGATATTATTAATACTATAGCACTTGTTAATTTGGCTAATGATAGAATGCAACGAATGAGGTGTGATGGGTGGGAAGAATTTCTTCAAGAAAAGGTAACATCATTTTGCACTAAATATGGCATCAAAGTTCCTAAGCCGGATGGTAGATATGCGCCTTATGAAAGATCATCACGTTTTTACCCAAAACAAACAAATGATGATCATTTTAGAAGAGAAGTGTATCTTGGCATCATTGATAATGTTCTCTAAGAGTTTGACAATCGGTTTGACAAGGTTAATATGGAGTTGCTTGTTTGCATGTGCGCTTTAAATTCTCTGAATTCATTTGCTTCTTATGATAGGGACAAAGTGCTTAGCCTTGCCAACTTTTATCCCAATGATTTTTCAAGCACGGATTTAATGAGACTTTCTTTCCAACTTGATAACTTCATTGATGACATGCGAAGCGATGATAAATTTAAGGGCCTAAAGAATCTCGATGAGCTTTCTACTAAGCTTATTGAAACAAGAAAGCATGACATTTATAAGTTGGTGTGCTTGCTTCTCAAATTGATATTGCTTCTACGAGCATTGAAAGAGTATTTTCGACGATGAATCTTGTGAAGAACAAGTTGAGAAATAGTATGAGCAATTAAGTATTGAATGATTGTTAGTCACCTTTATAGAGTGAGATATCTTCTCGAAGATTAGTGATGATGATATAATCAACTGCTTCTAAGGAATGAGATCGCGTCGTGTGGTATTGTGATTTCCATTAGCTATTTAGAACTCTTTTATTCATGTAAGATTTTATTTGAACTATTTGTATTGCATTGTTAACTAATTTCGAACTCTTTTGTGTAATTGTGTTTGACTTTTGAAATTACATATGTGTTGTACAAGATTTTTTCAATCTTGAAGTGTGCACCTCTATTGCTAAATTTCGGCTCCGCCTTTGGGCTAGAGTTTGAACCTTTGATCGATAACGTGTTATGAATATTGTGTATGTATTCAAGATTCCCAATAAGCAATATATATAGGAAGTACAATGAGATATATGCCATATATGTATAAGGAAATACAAAAGACATATAAGGAAATACAAAAGCATTCCTATTCTAACAGTAAGCATGGTTGGGACAGCCAGAACCGACCCATTGTGTTCCAGATTTGGGCAGAAAAGGGGAAAACGTTTGGTTTTGCGGTACATTTTGAAATTGTGTTTTTCTTTCAAGATTTTTCTTCTAGAATACGCAAAAGTTTTGCACGTCTCTGTATTGAGGAGAGAAAATTGATTACAATGTTTTGCCAAGCCCGGCACTGAGCTGACGAGCATGGTAGAAATAGGGGAAAAATTTGAAGGACTGGTTGTGTTTCAGAACTCAGAAGTTGACCTAGTTATAGTGATGCTCAAATGTTTATCCCTAGTGCATCTGTAACTTGTTTCTCTGTGGTGTCATGTAATCTTGAAAGACCACAGTTTCCCTTACTTCCCTGTTTTTTTGTTTTCTTCCTTCCCCTCGAACAGGCAAAACATGTAAGCTGGTTTCAATTTAGAACCTGGAGTCTAGTACTGCTCTCAAGTCTAACATAACACGGGAAGTGGCCAGTCAAGTAATTTATTATTTATATAATTCATTAGCATACATTTTGATGAGCGTGAAATCACTTTCTATACCGATTTGTCTTCTTTCTTTCCGGCATTTTGGTTTCAGGCGTCAAGCAATGTCAGATTTAAGAGCTGGCTGAGTTTTTGGATATTGCACAAAAACAGTTGTGCTTGTAAGAAACTCCAAAACATCTCAGAAACGTGCCGCCCAATTTGTTTTTTTTGTGATATCAGGGAGTAAGCACGTCTAAAAGGATCAGAAGTAAATCAATAATCGGATATCTTTAGTATAAAAAGACTAGCATAATCTGAATCGTGTATCTCAGGTCAAGGTCAACCGATCCTTCAAAGCTGCTCTCTTCTGTATCCAATTAAAATATAAATGGTTTCACCTCGTCGAATTCGGTGCGTACATTTTCGTTGTGATAGCATTGAGAGAATGAAATGGCACTGTCCTCTCATGCTATATCTTCTCAACTGGAGTACAGTGAATCCCTAGGTAGCCTCTCGTGAGGCCGTGGAACCTCCGCAAAAATCGTAGCTTGTGCAGTGGACTAACACACTGTGCATGCGGTATGCGTTCTCGTTGTTCTCTCTGAAAAAATGTGTAAGCAAAAAATGTCAGCAGCACGTTTACCATATAGCTGCCATCGCGGTTATATACATCCGTCCATAGAACATTTCAAAAGGCTACTGACATGCGGGCCCATCTAGATTACTGGGCCACCACCTGGCAGATCTTCTCTGGGCCATGTTGCAGGAATTGGGATTCCAACGTGTGGTTGTTACATGTCAATATGTAGTTGTACCCGAAGCTTAATTTTCTAAAAAACAAATCTGAAAACATGGGAATATAAGTTTTGAAAAATTAGTAGATGTAGGGAAGGATATGTTCTATGGCCATGCGAATTACAATATCTTATTAACTCAGTCGCATTTGCAAGATAATTCGACTATTTTGGACCTTTCAATTTTGTGGAGATATACAACGTGGCCTTGTTGGAATTAATCTTTCCTGTAATAGTTTATTCAATCCTAGTTTGAGTCGAAGTTAGAGTCCGAGTCATACTCGTTCCGAGTCAAACTCGTAGAAAATATGTCCGAGTCTGATGTTGAGTCCTCGTACTAAAACCTATATAAGTCACCCATGAGTCTTATATTAATGGAAGAAAAAACAAGAAGTCGTGATTTGACAAAAGCAGTAAAACAAAAAGAGGAGCAATTGCTCCCGAAACCAATCGCGTATTTTTCCACCTTGAGTACTGTTCATTACGACTACTGTTCATCTAAGCACTATTCACCATAAGTACTGTTCACTGAGTACTGTTCATCCGAGTGTTGGCTGAAGAGTTACAGCCTGCTGCGTAGTCGTGGAATGTTAAGACCACTCCTGGTCATAGAACCTGGTCGTAGCGCAAGGAGGATCAACTACATCTTGGGGAAAGAGTTTGGACTGGTCGGAGAGAGTTCCGATCACCTGATCGTAGGTGGTACGACCACAGGCCTCTCCTGCTCCAGTTAATTTATTGAGAATTTTTGAAAAATTTCAGATATGGTTTTCAGGGATTTTCAATACTTAGCTGGTTTTCACTGTATATGTATTGCGCTTAGTTACGTACGCAATGTATTTTTTGGATGAAGTCGGGTGAAATTTCTAGGGAAGATTATATAAAACTTGGAGCCTAGTTCGTCCAAGAGATATACTATAAAGGGGAGAGAGCTCACTGTTCTAGTATGAATGGATGGATGGATCACTTTTCAATATCACTGCAAGTACAGAGCAGTTGCTAGCTGTAGTACTTCTTTTTGTTCAGAGAGTACGTTTGTAGCTAGCTTGCGATGTAATTAATCAATATATACTCTCTACAAATCATGAACAAGCCGGCCCTGGAGTGCACCAAATCATTTTCACAATGGAACATATCATCTTAAGGTTGTCTCTGAGTTGTTAAGAACCAGCTAGGACATATCTTCTAGATGAATGAACTTTATATGTACGTACAATTCAAGTCAACAACAACGAACGTTTTCCAAACATTTGATTTAGGATATTGCATTGCAGGATTTCATTTGTGCACGAAAGTTATACCTGGAAGGCTGTATCAAGCTCCAAGTCTTAATATATGCAGCTTAATTTCTTGTGTTCAATCATGAAGTGAACAAGTTTAAAAGGATCATAAATAAATCAATTATCGTACAGATATGTCTGTCTTAAGATGCAGATTGTCCGGTGGAGATCAACTGCGTGATCCTTCAAAGCTGTCCTCTCGTGTAACATCATTCTTGCTTATATTATTATTTTTTTGGGCGAGGTTTCTTGCTTTCTTATGTTATTCAGGAGTATATATATGGATGCATCATGCATGTGTTGCATTGCCCAATTCCGACCTGACAGACGAAATGGACGCATACAATTCGACTTCTTTGGTAGACGAAGCGGGTCTTAACAATGTCAATGAGGTGAATGCAAGCTTCTGCATCCTAAATTAACAACTTTTCTAGCTACTTTGTTATTTAATTTCAGATGTCTTTTGCCACTGCAGTTATATGTATAACATATATTTTTTTTAGTTTGTCATATGCATGTTTTTGTGATGATCTACTACATCTTCATATGCATATTTACCCCTTTGAGTATAACTCAATGTATCCTTTGTTTTTTTTTCTCAAAAGAGTAAATTAACTAGAAATTTATCGCCTGGTCCATTGAATGTTTGTTGCACAAGTTCATTAGATTGTTTCAGTGATTTATACAAAAGTACCAGTACAATTTAATTTTGTCCAGCAACACTTTTTTTTTGCTGCCAACGTTCCAATTAAACTTCATCAATATTTCAATTCACTTGTTGCAAATTATTCCTATAATAAAAAAAGAGATCTTAATATTCTCTTGTGACGCCATTTTTTAAAATAAAAAATAAAAGATAAAATGCAGGAGCAAACCACGTAACTTCGTTTAAGAAGGAGAAGTCCAGGAGCTTGAATCTATGACCTCAACAACCACAACCTGGTGTAGGAGACATCGATATCTGATTTCACATTGATATAGTGAATTTACTGCAATTAAGAAGAAAAAAAATAGTCACCTGAACTCCTCCAAAAATCTCAAATCAGTAGTATTATTTGTGGAGTAGGAGGTGGGTTCTAAATTGTAGTCTTAATTTTCTTTAAGCCCGCACATAACCATGTAACCTGACAGTAGTGAATTTTGTGGATTTTTTTTTTGCCTACTACCTGGTAACTAGTTCTAATCAAGAAGTAGTTTATTTTTCATCTTTCAGGAGAAAGGAGACTACACAAGGGATGGATCTGTTGATGCTAAGGGAAATCCTGCAGCGAGGCACTCTACTGGCTGCTGGAGAGCAAGCGCTTTCATTCTTGGTAAAAGCATCAATCTCTGCTAGATCGTTTCTATACCTCAAGAATTGCATAAACACAAATTGTCGATGCGCGATCGAATTTTGGTGTGAATTCCAGGGACCGAATGCTTTGAGCAGCTGTCCTTTTTCGGGATTCAATACAATTATAGAAATTTTTGGTGTGAATTCCAGGTCACCTTCCTGACGGCACAGCTGCACCAGAGCAACGTCACCGCAGCCAGGAACTACACCATTTGGCAGGGGACTTGCTACATCGCTCCTCTCGCCGGTGCAATACTGGCAGACTCCTACCTCGGAAGATACTGGACAACAGTGGCCTTCTTCTCCGTCTACCTCATCGTAAGCACCGCGCGATCGCGATCGATCTTCCGTTCCCCGTTTTTTGTGATCATCATTCAGAAAAGCTTCAATATTAACTTAATTCTTGTTTGAGTATTTGCTGCATCTGTGTTAGTATGATCTTGCAAGTTTGTGACATGTCTTGCATTTGTGGATGATGAAGGGGATGGGCACGATGACAATATCGGCAGCATCACCTGCAACCGTCAACCCGAGCATCCAGCCTGCCGTCTTCTCCCTTGGCCTCTACATGATGGCCATCGGCGCCGGCTGCATCAAGTCCTGTGTCGGGCCCTTAGGCGCCGACCAGTTCGACGGCGGCGACCCCGCGGAGAGGCTGAAGAAGAGCTCCTTCTTCAACTGGTTCTACTTCGCCATGTACGTCGGCGGCCTCGCGGCAGGGACCGGCGTTGTGTGGGTGCAGGACAACCATGGCTTGGTCATAGGGTTCGGGATCCCAGCTCTGTGCACTGCGTTGGCCATGGCGAGCTTCCTGCTAGGTTCTAAATGGTACAGGTATCAGAAGCCTCAGGGGAGCCCCGTGGTGAGAGCTTGTCAGGTGATTGTTGCAGCCGTCAGGAACAGGAATGTCGTCATGCCACATGATGATTTCGCCCTGTGTGATGAATCATCGCAAGGGCAGAAGTCAAAACACACCACTGAATTCAGGTACGTAGTTATGATCGAGTTTGTCGCGAAATTCCTGACATGGTAACAACTTAATTTTGTTGTTGTGTTCAGGTTCTTGGACAAGGCGGCGATGGCGTCGTCGGCCGAGGAGGCGGGGCAGACGCGGAGGTTGTGCACGGAGACGCAGGTGGAGGAGCTGAAGGCGATCCTACGGATTCTGCCCGTCTGGGCCACCGGGATCGTCTACTGCATGGTGCTCGTCCAGCAGTCGCTCTTCCTGGAGCAAGGCCGCGCAATGCGCCGGCGCGTTGGCGCCTTCTCCATACCGCCGGCGTCGCTGAACTCGATCTACGCCGTCACCGTGCTCGCGCTGGTGCCGCTCTACGACAGGGCGATCGTCCCCGTCGCGCGGCGGCTCACCGGGAACGAGAGGGGGTTCTCAGAGCTGCAGCGCATCGGGGTTGGCCTCACCTTGTCCGTCGCGGCGATGGCCGCTGCGGCATCGGTCGAGGCGAGGCGCCTGGCGATCGCTGCTGACGAGAAGGCTACCATGAGCATCGTGTGGCAGGTGCCGCAGTACTTGCTGCTCGGCGCCAGCGCGGTGTTCGCCTACGTCGGGCAGCTGGAGTTCTTCTACAACCAGGCACCGGACTCCATGAGGAGCCTCTGCTCGGCGCTCGGCCACATGACGTGGTCGCTGGGGAGCTACCTCAGCTCGATCATGGTAACCGTCGTGTCGACCCTGACGGTGAGGGGCGGCGCGCCGGGCTGGATCGCCGACGACCTCAACGACGGCCACCTCGATCGGTTCTTCTGGCTCGTCGCCGGGCTCTGCTTGCTCAATCTGATTGTTTTCATGTGTTGCGCCAAGAAGTACAACGGCAAGAAATAATTTTTGCTTGGATCGATTGCTGTGTTATAAATCCTACGTACCGTATATCGTAATGTGATGATGCTTGGTAATCATTGTTACCCGTGCCGTTCATACTTTATTAAGATATTTCTACTTTGATATATATAGATTTGATTGATCATTCACTGTAATGCCTATCTATCAGGATGACATTCAGACTAGACTGTTAGTATCAGTTTGACTTCTGGATTAAGTACAGACTTTAGTTGAGATGCACGATTACATTCACTGCGCTGCAATTGATTGGTAATGCAGCGACAACTCACAGCAGCAATGAAACTCAGCTACGGTATAAAAGTAACCTCATCTGAATCTTTGCAGAGGCCAGATTAATTCTCCCACTGCAAACATGTCACTTGTTAATACTTGCACAGGCCAGACTAATTCGCTGCAACTTTTGATAGGTTAGGGAGAGGACTATGTAAGGAAGTCACGTGGTGTTACAGTTTTACCCTTAAAGGAATGATACTTCTTCATATATATACTTTTTATATATAAAAAAAATCAATACTCCCTTATACTTGGTGTTGGAGTATAACTAAATTCTAAATAATCTGGACCACTAGATTGAAAACAATGGGCAGTCCACAATAATTAGTAGTTTGTTAGAGGATGATGTTCTTGTAGTCTGTTTGTGCAGGTTTTTTTTCTTTATTACGTACAATACTAGTGCCAGAAATTCACATTCGATTATCTATTATGATAAGGATTTGATTGATCGTTCACTGTAATGCTTGTCCATTAGGATGGCATTCAGACTAAATTGTCAGTATCAGTTTGGCTTCTGAAGTGCAAACTACAATCAATTGGCAATGCTGAGACGAGTCACATCACCAGATTAACTATAATATAAAACATAATTGAATCTTGTAGAGGCCAAATTAATTTGGCTACAATTTGAACATGCCACTATTGCCCATACTTACTGAACAGTACGTTAGACATGTACTTCTTTTGTCATGCTTCACAGTCATCTCCAAATGCAACTCGAAACTGCAAGCATTACAGTTTGCGTTGTAATTGATGCTATATATGGGATGATACTTGAGATATATTATTGATCGAGTGGCAATTAATTGTTGTACTTCTTAATATCTGAACAAGAAAAACCCAAAATTCACAGGTCATCTATTGTTCAGTTGTTTCTCTTCAGTATGGATCAGTACATGAAATTTATGTTCTATTTTCTACTGTGATAAATATAATATTTAATCAATCGCTCACTGTAATGCTTATCGATTAGGACGGCATTCGGACTAAACTGTTAGTGTCATGTTGACTTCTGAATCAAGTACACAATTTTGTTGAGTACATGATGTGACACACTACTCCAAACAGTACTTTTCCCCATGGTCGAAAACCATCAGCAAAATAGAAAAAATCGTCAAGTTTTATTTTACTGACGGGTAACCGTCAGACAAATCCCCTCGGGCCTAGGTGGTCGGGAAAATTCAATTTGTCTCACGATTCACCGTCAAGAAAAATTTTCCTGACGGTTTTACGAACCGCCCATAAAACGAATCTCACTGACGGGTATTTACCGTCAATAAAAATATACCAGACGGTTGGGACATTACCGTCAATAACAAAAACTTTGATGGTTATAACAGTACAGTCAAGAAAATAAAAGTTGATGATTACCGTCAAGAAAATATAAGTTGACGGTTGGAACATTACCGTCAAGAAAATATAACTCGATGGTTGGGACATTACCGTCAAGGAAATAAAACTTGACGGTGGGACGTTACCGTCAATAAAATTAAACCTGACGGTTCTGTGCCCGTAAGCGAATTGTTTTTTGCTGAGTGTATTACCGTCACCAAAATAACTCTGTGGTTGTCAACAAAATTATTAGCAGCCAAGATAGCAATGCTAGCAGAAAATATCAATGATCATACACACACTAATATTTGATTCATACACATCCATGCATCATATAATCCACAATACACATCCATGCATCATATAATTCACGATACACATCCATACATCTATAATCCATAATACACATCCATACATTAATCCACACAAAATAAGTTCAAGCTTAAACTAGCATCATTTCAAGCCTAATACCATCCATAAGGTTCACTTTCAAAAAGCAACATTGTAATCCGCAGAAAAGACATATAAAAGTCTAGTACTGCCAAAATACACCTAAAGACCAATATCACATACAAGTCATGTAAGTCCATCTAAAAGTTTAGTAATATCATTCATGTTGAACTATTCAAAAGAGCTAGCAAGATATCATCAAAAATCATGTGGACATTCAGTTGCATCCGTCGCGGTCGATGTTGTTGGCATTATGGTTATTGCCGCCATTAATGTCACCACTGCAGTTGTCACCATCATTGTTAGCATTGTTGCCATCAATGGCATTGTCATCCGGTGCTGAGCCCACATGGGAGGATCCAGTCCCCGTCCTGGTCCCTTCCTGTAAGGTGAATAGAATGTGCTAACATTATGAGTCTGCCTTAGCACAAATAAACCATTAGAAGTGCTAACAGAAGAGCTAAAGCAACCCACTAAACACTAGCATTAGGAGTCTGCCTAAGCACAATTAGAACCATTATAAGTGCTAAAGGAATAGCTAGACCAATCAAAATCTATGGCAAGCCTGTTCTTTTAAGCCCATGTGATAGAACACTCAACATGAGTCCACTCGCTCACTGCTGCATTGCTTGTTGTCACTCTGAAACACCAAAAAATATTAGTGTCTAGTCCAAATTAGTCCTCCAAATGACAGAGGTTTGGGCAACCTTGTAACTTTCATGAGATATCGTTGGTAGCATTGGCAATAATTTTAGTTGCTAAGTATTCTTACATGTGATTGTGCAGATGTTTCACAGTGTAGCACCTCTGGTGGTGGTTCTTCACCCATCTTCTGGAAAAGCATCTACATTTGAAAACTTCACAAGGTTAGAGTGGCCTCTAATGTAACAATTTAACATTTATCAACTATAGCAGACTAGTACATATGGCAGTCAGTGCGAAATAACTATAGCATGATTTACGATGCAACAAAGTATGGTTGCAGATACTCTTCAATTCATTCAAGTATTCAGAGGCAAACATTCTGATTTCTTATGTGCTTCATAAAGTGTGGGTGCAAATTTGGAGATAAACAGACAAAACTGTGACAACAAGCAAGGAGAGGGAAACAAAAACTAGAGAGAGAGAGAGAGAGAGAGAGAGAGAGAGAGAGATTTAATGCTCACATATTTTTATTTATTTATCCTTATATTTAAAACAAGACAGGAGAACACATATAATCTGTATATGATAGGATGATGTGTAGAGGACCACATTGATGATGATAGGCAACCAATTTTGCAAGATTAGAGTTTAGAGTTTGTTTACATGCATTTTCCCCACCAAATGGAGACGTTTGCTAGTTTGAAGCATACCACTTAGCCATGACAACATGTTGGTTAAACCCTCACCCAACAATAAAGCATATATAGTGGGGCAAACTAGTCTCTGAGTGCACATGGTAGGCTTTAATTTACTCTAAAATACAATTGTGTAAGGAACAGTACACTTGTAAAAGTAAAAGAAGGGTAGAGAAGATCTTAATCTTGTTTTTAGGGAGTTGTCTCCAATGATAGGTTGGGAGAACATGTAGAAATAATTCTAATGTCCTAAGAAAGTAACATTGTTTAAGGGCATGTAATTCAACTTGTTCCCAGAATATTTGTCATGTACTATCTCATTTGATTGGGGGCACATACCTTGTCTTGACATGCTTAACACCGTGTGCACCTAAATATAAATTTATTCAGCTACATAGCAAGCTTGTTTCCTCCTTTTGAATTTAGAAGTAGCAAGAACTAATTGGTGCTAGAACATGTTCCTGATAGGATCGACAAATTGTAGTTTGTGAAATTATTATTACATAAGCAAATAATAGACACAACATGAAATTTATATGTAGGAATTAAGTCCTGGTATTCACAGAAGTACACTAATGGATAGTCCAAACGCATCCATGCACAGTATGCAACAATGACATTAGATGTAAATTAATATGTGTGAATTAACAATGTTACCACAATCATTTGGTGGTGAATTTCTTGTGTCCGGAGTAATTCTTGATTATGTCGGACCACATTACGATATGATGTGGAATTGGATGGCTTGATATTCCTTGATTTAGGTGCTATTAGAACATCAGCCTTCTTGATAGCACCATTCCCTATTGGTACACGGCCATGGGGCAAGCCACCATTGGTGTTGTAAAGTATTGCTCCATCAAGTGATTGCTGCTCCCACTCACCATCTGGATGTTGAGCACTGGCAGCTACAGAGTAATCATCCTAGAACAAAAGCAACATTTCATATGATTTGCTTTCGTAGAATTTGAGTTCACTTGAGTTGACTACAGCAGTACACATATATGTAAAGAGAAAGCAACAGAACTGGGTGGATGTATATGTCAATTTGCTCCAACTTACAATGCGTTTCTGTGCTTTTTGGCTGCAAATTGGACCACTGCTGCCACTACTGTCCACATTTTTCATGCCAGACTTCATTATGGCATATGTCTTCAGGCATGTAGCATTTTCTGGTTCAAACTTGTGTTCCTACAACATGGTGAAGAACACAATTAACTCAGTCACAACCTACTACCTTACAATATCCAAAGGCGGAAAAGAGAGAGGGAACATGTATAATATACCAGATGTTGTTGGGTTTCCAAGTATGATCGTGAACCTGATCAGTTTTGAGCAACATCTTCAGATTTGAAGCGTGCCTCCTGACCTCTCCTTCGTTTTGTCAAGAATTGGTCACTGCACCAGTTACGACAAAGATGTAGCTATACTTGCTCATTGCACCACCAAATCCTACCAATCAAGTATTGCTCGTACTCTAATTCTCTTGGACGTGCCAGCGTGTCATCAATCTTCTCTCCTTGTTTTTTGTAGTACTCCTTGACAGAATCAACACGAGCATTATACATCATTTGCTTCACACGGTCCGAAGCATAATTTTCAAGCACTCTGCATCTTTTTAGCATAATGGTGTTGTTTATGATAGTGTTTGACTTGCAACAGAATTCCATATTTTTTATTATAAGATTGCATCTGCATCTTTTTAGCATAAAATGTTGGCAGTACTCAAGTTACAGGAACAAAATTGAAAGCTTTCCAACTTACAGTTTTGTGAATCAAAATAGAATTCCTAATGTTCAAGTTATAAGTTCTGAATTTTTGAAAGCTTATAACCATGGAGGATTGGGAAATTTGATCTCGAGTTGTATGAATTGAAAATCCCATATTCTTAGTTTTTTCTGGTATTGAGTTATCAAAGTGAGAAATTTTCAGCAATAGGTCTTTGCTATTAACAAATAGTAAATTTCCCCCTCCATTTTTGTTACCAAAATGTTAAAACAGACTACATATATTTAAACTTAAAAAACCTACCAATAGAGCATTGTTCCCCCCTGTGGCTTTGCATTTTTCATTTAGTTGCGTTCTTGGATTGACATTTTATAATTAATGCAGATATGGTGAGAATGTGCTAGAAGCTAAGAAGAATCCTAATTGGATATGTCCAGTTTGTCACGGCATTTGCAATTAATTGCAGCATCTGCAGAACTAAGAAAGGATGGTTCCCTACTAGTTGTGTGTATAGAAAAGTATAAATACTAAAACTGTTAAACCATGTGGCTAGGTCTAGTATATTTTAGTTGATGAATAATTGATAATATTGGGTACTGATATTAGTTGAGGTGTGTGGTGTGTGTGGACTAATGTCGGTCAAGTTGGAAAGAACTTGTGCCGGGAAAATATGTTGTTTTGGTCTTTGCATGTGCAGGGTAACTCGGAGGTGATCGTGGTCTACGGCGGTGACCGGGAGCTGACTTGGTGCGAAGTCATGGTCCAGAGGGTCGAGGATGCTGGAGGAGACGGTCGAGCTCGAGTTGGGACGTGTGGAGATCAAAGATGGATGATGGGTGTTGGAGCTACGGAGGTGCGGTCCAGAGGCTGCGACACATGATAGTTTTGGGGTGTCCAAACTTAAAAGGCTAAGAAAAATTAGGAAACTAGATTTTTGGGATATTCGGGCTGTATATGCAGCGGGTGTACACGGATTCCTCTAATCACGTGAGGTTCACGCCGTATGTGACTTGAACACGGTTTAGTTTCTGAGTATAAGTACTGCAGGCTGCGCGTGGTTGAGAAATCAAGGCGGTACAGAGAAAACAGATGGGATTGCAGCGACGTCGACTGCCAAATATCTCTTTGTGCGTGACCTAGGGGCGGCGCCCAGTGTTCTATTGAATATAATTGCTAGTGCTGCCATACTTTTGCATTTGTGTTGATTACGTGAGAGGACTCATGCTACAGGAGGTTTGTTTATTGCTTGTGAAACTTTTGGTCCTGTAATAGGCTGGTAGCAGTTTGCTTTTTAGACTAGTTTATTGCAAAGTTGCTGCAGCTTTTTGGTTTTGACTTAAGGTGACTGGTTGTGATGCTTTTTGCTTGAGCTTTGACGTGAGATGCTGTAGTTGTTCTTGATCGGCTGTGAGAGCGCTTCTTTGCATATTGTTTTGCTGGCCGACGCGAGATTTCGGCAGGTGGTTTTCTGCGACAGCATTACGTGTGTGGCGAAGAAAGTGTGATTCCGTACGCGGCTCACGCAAAGATCACGAAGGTTCTGAAAAATCTCTCACAATCATTCACCCCCCTCTGATTGTCATTAACAATCCTACAAAAACACATATCCTTTTAGAATTGGAAAGTACAAAGTGCCATTTGAAGTAAAGTTTTTTGACATTCATTCATTATAGTTAGTTTGTAATGATCAGAAGCAGGAACAAAACTTAATAGTGGACCGTATCACAGCAAGTAAAAGCCATGATCATTAAGTGGGGTTCTAAAACTCTGGTGTGTATATTTTATTTTGTTATTGCCCCCCTGGTTCTGAGCAAACAAGCGTGTTCCTACATGCAGGTTGTAAGCCTTGGTTACAAATCTGTGCCACCTACCAAATCAAAACCTCATCCATTTCTGAACATGCTCAGGTTGCCAAGCAGGGACTAGAGGATGTAGAAATGAGTAGCAAAGTTAACCAGAACAAAGGAACTGGCCATTAATGTTTAATTAGTTCATGCTGCGTGAGTGCTGTGTTGTGCCATTGAGAATGAGATCGTACAAAATAAATTTCTTCGAGTTGGCTCATGTTAAATTGCTACGCTTGTTGACTAACAACCAAGCTATCATTTGCGCCCAAAGACATTTAGACAACAAACCAAGCATAACTCAGTTAGAAGAAGCTAAGCAGTTATGAAGCTAAATTCCAAATACTCAAAAGACTAAATGAAATGAGTACTAAATGTTACTTACCCTAAACTCATTTTTCACTCGATCTGTAGCTGTCATTCCAACATCGTCTTCATTGACAAAGTAATCATCCCATGTCAATGCAGGGCGAGTATTAAAGGTTCTACCCTGCTCGTCCTTGTCCTCTACAACACCTGGGTACTCATGTCTAAGAATAACTCTAAGTTGTGCTTGATATGTGTAACAGCCCGAAATTTGGGCTTATTTTCAAAAAAATAAAAATGTGAACTTTTTAAAACTTTTGATGGATTTTATTTACAATTGCTTTTCTGGATTTTATTTGCCAGGATTTTTGTCTGAATAAATAAATTGAGAATCAAATTCTAGCTTTACAAAATTTATTAAGGATCAAAATAATTTGAAACAAAATAGGATAAACAAAAATCCAAACTTGGTATAATAATTCTATAAACAAAATGGGAAATAATTAAAATATGTTTTCACAAACTCTTCTCAAATTCAACAATACAAATATATACCAACATGTATTAAAAGATTTGTAGATTAAAATATGTTATAAATAAAATTCTAAAAAAATTACAGTATGGACTAGATTATGTCAGAAGCTCTTCCTAAAATTTTCAGAATTGTTCGAGTAATATTTCTATGCCAAATAATTACCTAATGCTCTCAGCCCTTTTAGCAAAATTTGGAAAACCTAATTCCTGTCTTTCCTTCGCTGACTGGCCGGGCCCAGCGTCGGACTTCATCTTCCACGACACCTGCTCTGCCCAAATCACACCATGGCCATGCGGCTACGAGCATGCGCCAGCGCATCACCCCGCCACCGGATTTGACCGACCTCGCCTCCGATTTTCCTTGGCCACCCGTGGTTCTTCCCCTAGCCCATGCCACTATCCAACCCTGTCAAGCCCATCCCGCCAGCTCGTCGCCCATGCCGTCGTGTTCGTCACCCCAAGTTTCCACTGAGAGCTCCATTGGCCTCTCTGCGTCCTCCACCCTTGCGCCTACAAATAGCTGCCCATAGCCACCCTTTCACCCTTTGCTAGCTATTCCTCTCTCCCGACCTCTCTTTCTCCACACCGAACACCCAGGAGCCGAGCGCACCGAGTGCCCGCCGCACCTCTCACACCTCCCCTTACCGTGCCGACAAGCCCCCTTCACCATTCGAGCATGTCACACCGTGTCCCGGCCCACGAGAAAGCATTCCCTTCAATCAATTGTGTCCCTACAGCACCAGAGCTTACGCCCACCCCGTCTTCCTAGTCGCCGGCCAAGACCACCACGTCTGTCACCATTGCCGCCTGGGTAAGTCTCGGCCTAATTACTCCCTCCTAGGTCATCCTCTAACCTCTCATCTTCATCCCTAGTCTTCGATTTGGGCCGCCGCTCACCTGAGCTCCCTGCCACCGAGGGCCTCCCCGCGCCGCCATGGGCTTCCGCCGCCGGCTCACCTCGGCATCTCCCCAACCTCGACGATCACTCTGCCGTCGTCCACTCCATCACTGGCGACAACCATCGCTGCAAATCGCTCTGACTCCTCTGTCTCGCCCATCGCCTTTTGTGTGCTTTCATATGCAGAAGTCATGAAGAACACAACCTCTTGTAAGACAAACCAAATCTGCTATCAAACCTTGTAAATATCATTGGGTCACCTAAAGGATTTAACTGATTTGGTGTTTGAGTTTTGAGAGAAGTTTGTAGCACTTCGGTTTAGAAATGATTTGTATTGAATGATCAGAGAAGTGAGTCAAATGAAGATATGAAAAGACAGTAAGCTAATGAAACCTTTGAATGATTGTTGAATCACCCAGGTTGCTTAACAAATGAATAATGGGATTAGTAAGAAGTTTAGACAACGGCATTTCAATTCCGAAGAAGTTTCTTTTGTCTGTTGAAAGGACATTTAAACAGAGAAGGTGAAAACTTGGATTGTCAGGAGAATTCATTTGCAAAGCTAACTATCTAATACTAACAACCTTTATGGATGTCATTTAGTTCACTCAAATGTTTTAACAAAGTTGGAAGTTGATAATTGGAGGAAAGTTAACTAACAACACTTAAGTACAGAAGGTTTTGTTTTTGTGGGATGAGTGAACAGTGGATTAAATCTGAAGATAATCAGAGTTTTCAATAAGCTAATGACATGTCTAAACCAGTCATTAGAAATTTTATTAGCCATTGAACATGTAACTAACATCCCTTCAGTAGACCTTTGCAATTTGTTAGACAAAGAAGATGATTAGATGAAAAACTGAAATAATAGTGAACTCATAACTTTGCTAGACGCAAGTACTAATAATCCTTTTCAACTGGTTGCTGGAATCACTCAAATGTTGTTAGCTAAAGCCCAATAGGTAAATAGGTTTGACAAGTGCTTAGTAGCCAGTTAACAACCAAATGAACAATAGACCCTGATATGGATAAAAGAATTGACTAGTGAACTCAATAATAATCCAGAGAATACCTTAATTAGGCAAAGGCTTAATAAGATGGATGTAGTACTGGTAACAATGAAATCAAGTCAGTTAATGATTAACTAAAATAATCATGAGAGCATATAAGAGGATTGATTTTGACTATATGATCATCGTGGATGTATACATAGAATGCCTAAAGAGAGTGTTTGCGAGTACTAGGTGTCCTGTTAAGGAAAACAACATTTCCTAGACTCTAGGTGTCGTCTGTTGTCATCCGTCCCCAGTGATCGGATGATTAGTGATCTGAAAGCATATCTAAAGAGTATTACCTAACCAGGTAATCTCTCCCACCTAGGTAGCTAGTAGGAATGTTCCTGCGAACATTCTTTCTCCGTGGGATTTATCTACTTTTGTCTATAGTATTTCCTTCATCAGCTTCTTTGGTTATACTTTGGTCTGAAGTATTTCCTTCATCAATCCCTCCGATATACTTTGTCTATAGTATTTCCTTCATCAGCTCCAGATGAGTATGTTTGACCTCATCTGAATTACTTCCTTCTTTCAAGATGCCGATAAATATGTTTAGTCTTATTTGAAGTGTTTCATTTGGTTTGAATATGTTTTTATTGGATTTCATTTGGTTATTTTCAGACGCTCTTGGATTTAATCGTAATCTGCGTAGTTAGACTCCACCGCTGTGATGGGACAACACTCCCAATGAGATCGAGATTCTCAGAACATTAAACAGAATCAAGGTTATCTGAACAACATAAGCAAGAGCAAGGCAAGCACCCCCTTTGATCATGTTGATCCCAGTATTTTACTTATTGTACTTTGTTTTGCAAATCCTATTATGCATGCGTGTATTTCCTATATGCAAATCCTATTAAAGCAATAGAATTTCTGAAAATCGATTAAAGGACAATATGTTAATTTGTGAGTTTGGGATTATTTTGAAAAATGTCCAGAGGAGTTACCTATATTATTTTTTATGAAAATGACATGAAAGCTTTAGTCTTTAAGACACGGGCGAGTTATAATGTATTCTGAAAAAGTGAGGATTTGTGACGCACTAGTAGATAGGGTGGAGTTCTCGCCTGTAGTCGATTAAGGACTGAAGCCCGCAAATCCGGGACTAAGACCTAATCGTACAACCATATGTGCTAGTATGGGATAGACGTAGCTAACTAAGTTATCGAAATCTTAGCCTTGCATGACAGTAGGCAGAAGTAGTGTCCGCATTGCTGAAGGATCGCCATGCCGACACAACTACGGATGCCTCAGATCGACGGGTTTCTATTCGGGTGAAGTGAGGGATTCACTTGATGGGTTTCTATCCGGGCAAGTGATGGACTTACTTGACGTGTTTCTATACGAGAAAGTGAGGGACTCACTCGACGGGTTTTATCCGACGAGTGAGGGTCCTCATTCAGCGGGTTTCTATCCGTGGGAGAATGAGGATGACGATTCGCAGGGCTAGTGCAGGGTTAAGACTAGATAATGTAAAGGCTGCATCGTGAACTCTAGACTGCTTACCTTTGGAAGTGAGCGGTGGCATTGACGGATGCCGAACAAACTAGAGATATTCCAGGCAACTGGAATACCGCGTACTATGGGTAAAGTTGTACACCTCTGCATAGTGATAAACTATTCGAATAGCCGCTTCATGATCATGAGCACGCTTAGTCTTGTTTGGTATGGCGGTAGTTTTTGTTTTCCAAACTGTTTTGTCACAAAAGATTGGGGCAATGACATGGGGTTTTTTATTTGTTGAGTTAACTGCCATTTCTATGGCTTTGTTGCTATGTCTACAGCAGAGCTGTCATTTCTATGACTGAGTTGCTATTTCTATAGCAGGACTGCCATTTCTATGGTTGAACATGAATCTGTCAGTACCATTTCTATGGCGGAATATTGATTATATTTTTGCTTACAACCAGGTAGGGTTGTGAGTGTTTGTTGTTACTTATTCAGTTACTTTACTTACTGTCCTGTACTTACTTTTTCATAAACTGCTCTTTCAAATTTCATTGCAAATTATTACTTATGATTATTGCAAATAAACTTGGCTTTGAGCAAAATAACTTGTAGAATAGAGCCATACATTTGACAGCCTTGCATCTAATATGATTTTTGCGATACACTACAAGTCTTGCTGAGTACACAAGTACTCAATCTTGCTATTGTTGTTAGTTTAGAATTTGCAGATAAGCCGACGCCAGACGAGGAGTTCTTTGCACCTGGCACCAAGGGGTTCTGTGATGGGTCTACTTAGGCCTTGTTTCCTTGTCGGTTGTCTACGGGATCGAATGGGCACACCGTTGGATTTTTGCTACTACTACTATGTTTTCTACTGTTATTTTATTTTCTCTAATAACTACTTTTATTTGGCCAGTTGGCCGTTGTTGTAATAACTATTGTAATAGCTTAAGTAGAATACACCCTTTTGCTTTACTTTAGTATGTGATTGTATGGAAATGATGCCAAATGATGTGAATGTGTGTGCTAGCTTTTAATCCTGAGACTCCAATTCATGTGAACTCCAATTTAGGTGAACCAAGTTATCTTGTTCATATAATTTTATTTTATATTTATCTATGTAATCCTTACCTCTACCACTGTTCTATAAAATTTCAGCACTTTGAATTTTACGGTATTTTTCTGTGTTTCCAGAAAATGAAAACATTTTAAATGAATAAAATAAACTTTAATTAAACTCAATAAAAAATAATCGGGGTTGCATTCTTGGACAACTGAAATTTCACTTGCGTCACTTACGACTACTCAAATATAATGAGAAGGGTGAACTCACCACCTCTATTGAGAGGGTTACCATACCCACCTTCATCCATCAAATTAAACATCAACTTAAACCATTCAGGACCATCCTATCCAATCAACCAAACAAAATCTTGTATCATTACATTCAACCAACCAAACTCCCTACTTGTACCATCCCATTCAACTTCATCCCATCCATCCAACTTCGTTCACCCATCCAAACGCTACCCAAATTAAGTGCAGGAATTTCCAAACAATTAACCTGCCGGTTTTAACCATCAGGAAAATATATTATATTGACGGTTTTATTATAACCGTCAGGAAATTTGGAATTTTGCTAAGGGAGTTACTATTCCTGTGACCAAAATCGTATAACTTGACTGGCGTTGCGGGACCATCAGCATAATTTGGGTAAACTTGACAGTCGGAGTAGGCCCGTCAGCGTAATTCGTGGCCCTCAGGTTTGCTCTGTTTTCTAGTAGTGATAGCCCAAATTTGGTTCCAATTTAAAAATGGATAATTTTATGAATTTCCAAAACTCTGGTTGTATCTCAAAATTTCCAAAAGCTTTGCCTTGCAATTTAAAATTTTAAAACAATCTCGTGGCCTAAAAAACCAGAGTTGCAAAAACCTAAAATTTATTTGTGTGCGAACCAAAAATAATTAAAACCTTATATTGCAAAACCACATCAAAGTTTGAGTTCAAATTCAAATCAGATTTTGATTTGCAAATAAAATTCTTAAACTCTTTTCTTCCCTTTGTCCCCCTTGGGCCACAACGTAGCCACCGGTCCATTTTCCCCCCTCTTTTCTTCCCCACGGCCCAGCCCTACTGGCCCACGCTGTCGCCCTCCCCTCCTTTCCCTTCCCTCCCACCGCAGCCCAGCCGGCCCGCGAGCAACCGACCCAACTGCCACCTCCTTCTTCCCTCCTTTCTCAACGTAGCCCAGCAGCTAGCCACAGCCCAGCTTGTAATACCCCGAATTTCAATAAGAGAGAATAACATTCGGGAAAGAAAAATTTATTCAAATTCGAATGCAGTAAAGTTAGAGAGTTTGGACCTTGGGCCCTTGGCCCAAGGCAAGAAGGCCCAAGTGGGCCGACCAAAGTGGGCAAAAAGGGGGGGCACCTCCCTAACCCTAGCCGCCCCTTGCTTCCTCCCTTTGGCCGCCCCCCTCCACCCTCTCCCTCTTGCTGGCCACCACCTCCTTGCCCTCTCCATGGTGCCTCCATCCCCATCTCCATCTCTCAAGACCGAGCCCTCCATTGCTGCCCGCTATTGGAGCTCTCCCACGGTTGGCCGGCCACAAGGAAGAGGAAGGAGAGGGAGAAGAGGGGAGAAAGGAGGAGAAGAGGAGAGATTGTTCTTGTGGGCTATTCTTCATCTTCCTGGGTTCTACAAGGGTAACGGATGTTGTTCTTCGTTGTTTGATTAGTAGTAGATGTGAATTCGATTAGAATTGATTGGATCGAATTCTTTCTGTTGTAGTTCAGTTCTGTAAAGTAGATTGTGTGGCCAATTTTGGGTTCTTAGAGGCCGAATTGGAGATTTCCATCTCCTATAGATATATAGGTATTGATCTTAGCTTTCCGTAGCCACCAAGAAAACTTAATTTCGACGTACGGATCAAAAGTTATGGTATAAACTCCCCTGCTATCTTTTTCGTCTAGACAGAATCTATCTTATAATTTCATCTACTTGTTAGCATTTTATTTTGGCCGAATTGGAAGGTCTAGCCAACTAGACTTTTGTAGATATATTCGTTAAGTTTCCATAGGATCTGGGCTCACCTCGTTCCGAGTCCCAGATCAATAGTTATGAGTTATTCTGTGCTGCTGTCCAGATTTGTTTCTGTGATTGTGTTGTCTGTTTTCAGAATAGGTCTAATAGTTAATTCTTGGGTTGTCAGGAAGGTGTTGTAGAATGTTGCTGGTAGTGTCCTGTACCATGTTGTTGTTATTTCGAGTACTTACTTGTGTAGGCGGAGTGGCTTCAGGTTTAGGGGCACCTTCGTTGCCTACTAATGTGTCGCAACGCGGGAGGCAAGTATTTTGATATTCTTAAGATTAGTGAATGCTGAATGCTTGATGTTCGTATTTTGTTATTCTATGATACGTGTGAAGATTCAATGTTTATGTTCCTTTCATATGTGTTATTTCCATGATTAGAGATGATGTCTTTCATTATTCATAGTTCATTCCATGCATCCATTGTCATGTTCCATCCACGGGAGTGGATTATAAAGACCCATCAATTCTAGTATGGGCACATGAGACTCACCATTCCAATGTGGGCAGATTTGGACATCTGTATGAAACGTTCTTCATACGGGATTTGGATCCCCGCATTTTGTTAAATGCGGGCTTAGGTGAACACCGACAGGTGTGTCACTAGCTATACCGGTATAAGCACGTGTGCAGTCCATTCATTACATTCAATCCATTCATTCCATTCATTCATATGTTCTTTCGGTGCTATATTCATATTCTTCATTGATGTTGTCTTGTTCATATTTATTGTATGTCCAATTATTCTTTGTACTTGCTGAGTCTCGGACTCATTCTTGCCTTTGTTGTTTATTTTAGGTGAACGTTGATGATGGCATTATTGGGAGGGAATAGACACGCACTATTCATTCATTTCACCATATTCCAGTTTCAATAATAAGACTTGGTTCTGTCTTTCATTCGTTAAATGATGAACTGTAATAACTAAAGATAGATGTGGTTGATATCTTTCTCTATGTTATGGTTGATTAAGTACTGCTTGTGATCCTTGATCACCCCTTTGATATGATTATTTGGATTCAGACTATATTCCTGCCATTGTTCTATTAATGTTTGATCTCTTTATGTCATTAGATGAGATATTGTTTAAATTCTTTCGCATTACAGTTGTATGTTAGATTATTTAGGCAACATCTTGGCTTCCGAATAGCCAGGGTGTTACAGTTGGTATCAAAGCGGGCTTTAGGTCCATGGTGAATAGGTTGATAACTTAGAAAAGACTAATTTGTTAAAATTTGTTAATGGTTAATTAACCTAAAACTTGACACACTGGTGCACAGTAGGATGGGATGGTTCAAGCAATGCATTTCTGTTTCCCTTATGTTGCATTGTTACTCGATGATATGATATGATCTTTTATATCTATGAATTTATTCTATGATTATTATGAGATGATCTTGTATACTCCTATGTGAGTATATTATTGGTTATGTGTGATTATAGTTGATGTTGAGAGGTTGAGGTTGTGATTGTAGCTCTGGGCTTTGCCAGGTTACACCACTGTTCGTGGTATAATAATAGAGAAGTAGTTACCCCGATTATCATAGTTAAAGGTGTTGAGGGTGAGTAATTGTTCTCTTCCTTGAGCTTGAATTTTGGTCAATTCTGGTTATAGTTGCAGTTGATGAAGTTTTCTTGAGTTAGTGTTTGCAATGTAGCTGGTGAGTTTTCATTAGTCTTTCTTGGTTCCATAAAGCGATTACTTGTTCTCCTGATTGCTGCTCTATTGTTGATTTGTGTGAACATCGGTTATCAGCGAGATTGATATTTTCATGGGAGTTCTGCCCTTCTAATTGGAAAACTTGATTCATTTACTCGCTTGGTATTGTGGGTACTGAAAGTTTTTCTCTTGCGAGTTCTTTAACCTGTGAAAAGCTTTGGCCTTATATATTTCTTTTGGATTACCCCGAGCGTTGAAGTTTAATGTCTCTCTTTTGTTGAATGAAGGTGTTAAAATCCTTTTGTGATTGTCTTATCTTGTTTAAGTGAGAGATTATATCCGAACGAATAAATTGTTATGGTATGAGTTACCAGGTTGGGTTGTTAGCATGGTGCAAACCATTTATTCTTAACTAACTTCCATGAAGGTGAAATTGATTAATTTGAAATGTCATTGTATTTGATACATGATAAAGGGTAAATAGGAGTCTGTCCATATCTGTTCAGAACCTATGGTTCTTAAGAAGTGTGGAATGTTAATGAACCGGTTTGATCATTAAGTTTGAGTAATCTGCTAATTTTGTTAGATGATTTGGAATTTAGGTCCTTTTTCTGGTTATTCTAACCGCTAGTGATGGTTAAGTTAAGGATGCGTTCGAATGTTGCCTTGGTAAATATTAATCTTGAATATGTCTTCTATTGAGATACTTGACAAACTGATTCAAATGCTTGATTCACCTAATTTTGTCATGCTAAACTGATGTTATATGTATTAAGAAATGAATGAAGGTGAATGTATTGACTCGTGAAATCTTGTCTTATGTATCCTATATTATTGAAGATTAAAGGTATTTCATTCTAATTTCTGAACTTAAGGTAGAATAGTGAGTCTATACTCATAACTGTTTTGTGATTACAAACAAAGCTAAGACCATGAATGCTTCCATGATTAAAATATTCATCAATTGTTAACAGTAATGGCTAGAGTGCATTTAGTGTGTGCTATATTGGCGTTGAGCGTCAGTAAGAGTTAAATGGATGAAATCTAATAAGAGATTTATATTGATGTACATTTGTGAGATTGTTATGTACTAGTATGATCTTGTTAACAGAGTTTTGTTTCAACATTGTGGCTTGAGCACTAGGTTTGTTTTTCCAGAGCAAGTAGTTATTGCAATCCTATTGTGATGATATAAATATTATGTCATGATTGTTGTGATTCTTTTGGAAAATTTATTGATGGGATAGTGAGGTATGTTGAATTTTGCCAAGAATGTATGATTTTGATGTTAATAATATGATCAGAAATGTGAGGGTGATATTGATCCTTTTATATATAAAGAAATGTGATCGCCTTTCGTGATGTCTCTTCAATGAAAATAATTCAAGTTTTGAATTCATAATCTTTTGAAGTTCAAGAGCATGTGGTAGTTGAAATTTGTTGAGTAAAGCGACGTATTGTAGAGTTCTATTGGTTCTTAAGTTATTCAAGTGATTTGATCTTAAAGACTCATTTATTTGAGTTGGCAAGTAAGGTTGTAATCAAAGAAAATTGTTTCTTTGTTAAAATAAAGAGTGTAGTAGAAGTATTTGAGTGTGGACTCAAATTTTGTAACTCGCAGATTATTTGAAGCGTGCTTAACCTTGTTGTTTGGCCGCATAGGAATTAATCCAGTTTCAGAGAGCACTGTTCTATTCTTATTGGTTGAGGTTTGGAATTCTCTTTTTGTGGGACTTATGCCCTCATCTGTTGACTTTCCCTTATGTTTTCCGATTTCCTTGCCTAAGTGACTATTTCCCTTGGCTCTGTGTTTACTTCAAATGGTAAATGTTTTTCTAAGTGGTCAAAATCGTTTTCATTTGCCTTTTCTTTTGAGGAAGGATTCACCGATTCGTTTCTTAGAAGTCTTTCGAAGTGTTTATTAATTGTTGTGAGACCTTAGGTCGTAAGTTATTTGAGAAGCATTGGAGGATGAATTGATTTCATATATAATTCTTGGATAGAATTTTATTTATGCAGAATGTTTGTTTGTGAGGCTAAGCTAATTGCATGGTTGCAACTAACAGAACCTATAGTGATTTGTGATCCAAATTCTTTTGTTCATTTCGGGTGGAACTTTAGAATTTTCAAAAAAAAAAGAAATCTTGATCAGTTTACTAGATTATCACGGTTGAGTAATTCACAAGATTGTGTAGGTGAAATATGATAGTGTAGTGTAATAAGAGTAAGATTAGCGAAGTAATCTAATCGTTTAAGCAATTAATGAGATAGCATAGATTGATGGTTTATTGTCAAGTATGACTTGGCGTCAGTGAGTAACCCTCTGAGAAGTAGAATTTTTTCAAAGATAATTGGGTCGAGAAAATGTTTCCATGTTGATATTAATGCGCGAGTATGTTTGGATTGTGAGAATTTTAGAGATTTAATCTGATGATTTCACTATCTGTTATAAGAGAAATTCGTTGTAGAGGTCTTGGAGGTTAAATCTAGGCTTTGCATTTTTATGCTAGACCTTTAGTCGCCCAATGATTGTGTGTAGAGAAAAGAGAATAATGGTGTTTCCTGAGAAGTGGAATGATCATTGATAGAACCCTTCTGATGTAGTACATAAGCATGTGTACTGAGGATTCTGAGTTGTTATTCTTGAAGGTTGGAGGTGATGGAATTGCGTGAGATCTATTTTGAGGTGCATTGGGTGCCTTCTGTTAAATTAATTTCACCAGTAGAAGGAGTTGTCTAGAGGGTTCGGTGGAGTCAATAGAGCCTCTCCACAAAGGTGTGGATGATGTATTTCGAGTTGAGCATAATTTGAGGATGTTAAATTAAGAGGTTGGAGCTTGTGTGGTATACGATGAGTTCGAATTTCAAGGTTCGAGAGAAATTTTATTCCTAAAAGAGAAACTGAGAAAAAAGATGTTTCCTCGGGTAGTGAAACGTTTTCTTGATTCTCGTTTGAACTTTGTGTTGTTGACTGATGTCTTCCGCAATTTGAGTTGGCGCTGTGTTGGCATGTATGATTCTTTCCAGTTTAGACAAAATAAAAGAAGTATTTGATTTGGGCATTCCAGTGATTTCTCCTTTAGCTTTCATGGTGTTTATTCGCAAATTGTATAATTAGAAAGTTCAATTGACTTCATGATGAACTGTCAATTTTGGATTTGACCCTTTTGGCGGGGAATTAGCATTGTGTGGTTACGATGAAAACTCTTTATTTTCAATTGCATTCTCTTTGAAGCATAGCTATTTAAAAGCGAGTTTTGTTGAGCATTCTTTTTTAAAGAAGGTGCTCCTTGTTAGTTGAAGAGTTCAATTTTGAGCATGTTGTGTGCTTTCGTACCAAACGGGAAGTTGGCCCAGGTACATTGGTTCGTTTTCGATAGTTGCAAAAATTATGAAGTTGCGTATCGCTTTGACCGTCTCGGGTCCATACGCGAGGAACACAACGTCTGGTGTTCTGGTACTAAGTGAGCAACTGAGCAATTCCAAGCTTGGTATTTCGTTAAAGACGTTGACCATCGAGTAGGGTCTTACCTTCCATTCTCTTCTAATGAGTGTACCTGGAAATACCAGGTTGAGTGTTAGGACGGACGTCGTTTTACGTCTTTGTGTTGTGGTCTCATCAGTCCAAGATCGAGGCCACTTGGGAGTTGAAGTCTCGCATGCACGAACAGTATCCATATTTGTTCGCGGCAGGTACAAGTTTATCCTTGTTCAAACTCCAGTTGTAGTTTTCTTTCGGGAAGGTCGGTGAGTAGATTCGGGGTCGAATCTTGTTAAGGGGGGTAGAATGTAATACCCCGAATTTCAATCAGAGAGAATAACATTCGGGAAAGAAAATTTTATTCAAATTCGAATGCAGTAAAGTTAGAGAAGGATTTAAGTTAAAAATTCAGATCTTATTAGAGAGTTTGGACCTTGGGCCCTTGGCCCAAGGCAAGAAGGCCCAAGTGGGTTGGCCAAAGTGGGCAAAAAGGGAGGGCGCCACCTCCCTAACCCTAGCTGCCCCTTGCTTCCTCCCTTTGGCCGCCCCCCTCCACCCTCTCCCTCTTGCTGGCTGCCACCTCCTTGCGCTCTCCATGGCACCTCCATCCCCATCTCCATCTCTCAAGACCGAGCCCTCCATTGCTGCCTGCTATTGGAGCTCTCCCGTAGTTGGCCGGACACAAGGAAGAGGAAGGAGAGGGAGAAGAGGGGAGAAAGGAGGAGAAGAGGAGAGATTGTTCTTGTGGGTTGTTCTTCATCTTCCTGGGTTCTACAAGGGTAACAGATGTCGTTCTTCATTGTTTGATTAGTAGTAGATGTGAATTCGATTAGAATTGATTGGATCGAATTCTTTCTATTGTAGTTCAGTTCTGTAAAGTAGATTGCGTGGCCAATTTAGGGTTCTTAGAGTATGACTTGGAGATTTCCATCTCCTATAGATATATAGGTATTGATCTTAGCTTTCCGTAGCCGCCAAGAACACTTAATTCCGACGTATGGATCAAAAGTTATGGTATAAACTCCCCTGCTATCTTTTTCGTCTAGACAGAATCTGTCTTATAATTTCATCTACCTGTTAGCATTTTCTTTTGGCCGAATTGGAAGGTCTAGTAAACTAGACTTTTGTAGATATATTCGTTAAGTTTCCATAGGATCTGGGCTCACCTCGTTCCGAGTCCCAGATCAATAGTTATGAGTTATTCCGTGCTGCTGTCCAGATTCGTTTCTGTGATTGTGTTGTCTGTTTTCAGAATAGGTCTAATAGTTAATTCTTGGGTTGTTGGGAAGGTGTTGTAGAACGTTGCTAGTAGTGTCCTGTACCATGTTGTTCTTATTTCGAGTACTTACTTATGTAGGCGGAGTGGCTCAGGTTTAGGGGCACCTTCGTTGCCTACTAATGCGTCGCAACGCGGAAGGCAAGTATTTTGATATTCTTAAGATTTGTGAATGCTGAATGCTTGATGTTCGTATTTTGTTATTCTATGATACGTGTGAAGATTCAATGTTTATGTTCCTTTCATATGTGTTATTTCCATGATTAGAGATGGTGTCTTTCATTATTCATAGTTCATTCCATGCATCCATTGTCATGTTCCATCCACGGGAGTGGATTATAAAGACTCATCAATTCCATTATGGGCACATGAGACCCACCATTCCAATGTGGGCGGATTTGGACACCCGTATGAAACGTTCTTCATACGGGATTTGGATCCCCGTATTTTGTTAAATGCGGGCTTAGGTGAACACCGACATGTGTGTCACTAGCTATACCAGTATAAGCACGTGTGCAGTCCATTCATTACATTCAATCCATTCATTCCATTCATTCATATGTTCTTTCGGTGCTATATTCATATTCTTCAATGATTTTGTCATGTTCATATTTATTGTATGTCCAATTATTCTTTGTACTTGCTGAGTCTCGGACTCATTCTTGCCTTTGTTGTTTATTTTAGGTGAACGTTGATGATGGCATTATTGGGAGAGAGTAGACACGCACTATTCATTCATTTCACCATATTCCAATTTCAATAATAAGACTTGGTTCTGTCTTTCATTCGTTAAGTGATGAACTGTAATAAGTAAAGTTAGATGTGATTGATATCTTTCTCTATGTTATGGTTGATTAAGTACTGTTTGTGATCCTTGATCACCCCTTTGATATGATTATTTGGATTCAGACTATATTCCTGCCATTGTTCTATTAATGTTTGATCTTTTTATGTCATTAGATGAGATATTGTTTAAATTTTTCCGCATTATGGTTGTGTGTTAGATTATTTAGGTAATATCTTGGCTTCCGAATAGCCAGGGTGTTACATTGCTGGCCTCCCATCTTTCACTTTTCTAGTCGCGAGTAGTCGTCGTGGATCCCCTCGCCGGTGCCGAGTTCGACCCAAAACGGCCATGGCGCCTCCCCTATTCCACTTCACTAGGAGGAAGAAGACGACCTTGTGACACTAATGTGTGGACCCCATCGCAATTAGGATTAAGATTAACTCTGATTTAATTAGTGTTTAAATAAAAGTGATGCTAGTATGACATGTGGACCCAACACATGCAACATCCCAAAATTTGCGATTATTTTAAAGAGATAAAAAAATGTGAACTTTTTAAAACTTTTGATGGATTTTATTGACATTTGCTTTTCTGGAATTTGTTACAAGACTTTTTGTCTAAATAAGAATTGTAAGAATTAAATTCTAGACATACAAAACTAATTAAGGATAAAAATAAATTGAAACACGGTATGATAATTAAAAACCCAAACTTAGCCTAAATGTACTGTTAACAAAATAGGGGATTAATTAAAACATGTTTTACAAACTTTCCTCATATCAAATAATAGAAGTACATACAAAGAGAAGCTTAAAAGAATTTTATAGAAATATACAGAGAACATAAAATTTCTGAAACAATTACACCACAATCTACACTATGTCAGTAACCTCTTCTAAAAATTTCATGAATTTTGGAACTATAATTCTATGTCAAATAATCCCCTAAAGCCTCAACCATTCTTCTAAAAAACTGAAAGCCTAAATTCTTCTGTCTCTTACCTATGGGTGGGCCCCGTGAGGACCCCCGGGTTATTTACGTAAGACCGAGGCCTTCCTGGTCTTATGGAAATAACTCTAGGCCTCAAGTAAATGAATTCCAAATTAACTTCATCTAAGTGAGAAGTCCTGACTAAACTAGAGCTTCGATGATCATGCGTACTGCTCCTCTGCAAGCACTACATGATAACCGGTTCTCCAAACAGTCCAATACCACACTTAATGAGTTAAAAGAGAATTAAAAAACAGCGGGTATGTGACCGTGTTGGCTCCCAACATGCCCATACCCCCATTCAATGTCAATCACAGTCATACAACATTCATACATTGATAATCCAAAAGACATACAACATAATAGTTAAGTCTACAACTATTACAAACGGCCGACTTGCCAAATTCAAAGAAGAACAATGAAGCAATGTAAATAAACCAAAAGGTACATCATGGTGTGCCCCATAACCCATGGCAACCGACTAGGAGTTAAATAATAGCACTATTCGTTAGCGTCACCTAAATTGGCACTAACGAACTCGTCGGGCATAGTATCGTCTTCACCTGAATTTGCAGCAACCGGGTTAAGTACAAATTTCCTCGCAAGTCTTACACAAAGTAAAAATTATTTATGCTAGAGGTTATTCAAAGAATGGCAATAGTGGCTTAGTTTTGCAGAAAGCACCACAATTCTTATTCCTAGACCATCTAGTTTGAAAATTGCCAATTTTGCAAACAGTTGTTTTGTAAAAAGAAGTACACAAGACATAGATAATTATATAGATCAATCAATACCAAAGTGGCTGTCCACTTTGATAAACTAAAATGCATGAACATCCCATTCATGTCGAAACCAAGTTGTAACCATGTCAAATTTTAATTGCAAGTCTAATGATGACGCATCCCAAACCAAGTGATGTCTATAACAGTGGACACGGCTATTCGAATAGATTTAACTCTACAGAGGTGTACTACTTTTTCCACGTGACTCAATTAGCCCGTAAGCCTCCGGATAATGACACACTTCCTAAGGTATGTCGACCGGGGAAATCGAGATTTGGTACTTTTTAGAAAGAAAGCCCTATTGATATACATCCCCCTTTGTGAGATGAAACCCCAAACTTAGCACAAACGACCGATAGCGCTCGCTAAGTGGGCTCGCAAGTTGTGTTGGAAACACCGATGCAATGTAAATAAAGAAAAATAGTGCTTCCATGCACATTTATAGAAAATTACATCAGGTCCTACGAACAAATGATCGAACACAAATATCCTCACACCACCTGGGACTTAACTCAATAAAACTCTCCCCTTACTTGACCGAACGATACCCATATCCCACGTGTGATATCACAAAACTTACTTGGAATGAAAGCACATGGCTCGGTCCTTAATGGTCCGGACAAGACAACCACAAACCCGAGTCTTATGCATAACAACACCCACACTACCAACCACTTGTCTAGACCCAAAAACCATTTAAAACAACAAAGTTTAACTCAAAATCAGATACGAAGATCTGGATAAAAATAAAGATAAGAAAAATTACGTGTCTCCCACAATTGACGAGCTAATCCCGTTAATGATCTAATGCGTATACTAGACGTGCAATGGCTAAGTACTCAACACACAAAAGAAATCATCACAAGCATCTAGCTTAAGCATATCTATAATGGAATTATCAAGGATAACCAGAAAGTGTAGGACATAACTAACTACTCATAACGTAACGTGATACAAAAATAGCATGCAAACAATATCATTGCATTTCAAACACTAATTAAAACTAGGATCAATATGATGCAAAAAAAAAGTTCAAATGATGCTTGCCTTGCTGGAAGTCAAGTAGTTCACTCTCGGTGGCGAAGGAGTCTACATCAATCACATCGGACTCTAATGAATTAACAATATCGAATAAACACCGAGAAATATCATAAAATTCAAATTGCTAAAAAATGCATGAATTTTCTACAGTATCTAGATGATGATTTTATATGAATTTAGGTGAAATAATTATTCCATTTGGAGTTAGCATGTGCGAGTTATAGCAATTTGAAATTCAGTTTTTTCATAAAATGCTGAAAACAGTGTTTTCGGTTACTATTCACCTGAATTTAATTATTTGATGAACATTTGTAGAGTAGTGGTGGATAAAATAATTGCATAGATAAATAGAGAATAAAATTATAAGACCAAAATAACTTGCTTCATCTCATTTGGAGTTCATAAACATTTTCTATGAATTTTCAAAGTTAATAGCCTTTTCTAGTGTGAAAATAATTTAGTTTTGGAACAATTTCCAAAAACAATATTTTCTGGGATAGAGACAAGTTTGAAACCTATTTTAAAATTAAGTTCAATAAAAGTGAAAATTATCAAAATTGGTTTCACTCATTTTGGAGTTAAAATGTATTAGTTATGAAATTTTGAAGTTAAATGAATTTTCAGTGTACAAATAATTGATTTCCGGATTTTCTTAAGTATTTTAGAATTTTCTAACCAAGCTTAACTAGCCGAACTCACTGACGAGTGGGGTCTAGTGAATAGTGCATTTTTCTATTTAACTTACGAATTAAATTAATCTGACATGTGGGCCCCATCTGTTAGTGTCTCGGTGCACAAAATATTGCATGGACCGAAATCCAAGAGTTCGGTCCACAAGTTTATGGTCCGTGAGATAACCCACTTAAAGGTCGATCCCACATGTCATAGGTTCTAAGCCAACCGTTATTTAGTTAAACTTCATTTCCGACATAGATTACATCGTTAAATGTTAATCATTGCAATTAACCCTAATGACGCTGCTACAGTTCTTGTCGAACGTTCCGACAAGAACTGACCTTGGCTTCTCGGAGCCCTACCAGCGATTCTGGCCATGGAAGCGCGAACCAAGGGCATGGATGGGTTTCTAATAGTATTGCACATCTAATGGGGGTGGTGGTGGCAGCGGCTGAGGTGGCTCGTACCAGCGACTAGCTGGAGAAGGGCGGCGCTAGGTTTCAGCCAAACATGCATGCAACATTCAAGCTCCACATTGTCCACTTAAGCGGGTGCCATAGCATCTAAGGGGTACAAGGGTGGTACTTGAGCACAGGAGAGGTTTGGGGATGGTCGGTGCTGCCTTGTTGACGGTGAGGTCTACAGCGGCGAAGAGGTTCAACGTGGAGAGGATGACCTGGAGATGGAGAGAGGCCAAAGGATGTCGGAGCAGCTCAAGGGAATCCAATAGATGGTAGAAACGAAAGGAATTGAGGAATACTTTACCAGGTTGGTGTGGAGGAAGAAGAACAATGTTCTTCGGCCGAAAATGGCAAGATCCAATTTCACGAGCTCCTGTGCATCAAAGCAAAAATTGTTTGAGGGCTTCTCTTACTCATGCTTAGGCACACAAGATGACACGCAAAAGAGAGGACAATACCTACTGGAGATGAAGAAGACACAATGGTGTCACTCGGGTGCGCGCTCTGGAACTAAAAGGAGCATGATGATGGTCCGAGAGCTACAAGCGAAAACACGGTTGCGCATTAGCAAAAATGGAAACGGCATAGAAAGGAGGAGATGAGGGACTTGGTGGCATGGATTTTACCGGAGAGATGCGCTTGCTTGAGCTTCTTCTTCCTCAACCTTGAGAGGAAGAATGGGGAGAATGAGAGGGGTGCGAGGGGTATTAAGCTCGAGAAGATGATAGGGTGTAGGCGGCGTCAAGTAGAGAAACCCTAGGATAGGCCATGGAGGGCGGTGCGGTCACGTCGTCGATGGAGTGGCGCAGCATGCGGCGGCGATGTGGCACATGCACTCTGCGCGACCAACAGGAGGTAGGAGAAGGAGTTAACAAGCGGGCCTGCTTTGTCAGCGTCTCAGCAACGACGCGATCGGAGGTGGGTTCAAGCCATGTACGTTTATTTGGTGCAGTCCAGTCAACTGGCTCGGGTTGGGTTTGTTCGGACTGGCCGGACCAATAGGTCAGGTCCAATCAGACTGGTCCGATCAGGTCAAATGGTTTGACTGTTTTAATTCAAGCCTTCCCACTTTGTCTGGGCTAGATAAAATAGGAAATAAAATCTTAAAATTCTGAAATAAACCAGGGAGGCTCCTGGAAAGGTTTAGTAATTAAATAAAATCTTAAACCCTACTGTTCAAGATGTATTTGCTTATTTTAAATTCAAACCTATCTTAGGTTATTGAATTGAGTTTGAATTTTGTGAGGGTCTAATTGAATTCCAAAAATTTGGGAAAAAAATATATTTATTCATGATAAATATTATAGTATTTGAATAAATTATCTCCCAGAGGACTTTTATAAGCATTTGTTTATGTTTTTCTTTTGGGGGGTTGCTTTAGGTTATAGTTTAATCTTTTGATTAAGATTTTTCAAGTGCAATAAATGATCCAAATGTTTCAAAAACAATATGCATGCTAATGAGATGCATACTAATTGTCATAAATTAATTTGGGGATGTGACAAACCTCCCCCCCTACAAAAGATCTCGTCCCCGAGATCTTAGTAGGTCGAAAGTTGGACAGGAAGGTTCTAAAAGATACAACATCTATTGTCTTGATTTTCTTCAAAGATAGTGCTAAAATATCCAAATAAGGTTAAAAGGAGCGGCTATTACATTTTCATGTCCATTGCTTTGTTTAACCTTTCCTTTCTTGATTCGAAGGCACTTTAGACAGAAGGAAAAACGTTGGGATATTCTGTCCGCATCCGGTCTTCACATTCTCAAGTTGCTTCATCTTTAGTATGGTTTCTCCACTGAATCTTCAAAAACTTGATGATTCAATTTCTTGTCGTGTGCTCCTTTTCTTCAAGAATGCGAATCGGGTGTTCCTGATAAGAAAGGTCAGGTTGCAAGTCGAGTTCTTCCAACTAAGTTGCTTCAGTTGGGACTCGGAGACATTTATTTAGTTGTGATACATGAAATACATTGTGTACAGTCGACAGTGATGGTGGAAGCTTCAACTGATAAGCCACAGATCCTTGCTTATCTAAAATTCAGAATGGTTCAATATAGCGTGGTGCTAACTTGCCTTTGACTTGAAAATAATATGATCCTTTCATCGGTGAGACTTTAAGGTAAACATGATCATTCACTTCAAAACTCAACTCGTGTCGAGGACGGTCGGCATATGACTTTGGACAAGACTGAGCAGCCCAAAATCGTTCCCGGATTAGGTGAACTTGCTCTTCGGCTTCTTGTACCAAGTTCGGGCCATAGAATGATCTCTCTCCAGACTCGGACCAATTCAATGGTGTCCTACAAGCTCTCCCATACAATGCCTCAAAAGGTGACATTTGTATGCTTGATTGGAAGCTATTATTGTAGGCGAACTCTACATACGGCAAGCATTTCTCCCAATTTTTGTGGTAGGACATCACACATGCTCTGAGAAGGTCTTCCAATATTTGATTCACCCTCTCATTTTGTCCTCTCGTTTGGGGGTGATATGCGGTGCTAAAAGAGAGGTTGGTCCCCATTGCTTGATGGAGACATTTCCAAAAGTAGGATGTGAACTGAGTACCTTAATCTGAGACGATCACTTTCGGTACACCGTGGAGACAAACGATTCTTGAGATGTAATGCTCTGCCAATTTGCCTCTGGTGTAGGTGGTCTTGATGGGAATGAAATGTGCAACCTTCGTCAGACGGTCAACGATCACCCATATGGAATCAGACCCAGTTTGAGTTTTTGGAAAGCCGGTGACGAAATCCATCCCAACTTCCTCCCATTTCCACTTGGGAATGGGTAGCGGCTGGAGTGTAACTGTAGGCTTCAAATGCTCGGCCTTGACCTTTTGGCATATATCGCACTCAGTAACGTACCGTTCGATCTGTCACTTCATTCGGCGCCACCATAACCTCTTCTTCAGATCTTGATACATCTTGGTGCTCCTGAGATGTATAGAGAATCGAGAGTCATGAGCTTCTTTAAGAATTAACTCTCTCAAGTTGTGGTCAAATGGCACCACCATATGGTTCCCGAACCATAGGGCGCCGTGTGCATCTTCGGTGAATCCTTTGGCTTTGCCTTGCTTCATATCCTCCCAGATTCAAGCTACCTCAAAATCCATCTTCTGGGCTTACTAAGGGCAGCAAGGGAACCTTCTTCAATCATCTCGAGGTTTAGTCGTTGCAATTCAGTGCACAAGCCTGCCGAAATGGGAGTTACCGATAAACAGTTGCATTGAGATTTTCTGCTCAATGCATCGACCACCACATTGGCCTTTCCTGGATGATAATGGAGTCCCATGTCATAGTCTTTGATCAACTCAAGCCACCTTCTTTGCCTCAGGTTCAGATCGGCTTGAGTGAAAATGTATTTGAGACTCTTGTGATCGGTGTAGATCTCGCAACGATTACCGATGAGGTAATATCGCCAAATCTTCAGAGCATGGACTATGGCTGCTAGCTCCGAGTCATGGGTGGGATAATTTACTTCATGGGGTCTCAATTGCCTCGATGCATACCCCACAACTCGGCCCTCTTATAGAAGCACACAACCGAGCCCGTGGCGAGACGCTTCACAGTATATGTCGAAGCTCTTGTGAATATCAGGCAGAATGAGTACTGGAGTTTTAGTTAGACATTCTTTTAAAATCTGAAAACTTTCTTCACACTCTGCTGACCATTTGGACTTCCTTTCTTTCTTTAGAAGCTGAGTCATCGGCCTTGCAATTTTTTAGAAATTCTTGATGAATCTGCGGTAGTAACCCGTAAGTCCAAGAAAACTACAGATGTCGGTGACGCTCTTGGGCTGTCTCCAATTTAATACATCCTGCACTTTGCTTAGGTCAACTGCGATACCACCCTTGGATAGTACATGATCCAAAAGGCTAACTTCATGAAGCAAAAACTCACACTTGCTGAATTTAGCATAGAGTTGATGTTGACGAAGTGTTTCCAACACAAGCCTCAAATGTTGCTCGTATTCTTCATCAGACTTGGAGTAGATGAGGATGTCATTGATAAACACAACGATGAACTGATCAAGATACCCCATAAAAACCGAATTTATGAGGTTCATGAAGTATGCTGGTGAATTTGTCAAACCGAAAGACATGACAGTGTACTCGTACAAACCGTAATGAGTAGAGAATGCTGTCTTCGGTATGTCTTCGGCTGTGACCTTGATCTAATGGTAGCCTAGTCATAAATCAATCTTGGAAAACACTTAAGCTCCACTCAGTTGGTCAAACAAATCATCAATCTACGGAAATGGATATTTGTTCTTGATAGTGACTTCGTTTAGCAGACGGTAGTCAACGCACATCCGCAAACTCTTGTCTTTCTTCTTGATAAAAATAGTCGGGCATCCCCAAGGTGAGGAGCTCGGCCAAATAAAACATGTATCTTAAAGCTCCTTGAGTTGCTTCTTCAATTCTACTAATTCATTGGGAGGCATTCAGTATGACTGTTTTGAAGTGGGCGCAGTACCGGGTGCAAGCTCGATCATAAACTCGATTTTGTGATCGCGAGGCAAGCCTGAGAGTTCTTCAGGGAATACATCTGGGTACTCACACAACACTGGTACCCTCTCTATTGCAAGAGTGGTACTCACTTCCAAAGTATAAAGATGAGAACCGATAGTTTGTGGAGCAAAAACGACTTGATCGCCGTCTTCACTTGTGATAGAAACTGATCACTGAGCACAATCGATTTGGCCTGGATTCTTGGACAGCCAATACATTCCTAATATAACATCAATACCTACTGAATTTATCACTATTAGATGTGCCAAAAATTTAATCCCTTGAATTTCCACTTTTACGTCTCAGCAGATATGATCGGTTTGCAGAACCGATCTCGGAGACTGAATGTGGTATGGGGGCTGAATTGTATGCATTTGAAATGGATGTTGTGTAGCAAACCCTCTTTTGATGAATGAATGAGATGCTCCTGAATCGAACAAAACAGCAGCTAGATACGAATTAACAAGTAACGTACCCAAAATGACGTCCGGTGCATCGTTTGCCTCCTCGACGGTGACGTGGTTTACCCGACCACGTGCCGGGACTTGAGGAGGTGTAGACGCTGCCCTCAGGGGTGGTGAAGGCCTCGCTGGAGCTGGTGGTGGAGTTGGAGTTGGACCGGTGTAGACTCACTACAACAGGACTAGGTTATAATAACACATGTATATGCTGCTATATCTACAAATATGTGTTGCTAGGATGGATAGCAACACATGTGATAAGTAATGTTATTGGTTGTGTTTCTGTAAGGTAGGTCTACTGCAACACAAATTAGGTGTTGATGTACAAAAAAAAAGGTGTTGCAAAGTTGCAACACATTTTTGTATTTGTAACAACACATGTTTTCGAAACATAGCTAACACCTGTTAGCAACATATAATTGATATATTGCAAAACAATTTATTATACAGGAAAAATATGGTTCATTTATGTGCTACGTATGTAGAAACTATAATTGCTACAACGAATTTTTATTTGCTAATTAAGCATGTCATATTGTAGAATATATAACACAACTCAACATGATCAATGTTCAAAAGGTAGATTGCATTGCATTAAGGAAATAAATATAGGTTTTGTTAACATAATTCTATATTACAAAAACAACTGATTTGTTGTCAACACAAGAGCTTTGAACAAGTGTAAAATTCAATCTTTTCTTCGTGAAGTTCCTTGCTTCTTGATCCGTCGATCAAAGAGATAAACATCCAAATATAGTAATTCAACTATTGATCTTTTCAACTTGCAGGGATAACAATAAATTACAAGGATGTAAATATGATGTAGGACAAGTGAATTTGACATCTCTTGGCTATCTGATAATTTCTGAAGTTGTGGGTGTATCTGTTAGGCCATCCACGAGCTTCCAGTTCCGGGTAGAAGGCTTTCACATCTTCCATCATTTCATCTTTCTAAGGATGCTTGATTCGTCTTGATAGAACACTAGCAACCTACTTAAGATAATTTGTCTTGTTTTGACCATGTTAACTGATAGGAGAGAGGGAACTACTTGGAGTTTCGCATCGACTCCGACTTTAGATGAAGGAATGTTAGAATGCTAGCTCGTAAGTCCTATGATAGCTATACTGGCATGTTATCATCCAATAGAAAAAGGCTAAGAGATCAAACACTCATGAGTAATGCCAAAATGGCCAACTTCATAGTCACCTCGTCTAATAAACCTTCATATGTCAACTGAGAGCACATTGGTGTCACCATATCCACCTGAATGGAAAAAAATATATATATTACAAAAAGTATAACACATCAAAAGAGGGGTATCATCATCCCTAAGATCAGCGTAATTTGTATTAATATTTGACGACTTAAGAAAAAAAAAATAAGTGCAATAGTTCATACAGGCAAAAAAAAAACCAAGAGAAAGTGCAACAGGGTTGTTTTCAGAACTAAAAATGTCAATATAAATAGAACACAAGATTTACCTCTCTGTCCAACAAAATAAGGGTGTTTAGCTCTGGAATCCCCATCTAAAGCACCACAAACAAAAAATAAAACTGATCAGCTAAATTTAGAGATCTGAATCACAAAAGCTTGAAATCAATTGGTGTTACATCATCCATGTTGACAGGATCTTCTAGTTGCATATTATTCAGCAACTCTGCGGCTTTGGTCGATGCTACACCCTTGGTCATAACATTAGGGATAACTCCAAAGGCAAACTGAAAAAAGATACAGTAGTAGGCATCACTTCAAAAATTTAATGGAAGCTAGTATGCCAAATTATAATATGGAGCCAGACCTTCTAGTTAGTATGCTAAATTATAATAGTTGATGAAAGATGAAGTCAAAAACTTATGAGATTGCAGATTTGTACAATTGTTAAGTATTCTCGCAATCTAAAGATAGTAGCAAAAAATACTTAGTCTATCCATATAATATTTCGCTATAAAAATGCATCTTGAATGGGATTAATCCTTATTTCAAGTACAAAACATCCCAAATACATAAAGGGAAGACACACACCTCTAACTTATGAATAGCTTTTGCAACATGCCAGATATAACTTGCGTGGCCCTCCCGACGGAGCTCCCACGCTGCCATAAGGTTGGCCGCGCCCGCGCCGATGACGGCGCGGCGGAGCATGAGCAACGGCATGGGAGGCAGAGAGGACGGGGAGAGACGTGCGGAGTTCGAACCGGCGGAGGGAGGGAGGCACTAGCAGAGGGAAGAATCGGCGGAGGGAGGGAGGCATTGGTGGAGGGAGGAATCAGCAGAGGGAGGGAGGTGCGACTGCTCGCTCCGGTGGCAGCGGATGGACAGAGAGGGAGGAACCAGTGGAGGGAGGGAGAGGGAGGCACCGGCGATGGTGTAAGATCAAGGAGGCCGACTATAAGGGGGGTGAATAGGCGTTTTAAAAACTTCTTTGGCTGAAACCGATTTCTAATGCGGAAGCTAGACAAATACGGTTTTGCACAATTAAACCTAAATCAACTAGGTTCAACTAAGTGCACCAACAATATGAGACTATATAAAAGATAGCAATCATACACATACAATTAAGTAATTTAAATACAAGTAATGTAAATTGCACAATGTAAAACACAAGTGATCAAACCACAATGACACGGCGATGTTTTCCCGTGGTGATCGGAGACTTGCCGGTCTCCCCTAATCCATGTTGAGGCAAGCCCAAACTAATTGGACCGGCTCCACAAAATGAGCACCCGCCTCCGAGGTAAGTCCAACCACTTGGACCAGTTCCAAACCGAACCAACACCTTGCTCCACTAGGGTTACTCTTTCCTCCACTCCGGAGATGGCGAGCACCACACCACTCACAAACCACCCGGGTCTTCTCACAATCTTCTTTGAGAAGCTCACCGGCGCAACGACGCCACCACGCCGTCTAGGTGTCGGCAAACACCAAGAGTAACAAGTCTTCAACGCTCACTTGACCCAATCAAGTGTCTAAGCTCAAATGGATATGAAATCCACTACCTAAGGCAACACATGCACTTAGGGTTTGCTCTCTAACCTCACTAAGTGCAACACATGCACAAAAGAGAATGAGAGGCTTGCTCTTTGGTCAAAGGAATGTCTAGGGGCACCAGCACACAACCAGCAACCTCTCCCAACCGGCCAAGGTGGCTTTATATAGCCCACACACAAAAACTAGCCGTTGGGAAAAGATTCCAGAGAATCTGGACAAAATCGGTCTGACCGCCGTGTAATGGCCAGTCTGACCGCCCTTAGCTCCAACGGTTATAAAACTAGCTGTTGAGCTTACTGCTGGTCTGACCGCCATGTAATGGCCGGTCAGACCGCCCACTGGCCAGACTGCCCCATAAACGCCGGTCAGACCGCTCCAAAGAAAATGGCTAAGGACCAGAAAAAGGACCTCTCTGGAAAAAGACCCGGAGGTCCGGTCAGATCAACACTTACAATGCCGGTCGAGACGCCACAAGCGGTCGATCACGATATCTTGGCGGTCCGCCAGCAGCCAACAAGAGAATTGTGATTTTTCACAACTCAAATTGCAAAAACATATTTTGCTAATTTGATGCAAGGTGCACACAAGGTTAAAGACAAGACTCTCAACAAGTTGCAAAACATATTTGCCAACTTTTAGAATCAATGCCTCAAATTGCATTCCGCTTCAACTCAATTTTGCAAAACACATTTGCCAAATTGACGCGCGATGCAATCAAGGATTCAAATGAGATTCTCAACAAGTTGCAAAACATATTTGCCAACTTATAGAATCACACTACAAGGAATAAGGTACATGGACTTACACCATTTGCAAAACACATTCGCAAACTTAAGTCACATGCTCCAAGGGTTATCCATGAGCCACAACTATTTGCAAAACACATTTGCAAATATTGGCAACACGTTAAGATGAGCTAGAGCAAACACAATGAGCTATCAACACATGACTACCTCAAGCTACTAGTCAAGGACCCCTCTTAATAGTACGGTGACCTATACTAGCAATCCGGTCTCCCAACCAAACACCGAGACCGATAAAAGACTAGGAACACATCCTTAGCCCTAGCTAGTCATACCTTTGCCTTGCGCAACCACTTGAAGCTTGACGACGCACATCTTTGCTTCAAGTCCGGGTTCTTGACTTGATATGCATCAACTCATGATGCATCCTTCACTTGACTTCCATCAACACATGATGGGTCTTCATTTGACTTGATGATCAACTCATGATCATCTCCTCTTCTTGAACTTGATCCACATCAACATGTGATGCATCCTTTACTTCAAGCTCTTGACTTCAATATCATCAACACATGATGATCTTCTAAAGTCTCCAACTATAGAACTCAACCTATTCAACCAACTCATGGAAAGTGTTAGTTCTATAATATGACTATCATTAATTACCACGCCATACCATTAACTCATAATGGTGGGACAAGATACCACAATCTTTCCCTCTTTGGTAATTGATGATAATCACTTCAATTGCAAATAATTGAATGTAGATTGATATGAGTATATAGGCACTATACAAGGTGTATATACTCATAGGATATATGAGCACACAAGTCTCATATATACACATGAATATATTAACTACACAAGTTAAATATATTCGAGGATATGTGAGTGCACATGAACTACACAAGTTATGTTATACTCACAAGTAAGTATACTTAGACTACACAAGTCTTATATACTCATATGAATATATTAACTTATGCAAGTTAAATATATTCACAGGATATGTTTCAAAGTAAATATCCCAAATATATGTGGAAACAGGAATATGGATCAATACTAATGAAACCTCAAAATATAGAATGAACTCCCCCTATATGTGTGCATACATGAATATGTAGTAAGAACATATGCACATATTTAGGTTAATTCTTTTGGTGAAGTTCAACCTATATTTTGGATCCAAGGAATGCAACAGGGTATAAGAATACAAAGTAGAATGCATACCTCTTTTGTTCTTTATATCCAAACGAGACTAATCATGAGATATAATAATAAGAGAGTTAGTCTCACAAATAGATTTGTCATTATAAATGCATACCTGTTTGGATTTTCCTTTTGTTTATCCAATGAATTTGATTTGCCATTAATCACATACATGCCTTCAAGATTATCACCTTTATATCCAATTAAGACTAAACAATAAGTATATCAATAAACATGTTAGTCTCACAAATGCATTTGTCATTAATCACCAAAACACTCCATTAACATATAATGGCGGGCTAGATTCTTCAGACGGATGCACGGAGAGGGAGGCACGGGGGAAGATGACTATGGGCAGCGCGTCTACTCTAGCTATGGAAGATTTGGGCCGTGGAAATTTGCCTGAGAGGGATAAGACGCGAGGGTGCTCCCCTCATGTAATATTAAAAATGATGCTTTGTATCTGAAACGAAAGAAAGAATTGCTCAATTGGTTGTGTGGTCAGATGCAAATGACTAGGTCCTGATTTTGAGCATTGCCCCTGCAAAAAAAAAACAAGGTTTTTTGTCGTTTATTTCATTTCACAATTTTAAAAAACAATGGTTTATTAATAATAATAATAAATAAATTAGAACAACGAAGTACCTTAGCCCATCGTTCCTACTACTATAATTACCAATTTATTTCTATTAGTACTGTAACATTAGGTGGTAATTAAATGGGTCATAAAATTTATTCATTGACCTAGCAACACATCTATTAAGTGTTGTAACTTACACTACAAAGTGTGGTAATATACTAGGGGCTGAGTATGTTTGGAGCTTTCTACACTTGGGTCGTAGCAACATGAGAATATGTGTTTGCAGTTGAGTTTTCCTGCAACACATGCTATATGTGTTGCAAAGTGTGTGTTAGAATAGATTGGTCATGTTGTAGTGACTCGCGACATCCCACGTGCTTTCGCTAAGCACTAATGCGCGTAGTGTCCTGGGCGACCGCAGTGAAAGCATGTGACACTCGGCCGGATGTAGCCGTTGTTTGGGGGTTGATTTCACCATTCTTTCACTACCCAAAAGGTAGTGGAGGTCTTGGTACAAAAGTTGATGGCCTCGGTGGCGTCGGAGCTTGAAATCGGGGCGCTTGGGGTGGACCGGTGCGCGGTCTCGGAAAGTTGCCGCTTGCTGAATTTTGAGCGGCTCTTTTTCTCTTCCTAGCTTCATCCTAAGCTTGACTTTTGTTCTCCACCATTATGGCCTTATTGACCATATGTTGGAAGTTCCTGAAGTCGTGGATGGCCAATGCAAGTTGCATTTATTTGGTCAAGCCATTCATGAAACGGCTCTAACGACGAGCGTCGGGGGAGACATCGTCGGGAGCATAACGAGCTAGGAAGTTAAACTCGTGTAAGTACTCCGTGACACTCTTCTTTCCTTGCTTGAGAGCGAGGAATTTCTCTTGCTTGATCATCACCACACCTTCTAGAATATGAGCCTCCCGGAAGGTTGCCTTGAATTCGTTCTAAGATGGAACGTCTCTGTTGGGTTGCATGCCGGAAAAGTTATCCCACCACGCACTTGCAGCTCCTTCCAGCCGGTGCATTGAGCAATCGCCAATTTCTTCTCGATGGTACGGAGCCAATCCTCCGCTTTTATGGGATTTTTAGTGCTTGAGAAGGTTGGGGGATTTGTACGCTGAAAGTCAGCGAGTCCCCCCATGCACTATTGCATGGACCGAGTTAATGACAAACGGGCCCCACCTGTCAGTAGGTTTAATTCAAAAATTAAAATGAAAAAGAGCACTATGTAGTGGATCCTGCATGTCAGTGAGAGAGACTAGGTAAGCTCAGGTATAAAAAGTACTAACAGCTTTTCGAAATTCTGAAATGATTTATTGTTGCACTGTAAATTCAAAGAACTTCAAAATTTCATAACTAAATCATTTCTAATCCAAAATGATTGAAACCAATTTTGTTGGTTTTCATTTTTAATGTGCTTTAATTTTAAATAGTTATGAAAATTGTTTCTGTCACAGAAAATAATAATCTTGGATTTTAGTCCAAAACCGAATTAATTTTACACTAAAAATGCTATTAACTTTGAAAATTCATAGAAAACGCAAATTAACTCCAAATGGGGTGATTCAATTTTTATTGAACATAAATTTTTATTATATTTCTAACCATGTAATTCTTTTCTCCACCACTGTTATACAAAGTTTTGCAAAATAATTAAAATCAAATGAATAGTAACCGAACTGGATTTTTCAGCATTTTCTCGAATTATGATTTTCAAACTATTATAACTCTCTCATATAAACTCCAAATGAAAAAAAATTCTTTCACATAAATTCATCTAAAATCATAATATCTCCACTATAGAAATTTCATGCATTTTTAGCAATTTGAATTTTTCACCTTTTCTCGGTGTTGATTCGATATTGTTTTTTTTATAGATTTCGATTTGCCCGACGCGAACGACTATGCTACTGAGAGTGAACAATTAGACTTCCAGTAAGGCAAGCATCATTTGACATAGAATATTGGTTATCTTTGTTTTTGTCTAGATCTTCGTATCTACTTATCGAGTTAAACTTTGTTTATTTCAAATGATTTTTGGTCTAGACAAGTGGTTAGTAGTGTGGGTGCCTTCATGCATGAGCCTCGTGTATTGTGGTTGTCTTGTCTGGACCGTTAAGGACCGAGCCATGGGCTTTCATTCCATGTAAATATCATACTTCCACACGCGAGATATGCGACCATTCGGTTAAGTAAGGGGAGGGTTTTGTTGGGTTAAGTCCCAGGTGGTGTGAGGATATTTGTATTCGATCATCTGTTCATAGAATCCGATGCAATTTTCTATAATGTGCATGGGAGCACTCTTTTTCTTTCTTTACATTGTGTTGGTATCTCCAACACAACTTGCGAGCCCACTTAGCAAGCTCTACCAGTAGCTTGTACTAAGTTTGGGGTTCATCTCACAAGGGGGACTCATCTCAATAAGGCTTTCTTGCTAAACAATATCGAATCTCGACTTCCCCGGCCGACATACTATCAGAAGTGTGTTATTATCCGAAGGCTTACGGGCTAGCCGAGTCGTGTGGGTAAAGTAGTACTCCCCTACAGGGAATAATCTATTTGAATAGCTGTGTCCATGGTTACGGACGACCATTGGTTTGGGAGACGTCATCGTTAGACTCTAATTAAAATTTGATGTGGGTTACAACTTGGTATCGGCATGAACGGGTATTCATGCATTTAGTTTATCAAAGTGGGCTGCCACTTTGGTATTGTTTGATAAATATATCTATCAATGTTATATGTACTTGTTTTACCATACAAATATGTACAAATTGGCAATTTCAAACTAGATGGTGTAGGAATGAAAAATTGTGCATTTATGCAAAACTAAGCCACTAAAGCCACTCTTTGGACATCCACTAGCATATATAACTTTTATTTTGTGTCAGACTTGAGAGTATAATTTTGTACTTAACTTGGATATCTTCTTGTTCAGGTAAGGAAGATGATACGCTCGATGAGTTCGTTAGCGCAGATTTAGGCAACGCTAACGAATAGTGTTGTTCTTTAACTCCCAGTCGGTTGCCTTGGGTTATGGGGCACACTTGCTGCACCTTTTGGTTTATTTACTTTGCTTCCACTTCTATTTTTTGTTAATCTTTGAATTTGGCCGGTCGACCACTTTGTAATAGTTGTAGACTTAACTACTATGTTGTATGTCTTTTGGATATATCAATGTATGAACTTTGTATGACTGTGATTGATGTTGATGAGGGTATGTGCGTGTTGGTCCCTGATCTTTGGAGCCAACACGAGACACATACCCGCTATTTTGAAATGCCTTTTAACTTGTTTAAGTGTGGACTCAGGCTGTTGGAGAATCGACTATCATGTAGTGCCTGCAGAAGAGCGATATGCATGGTGTCTGTTGCTCTAAGCTCAATAGGATCCTCTCACTTAGATGAAGTTAAGTTGTATTTCAATCCCCTGAGGCCCATAGTTATTTTCATAAGACCAGAAAGGCATCAGTCTTATGAAAATAACCTGGGGGTCCTCACAGAGTGGGTGGGAGACTTGACCAGCAATTAAGGCGTGCAGACGATGTAGCCGAAGGCGAGGAAAAATAGTGGGCACAGCTGAAACTGGTGGCACGCTGGCATGACATGCAATGGCGCAGCGCTCTACGCCGCGTGGGAGAGAAGGCCTGCGGGTGGGGCCCGTAGATCTGTCGGAGGAGGAAGGTTGTGCGCTACACTGGTTAACTAGAGGAGATGGTGCGGTGGCAACCTGGTTCGGCCAGAGGAACAGTAGGCCCAATGGGTGGGGTCCACCCATCAGCGAGAGGAGGGGATTTTTTGGGTTTTCTAATTTTTGTGAAAAGGCTGAGAGTTAAGTGAATTTTTAGACATAGCAATTCAACTCTGAAAATTTTGAAAATTTTAGGAGAGGCTTAGGTCATAGTGTAGATCGTTGAGAAATTTTTATAGGGTTTTATTTGTTCCATTTTTTTCTCAGAAAATCTTTTAGTTTTCAGTTTTCATTATTTGATTTGGGAAAATCTCAAAGTATTCTTTAATCTTATCCCTATTTTGTATTCAGTGCAAATGTGCTAAGCTTGGATTCTTAATTATTATCTTTCACATTAACTTGTCTTGTTTATTCGTTAGGTTTGTATTTCCCAGGATTGATGTTTTGGTTTTAAAATCAACAAAACTTTAAATAAAACTCCAGATAAATTAAATGACAATAAAATGTAGCAAAAGTTTTAAAAAGATCACATTTGAAATGCATTTGAAATACAAACCCTTATTTGGGATGTTACATAATGTGCTAACCTCTGAGGTGCTACATTTTTATGAACTTTGCGTGGAAGGGAGGAGGCACGAGGTGGTGCGGCGGCGGTGACGAAGCCTCCCCGAGCTCAGCTAGGACATCATAGTGTGGGCTGGCATCGCCCCTGTGGGATCCAGGCTCACTGGTGACGAAGACGATGGTGTGAGCTGGCCACAATCTCATCCTCGAGATGAGAATGAAAAAGGTACAATTGGTAAGTTGTGTTGTTGCGACTATTATTTCTAGATGTTGCAATACGCCACACTCAAATGTTGAAGATGTTTAGATGGTTTGTTTGTTGTTGCAACAAGGTTTGCTTTTTGTTGCAATATGTTCTTGTATTTGTTGCCTCAATAGTTCAAATTTGTTTCACAATTTTGTTTACCAGTTTCGTGTTTGTTGCACCGAGACCAAAGATTTGTTGCAAACTTAGGAACTAATTGTTGCAATTCTGGAATTTTTTTTATTGCATCGAATTAAATTAGTTGTTTCATCCTCATTCATTCACCCACTGAGCTTATGCCTCCCAATCCCTATTCTCACATCCCCGTGCCTCCCCCTCTGGTAGCTCGCCAATCTCCGGCGGCTGGAGCCAGGTGCCATCGCAGTCATGCTCCTCCCGCTCCTCTCTCGATCTCTCTCGACCGACCGGCAAGGATTGGATGTCACGGCAGGCTAGTGGAGTGATGGCCAGCGGTCGGAGGAGAAGGTGGTGCAGCCGCTTCCCCAGTCTCCTCCTCCAGATGCCGCCCTTGTCGAACAAAGATTTTTTTTCTTAAGGTCGAATCTCATTTGTTATATATGTGGACTAAATTTGTTGCATGTGTTATCATTGGTTATATATGTGGACTAAATTTGTTGCATGTGTTATCATGAAATATTGTGATGAGCCTCCGATTTGTTTCAATCCATCCAACGTCCCACCCTTTTGTTTGTCCACACGCACGCACGTCTCATCCTAACGAACGCATGCATATGCATACGGCTGGTCGATAGCTCTGCCTTAATTATGGAAAGAGACGAGAGGGATCGATGATATACATGCCAACGATGCCAGCTGGCTTGCTTGCTATGGCTGCAATTATTTCTTAATTTCTAGCTAGCTATACGACGAGGATGTTATTATTTGTTAATATCCTATAGTTACTTATTCTTTAACCCGGTTGGGTTTACCATATCTCATTGTTCCATGTGATCAAGGAGTACCCTTGTAATATATTCTTAGTAATAAAGACATCCTTTTTACCTACTTGTCCCCGAGTTATAGCGTTTCGATCGTATTTCTACGAAATCGTTGTCTAGATCGTCGACACTGTATATAAGAAATTTAATTTCAAGCAAGCGTCTACATGCAGCTCGAAAATGCAGTTGATCTGTCTAACAAGTACCCTATATGTACCTATGCTTGAAAGCATATGTAGGTTATACGTTGGAAGACAAGGATGGGACATATGTGTCCAACGCAAGGTTGGTCCCCAACGTGTCAGCTAATTATAGGACAACGTAGCATAAATACATATATACAAGTGTCATATATTTAGCTAGACGTACGTACATGATGTGATTAACTATGCATTTGTATGAAAACAACAACTTGGAAGAATTTTCGAGAAAATCACAGAACAGATAAAACCCTGAACAATTTATACAAGGAACCATACTGTGTTAGAAGCCTTCACAAAACTTTTCATAAATTTTGGAACCCATTTACTATGTTTAAAAATTCGAATAATAATTAGCCAGTTTGAAAATTCAAAAACCTAATTTGAATTTCCGCCGAGCCAATGGGCCTAATTTGCCCAGCTCAACTTTGCCCATGCGCCACTGCAGCCCGTGCCAGCCTCCCCTCTCGGTGACACACTAGGCCCGCATGCCAGCACTCGTTTTCCACCTCTCGCCCGAGAGCCAGCGTACCTACTCACCCTCACCTGCTCTGCCGCTCGCTTATGGTTCAACACCGCCGCCCACCATTTTTGAACCCAACTGCCCCCGTCACCTCCACCAGCCCTCGCCCATGATATCTGCCCTGTTGATGCACTATTTTCCTGCGTGGACGGAGAAGCCCGAGAGCATCTGCGAGAATCTCACACAACCGTCGGCGTCTCGCCGATTTTCTCATGCGAATACCCTAGCTACATAACCACTCGAGTGCGCATTGTCATCCTCAGCTCGCCCACATGTAAGTTAATAAAATTCGAAAAATAGAAAAATGAGAAAAACCACTTTTAGTTCAAAGAAAAATATGTTTCTCTATTAGAAAGCATAAATCTTAGATAATACGCTTTCGACGTCACCCTTTTTTTTATTTCAGGATTTTTCAAACCGAGAAATATTAAAACGTTAATAACTTTTGCATATGAACTCCAAATTGAATGAATATTTTTTTTCTAAATTCATATAAAATAATGCTCAGTAATAATATGGAAAAATATTTGGATTTTATTTTGGTTTAAATTATTTTACTATTTATAATTTGCTCTCGGCACTTTTTGAATAGACGTCGATACCTCGAACAAAATTTTCAACGATCCTCCATCCTCATACTTTGAGATACTAGAGCAAGGCAAGCACCTCCTTTGATCATGTTGATCCTATTATTTCAATGATTGTACTTATTTTTGCAAAATCTATTATGGATGCATGTATGTTTGCTTAAAATTGCTATATTTGCGCGTATCAGGAGTTAAATTCCAATTCAATTGGACGTGCGAATTTTTATTATAGTTTGATGATTTATAATTACAACATGATAGTATTGCTTAGCCATAGAAGATAGATTGGAGTTGATTATTCATTTAATAGACTTTCTTCAATTGGACGGGATTTATCAATTAGATGCTTGCTACAATTTCCTGTTAATTGATGTTGAAATTGATAGATAGTGTAGTTTAGTGTTATTATGGGCTTTGTGTTGGGCCGGGGTGTTACATTGTTCGCTTCCGGTACCGAAGGGTACGGGGACGTGTATTGCTAGGGTTTGGTCCTTGTCAGTTGCCTGAGAGTTGGATGGGCATACCGCTAGACTTTTGCATTTAAATTACTATGTTTTCATTGATACTTTTGGCACTTGATCTTTTATTTGGTCGGTCGGCCCTAGCATTGTAAACTATGTAATCGCTTAAGTTTATAAACCATATTTTTTTTCTTGTTGTATGTGATTGTGTATGAATATGTATGCCAATGCTGTAGATGTGTGTACTAGCCACTGATCACAAGACTAGTATGGTATATATACAGGAATTCAGATATTTAACGCCTAGTTCCGACAGGCATGCATGGTAGACAAGACAGTCGTTGCCTTCGTATGGAGAAGAAAGAAAGTTTCGTCTTTACAACTCATGACCTTTCTCCCTTGAATTCTTATATAAGCTACGAATTGGCTAATACAATCAGGGGTGAATCCAAGGTGGGTGCTCAAGCACCCCCTCCTCCCACCACGAAACCCCAGTATCCCCTCCTCCCACTAAGACTGAGGCATAGGGGCGAATCCAAGGACTGGAGATGGAGATGGAGGACTGGAGTCTGGAGGTTGAAGAAGACCGGTTCAAGAAGAGCCGGCTAAGGCCCAGTTGGTGGCTTAAGGCCCAGTGCCCCAGCCGGTCCAAATCGGTGGCAGTGGCGAATCCTAGCGGACCTGGCCCAAATCAGATGAGGAAGAGGAATAGTGTTACATGCGAACAGTAGCAGGTGAGCAGCCGAACGCTGGAACATAACAGATCTGGGAAATACAGAGAGACCGAGAAACCGAGTCGGAGAGGAGAGAGACCCACTCACTGTCACCGTCGATTCCATGACTCGGCGTGACGCGCGGCGGAGGAGAGGCGCATGGTCCGCGGTCGGCCACTCGGAGGGGGAGGCGGCGGAGCGGAAGGGAGGCCGAGGCGGGCGAGGCATGCGGTGGCGCTGACGAGCAGCGGCATCGGCCAAGCATCACCTATCGCGGCTCGCCAGACGGTGGTGTCGTGGTGGACTCGCCAGTCGCCAATCGCCCCTGCGCCAAACGAGTCAACGAGGTGAGCTACTGGACCGAAGTGGTGAGGCAGGCAGTAGGCAGTGAAATAAAATTGATGAATCCCCAAATTTATTTTTTTTTGGCTGTGAGTGCACTTGTGCTGTGTGTGTGCGGCTTGTGCTGGGCTAGCTTGTGACTGAGGACTGAGGAGTGGGTGACAGGGACCACAGTCCAAAGGGTGAGGCCAGAGGCCGTGACCGAGATTTTTTGTTTAATCCCCAATTAGCAAATTGTTGTTTAATTGATAGTAAGCACTAGTTGATTAGTCAATTTGTTTAATTAGTGGTTGACTGGTTGAGTGGTTGTTGTTAAATTGTTTTTAGATTTACAAAAATGGAAAAGCGAACTTTGCACAAATATTTCTCAAATAATGCAACGAGCAGTAACCCTCCAACCATAGAAGCCAGAACTGAAGCAAAAAAGGTTCGGCATGAATTTAATCCAGATGATATTACTGCCAATCCAGCATGTCGCAAACCAATTGAAGATTATCCTAATGAGATTAGAGATCAAGTTAGGAGAGCATATTTGTTGAAGGGTTCAACTCAACCAATTGGTCATGATTTTCCAAAAAAATTGCAAGGTTCAATTTTAAGATCCTTTCAAGAATCATGGTATAAGAAGTTCGATTGGTTGGAATATAGTGTGGAAAAGGATACCGCCTTTTGTTTCTATTGCTTTCTTTTTGTGAATACCGTGATCTTGCAAAGGTCGCTCAAAAGATGGTTGAAACCGGAAAAAATAAAACTTTCGCATTTGTGTATCGCCTCATCGAGCTCACATTGATCCTTCCAGTAGCAACAGCATCAGTTGAAAGAATTTTCTCAGCAATGAAGATTATTAAAACAGATTTGCGCAATAAGGTATCAGATGAATGGCTCAATGACTTGATAGTGTGCTATACTGAGCGAGAGATATTTAGAAGCCTTGATAATAAAAGAATCATTCAACGCTTTCAACACATGAAAACTCGTAGAGTGAAATTGCGTCGTAATCAGATTTAGTGACTTAGTGGTATGTTTTCATTACATTTTTAATGTTTATGAATATTCACATTTTAATATTGTATAACTAAATTTGATATTTCTTATCTACAGATCGGTACTCACATATTTATGAACATTTGAGGGCACATTATCCATTAGCAAGGTACTAAATTTATTGTATTATACATTTTCAATTTGTTCTCTTCCTATTTATATATGAATTTGATATTTCAATGACAAAAGACCAGTAAATGTAGCTTTGGTATGCTTATGCTGTGCTATAATCTCAACAGTAGAGCTTCTCCTCTATTTTCATTCTAGATTCGCCACTGAATACAATATAATATCGATAAGGTGAGCACATATTGATCTCTGTCCAAAGCTGCAGTCTCATTGTCTACCATATCGGTAAACGTGATGTGATAAACTCCAAAGGACGGAACAATGGAGAAGAAAATTTGAATTGGACAAGTCTCGCTGTGTACATTAAGATAAACAACACTGGTCCAATCAATATTAGGTACACTACCCAACATGAACCATTCACGTCGCATGTATTGTTTGGAAGCATGTGCTAGTAGAGACATTTAGTCACACTCAGTCACGGAGAGAAAAAAGAGAGACGAGACCATGGGTTTTTTTTCCAGCCGAAAACCAGTTATATCGGATTTGTCGGTCTACCCCGGTAGAAATACAAATCGACTTCAAATATTTCGGCCTATTTGAGTTAAGCCTGGTCAAATTGAGCCCATTAGGCGGGCTAATTTCGTGGCCTAGGTCTCGGATCTCGACTCACAACCGAACACTCGATTCGTTCGATCCCCAATCCCCATTCCCCTCTTCCCCTGTGGCGGCTCCCAGGCTCGGCTTCTCGAATCCCCATTCCCCTATTTCCCAATCCTCTTCTTCCTCCCCAATCTCTGCCAAGCTAGCTCCATCTCGAACCCCCAAAGCTAGCTGCACCACAGCCTCGCGTGCCGGCCACCCTACTCCAAGAAACACCGCATACGTCGTGCTCTGGCCGCCATGGACACTGGCACCACCTTGCTCCCCGCGACGTTGGCCCTCGTGGCCATCCCCGTCACGCTGCTCCTCCTCAACCGGCTCGCCTCGAGTTGCTTCGCCACGATCGTGGTCAGTGGTGGGCAACCTGTTCCACATCTAGCTCGTGCGGAGCCAGTGCTTCATGATGCTTGTGCTATCGGCAGTGTTATGATGATTTAATGTTCTTCTCTGTTCTAATTTCCGATGCTACTCATCAATTTCTGTTATGTACTTCTTTATTCTGTCTTTGTTCTGTCCAATTTCGACCGATTGTTTTAATCAATTTCGGCCGATTAACACCGATTTTCAGTCGAAATTTATTTGAATTTTAAATTTTGGTTTGAAATTTTCGACCGAAATTTGCCGGAATTTTCCAAAAAATCAATAAAATCGGTTCTATCGGTGAGCCCCGGTAAAATTTCAAAACCGGTTATCAAAACCCTGGACGAGACTAGGGTTTTCAAAACCGGTTACTAATTTTTAACGGGGGCGGTAGAACCGGTTTGGTTGAAAATCGGAAAATTTTGGTCATTTTGGCCGAAATTTTCAACAAAATTTGAAAATTTTCTGATTTTAAATTTAAAAAGATCAGATTCAAGTAAAATTAAAGCAAATTCAAAATTTTTTGGGCCGATTTTGTCTGGTTTGAAGTCTTACCGGGGTCTAATAAGACCGGTATTGCCGATTTTCGGCTAGTTAAAAAAACCCTGGACGAGACAAAGATTGAAAAGCAGTCTACGGATGGAGTATGATTGCGCGGCCGGGCATTTTGGACCATCCATATTCCTTCCATGCATCCATGTAAAAGCAACTTGAGAATTAATATTCAGACCACACCATGCATCATGCTTGCTAGTATGTTAACGAGTAATTAACGACGAGATACAGTAATTGGCCTATAAATTAGGCGTGTGCCTTCTCCTTCCTCTTCAGCAATCTCTTCCTCACGTATCAAGGAGTAGCGGTCGGCAAGCTGATACGTAGATGGCTTCTTCTCCTCGTGTGGCGCTCGCCGTCGCCGGCGTGCTCACCATCGCCTTGTGCCTCCATGGCGGCGCGGCGCAGCTGTGCGAGGACTACTACGACTGCACGTGCCCGGACGCGTACAAGATCGTCCGGCGAGTCCTCATCGAGGCGCACAAGTCCGACATCCGCATCTACGCCAGCCTCATCCGCCTCCATTTCCACGACTGCTTCGTCCAGGTATCTATTTAACATGCATTGCCCGCCTTGCATATGCATCTCGTCGATGTTTGTGATTAATGCGGTTCATGACCTGTCGACTAGGGTTGCGACGGCTCGCTTCTGCTGGACAGCGTCCCTGGGATGCCGTCGGAGAAGACCTCGCCGCCGAACAACGCCTCGGCGCGGGGGTTCAACGTGGTCGACAACGTCAAGTCCGCGCTGGAGGCCGCCTGCCCGGGCGTCGTCTCCTGCGCCGACATCCTCGCCCTCGCCGCCGAGATCTCCGTCGAGCTGGTACGTTACAGTATATGGTTACGAACATATGCTTTGCGAATTGCGAATACTCCATTAGCTATGGTCGATGCAAGTAGTGTTTCCGTAGCCATTCGATCATGATCGGATGGTCGCGGAGACCATCCCCATCTTGGTAACATTCTCTGTACAAATATTATTCCTCCGTAAGTAGTGACAAGCTCTAGTAGTACCTTTCTCAGCAATGATTTGATAGTAGTGTCGGTGCATGCATGTACAAGTCATTTCAGGGATACTCTTATATATAGAAAAAAGAAAGGTTAATTAAGCAGAAAAAAATGCATACATATGTGGAAATCAAGTTTTCTTTGAAGAAAAACAATCTGCACAAATTAAGTTTGTTGTACTACATGCGTGCCCGCGTGCGTGCATGTCCGCTAGCTTCTTCGGGCGAGGCTACATGCGTGCGGTGACGGAACTAGGACTAAAATTTAGAAGGTGCTCTCACCTAGGTAAGAAAGAAAGAATATACAAGAGATCGAGAAATATTTACATATACATGACATATCAGTCACATGCATGCATGCATCAATACAAGGCGACGTCGAAACCAATCTTGTCGTGCTTGCTCCCCTCCGGTCGGGTTGTCCCACACAAGGTCACATGCATGCAAGGTCGATAATGTTGGTACAATTGCTGTACGTACGCTTGTCTTTTCACGCACAGTCAGGAGGGCCCAGCTGGGGTGTGCTGCTGGGGAGGCTGGACAGCAAGACCTCCGACTTCAACGGCTCCGCCGACCTGCCGGCACCGACCGAGAACCTGACGACCCTCCAGCAGAAGTTCATAAAAGTCGGCCTTAACGGCGGCGTTGATCTCGTCGCCCTCTCAGGTCGGTAATCAAACTCGGTTGTGCTTGGTTCCATCGCCCGTCTCTCCAACGAAATGTATGTACATATATACACTGATACACACACACGCAGGTGCCCACACGTTCGGCCGGGCACAATGCCAGCAAATCACGGACCGTCTCTACAACTTCAGTGGGACGAACCGGCCGGACCCGACCCTGAACACGGCCTACCGTGCTTTCCTGTCGAGGAGGTGCCCGAGGAACGGCAACGGGTCGACTCTGAACGACCTTGATCCGACGACGCCCAACACCTTCGACAACCACTACTACACGAACCTGGAGGCGAACCGCGGCTTCCTCAACTCCGACCAGGAGCTCAAGTCGTCGCCGCAGGCGCAGGGGACCACGGCGCCGATCGTCGACAGGTTTGCGAGCAGCCAGGCTGCCTTCTTCCGGAGCTTCGCGCAGTCGATGATCAACATGGGGAACATTCAGCCGCTGACGGACCCCTCCAAAGGAGAAGTCCGGACCAACTGCAGAAAGGTCTGTGGAAGTTAGGCGTCGAGCTAGGAGGCTGAGGTTACGCGTTTGTGCTTAATTGCAACCCAAATTAGGCGCCGCCTTGGCCTCTAGGGTGCATGTGTTGATGGACGTAAGGACTGATGAATTCATTTCTTCTTGTCCACTTTAATAATTGATTGGTCGACCAATGTAATTCTGCGTGTTTGTTCTCTAAACTGCGTATGGATTCAACAAGTAGCATATTAATTACATAGGTAAGTAAGGGACAGTGCATATTAAAATAGGCAAATAAGGCATTAATTAAGGAAATGAGGAAATTAATCCCCAGTTTCACGTACGGGTAGCCAAAAGAAAGCAAAAGTAATTGCAACAGCCTGCTATGTACGTACCATTTCATCACATTACTGGCATCGGACCAAAACATTCCATCGTCAAGGTTCAATTCTGCAAACTGTTGAAATACCTCGGACGCCACCTTCCACGTCTGCTTCACGACCTTCTCGAGCCCCACTAACTACGTACGTGCCGATAAATTTATTTCTGGATTTTTTAGGATTTGATTCAATGATATCTTGGTTTAGCTAACTCTTAAGATATATAGTTGTGTTAACTAACTACATTGTCTTAGGAAAATTCGGCTATACACTCGATCACCCTTCAGAGCAAAAGATCATGATTTTTTTTTGTTAATATTAAACTTGAGAAAACATACAAAAAAAATAGACCGTGCATATATATCTATTATATATTAAAAGTCCGTGACATGCCTTTTATAGCTGCTAAGAAAAAAGAAAAATATTTTAGAAATTCTCACAAAAAAGGAAAAAAAAATATGCCCTGTAAATTGCTGGACCCTAATTTTAAAGGCTTAGATTCGATAGTTGTCTTAGAGATATATGTGGATGTTATGGGGATATACTCGTAATCTCAGTGTAATGAACAGCTAGCAATAGAGTCAAGACATTTGGTGAAACCCTCATTTTCGGCAAATTTAGGCTTTTGTGAGTCGTCAGGAGGTCAGACCACCTTGGGTGGCGGTATGACCAGCCACTAGTTGGCGGTCTGACCGGCCAGGTCAGTGGTCATACCGGACATGGGCGACGGTCTGGCCGGCTAGGTAGTGTGTTCATGCGTCGAGGGCGGTGAACTTCGTGGGATTGGTCAAAGTCATGGCTTTTAGTGCATATGTGTTGCATGATGCATGTTTTGACTAACGTGGGTCAAGTTGCGAAGAACTTGTGCCCGAAATCGATTTCTTGGTCTATCATTGTGCAGGAGGCATAGAGGTCAACGATGATCAAGGATGATCGGGATTAAGCTAGGAGAGCTAAGGTCCATAACAATCGAGGATGTCAGTTGAAGTCATTGGACTGAAGCATGGAGCAAGATGGACAAGGATGACCAAACGAGAATTTCAGTACGACAGGATGCATCAAGCGGCACGGGGTCGGTGCAAGTGCCATGGTGGTTTCGGTCAGAGCCGAATAGGAGAGACTTGCCAACAAGAAGAGAACCGTTGATAAACCTGCATGCGGTGAAGCATGGGATTGCTTCACGATGATTAGACTCGATCGGTCTTCAGAGAATGATCGATAAGGGGTATTTTGGTATCTTCACCAAAATACTGGGTTGGTAACCTTTGGTGAAACTGCGGTGCAAGACAACTCAAGGAGAGGTAGTTTAAGTCAAGTGAAGATGAAGATCACAAAAAGATGGATTCGGAGATTCGAGAAGCCTAGTTCGTCATCCTCTTTGAGAAGCATGCGTGATTGTAGATCCGTTTGTGTGTGAACTTAACGGGTGCACGTTTAGGTTTTCTTTCTTAACCTAGCCTCTACTATAAAGGAAGAGATCTAGATTTGGGTCTAAAGAGCTTTCCCAGAAAGAAATGCTAATTTATGATTTGGGGAATATGGAGTAGAGGAGGCTAGGATTTAAGGGAGATCGATTGATTCAGTGCTCAAGTGTTGAGCTTTTGTCCTCCATGGTGGAGTAGCTATAAACTAACAATCTCTCAAATCAATCCAAGTAAAATTTCCTTCAAGATGAGTTTTCTCTTATTCTTGCTCTCTCTTTGATGTCTTTTAGGATTTTGCTTGTTCCTTTGGTTTTCTTGATGTTCATGTTGTGATCTAGCTTGCTAGGACATGTGGGAATCTATCTAGGATCATCTTGATCACCATCCACCAGCAACCAAGTTTTTTGATCAAGGTTTGAATTTCCTCGGTTCTTATGCCCTCTTGACCTCCATCAGACTCCAAGCTTTCAATACCTGAAGCCCTCGTATGTGTACCGTAGTAGTCCAATGATCAGTGGCTAGTAGACAGATTCACAACTTTGGTATACACATCCATACACAATATACATACAACATGAAACAAATATGGTACTTAACTTAAATGATTACATTACAGAGTATGATACACGGCCAATCGGCCAAATAAAACAAGTATCAAAAGTAGCGAATTAAACAGCGGAAGCATAACATGTATATAAACCAAAAGTCTAGCGGTATGCCCATCCAAATCCTCAGGAAACCAACAAGGAATAAGACCTAGAAAGACCTGTCACTAAACCCTCCGGTACTGGGTGCAAAGAATGCGTCATCTGGCATAGGCTTATCCTCTAACTCTGAACAACAATTTAAGCAAAATTGAGTACATTGTGTACTCAGCAAGACTTGTAGTGTATCGCAAAGTTTATATATATGCATGGCTAACAAGGGATGAGGCTCCATGCTACAAGTTATTTTCAGCATTAAGCAAGTTTTATTTGCAATATCAACAAATAGTACTGTGCAACGGGAATTTAAAGAGTAGTTAAATAGATATTGAACAACAAGTAAGTACTTCAATAAATGACAAATCGCAACTCTCCTCAGCTGCCATCAACATCTTATTTCCAGCCATAGACATGGCACTCAACTCAAATATCAAGAACAAAACCATTCTCTCATTTTCCAACAACAACCATTTTGTGCAAAAACCAAGACTATACCCAATGGATCACACCAAGCATGCTCATGACTGCGAGGACGACAGTTTAAATAGATTTACACTCTTACAGAGGTGTACAACTTTACCCACAACATGGGAATTCTCTAGTTTGTTTGGCATCTGTCGATACCACCATTCATGTCACAGCCTCAAATCTTAATCATTAGAATTAATATGCATTTCAAGAGCATGCATTCAATTTCTAAAGCATATGCACAAAAACTTGCATTTCAAATTCCAAACCAAGTTTAAACCTACAACACAAATCAAAGCTCCAAATGAAAATAGAGTTGAAAACTTGTGATCATCCTTGGGAAATAATTTATTTAAACCTTATAATATTTATCTTAAATACATATAATTGTTCCCAAATTTTTAGAACCTAATTCAACCTTGTAAAAATTCAAACCTAGTTCTAAAAGCTTCTACGATTAATGAATTAAAAATAAGCAAATAAAACATTAACAGTGAGGGTAGAAATTTTATATGTGTACTAGGTCTGCCCAGGAACCCCTTTGAAAGTTTTTAGATTTTTAGAAATTTATTTACTATTTTATCTCACCCGGTCAAAGTAGAGAAGTTTAAAATTAAAACAGTCAAACGATTGGACTTGGTCCAACCAGTCCGATCGGACACGACCACTTGGTCCGAACAGCCCGAACCCGCTTCGACCTCAGACCCGACCTAGCGTCTTGACTCGACCGCACCACCTAGCTGCACCGCGCAGCACTAGGATCCGACCCCACCTGGCTTGAGCCACTGACCAATTGACCCCACTGGTCAGGGCCTTCGTCCACCTCAGGCAGGCATGCACAGGCACCGAGGGCCACACGGCCACCATGATCTGAGTCGCCCATCGACGCCGTCAATCCGCTGCCCACTCCACCCTATCCCGAGCATCACCGTTTCATGCCGTCCTTATTCCGTCAACTCCTGGCCTTTAACCCGTCTCCATACCCACCCATTTGGGCATTCTTCCTCTCGGTGGCTGAGGAAGAAGAGGCTCAATATTGCTCACTTCTCAGGTAAACTCCGCACCCTTGCATCCTTTCTCATCTACGTTCGGCCCCATGTTCATTCTACTAATGCCGGACCTTGCATTAGCTTGTAGCTTCTGGAATGCCACTGTGTCTTCAATTTACCCGAAGTGCACCTTGAAAGCCACCACCATGCCATTTTCATCATTGTAAGCTCCTTGCTATCCTTCGTGTGTCACCACGCGCCCTATAGCTTAATTAGTTTTTACCCTCAATTCTTTTCCTTAATGCGTCACAGGAGCTTGATGATTTTGAGTTTTCTCCATTTCTGGTTGTCAACCCTATTCCTCTTCTCCAGCTTTAGCCAGTAAGGCATTTCCCAATCCCCTTCGTTTACACCATCGCATTGCCTCTCTCAAGCATTTTCAACATCTATTTGTATTCCTTTTTGCTCAGGATCTCTCCTCCACGTGAACCACAAGCGCCGCTGTCGACATTGTGGACGCTGACACTACTCTGGCTGTCCTCGACAACTATTCTTCACTCAAGCAGCATCCCAATGACACATAGACGCTTTGGCACCCGCTTGATTGGATAATGTGGAGCTCTATTTGCGCATGCACGTTTGCCATAGCACTAGCTCCGCCCAACTCCGGCGCACCGCAGCTACAGGGCGACGTTGAGCTCACCACTAGCACCTTATGCTGCGTAAGGGTACGAGCAATCCATTCATGCCCTTGGATCACACTGCCATGACGCATAGCGCTGGCGAGCCGGCGAGCAATCTTGCGGCCGTGCGAGAGCGCATGGCAAGTTATTTTGGTCTTATAATTTAATTATCTATTTATCTATGTAATCCTTTTCTTCACCACTGTTCTACAAAATTCTGTGAAAAATTGGATCTCAGATGAAAAGTGACCGAAGCCCAATTTTTTAGCATTTTCCAAAATCTGATTTTCAAACTGCTATAACTCTCACATACTAAATCGAAATGAAATAATTATTTTTCCTAAATTCATTTAAAATCATGATCTAGCCATTGTAGAAATTTCATGCATTTTTGAGCAATTTGAATTTTTGGCTCTTCTCGGTATTTATACGATGTTGTTTTTATATAGATTCCAAAGTGCTCGACATAGACTCTTACGCCACCGAGAGCAAGCAACTTGAATTCCAGCAAAGCAAGAATCATTTGAATTTTATTCTTGCACCATATTGATCCTATTTTTTTTGTTAAGTTAGTATTTTGAATGCAATGATATTGCTTGCATGCTATTTTGACATGTCAATATTTTTGTGATGTGTAGTTAGTTATATCCTACTCATGATGCTATCCTTGATATTCCAGTACATGTATGTTTAAGATTAGTTGGTTGTGTGATGTATATATATCTTATATATAGTTGCCTAGCCATGCAAGTCTAGTAACTACGGTAGTTCGATTGACGGGATTATCCCGTTGATCATGGGAAACACAACATTCTTGTCTTTTATGCTTTTTGTAACATCCCAAACAATGGTGTGTGTTTTAAATGTAATAAAATGAGGATAAATTAAAACTTTTGATGCCTCATGATGTCATTTGAGATTTTCTAGAAATTTTCCCCTAGGATTTCCTATTTGCTAAGATCAATGTTTCTATTGATGGAAGTTGTTGTCCTTAACAACTCCATGATCAAATCTTGTGATAATCCTCTGGAAATATTTTTCCTATCATATAGATCATCCTAGTAATCTCTCTGAAAAATCTCATAATTTTTAGATTTTGTTTGCTATTTCAAAAGAGCTAGTCAAACTAGTTTGAACTCTGGTCAAACCCCTAGGGCAGCAGCTTGTGAATTTTCTAGAAAGAAATGCATTGCATAAAAATTTCAGGAAAAATTACACAAGGATGTTCTCTGATCTCGAAAGCTTCCAAAAAAATTTCAGAATTTTTGGAGCTACGGAGCTATCTCTAAAAATTCTCCAAATCACCTCAGCCTTATTTTCCCAAAATCTGAATTCACTGTTCCTCTGACTCGAACCAGACTCAGGTCCGGCCCGAGCCAACTTGGCTCGACCGAGTCATCTAAACCCGCACTTCGCATGCAGTCGTCCGATCGTGCATCAACGGTCATGAGCGCGTACCCCTTCGGCCTGGGTTAAGAATCCTCAAGCATTATCGACCATTGGATCTCGATCCAACGGCCCGCCTCGATTCCCTTCAGCTCGATCGCTCGCTCGCGCTGTGTCTCTGCGTCGCGGGCCCGGGCTGTCAGGTGCGTCATCTACCTGGAGCTGGCAAGCGGGCAGAGTCAGTGCGCCACGCGCCCGCGCCACTCTGCACGCCTCCATCTCCGCCAGGTCACGGCGTCAATCCACCGCCCTCGTTGACCTATCCGGGTGCATCTCCGCGTAACGCCGCCTCTCCCTCCGTCCCCTTCCCCGCACAAAACCCCCTCTTCCCCCTCCAATTCACTCACTTCTCCTCTCGGTGACTGAGGAGAGGGAAGCTCGGGTGTTGTCCCCCATCATCTACTTCCCTCGCCGTTTCCATTTTAGCTTACCCCAGCTCTTGCATTGCCGTGTAGCTCTCGGTTCTTCGGCGTGTCTTCATCACCTCTAGAGCACGCCCCGAAGACCCTCCTTGCTCTAGCCTCATCCTCGGTGAGTCTTAACCAAAATCTTGTGCGTCATATCGTGCCTTTGAGCATGAAGACGATTTCCCCTCAACCAATTTTGTCTTTGCATCGCAGGGATAATCAAATCTGGGATTTTTCTCTAACTCCGCCACAAGGACCCCTTTCTTCCCCATCTCCGGCGTGGTAAGCCTCTTGTCAATTCCTTGCTTACACACCAGCTATGGGCCTCACTTTAGCTCTCTCTACCACTCACGCCTCGTCTCCTTCACCAGATCGACCCCTCCTCGGTGAAGCCTCTCCGCCGCCGCTGTTCTTCATCGCCGGCTCAACTCCGGCCGCCTCTCCATCTCCGAGTCATCCCAGTAAGTCCTTGGAGCTCCTCTATTGCTCATGCGCACGCTTATTTGCCGCGGGCGTCTCTTCTCCACGATGTGCCATGTTCCTGTAGAAGCTCCTCCGCTCCTCGCCGTCAGCGCCGCTGCCAGCCACCTGTAGTCTCGCCACGGTGCCATCGGGTCTGTGCAGGTCATGGCTTTCCATTTGACCACTCATGCGCGTGCGTGCCCTACTTCACCGGCGAGCAGCGGGAAAAGGTCATGACATGGCCCGAGAGCGTGACATATTCCGACCGTTACTCTAGATGATCATTAGGAGTTAATGATGTCTTAAGCGCAGATCCCGGTGTAGATTTGGGTTTAAATGTGTTAATGTATCGCTGGCAGGTGGGCCATGGGTCGGTTTAGTGGTAGTTAAGTGGAGGTCTATGCTTTCCCTTAAGGAAAGCGTATTTCTATTACACTTCAGAGGTAGAGTACGTTTCCCCAGTTAAGAAAGCGTATTTCCGGCTTGGGTCTGGGTCAAATTTGACCAAGTCAGACTTTGACCATGGCCCCACTGGTCAGTGGCTTTGTCTAGGCTAGCCTGGGTATAAAACGTATTGCATGTTTATATAAATTCTGAAATGCTTTATTTATGAACTGAAAATTGGTTGAACTTCAAAATTTCATAAGTAATTCATTTTAGCTCCAAAATTGATGATTCAAATTTTTTTAGTTTCCTTTTTAAATGTAATTTAATATAAAAATGGATTGAACCATGTTACTGTTCAATAAAACACTTTTGGCAAAATTACTTTAGGTTTAGTATTATTGTTGCACTAAATATTGCTTTAACTTCAAAAATGCATAAGTATTTCTCTGTGACTCCAAAAAAGAGTAAACTCAATTTTGTTAGAATCCTCTGTTAGTGTAGTTTATTGTAAAATAGGTTGTGAGCATGATACTATTACTGAAACTCTTATTTTGCATGTAACTTGAGTACTACTTTCATAACTTTGAAAAATCATAGAAAATTCATCGTAGCTCCAAATGCGGTGAATCAAATTCCATTGTTCATATCATGAGGTGCTAAGCCTACCATAAAAATTTCAAGTGCACCACTGCTCTGGAAATTGTCAGCAAAATAATTATTCGGATGAACAGTAACCGGTGGCAATTAAATTGGATTTTCTGGAAAACTGACATTCAAACTGTTATAACTTTTGCATAGAATATCCACATAAATTTATTCTTATTGATAAATTCATATAAAATCATTCTCTACCTTCTGTGAATTTTTCATAATTTTTGGATGAAGTTGAATTTTTGGGTCTTTTCGGTGTTATTCGTTCTTATTGTGCTTTCGACTTCTTACGCTAGGTTCTAATGAAATTATTGATTGCGCGAGTGACCCTCTGCAGCAAGATAATCATCCTTAGCAAGGCAAGCAGTTTGATCATGAATGTCCTATTACTTTCAAGTCTAATACTTTGTTTACAAATTGTATGTATGCATGCTTTTGTGTCAAAGTAATTTTCCCGATTAGAGGTAGCTATTCCTATTGCATGGTTGCCCTTAAATTGTTATCCCCTGCCACAAAACATAAGTTATTAATATCGCTGGTGAATTAGAGCCCGGTGATTTAATTATGCTCTTTTATTGTCTTTGCGGTGTCATGCTTAGAATTGCTTAGCTACCCGTAGATTTGGGCGGTTATCGACTTAGTCGATAACTTTGATCACACAAAATTATTATTATCATTATGCTCAGCACCTTGTGCTTTGTTACTTTATAAAGTCAAAAACTGAAAATAAAAATGAAAAGTTTGAGACTTGGGCACAATGGTTGATGGTGTGATCTTATGGTGTGATGGAATGGTGCCCAAGTCAATCAAGGACCGAGTTACTTGCGCCACCGTACCGAGAAATTTGCGTACTAACCACATGAGAGGGATATGGGACCTCTCTTGACTTAGTACTTTGGCGTGTGTTAGCTCCGGGTCGCATGTTGGATGTGTGCGTTGGGTTGAAAAAGAAACTTGTGTGTGTTTGGGTGAGTAGTGGTGGAGGTTATCCACTGCGAGGAGCATCGTCCTTTATAAGGAGATGAGCATCTTTGATGACTCCGCATCAACATATGGGGCTTCCTCCCATATGGGCGACTCGTAGTTAATGCATAATATTGGAAACGTCTCGTAGGACTTAGCTCTGCCGGCATACCAAAGGAAGTGTGCTTTATCGCGTGGCATTAAGGAGCGGTCTGACATGTGGGTACATTGGTACACCTCTACAGGGTTCAAACTATTCGAATAGCCTCGTCCTAGGTTATGGACACGCTTGGATACGCCCCGTGAGAACTAGACTATAACATTTAATTAAAACTTGATGTTGGTGGTATGAATGGGGAATTCATGCTATTGTTGTGGTGGCTATTGGGTTAGCCACTTCCAGTATGTCTTTTTATTATTGTTACTTACCTCTCGCTGTTTTTATAAAATAAAATCAAATTGTAAAACTGCTTTCAATCTATTACATTATTGCAAATGAAAACTTGCTTTATGCTGAATTTGAGTCTAGAGCCTGCTCCACTTAAATAAGCTTGCATGTAGCTATTTATATAGGCCTGTTACTCTACATGTAAGCCTTGCGAGTACATTTTTGTACTCATTTGCTTTGCTTAATAAATTGTTGCAGAGGAGGAAGTTGAACCCCAAGGGTTATACTTTTGCGAGATGTGCGGTGGTTTCGACGACTAGGTCGGTGGCCCGGTTGGTTGCCTTGTGGGTTAAAGGCACACTAATTGGCTTTTGTTTATTGCCATCTTATGGCTCCTTGCTTCCGTTGTTAGTTAAGACTCTTTAGTTGTTATTTGGCCAGTCGGCCCCTTTTGTAATAACTCTTTATATTGTATGTCTTTTGAATTGCTTAGATGTACTTTGGTTCTATGTGTTGAATGGAATTGATGCTTGATTTTTGTATGGGTATATGTACTGCATTCTAGGAAGTACATATACGCCGAGAGTCGTGATATTTGATTTGTAATGCTTGAATTATCTTAATGGTTAAGTATTACAAGTTAAATACCCCGGGTTCTCACACTTTTGGTCCAGATCTTTGAATATGGTTATTATGTTCTTTTTTGTTAAATTAAAAAGGGTTTGGGTCTGGACAAGTGGATGTAGTGTGGGTGCCTTTGTGCACGAGACTCGGGATTGTGGTTGTCTTGTTCGGACCAACAAGGACTGAACTTTGATGACGTCGTTAATTCAAGTAAAACTCATGTTACCACACACTGGAGTTGGGAACCGGCTTGGTAAAGTAAGGGGAGGGTTTTATTGGGTTAAATTCCAAGTGGTGTGAGGACACTTATGTTCAATCATTTGTCCATAGGATCCGATGCAATTTTCTATAAGTGCATGGGAACGCTATTTTTGTTTATTTACATTGTATCGGTATTTTCAACACAACTTGTGAGCCCGCTTAGCAAGCTCTATCTATAGCTTGTACTAAGTTTGGGGTTTCATCTCACAAAGGGGACTTATCTCAATAGGGCATTCTTGCAAAAAAAAATACCAAATCTCGATTTCCCTGGCCGGCATACCTTAGGAAGTGTGTCATTATCCGGAGGCTTACTAGCTAATTGAGTCATGTGGGTAAATTAGTACTCCCTTGTAGGGTCTCTTCGAATAGCCATATCCACTGTTACAGATGACCGCTTGAATTCGGGAGTCACTATTGTTAGACTTTAAATTAAAATTGACATGGTTACAACTTGGTATTCGGCATGAACGAGTTTTCTTGCATTTTAGTTGTTTCCGCTGCTACTATGTTGTATATATTTTGGATTATCAATGTATGAATGTTGTATGGATGTGATTGACGTTGAGTGAGGATGCATGTTGGTCGCCGATCTTGGGAGCCAACATGGGATATATCCGCTATTTTGAATTCCCTTTTAATTCCTTTAAGTTTGTACTTGGACCGTTTGGAGAACCGGTCACCATGTGAAACTCGCAGAGGAGCAGTTTTGCATGGTCATCGTCACTCTAGTTCGGTCAGGTACTCTCACTTGAATAGAGTTAATTTGGAATTCATTTCATTGAGGCTCAGAGTTATTTCCATAAGACCGGGAAGGCCTCGGTCTTACAGAAATAACACCGGGGGTCCTCATAGCTCACTATCTTTTGGTAGGCAGTCTAAAGCACACATCGAAGTCTTTACATCACCTAGTCCTAACCTTGCACTATGCCAGCGAATGAACACCCTCACTTCACTCAGGTACACCCCCGTCTCAGTGAGGCATTCACCGTTGTGTTAGAAGGTTTTGTTCCCAATGCCTCAGTGAAGGGAGCCCCTTCGAACATGTGACGACCCACCCCGTGATGTACCGCAAGAGGTCCGGGAGGACCATTTTTTTTTTGCGCTGCGAAGTCACCACGGAAGGATGTGGTAGCACCGCATGGAGTTTTACCGAGGAGGTCTGCCAGGACCTCCCAGGAGGTCTTGCGGACCTCCTGGAGGTCTTGGTCCGCCATCGACCTCCCGGGAGGTCTTGAGGACCTCTGGAGGTCGTGGCCGCCACCGCCTTCAGTAGCACCTCCAGCACATCACCAAGAGAGGTCCGGCAGGACCTCCCAGGCTAAGTCCCGTAGGACCTCCTGGTGGTCCTGCCCCTGTGCATCTGAGCTAGTCCCAGGACAATCAGAGCTAGCTCGCACAAGAACACAAGCCAATACCACAACCACGAGGTCAAACAAAGATGAAGCGAGACAAATTAAACTTTATATAATAGGACCTTATGGTCAAGCTTGTTAACAAGAGGTGCGCCATCGAGGGCTTACAAAACCAACGAGGACTTACAACTGGCGACAAGGAGCTCTAGGGCTCAAACACCAAAACACGCAGAAGCCATCCAACAAGCACCACAGGCTGTCGGGTGGAGGACGTCCTAGGCATCTTAGTCGTCGAAGAATTCCTCCTCGAAGAGGTCTGCACTGCCCTGCACTTGGTCATCCTCATAATCTGCTTTGACACAGGGCTTAAGCCATGAGTACTTGGAATGTACTCAGCAAGTCACAGAGAGCAAAGATGCAATAATATTCATGCAAGGACTTACCAATGGAGAGCTGTATGGTTAGTTTGCGCAAAGCCAAATTTGACAATAATAGCAATAATAGATTGAAAGGCAGCAAGGTAAAACCATAATACATAATACTTTTGATGTTTTAATAAAAGGTGGTGTGAGCACCAACTCACGGCCACAACCAAAAATTGGGGAGGTCAGATCACACCAAAGTGGCAGTCCTCACCCAAAACCCACCTCGAACACCCATTCCAGAGGTCAGAACCAACCTGGACCACTACCCGAGCCAACCTTGACCCCTCTGGAGCCGGCCAAGGTCTCTTGAGGCAAAGCCAAAGCATCTCATGGAAGTGTCGATGGCACAAGCTTTTGAAACATCTACCCCTTGCACCATTTCATCGAGCATGTCCATGACCAAGGACTTGGCTATTGAATAGATCTTTTACTCTGCAGAGGTGTACAACTTTACCCACAATCCACGATCTCTCTAGCGGGATGGGTTCCGGTCACCCTTGCTCACTTCCTAAGGTGAGCGGATCTAGAGAGCGCAAGGCCTTTACAAAGCTTTGAACCGACTAGGGCTGCCCGCTAAGGTTTTATAATCCCCTCCAAATGGTCTAGAAATCCACAGGGTTATGGGGTGCCCCTCTTGCGCCAACGAATCACACGCTCAACCAAAACAGCCCCAAGCCATCTCATTGCTAATTATTCAGCCAGACCATTCCCATAAAATGATCTTGTGGTTGCACTAATTGGCCCGATTAAACAGATACAAAGTGAAGTCCTTAATTGTGCTAAGGCAAGACTTCCACAAACCGGTGCACAAGACACCACTACTCACTCCTGCCTTCTTGCCTTAGCAAAACAATTGTATTAGCCCATGCCAAAAGACCACCCAGTCTGGCACACAAATTTTAACCAAGTGGTCTCACACCACAGTACACCTGACTTAGGCATCCCGCCATAGTTGCTCAACAATGGCACCAACCACACATTTCATAACTTATTAGTCAAGATTATTGGAGATGAAGCATGATACGCTCAAACCACATTTTCTAAGCGAGGCTATATAAGACCCACGGCCCCATGTTGGCAAATAACAGAGAACGCCAACTAAATTATCCACCCTAAGGCTAACAAGGTGAATCATGACAACATGATGGAGACAAGGTATAAAGGAGGCATAACGACAAGTAGGTAAGTAACTATAGCCCAAACCATTTTCTTATAAACATAGCCATGCATGATAATTTAAACCGAAATACATTTGCAAAGCTTGGTTCAAGATGATCAAAAGGAGGTCTGTGGCTTGCCTTGGTCAAGCGGTGGAGAGCCTTCTCAAAGAAGAGTCGGGTCCAAGATCTCCTCGAACTCGTGATCTACACGTTCGCAAGAGAACCAAATAAGAAAAACCACACTAAGCCGAGAGAACAACAAAAGAACCAAAAAGGAACTCAAACCAACTCAGCCAAAAGGAAACCAAGAGGCTTAACACCGCCTCAAAGAGCTCTGGGAGGGTCTTATGCAAGGAAGAACCGAAGCAGAGGAGGCGAGGAAGGAAGAAATGAGCAAAAGATTACAAAGGCACGCCTCCTGGGCTATATATAGCCGGAGTTGGTGGTGTGCACCACAAGGAAACCTAGAGGCGTGTTGGCAATCGGGACTACTTGGGGGGGCTTGCCCAAAAGAATTGAAATAAAGTACCTCAGATGGGATTGCATTTAATGTGACCCGACACCTATTAAATGCGCATGAGTTCGAGGCAAGAGCAATAATTACAAGGTGAAGAGGGTGGCAAGTGGGGCCGATCAAAAGGGTGCTGACCTTGGTCAAAGAGGTGGCCCCACCAAAAAGGGTCATTCCCGCCAAAGACCACCGCGAGGTCCTGGGCAAGAGGTCCAAGACACTCAAAGGGGGAGGTCCTGGACAGGAGGTCCAAGGACTCAAGAAGAGGTCCTGGTCAAGAGGTCCTCAAAGCTCACAACGAGGAGGCCCTGACACTCGGACCTGCACAAGGGAGGTCTAAGGGTCAAGATTTCAAGGGGAGGACCTCAACGGTCCAGATCAAAGGGCGCAGGGAGGTCCTGACGAGTAGATCTCCAAAAGGGAGATCTAACGGTCAAGATCTCAAAGGGGAGGACCTCAACGGTCCAGATCAAAGGGAGCAGGGAGGTCCTGACGAGTAGATCTCCAAAAGGGAGATCTAACGGTCAAGATCTCAAAGGGGAGGACCTCAACGGTCCAGATCAAAGGGCGCAGGGAGGTCCTGACCAACAGGAATATTCAAGGTTAGGAGGGTGGTCTTTACAAAAGACCAGCAAGGGCCGGGGAGGAGGTCTTGGACCTAAGGAGGTCGGAACCTTTGGATCCCACTAAAGGACAACCTGGACGGCTAAGATCTCCAGAGAGGAGGTCCTAAAGGCCAGATCTAACAAGGGAGGTCTCGAGCGGCTAGATCTCAACAAGGGGAGGTCTGAGCGGCTAGATCTCAACAAGGGGAGGTCTGAGCGGCTAGATCTCAACAAGGGGAGGTCTGAGCGGCTAGATCTCAACAAGGGAGGTCTTAAAGGACACGGAGGAGGTCCGTGGGACATGTAAAGGTCTCGAGGGACAAAGGGAGGTCTATTTGAACACAAGGGAGGTCCAAATAGCCACAAGGAGGTCTAGAAAGGTCCCAAAGGGGCACTTGGGAGGTCCAGAGGAACTCTGGAGCACCCAAGAGAACTCGAGAGGTTCCGAGAGGGCGTGGAGAGGTCCAAAGAAGCAAAGCCAAGCGTGGCTTGAAGAGACCAAAGAGGTTAGAAACACCAACCCGAGCCGGGTTCTTAACAAGAAAACCCAAACACTGGAGGGTCCAACAGAGGGGAAAGATGAGAGAGAGAGAAGGGAGGTCTGAGTCTCAAAGAGATTCAAGCCAACAAAGGAAGTTAAAAGAGAAGACAAAACCCGGGGCACACAGGAGGCTCGGGGACACAAAGAACCCAAGAGCAAACAAAGACACAACAGAGAGCTACAACCAGGCAAGGAACACCAACTAAGAGCTTAGTTAAGGTTTGATTAATTCCAATTGAACTCTTCAGATTCAAAAATCTCAAGGTTAAGCTTTGGATTCTCAATAAAGCCAAATGGTTACTTTTATTTTGAAAACTTGGCAAGGACTTAAAAGAAAACGGGCGTTACAAACCTTCACCCTTAAGGGAATCTCGACCCGAGATTCAGGTGAGCTAGGGAATAGGTGGGGAACTCCTTCTGAGGTCCTCTTCTCGTTCCCATGTTGCCTCGGCCGAGTGGTTGCTCCATTGCACCTTGCACTGCCTTGGTGGTCTTGCTCTGGTAACTCTCTCGACACGTCCAAAATCTTGATGGGGTGCTCTCTGTAAGTGAGGTCTTCTTGGAGGTCCACTTCTAAAGGCATTTGGTCCTCTGGCATTCGCAAGCATTTCTTCAACTGTGACACGTGGAACACATTGTGAACTCCAGCAAGCTGAGGAGGGAGGTCCAACTGGTAGGCTACTTCACCCCTTCGGGCCAGGACTGGAAAGGGTCCAATAAATCTTGGAGCAAGCTTCCCACTAACTCGAACCGCCATTGCATACCTTTGAGAGGTGAAACTTTGAGGTAGACTGGTCTCTGGGACAAAAGTTAGGTCTCGACGCCTAACATCTGCGTAGCTCTTTTGCCTAGTTTGGGCCGTCTTTAACTTCTCCCTAATTGATCTCACTTGATCCTCGGCTTCTTTCAGCAGGTCCGGGCCAAGAACTTGGCCTTCACCCGATTCTGTCGAAGACAAGGAATCCTACACTTTCTCCCATAAATAGCTTCAAAAGGGGACATTTGGAGACTCGCTTGGTAGCTGTTATTATAGGAAAATTCCGCATATGGTAACATCTTGTCCCAACTAGATTGTCTTTCTAGAGCGCAAGTTCTCAGCATGTCCTCAAGGACTTGGTTAACTCTCTCAGTTTGGCCATCTGTTTGAGGGTGGTATGCTGTACTAAAGTTGAGGTCGGTGCCCAAGGCATCATGTAGCTTTTGCCAAAACTTGGAGGTGAATTGAGATCCTCTCATGCGAGACTATCTTCTTTGGAACACCATGAAGGCACACCACTTTTGCCATGTAGATTTGGCTAGCTTGTCTCGAATAAGTAGTCTTCACAGAATAAAGTGAGCCATTTTTGTTAATCTATCCACTATGACCCAAATAGAATCAAAACCAGCTTGGGTGCGAGGTAAACCAAGAATAAAATCCATGCCGATCTCTTCCCACTTCCACTCGGGTATGGGTAAGGGCACTAAAAGTCCTCCGTGTCTTTGGTGCCTTTGCTTTAACCTTTGGCAAGTGTCACATTTGGCCACAAAATCTGCTATCTCCTTCTTCATTTTCGGCCACCAGTACAATTCCTTGACATCTTGGTACATTTTTGTAACTCCTAGATGTATAGAATACAAAGCTTCATGAGCTTCTTTAAGTATTATACCCTTGAGCTCCATGTTATTGGGCACACAGAGCCTCTTATCAAACCAAACCGCACCTAGGTCATCCATAGAAAACCTTGCAGCCTTCCCTTCTCTTATGTTGGTCTTAATCTCTTGGATGCTAGCATCTCCATCTTGGGCTGCCTTGATCTGTTTTTGCAAGGTAGGTTGCACTTCAAGAGTTGCCAAAACCCTTCTTCCACTAACTCAAGTCTAAGCTTCAAGAATTCTTCATACAAAGCGGGTTGGCTCTCCTTAACCATCAAAGTATTGACATAAACTTTTCTGCTCAAAGCATCTGCCACCACATTGGCCTTGCCTGGGTGGTAGTGAATTCCCACATTGTAGTCCTTAATAAGCTCAAGCCACCTTCTCTGCCTCAAATTCAAATCCGCTTGTGTAAAGATGTACTTTAGGCTTTTGTGGTCAGTGTAAATTTCACACCTATTACCAATGAGGTAATGGCGCCAAATTTTAAGGCATGAACCACAGCAGGCCAACTCTAGGTCATGAGTAGGGTAGTTTGCTTCATGAGGCTTCAACTGTCTTGAAGCGTAAGCTACCACTTTTCTGTCCTGCATTAGAACACAGCCAAGTCCTTGCTTTGACGCATCACAATAAACTTCGAAATCTTTCCTGACATCTGGAAGAACCAAAACTAGGGCAGAGGTCAACTTTCTCTTGAGCTCTTGGAAGCTCTGTTCACAATCTGAGGTCCAAAGAAACTTCTTTTCTTTCTTTAATAGCTGAGTGAGAGGTTTTGCAATCCGGGAGAAGCCTTCAATAAACCTTCTGTAATAACCGGCCATGCCAAGAAAACTTCGAACTTGAGGCACGGTCCTAGGGGTTCCCAATTGAGCACATCTTGAACCTTACTAGGGTTGTGAGACACTCCTTCTTTTGACAAAACATGCCCCAAAAGACCACTTCTTTTAGCCAAAACTCACACTTACTAAATTTGGCAAAGAGCTGATGAGCTCTCAGCTTTTCCAAAACCGAAAAGAGATGGCTTGTATGCTCCTCTTCACTCTTGGAGTACACTAGAATGTCGTCAATAAAGACAATGACAAACTTGTCTAGGTACTCCATGAACACTCGGTTCATCAAATTCATGAAATAGGCGGGGGCATTGGTCAGCCCAAAAGACATAACAAAGTGAATTCAAATAACCCATACCTAGTTGAAAAAAGCTGTCTTAGGGATGTCTTCCTTGCGAATCTTAAGTTGGTGATATCCTGTTCTCAAATCTATCTTGGAAAACACAGCAGCCCCCTTCAATTGATCAAATAAATCATCAATTCTTGGCAAAGGATACTTGTTCTTGATGGTGACATCATTGAGAGCTCTGTAGTCCACACACATCCTTTGAGTGCCACCCTTTTAGGCACAAAATCACTGGGGCTCCCCAAGGTGAGGAGCTAGGTCTAATAAAACCCTTGCTCGCAAGTCTTCCAACTGCTTTTCAACTCCACATGATCATCAACATGCAATCTGAGGGCCTTTTGGAGATGGGGAGGTCCACAGGACAAGGTTTATGACAAACTCAAGGTCTCTGTCTGGGGGCATTCCCTGGAGCTCATCAGGGAACACATCCACAAATTCTTTAACAACAGGGACATCCTCCAAAACTTGAACTTGAGCACTACAAGATAGGGCTCCTTGGAGTTTCTCTGAGGTGGCGAAAACTTCACAAATGACACCACTAGGGCTGGTCAAAGAGATACTTTTGCCACTACAATCCAACATGGCATGGTGGTTAGCTAGCCAGTCCATGCCCAAAATCACATCTAGGGACCTGGTGTCCAAAAGGATAAGGTTGGCTAGAAATTCTACTCCTTCTATGACCATTTTCACTTGTGGACAACCACGGTTCGTGCTTAGTTCTCGAGCCGGGATTGAACCAACAAGGTAGACTTAAGAGCAACAACTTCGGCTGGTGCTTTGCGGCAAAACTCCGAGAAATAAGCGAATGGGAAGCTCGAGTCAAATAAAAGCTGCACTGCATTGAATTTACTAGGAACATACCTAGTACCACGTCGAGGAGGTCTGTGCTTCTTCCATCGCCACATGGTTCACGGCCCCTTCAAAAGTTTGGGAGGTTACGGCTTGAGGAGGTCCTGCTGACTGAGGGTCTTAGCGAGGAGGTCTGAAGTAGAGGTCTTGGTGGTTGGCTCTGTCTTTAATGGGCATTGATTAGCAAAATGCCCCACTTGGTGACACTTGAAGCGGTGATCCCAATTTCTTTGTGGAGGTCGTTAGGGTTGTCTTGGTCTTTGCTAGTGATCTTGTTGAAAGAGGACAGTGGCGGGAGGTCTTAGCAGAGGTCTGGAAGGTCAGGAGGTCCTTGGCGCTTGGTTGGTCTTGCACAAAAGCTTTGTGTATTTGCTGGGAGGTCTTTCTTGAGCAGGAGGGTGGCACCTTTCTCTTGTAGGACTCAGAGAGTTCTCTTGGGATTCCTCAATGAGCATTGCCTTGTTCACCATATTTGGAAATCGGGATGTCGTTGCCACAACTTGAACTTTTAAGTGGGATGGAGGCCTCGCTTAAAACGCTTCGCCAGCGCATCATCCGTAGCCACATTTTCGCGAGCATAGCGACAATTGAGTGAACTTAGTGAGATACTCACTTCTTGACATCTTTGCCTTGCTTGAGCTCTCTAAACTCTTCCTTTTTCATCTCTACCTTCCCATCGGGGACATGGGAGTGGCGAAAAGTCTGCAGAGAACTCGCCCAAGAGATCCTCTGGGGTTGACATGTGAGGCACAAATGTGTCCCACCACTCACCGCAGTCCTTCCAGTTGATGTGAGGCAAACAAAACCTTCTCCTGTCTTCACAATGAGCAATATCCAACTTCTTCTCTGTTGATCTCAGCCAATCATCGCATCTAAAGGCTCGGGAGAGCTCGAAAATGTAATCGGGCGTGTCTTCATGAACTCGGCGGCCTTGATTGAGGGTGAGTGGGGGTGGAGGTGGTGGCACCGCCGCTTTGACTGACTATTCTCGACTCATCATGGCAAGTAAAGCATTGGTGGTGCGGCTTTGTTGAGCCATAATTTGGTTCATATTCTCGCATCATAGAGCTCATCATCGAGCTTGTCGCCATAAACCGCCCAAAACCCGGTCATTCTCTTCGCCTTTGGAGGAGGTGGGGGTGGAGGCAAGCGTGCAGGGGCTCACTGCGACTTGTGGATCGCCGAGTCTGCACCATCTGGACAAAACTCTAAAGGTTTAATAGGTAAGAAGGAAAGCATAAAGGGTAAGAGGATCAGAGAAATAAAGATAGGGCAGCTATTAGGGGTGACTTGGTTAACCCAAGAGAGAACCAAAAATGCCAGGAGGCCAAAAGAGGCAACAGAAGCTTCAAAGCAGAGGTCTTCAAGACCCAAGCTAAGCGAGACTCGAGAATAGGACCACTAATCCTAACCTTTCTCTGATTGGCCCTATTGAAGTTATAAAGGCAAGGAAGTTAAGTTAGATTCAAAATCAAGGTTCAGCGAGAGATAAGATAAGGGAACTAAGGAGGAGTTAAGATGAGAGTAGAACGGGACAAGAAAAGATTTTAGCGGGATAAGGGCAACATAGAGCCAAAGACAAGGAAAGAACTACTAAACAAATTTTAAGTTGACTTGCTTTAGAAAATAACTTTTGGATAAAAACTAAATCGACTTTTACGCCTATGGCCACGCCCCTCTGACCGACCTAGGCTCGATACCAACTGTGACGACCCACCCCGTGATGTCTGCAAGAGGTCCGGAGGACCATTTTTTTTTGTTGCGAAGTCACCACGGAAGGATGTGGTAGCACCGCATGGAGCTTTACCGAGGAGGTGCCGGGACCTCCCAGAGGTCTTATGGATCTCTGGAGGTCTTGGTCCGCCATCGACCTCCCGGGAGGTCTTGAGGACCTCCCGGAGGTCGTGGCCGCCACCGCTCAGTAGCACCTCCAGCACATCACCAAGAGAGGTCCGGGACCTCGAGCTAAGTCGTGGGACCTCCCTGGTGGTCCCGCCTTGTGCATCTGAGCTAGTCCCGGGACAATCGAGCTAGCTCGCACAAGAACACAAGCCAATACCACAACCACGAGGTCAAACAAAGATGAAGCGGACAAATTAAACTTTATATAATAGGACCTTATGGTCAAGCTTGTTAACAAGAGGTGCGCCAACGAGGGCTTACAAAACCAACGAGGACTTACAATCTGGCGACAAGGAGCTCTAGGGCTCAAACACCAAAACACGAAGCCATCCAACAAGCACCACAGTTTGTCGGGTGGAGGGCGTCCTAGGCATCTTAGTCGTCGAAGAATTCCTCCTCGAAGAGGTCTGACCGCCTCGCACTTGGTCATCCTCATAATCTGCTTTGACCACGGGGCTTAAGCCATGAGTACTTGGAATGTACTCGGCAAGTCACAGAGAGCAAAGATGCAATAATATTCATGCAAGGACTTACCAATGGAGAGCTGTATGGTTAGTTTGCAAAGCCAAATTTGACAATAATAGCAATAATAGATTGAAAGGCTGACAAGGTAAAACCATAATACATAATACTTTTGATGTTTTAATAAAAGGTGGTGTGAGCACCAACTCACGGCCACAACCAAAAATTGGGGAGGTCAGATCACACGGTGGCGTGTCCTCACCCAAAACCCACCGAACACCCATTCCAGAGGTCCGAACCAACCTGGACCACTACCCGAGCCAACCTTGACCCCTCTGGAGCCGCCAAGGTCTCTTGAGGCAAAGCCAAAGCATCTCGCGGAAGTGTCCGATGGCACAAGCTTTTGAAACATCTACCCCTTGCACCATTTCACTGAGCATGTCCATGACCAAGGACTTGGCTATTCGAATAGATCTTTTACTCTGCAGAGGTGTACAACTTTACCCACAATCCACGATCTCTCTAGCGGGATGGGTTCCGGTCACCCTTGCTCACTTCCTAAGGTGAGCAGTCTAGAGAGCGTGGCAAGGCCTTTACAAAGCTTTGAACTGACTCGGGCTGCCCGCTAAGGTTTATAATCCCTCCAAGTGGTCTAGAAATCCACAGGGTTATGGGGTGCCCCCTCTTGCGCCAACGAATCACACGCTCAACCAAAACAGCCCCAAGCCATCTCATTGCTAATTATTCAGCCCAGACCATTCCCATAAAATGATCTTGTGGTTGCACTAATTGGCCCAGTTCGACAGATACAAAGTGAAGTCCTTAATTGTGCTAAGGCAAGACTTCCACAAACCAGTGTGCACAGCACCCACTACTCACTCCCTGCCTTCTTGCCTTAGCAAAACAATTGTATTAGCCCATGCCAAAAGACCACCCAGTCCTGGCACACAAATTTTTAACCAAGTGGTCTCACACCACAGCCGACACAGCTTAGGCATCCTGCCATAGCTGCTCAACAATGGCACCAACCACACATTTCATAACTTATTAGTCAAGATTATTGGAGATGAAGCATGATACGCTCAAACCACATTTTCTAAGCGAGGCTATATAAGACCTACGGCCCCCATGTTGGCAAATAACAGAGAACGCCAACTAAATTATCCACCCTAAGGCTCACAAGGTGAATCATGACAACATGATGGAGACAAGGTATAAAGGAGGCATAACAGCAAGTAGGTAAGTAACTATAGCCCAAACCATTTTCTTATAAACATAGCCATGCATGATAATTTAAACAGAAATACATTTGGAAAGCTTGGTTCAAGATGATCAAAAGGAGGTCGTGGCTTGCCTTGGTCAAGCGGTGGAGAGCCTTCTGCAAAGAAGAGTCGGGTCCAAGATCTCCTCGAACTCATGATCTACGTTCGCAAGAGAACCAAATAAGCAAAACCACACTAAGCGAGAGAACAACAAAAGAACCAAAAGGAACTCAAACCAACTCAGCCAAAAGGAAACCAAGAGGCTTAACACCGCCTCAAAGAGCTCTGGGAGGGTCTTGCGCAAGGAAGAACCGAAAGCAGAGGAGGCAGGAAGGAAGAAATGAGCAAAAAGATTACAAAGGCTCGCCTCCCGGGCTATATATAGCCGGAGTTGGTGGTGTGCACCACAAGGAAACCTAGAGGCGTGTTGGCAATCGGGACTACTTAGGCGGGGCTTGCCCAAAAGAATTGAAATAAAGTACCTCAGATGGGATTGCATTTAATGTGACCCGACACCTATTAAATGCGCCTGAGTTCGAGGCAAGAGCAATAATTACAAGGTGAAGAGGGGTGGCAAGTGGGGCGATCAAAAGGGTGCAAGATCTGGTCAAAGAGGTGGCCCCACCGAAAAAGGGTCATTCCGCCAAAGACCACCATGAGGTCTGGGCAAGAGGTCCAAGACACTCAAAGGGGAGGTCTGGACAGAGGTCCAAGGACTCAAGAAGAGGTCTGGTCAAGAGGTCCTCAAAGCTCACAACGAGGAGGCCACGACACTCGGACTGCACAAGGGAGGTCTAAGGGTCAAGATTTGTAACATCCCAAATGTATAATTGGGGTTATTCAAGTATAATTATATGTGTAGAAATTAAAACTTTTTCTCACATCTTGAAAACCCCTAATCTCTTATGTAATTCTTGTCCAAGAGTTGTGTAATCCAAAAACACAAAGCTCTTGTTGACCAAAAGTCAAACTCATTTTCCAGTTGTCTGAATCTTGTGCCAAACATTTGGAAAATATTTTCCTTGGTCCTAAAACTGATGTGGGACCCCTCTGAAAAATATCACAAGTTGTAAAACTAGTTTGATAAATTTTGGAGGTAAAACAATCCTTTAAACAACCTTAACGAATTTCCTGAGAAAAATGCATTGCATAATAACCTCTGGAAATTTTATGCAAGGTTAATCTCATTGTCAGCAAGCTCCAGTTAAAATTTCATCAAATTTGGAGTTCATTTGCTATCTCAAATAATTCTGCTAATTTTCATTTGTTAAAAACTAAATTTAAAAGCCTACTTTGTTCCTTGGGCTAGCCACTTTGCAAAGTGGTCCATTTCAACCCCATCTGACCTCCTTCCCCACCTTGATGAGGTCGTAGCCGTTGGATCCAATCCAAAGGCCACGACCTCCCCCTCAACCAACGCACCCAGGACCTCCCCTTCGAAGTCCTCTGGACCGCGTGGACCTCCTCGGGTCAACGTGGGCGCCAGACCTCCTCATGGTCAACACCGCAAAGGCTTTCTCACCTCATCAGGTCGTAACCCTTGGATCAAAGATCCACGGTCATGACCTCCCCTGTGTGTTAAATCCCAAAGACCTCCTCACCTTGTCCAGGTCATAGCCCTTGGATTAAGATCCAACCGGCGCTGATCTCCCCTTGTTATCAAACCTCAAAAACCACCTTCCACCTTGGCGAGGTCATAGCTGTTGGATTTACATCCAACCGCTCCTGACCTCCTCCTCTTAATCTAACTATCAGACCTCCTTTGCACTCACTTGAGGTCGCGGCTAGTTGGATTTACATCCAAAGGCCACGACCTCCTCTGAAAAACATCACGGTTAGGTCCTTGGCAAGACGTGAGGTCGTTGCCCTTAGATCTAAATCTAATGGCCATGACCTCCCTTGTGTGTTGCGCAAGCTCAAGACCTACTTTGCGCCACGTCGCAGGCTCGGGACCTCCTGTTTTGATCACCACCGTTGGATCAAAATCCAAAGGTCTTGACCTCCCAGCGCTTCACGCAAAGCCTCGAGACCTCCCTTGGTTGTGTGCCCTTGGATTTTAATCCAAAGGCCATGACCTCCCCTCATGTCTTATGTTGGCGTGCAGTTAAGACCTCACAGAGGTCCGCACCGTTGGATGGAGATCAACGCTTTGGACCTCTGTCCTATTTTCCTCGTGCGCTTACACATTAAGGAAATCGGAGGGCCACGACCTCCCATCCTTGATCGTGTGGTGGGACCTCCTCCCGATCATTTAGGCGTAACGGTTCAAAAATGGGATCCGATGGTTAGGACCTCCCATGGTCTTATCCAGCGGTCGTAAAGACCTCCCTGTTCTTCTCCTTCCTCGACACGCGCGAGCTCGGCGGTGTATTTAATGCGTGTACGTGCATGGGATGCGTTATATGACTCTTTCTTGACCGCATTTAATAATGCAGTCGACTTTTCGCCTCTAGTCGGCTCAAGCACGCCCTTTGTGTCAACATACCATCTTGTCGATGTCATAGACCACGCCATGGGCCAAGCTCACCATGAGCTTAGCGGTGGTCTAAGACCTCCTTTGCCCTAAGGATAAAACCACCCCACTATGTCTTTGTCTTCTTTTACACGCCATTGTTCCTTGCTCGCTCTCCGGGCTTGGGAACTCTAAACCATGAAACCTTCCTTGGCCGCCATTGTTGGAGTTGAAGCTCCTTGGTGGGCAAGGGTCATTGAGATTTCTTCTCCTCTCCTTGCTTCCATTTGTGCCTTTCCTCTGGGACCAAGCCCTAACCAAATTTGTTTGGGCCTTTTTGAGAGGTGGACAAAGCTAAATTTGGAGGTGGAGCCTTGGGTCGTGAAGCTTCATTGTCTTCCCCAACTCCGGTCATCACCTCCACGACCTCCCGGCACCTTAGGACCTCCGGTACTCCTCCTGTAGTCCTTAGTTCTTTGGCACCGCTGAATGATTTTGCGGAGCTTTCTTGGCACAAGCTTGAATGTCGCAGAGCTTCATTTTGCTTTTCGGTGTTTGGCCGTCTTTGGTCAATTTGCCCTCTCGGCTCGCCCGGCGTTCAAAGCCGCCGTCGCCGTTGAGAGGAGGTCCACCGAGTGTGCAACGTTATTGTGCACTCGGTGGTACCGTGGAGGTCGCCGGCGAGGTCTACATCGCCGGCGAGAACCAAATCTTTGAGCTCGGGATTTTTGCCGGGCCTTGGCGGCGTCGTTGTCGTTTTAGGACGAGATCCTCGGCTTTGATGCGCTAATCATTGCTCAATCTCGCGATCATTGGCGTCTTAACGCCTTTAATCCACCCTTGTGCGTGCATTTAAGACCGCTTGCGCGGACCTCCTCGTGGTCAGCGCTCATTTATCTGCTGTCCAGCGGCGGCGCGCTGGGTCTGGGACGTCCAGACCTCCCCCGTGGAGATCTGGAGCGTCCAAGACCTCCCTTGCGCAATCGTAGCCGCCCAGACCTCCCCTGGAGGTCTGTGACGTTGAGGACCTCCGCTGGGACCTCCTCGAGGACATCCCAACCGTTGAGGACCTCCCCCTTTAGATCTGGTCCGTTCCGGACCTCCTTTCCATGTTGTGGTCCGTTGGATTTCCCATCTACGGCCACGACCTCCCCACACCTCGCGCATGTGCGTTACTAGGAGGTCAGGTCCAGGACCTCTGGACCTCACGTGCGCGTGTGTGTTGTTCTCCGGGGAGGTCTGAGCCGTTAGATCTGTGATCTGTGGCTCACGACCTCCCATGTCCTTGTGAATTTTCTTAGGAATTCCAGTAAAGTCTTAATTATAAACAGAATAAGGTATAAACTTTAGAATTCCATATCTTTTTCATTTTTAATCCAAATGAGGTCATTCAAATTGGGTTAGCTCTATCTTGAACTTGAATTTAATCCAAAAATGATTGTAAGTTGAGTTCAGCTCCAGAGCACAGTTTGCCATTAGATTTTAAAACCAACTTTAAAATATACACTTAAATCAATGCTTAACTTGTAAAATACAAAACTAATGCTCTGTAGATTATTTTTGAGTGAGACCAACTTTGTTAGCTTCCTCTAATAATGAACTCACTGTGAAAATTAGTTTTGAGCATGTTGCTGTTATAAAAATGAGGACTTGTGCATTATAATTTTGTTCAAGTTCTTGATTTTGAAAAATTATAGAAAGTGCAATACAGCTCCAAATGAGATGAACTCAATTGTGTTATTCATCTCATGAGGTGCTGGTTTTACAGTAAAAATTTCAGCTTCACTTCTGTTCTAGAAAATGTTGCCTCATAATTAAATTAATGAATAGTGCAGTTTGGTATTTTAGGGGCTGAGCAGAATTGTTTTGCTCATAACTTTTGCATTGAGAATCCAAATCAATTGGTTCTTGTTGCAATATTCCTAAAATCACCCTCTTGCTGCTGTAGAAAATGCAGAGAATTTGGAGTTCGTTTGTTGTGCTGTCTTTGTTGTTTTTAAATCGTTCTTATCGGTTCTTTCTCGCCTTTCCGTTAGGTTTCGACATTTGTGGTGATCCCGAGAGTGACCCTCCGCAACAAATTGAACAGCAACAGCAAGGCAAGCAGTTTGATCATTTCCATCATTGTCCCATTACTTTAAAGCTTAATATATCGTTTTACTTCTATGTATGCATGCTACTTTGTGTTAAATGTAAGCTAGCAAGCCTATAGTTGCATAATCTGTAGGAATTGTTTATCCTCTACTACCATGAGCCTAGGTTATTTGCTGTGGTGGGAGCTCGTTGGATGAGCTCCTATCACTTAGTAGTTCGATTTGAATTGCTTAGACATGCTTAGTTTTCGGTAGAAATGGGCGATCATCGACTTAGTCGATGGTCTTGATCACTCAAAACTGATTATTACTCCTATATGTTCAGCACTTGTGCTTTGATTAATTGTAAAATCAAAACTGAAAATAAAAGATTGATTTAGACTTGGGCATATTGGATGGATGGTGCGGTTTTGGATGTGGTGGTATGCTGGGTCCCTAAGGACCGAGTACTTGGGTCACTAAGCCAAGCGATTTTGCGTGCTAACCACACGAGGGGCATATGGAACCCCTCTTGACTAAGTACTTTGGGCGGTGTTAATTGGGGTCACTCGGTTGGTGTGTTTTTAAAGATAAAATGTGTGTGTGATGTGGGAGGGGAGCATTAGCTTCCAGGAAGGTTGTGTGATGTCTCCTTCTCCCCGTGGGTTGTGCGACTCAGAATTAGCATTGTCCATTGGAAATGTCTCGTAGGACCTAGCCGTGCCGGCATACCAAAGGTAGTGTGCCTTATGGAAAGGCGGTCTGACGTGTGGGTACAGTGGTACACCCTGCAGGGATAAAACTATTCGAATAGCCTCGTCCTAGGTTATGGACATGCTTGGTAAGGTCGTTCAAGACTAGACTACAACCTTTAATTAAAACTTGACATGGTTGGTATGAGCGGGAGTTCATGCTATTGTTTGTGGTGACTTGGGTTGGTCACTTCGGGTTGTTCTTGTTGTTGTTACCTTGTTATTTATCTCGTTGTTATTTCAACAATTAAAAATGCTTTGTCAAATTGCTTTCAATCTACTATATTATTGCAAATGAAAACTTGCTTTGTGCTGAAATGAGTCCAAAGCCTCATCCACTTAAAAAAGCTTGCATATAGCTAATTTATAGTTACGTTATCTTACGTCGAGTCTTGCGAGTACAATAAACAATTTATTGTACTCATTTGCTTTGCTTAACAACTTTGTTGCAGAGGAGGTAGAGCCCAAAGGGCTTTACTTTTTGTGTTGTCTTGCGGTGGTTGGGAGAGCGACTAGCTTGGCGGTCGGTCGATTGCCTTGTGGGCTAAAGGCACCTTGGTTGGCTCTTATTTTGGGCCATCTTTATGGCACTTTTGCTTCATTGTGTATCTTTGTAGTTTTGTTGTTCTTTGGCGAAGGCCCTCTTGTGTAATAACCTATCCTTATTAATATTAACCACGGTTTGTTGCTTATGTACTATGTGTTGTATGGAATTGATACATTCTTTTGTTGTGAGGTATGTATCTTGCATTTGGAAGTATACATCTCTCGAGACCGGGTTTATTTGGTTGATAATACTAGGGTCAATTGGATGACTAAGTATTATGAGCCGAATAAACGTCGAGTCTCACAAGATTTCAAGGGAGGACCTCAACGGTCCGAGATCAAAAGCGCGAGGAGGTCTGACGAGTAGATCTCCAAAAGGGAGATCTAACGGTCAAGATCTCAAGGGAGGACCTCAACGGTCCAGATCAAAGGCGCGAGGAGGTCTGACGAGTAGATCTCCAAAGGGAGATCTAACGGTCAAGATCTCAAGGGAGGACCTCAGCGGTCCGAGATCAAAGGGCGCAGGAGGTCGACCAACAGAATATTCAAGGTTAGGAGGGTGGTCTTTACAAAAGACCCGCAAGGGCCGGGAGGAGGTCTTGGACCTAAGGAGGTCGGAACCTTTGGATCCTACTAAAGGAGAACACAGACGGCTAAGATCTCCAGAGAGGAGGTCCTAAAGGCGAGATCCTAACAAGGGAGGTGCGAGCGGCTAGATCTCAACAAGGGAGGTCCGAGCGGCTAGATCTCAACAAGGGAGGTGCGAGCGGCTAGATCTCAACAAGGGGAGGTCCGAGCGGCTAGATCTCAACAAGGGAGGTCTGGCGGCTAGATCTCAACAAGGGAGGTCTTAAAGGACACGGAGGAGGTCCGTAGGACCTGTAAAGGTCTCAGTAGGGACAAAGGGAGGTCTATTTGAACACAAGGGAGGTCCAAATAGCCACAAGGAGGTCTAGAAAGGTCCCAAAAGGGGCACTGGGAGGTCAGAGGAACTCTGGGCGCCCAAGAGAACTCAGAGGTTAGAGAGGCGTGGAGAGGTCCACGAGGAGGTCCAAAAGAAGCAAAGCCAAGCGTGGCTTGAAGAGACCAAAGAGGTTAGAAACACCAACCCGAGTAGGGTTCTCAACAAGAAAACCCAAACACGGGAGGGTCCGAACAGAGAGGAAAGATGAGAGAGAGAAGGGAGGTCTGAGTCGAAGAGATTCAAGCCAACAAAGGAAGTTAAAAAGAAGACAAAACCCGGGGCACAGGGGAGGCTCGGGGACACTGACAACCCAAGAGCAACAAAGACACAGCAGAGAGCTACAAGGCAAGGAACACCAACTAAGAGCTTAGTTAAGGTTTGATTAATTCCAATTGAACTCTCCAGATTCAAAAAATCTCAGGTTAAGCTTTGGATTCTCAATAAAGCCAAATGGTTACTTTTATTTTGAAAACTTGGCAAGGACTTAAAAGAAAACGGGACGTTACAGAACATGCCTACACCGGTCATGCTCGCACTACCATGACCTACCAATGTGCAAGGATAATTTTCAATGACATAATTAGCAAAGGCTGTCCCATATCAGCACATGTGGTTGCACGCTTAGGCTTTAGATTGGGTGCACCAGCGTTCGGTCCTTAATCAACCCGAGCGAGGATCTCCCACTATCTACTTGTGAGATACACCTCTCACACTTCTTGGAATATAATATAACTCACCCACATCACAAACTAAGTTTTTTATTTTTATTTTTATACAAAATAACAGAGGTAAACCCCTCTGGACCATCATTTCAAAATCTCCCAAATTCATGTTCAACATTTCATCTATTTTCCTATTTTAGTAAATCTAGAGCCTGGTTAAGCATTTGACATGATCTATTGCTTAAACCATAACATATTGGCTACAATAGTAATGATACCAATATTTCAAGGAGGATCATGCATTGAATAGGATTATAACAACCATTATCCCCAAATATAGCGATTTTAAGCAAACATACGCACATGCATAATAGATTTTACAAAAAGAAGTACAATAATTAAAATAGTAGGATCAACATGGTCAAAGGAGATACTTTTCTTGCTCTAGTTGCTCTGAATAAGAGGATGGAGGATCATTGTAAGTTTCGCTCGAACAATCGACCTCTAATCAAAAGAGCTATAAGCAAATTAAATATAGAAAAATAATTTAAACAACAACAAAATCCAAATATTTTTCTATATTTAGATAGAGCATGATTTTAGATGAATTTAGAAAAAAAGATTCATTTAATTTGGAGTTCGTATGCAAAAGTTATTAACAATTCAATTTGCTTCGGTTTTGAAAATCTAGAAATTATTAAAACGGTGACATCGAAAGCGTATTCTCTGAGGTTTACGCTTTCCAACAAAGAAAGCATATTTTTATTTGAGTTCTACTAAGGTTTACGTTTTCCAATAGAGAAAGTGTATTTTCCTCTGAACTGAAAGAGGCTTTTCTCATTTTTTATGGATTTTATTAACATAAATGCGGGGCCTACTTGTTAGTGACTCGTAGTTTTCTTTTCTGGATTTTTATTTATAAAACAGATGTGGTCCCACATGTCATAGACTTATTATTTATTAATTAAATGATTAAACCTATTTTTTATTTTCATTATCTAATGACTAGGGTCCACATGTTAGTCTCTCAGGTTTTAAAACGTGTCTTAAAACCGATAATAGTGCGTGGTCCCACATGTCATTGACGCATTTACTAAAAATATTTGAAATTAGATTTTTGTTAACCTTTTCGGTTGGTCCCACCTGTCATATACTTATCATACTTAACCTTTGTCATTTAGTGTTAAGCTAATACTCAGCGAGTGGACCCACTATCAGAGAGAGAGAGAGAGAGAAAGAAAGAAGCAGCAGAGTGCGCGGCCGATGAAAAGCGCCATGGCGAGCTGTCGTCGCGATGAACGGCGCAACAACTCACCTTGGGAAAGGGCAAAATGGGTTCCTCTCTCAACAGCGATTCCACCGGGTGGTGGTGGAGGCCAGAGAGATGGAGGGAGATGGCGCTACGCCGGCGAGGAGCTGCAGAGTGCCTCGGGTCCGAAATGGCTTTCGGCGCATGGAGCAAATTAGTGCAAAGATGGTGCGAGATAGGCTTTAGGAGGTATCTAAGATGCTACAAGTAGTGGCTCATGGACAAATGGTCACGAGGGAGGCGGCGGCGACAATGCTTCCCACGGCGGTGCCATGAGTGGCCACGGTGAAGTCTATGCTACACTAGCTAACCGTCCAATCTAATGCACGCAAAAGCTTTAGGGACTACTAGAAGTTCACTAAAGTCCTTGATGGTGCCGGGGAATGGTCGGAGTAGCTTGGCAACATTGAGTAGTGGTGGCACAAAGGAGGCTCACGGCGACGGCATGCTACATTGATGGAGATGCTACAAGGAGGTGCGCATTAGCTGGCATTCATATTGAGGATGATAATGATAGAAGGAATCGACTAGTGACTGACCGAGGTTGTGACAATCGATGAAAATGGCTACGGCGGCTCGATTTAGGGAAGAGCACGATTCCTGTGATCCCCTGAGCTTGGGTCCACATTAAGCAAGGAATGAGCATTAGTGTAGTATGGAACGTGATATGACGTGGTCACATGAGGTTCAAGCATAATAGAGTGTTGGGAGCGAAGGTCCAAAGTAGGGTGTGCACCAGAGGTAAAGAAGATGATGGCACGATCACACTCTGAGGTTCTCGAGCTACAACAAGCAAAGAAGGAGTATTAGTGAGGTAAGGGACACATGGTGACGCAAGTGGCAAGGGCAAGGAAGCTCTCTAGAGCAAATGGCAGTGTGAGGCTTGCTCACTGGCTTCGAGGACGATGCTCTTGTTCTCTATGATTCAGGGAGCTAAAAACTCAGAGAAAGTGCCGATGGAGCGAGGCGAGATCGAGATGATGACACGCATGGATGCTTAAATAGCTATGAGAAATACGCGAGATGGGAGGCGAGAAAATGCGGCCGCGGCGAGAACTCGTGGGCCTGCTTCGGCGTCTCTACCAGCATGGGAAAAAGGCCAGGAAGAGGAATGGGTGTGGTCACGCATGGCGCAGAAGGACACGATGGGAGCAATTGGAGCGCAAAACGGTGGGTGACGGTGGTGAACCAGGGGCGAAGCAGGCGTGCGCGTTGGCGCACGAAGGTGGACACGAGGTGGACAAAGGGCCCTGATATGCGGGCCCGTCATGTTAGCTAGCATGGGAGAGGGAGTGCTGGTGTGGGCTGAGGCAGTGCAAGCGAAGTTGGGCTGGACGAAATCGACCCATTTGGCTCGGCAGGAATTCGAATTAGGTTTGGAATTTCCAAAAAAGGCTGAGAATTTGCCAAATTTTTAAACCTATCAAACAGGCTCCAAAATTTATGAATGTTTTTGTGAGGGCTTCTAGCACCATGTAGTTGCTTGTGTATATTTTTGATGATTTTATCTATTCTGTGATTTTCTTGAAAATTCTTACAAGTTATTGTTTGCATGTAATTTCACTATTTGATTTATACAAAAGATCAAAAATCATGCAAAAATAGTTTTCCACACAAAACATGCTCAAAATAACTCTCCCACTTATTTTCATTATATTTTCCCAAAATTGGGATTTTTGGGATGTTACAATCTCAACTAAGAAATCCATGGAACCTTGGCTTCGATCATCCCAATCATCAATTAAAATAGGTCCATGACCTTCTTGATGAGCTATGTTTGAAGTTTCAGAGGGGTTGGATCACGGCGTAGGATGTTAGGTCATTTTGTGTTTGTCATGGGTTGTTCTTCAGGCTCCGGAGGTCAGACTGGCCATAGCTCGAAACCGGCTAGCTCAAGTGGTCAGACCGCCCGTGCTTTGTCTTGAGGTGTTTTTGCTTCCATGGTTTGTGGAGTTCAACACATGACTTCCATTGTACTTGTGCTTCTGATCTTCCTAGGTTTCATTGCTATTGAGGTGAAGAAAAAATGATTTTCAACAATTGAAAAAGAGTATCACTCCTATGCAACCCCACCCCACCCCAACCTCACACACCTCTAGTCATCGTTTTGGTCCAACAATATATCAATTTGAAAAAGATCTAAAAACATCAACCCTAATTTGGTGGACCCTAGTTTTAAGGGGGTTGATTCAATAGTTGGTTTAGAGCTATATTAATTTGAAGAAGGAAATAGGTTGCACTGTATAATTGGAGCACTTTAGATGTTCTCTTGGATGCATATATTGTGGTCTCCCCATTTTGATAATTGTTGGTGACTTGTTATATACGCTTCTCTGAAGCATGATGAGTGTACTGTACATCGATCGATCTGCCTTGTGGCTACACATATATGTGATGCACTACTGGCTTCATTTAGGTTGCTTGCTTGCTTACAAGCTATCCAGGAACATCACTTTTCAGTTTGATTCGTATACAAAACTACAATAGGTGGTTTTCAGTCACCGACTATTGGAAAGAGTCTACAACTCCTAGTCTTGTGGATGCACAGCGCTCGGATCACAACAGACCCTGACCGATTCTCGTGTAGCCTAAACAGATCCCACACGCCATGCAAGTCATGCGCTACTTGTAACCATCTTTTGCACTTTTTGTGCTCTCTCTCTCTTCCTCCTGTAACTCTATATATATGTGTACATTTTACATGATATAGATATGAGAGAGTGTTGTGCAAAACTCTTCATGGTATCAGAGCCTTCCTATTCTCTCCTACTAGATTTATTCTAATCTCTCCTGCATTTCAGTTAGTCATCATGAGCAACGATCTCAAGCAGCGTCATTGTCGATGCTGCTGGCTTCAGCTGCTTGTGCCACCGCCTGACCACCTCTGGCGGACTCTAGAACTCCAGCGCCCCAGTCCTCCAAACCAACTTTGTCGGCCCCATCATACCTTCATCACGCTCTTCTGCCATTCTTGCAGCAATGCAAACAGCCAATATCCAAAGTCTAATTCCCTTCAAGTTAGATTTCCAAGAAAACAACTACACGAAGTGGAGAAACTTCGTTCTGATAGTGTTAGGGCGATACGATGTTCGTGATCACATCGATGAGGATGCGGAGCCGGCTCATGACGATCCTATCTAGGGTCACATAGACCTCGGAGTTACCATGTGGTTGTATGCCACCATCTCAAAAGAACTCCTTGAAATCATCATGCAAAAGGAGACCACTGCTTATGGAGTCTGGACCACCCTTGAGCAGTTTTTCAGGGACAACAAGAGAAGCCGTGCGATTCATCTTGAGTTGGAATTCCAATCTTTCGTTCAAGATGGCCGACGATTCCGCCTACACTCGCCGCCTTAAAACACCGGGCCGCCCTCAATGATGTCGACCAACTGCTTTCAGATGAGATGCTCTGCCGCAGATGATCGAGGTCTCTCTCGTAAGTTCTTTGTCATGGCCTCCATTCTCCCAATGCAGTACCCGTTTCCCACCTTCATCCAGGCTCGATCTCGACTTCTCCTTGAGGAGATCGACATGGACAACAGGGAATGCAAAGAAGCCTTCAATGCCCTACACGTCAACAGTACCAATGGCGGCTCTTCTTCTACGGATCAATCTGCTACCGATCGATCTGGTGATTGTGGTGCCGAGGGCGGCAATCATGGTGACCGCCCTCAAGGTGGACAGGGCGGCGGTCAGCAAGATTGTGGCAACAACAACTACAATCGTGGTCACAGCAAGGGCGACCGCGGACGTGGCCGTGGTCGCGACGGTGGTCGCAACTCAGGTGGACGTGGCTCAGTCTCACCACATTAGCCATGGATGGGATACTTTCCTCCCTAGGGTGCGCCATGGCCTCCACAATGGCGCGCACCATGGGCTCCTAACGCCCCTGGAGTTCTTGGTGCATGGCCTGGTGCACCAACTCAAGCCTACCCTGTCATGTATTCCAATCAACAGGGCATGCCTTCAGTACCCATGTCACCAGCTCCACCTTCGTGGGATCACAACTCCATGCTCAACGCCACCATGAGCAACATTGTTATCTGACAAACTCACCCCAACTCGAACTGGTACATGGACACCGGTGCATCCAACCATATCACTAGGGATGGTGGTAATCTCCTTTCCAAGTCTTATTCTACTTCAAAGCATAATTCTCAGCATGTTGTTGTAGGAAATGGGTCTCATTTACCTATTGTTGGCACTGGCTCCACTATCCTTCCCACCAAAGCACAACCATTTTAGCTTAACAATGTTCTTATTTCTCCACAAATTGTCAAGAATCTTATTTCCGTGCATAAATTTACTGAAGATCATTCTTGTTCTGTTGAGTTTGATCCATCTGGCTTTTCTATGAAGTATCTAACCACCAAGACAACTCTTCTAAGATCCAGTAGCAATGGAGACCTCTACCCCTTCGCCGGCACATCCTCCAGCTCCTTTGCACTGTCGTCTACCACATCTTCAATTGATTTGTGGCATCGTCGGCTTGGGCATCCAAGCATTTCTTCTATTTCTCATCTACCCCCACATTTACATCCTTTATGTAATAAATCTCGTGGCCCATCAACAGTCTATGAGTCATGTCAATTAGGGAAACAGCCTCGCCTACCTTTCTCTCTTTCAAACACTACCACTTTTATGCCATTCCAAATAATTCATTGCGATGTATGGACATCACCTATTGTTAGCTTTTCTGGCTTTAAATATTACTTGGTAGTTCTTGATGATTTCACTCATTATTCTTGGTCCTTTCCCTTGTGAAATAAAGCTGATGTTGCCATTACTCTCCAACACTTCTTTGTTTTTGTTCGCACTCAATTCTTTCTTCAAATTCAGTGTGTGCAATGTGATAATGGTGGTGAATTTCTCAATTCCAAATTGCGCAACTTCTTTTCCGTCCACGGCATCTCATATCATTTATCCTTCCCCCATACCTCTCAGCAAAATGGTAAGGCCGAACGTCTCCTTCGGACCACAAATGACATTTTGCGCACTCTTCTTTTCCAAGCAAATTTACCACCAACATTTTGGGTTGAGGCCTTGCATACCGCAACATAACTTCTTAACCGGTCGGCATCCATGTCGACCATTACAATTTCATACACCTTACTTTGCACTCTATGGGCAGAACCCCATCTGTGACCACCTCAAGGTTTTTGGTTGCCTCTGTTTTCCAAATGCCCAAGATACTTCCCCTCACAAACTATCAGCACATTCCATCCGTTGTATATTTCTTGGTTACCCACAGGAACACAAAGCCTACAGGTGTAGGGATTTATCCACCCGTAAGATTATTATCTCCCGACACGTCATTTTTTATGAGTCTTATTTTCCTTTTGCCCAGTCTCCCATTTCTTCCGCAGCTCCTGGCTCCATCACCACTGCACATCTGATGCCACCTCCTGTGGTGATCCCCCTCGAACCAGGCGAGTCACCCACCTCGGCAGCGCGTCCTGTTAGCTCTTCCTCGAATCTCGCGCGCAGTCCTGAACCAGCTTCCTCTCCCCTGCACACAACCGAGTCTCCTTCTTCCAATTCTCTGCGGGCTACTGCTTCTCACGGCCCATCTACGCATGATACATGCACGCCCAGCCACCACCATATGCACTATCTCTATAAGAACACAAGCAAGATCGACAAACCATTAGTCACATATTTACACTAATTGCTCAAGTAAAAGATGGCCTTTGGAAGGGGTCGGAGCCACGGACGTTGCTCTTTCCTTTAGTTTCACCACAAAGCCCTAATTAGAACACATATCTCGAGAAGGGTCTCTTGGCTCAAAATTTGACCCATTCTCTCAACAAATCCCGGCTGGCAGTGACTTGGCCCCTCGGCGCTTTCATTGCAGCTGCACGTACCATGCATGCATAGCATAGCACCTGACAGTTGACACCCCACCATATATAGTTTAAGGAGGGTCTATTGGACAGGTGATTGAAAATTTCTCAGCCACCTTTCTTCGTCGTAGGATTTTGATCCAATAGATACACTAAATTTTTGTGTTGTGCTGCCATACAAAACAAAAGGTAAAAAAATTATAAACTAGACAAAGGTAACTCTGGGTGAACCCTGCAAATTATACAAAAACAAATAGAACTAAAAGTTGCTGTGCTAAAACAAAAACAAAATCTAAACTAGACAAAAGTAATTCTAGGTGAACCCTACAAATACAAAAAAAAAGAAGAAGATAAAACTAATAGTTACAGTAAAACTGTGCTAAAAGTGCAGATCAATTGGTAATGCAATTTTAGTCTCAGTACTGTGCAATTATAGTTGACTGAGAATAAGAAACTTTCAGGCAACTAAAAATTAGCAAACCTATATAGTTTAATTTTCCTTTGGGATTGCCTATCTGTAAGGTGACTAAACTTTTTGAAGTATAAGTCACATTTTTTATTCATTGGATCAACACCCACTCACATGGCATATCAATCTCTATACAAATCCAATAGTCATAAAAATTGACTTAAACTTTTTAAAAAAGGCAACTTAGAAATAGCAAATCCTTTTTTCTTTTTGGAACAAATGACACAAAGGCATAGCGTACATGCGGCGACCTCTTCGTCTTTCTTGTCGAGCAACCGCGTGGAGGAAGGAAGCTGCTTGACCATCATCGGCAATGTGTCATATTGCGGATATGGTACTGATATAAGCGCTATTTGGTCGGGACTCGAGAGAGGAGAAAGCGTCTGAAGAAGCCTAATGCGCGATTCCTTTCTTCAGACTGGATTAAGTGATTGGGGTTTATCAGGGTTGTTAGCTACAAATGGGACCCACCTCGACTTCTGTAAGGCTAGAGTATATAAGTAGCTTACTTGCATTCTGTTACGATTACGAATGATGTAAAGATAGAATCTCCTTTACCCCTTACTTTCTCTAAACCTCTTCCCCATTCTGCTGTTCTTCCCCAAATTATCTTGGAAGTGCTTGTATACACTACTTCTTTTATCTGAATACTAGAGAGTTGGAAGAGGTCGCTAACAATTTGGTATCAGAGCGCTGGATCCCCCACGTTTCCGTACCCGCTCCCAGATCCATTCGCTTGAGATGGATCAACAGTTGGCCAAACTGACTAAAGCGATCATGGCTCAAGGCGAGTCGCTCAGGAAATTGGAGGCGAGAAGCGAAGCAATTCATACTACGGTAGAAGAGATCAAACTAGAGGTGCTAGATTGGCAGAAATGGAAGCCAAAGATGGAACAATCGGTAGACGGGCTACAAACTGAAGTGGTCGAACTGCGATCACAAGTGGTCCATCTTGTCCGTAACCAGGGCGTGACGGGACGATCTGGGAATTTACCGCCGTTGCTACCGTCGCCCGATGTCAAGCCTGATCCAACTGTGATTGGGGACATACCTCCGATGTGGAAGGGTGAATTGCCAGTTGGCTATCATGAGGATGTTGAAGGCCGAGGAAAAGTATTTGGGGAATTTTTTCTCTCTGAAGCCGCCTCTGAACAAAGGTAAGTCAGATTATCTGGAGTTTGATTCTCCTTTTTTTGAAGGGGTAGGGGCACCGATTCGACATCAAGGTCCTTGGCATCATCATCCTATTCCTCCATTTGGATTTTCCATCATTTGTGGTGAAAACCCAAAGGCATAGCAACTCCGGTGTGAGAATTATTTTCGAGTGTGTTACTGTTCATCTTGAATTCATGGTGAACTTGGCCACTATGTATTTTTCGGTGGAGCATTCATATGGTTCTGAGTCCTCCAAAGCACACCTTCGTTGCAATACTTGGGACACGTTTGTAGAAGCGTGTGTGGGAGATTGATCGGGAGGAATTACAACACATAGTTCGTCAATCGGTTGCTCGCGTCAAACCAATACAATCTCTGAATATCTTTGAAAGGTTTAATGAGCTTATGCATATGTTGTTGGCACATCATGCATCTGGGATCCTATCTTCTTTATTACCCAATTAGTGGGCGGTTTGCGGATGGACATTCGATCGTTGGTGTTACACCGACCGCAAGATTTGGATAATCTTTGTTGCCTTGGCTAGTTTGCGGGAGGAAGTCTTTGGATTCCATACTGAAGGATTCACGAAAGAATGACCCATCGTCGGGGTGAGATCGGCTGTTCGTACTGCCTTTCCTCTTCCTTTGCCGCCGGGAGAAATACTCCAATGGTCAAGGTTGATGACCGGAGGGGTACAGAAATTGCCTGACCCAGTCATGCTGCTGATGACAAGTTATTAGCCTTATGTGCTTACAGACGAGCTAAAGGACTATGTTTTACTTGTGGAGAAAAGTGGTCTAGAGATCATAAGTATGGACCAACTGTCCAGCTTCATGTGGTGGAAGAATTATGGAACATGTTGCAGATTGAGGACTGTAATTCTCCACAAAACACAAAGGAAGAATCAAGGACAGAGGCAGATTTGATGTCTATTTCCAAAGAAGCCTTGAGTGGGCCTGAAACTTCTGGTACTATACGATTACAAGGGGTAATTCAGGGACAAACTGTTATCATGTTGATTGATTCCGGCAGTACTCATTGTTTCATCAGCCAAGAATTGGCGTCGCTCAAATCACCGGAGTTAGCAAGGCGATAAATCCCATACAAGTGAGAATTGCGAATGGAGAGTTATTGTCATGTCCGAGGAAATCACAAGGTGTCCATGGACAGTTCAAGGGTACACATTTCATACCCATTTGAGTTTTGCCGTTAAGATGCTATGATATTATTCTTGGTATGGATTGGTTGGCATAACATAGCCCCATGAATGTGCATTGGTTCAAGAAAATCTTCTTTGTTTTCACATCGGGGCAAGAAAATACGGTTGCAAGGAATTAAGGCGAAATCACCACAATGTTGCATGATTTGGCTTCATCGGTTAGCGATTTCGGTATCTGGGCATTCTGATGTAGTGCAATCCGTATGTGTGACTGAACAAACTGTGGATGATATACCTCATTCCATTCAGGCCTTGCTGATTGAATTTGACCATTTGTTTGATGAACCAAATGGATTACCACCTAGCAGAAGGTTTGATCATGCCATACCATTGTTTCCAGGGGTCAAGCCAGTTAATCTCCGGCCTTATCGTTACAACCCAGTGCAAAAAGATGAGATTGAGAGGCAAGTAGTAGATATGTTAACTCAAGGCATCATTCAACCAAGTTCTAGTCCATTTTCCTCTTCGGTGTTACTAGTGCAAAAGAAAGACCGACTTGGCGTTTTTGTGTTGACTATCGCCAATTGAATGTTGTGACTGTAAAGAACAGATACCCTTTACTGGTTATAGATGAGCTTCTCGATGAACTCTCAGGCTCTCAATAGTTCACAAGTTTGGACTTGCGTGCGGGTTATCACCAGATTCGCATGAAACAGGAAGATGAACACAAAACGGCCTTTAAGACCCACCACGGGCATTATGAGTTTCGCGTGATGTCATACGGTCTGACCAGTGCCCCGGACACCTTTCAAGGACTCATGAACACTATTCTTGCTCCATTGTTGCGGAAAGGAGTATTAGTTTTTATTGACGATATACTCATATACAGTCAAACGTTGCAAGACCATAGTACTATACTGAGACAAGTGCTACACATATTACAGGCACATCAGTTGAAGATCAAAAGATCCAAGTGTTCTTTCACGAAATAGCAACTTTATTATTTGGGCCATGTGATTAGCAAGGAGGTGTGGCAATGACCTAAAAACATAGATCTTTGTGCGTGGTTGGAATTTGCTCCCACTAATACCAAAGAAGTGCGCGGGTTTCTGGGACTTGCCGGTTACTATCGTAAGTTTGTGAGGAATTTTGGGCTGATCGGTCGACCACTCACAGATCTGCTTAAGAAGGCTTCAGTCTTTGTATGGACACCCGAAAAGGAAGCGGCATTTCAGTCCCTTAAAGAAGCCCTTGTGACTGCCCCGGTACTGGCACTCCCAGATTTCAATAAGCAGTTTGAACTAGAAACGGATGCTTCAACTAAAGGCATTGGAGCCGTGTTGATGCAATCGGGACACCCCTTGGCTTATCTCAGTAAACCACTCGGGCCACGTAATCAGGGATTGCCCACTTATGAAAAAGAAAGTCTAGCAATCATGTTGGCAATAGACCAATGGAGACAATATTTACAGCATAATGAGTTTGTTATTCGGACTTATTAGAAAAGCTTGGTGCATTTGGAAGATCAGAGGCTCACGACGGTTTGGCAACAAAAAGCTTTAACCAAATTAATTTGGATTGCGCTATCGGTTGATTTACAAGAAGGGAGTGGAGAATAAAGGCTGACCGATCGTTATCTCATAAATCCACTTACCCTCCGGGAAGTTTAGTTGCAGTGTCAACTTGTGTTCCCTCTTGGTTATCCGAAGTAGTAGAAGGTTATGAATTGGATTCATCTACCATGCAGCTACTGACCCAGTTGAGTGTCCAAGGTGCGACACATCCCAAGTTTCAGCTTCGGGATGGTCTGCTGCGCTATGCTGGAAGAGTGTGGGTTGGTGCCAATGTTCCTATGCAGCAAAAGATAATTACTGCTATGCATGCAAGTGCGATTGGGGGACATTCGGGCTTTCAAGTAACATATAATAGAGTTCGTAAACTATTTGCTTGGTCAGGCATGAAAATGGGGATTAAAGCTTTTGTCTCAGCTTGTCAGATATGCAAACAAGCTAAACCTGAACATGTGAGATACCCGGGCTTGCTGCAGCCTCTGCCAGTGCCGGATCATGCATGGCAAATTGTGTCCTTGGATTTCATTGAAGGTCTGCCCCGATCGTGCAGCTTCAACAGCATTATGGTAGTGGTGATAAATTTTCTCGCTATGCTCATTTCGTCCCTCTGGCTCATCCTTTCACCGCATTGCAGATAGCACAACTGTTTATTAGCAATATTTTCAAGCTCCATGGTATGCCGTAGTCATTGATATCAGATCGTGATCGTATCTTTACAAGCAATCTGTGGCGTGAACTATTTTGGTTAGTGGACACTCAATTGCGCATGAGTTCTTCCTATCACCCACAAACCGACGGTCAGACGGAAAGAGTAAACCAGTGCCTGGAGGCTTATTTGAGGTGTTTTGTACATGCTTGTCCCCGTAAATGGTCCGAATGGCTAGCTTTTGCGGAGTTTTGGTACTGTCGTCATATCATTCCACCCTTGGGAAGTCGCCATTTGAGGTATTATATGGTCACAGTCCATGCCATTTTGGAATTGTGAATGCTGATGACTGTACCTCACCTGAATTGTCCACATGGCTGCATGATAGAGAGTTGATGACAAAACTGATGCACCAACATCTCAACCGTGCAACTCAGCGTATGAAGGTTCAAGCTGACAAGAAACGATCAGAAAGATCTTTCTCAGTGGGGGATTGGATATATCTGAAATTGTAGCCATATGTGCAGACCTCGGTGGCTACTCGGGCGAATCATAAGTTGTCTTTCAAGTATTTCGGCCCCTTTCAGAATGAGCAAGCAGTGGGATCGGTGGCTTACAAGTTGAGCAAGCAGTGGGATCGGCAATGCAAATGCTACCCAAATTGGCAAGCGCGTGCACGAGGAACATGTCAAACGCACGGGCACCATCGAAAAGTCCAAAACCCCCAGTGCTGCGTTACCGATCTCGGCTATTAATGTGCCTCCACGTCGCTTGCTAGCCTCATCCGCCTCAGCGACATGTCTCCATCTGCAACAAGCTAGCTAGCAGTCTAGCACTACATCGGCACTGCACCACCAGTAGCCAAGCAAACAAGAGCTAGCATCTTCCTTCCCGGCCGGTCGAGCGCGCGCGTGCACATGGCCGCTTCCTCTTGCTCCCCTTCGGCTAGGTTGCTAGCTGCGTGCTGCCTCCTGCTGCTCACACTACCGAGCCATGCGGCAGCTCATGGAGATGGCCTGAGCTCGACGTTCTACGACGAGTCAGGCCCCAGCGCGTACGACGTCGTGCGGCCATCGTCGCCAAACACCACACCGGACTCGCCCAACGCTCCTGGATCTTGAGGCTTTGACAAGAGCGGAACTAGAACAAAAATGACCCGGGTTCACCACTTCACCATATATATAACAACACATATAATTTTCAAGAAACACTATATTAAATAGTAATTTATGCGGCAAAAGACTGCAAGAAACCGGAGGTTGGGCTGAACCGGGGTGCACAACTTTTATGCGACAAAAGACTGCAAGAGACCGGAGGTCGTCGTCACTATTGCTGCCTTGTCGGCCCAGAGTGCCCTCACAACACACGCGACTCTACGGACACACTCACTCCCGATGATGAGTTCACCGGAGATGAGAACGAAGACACTCACAGAACACACCTGGCGCAAAACTGCATGCACCTTTTTCTCTGGCTTTCTGTTATTGTCGAACTAAAAACTTAATACAAAAATATGCTAATACAAACTCAACGCACGCACACCACAACTCAGTCCACTAACAGACTAGGACCGCTTCTTCAGCTAAGAACTCAAACGTGCATAAGAACTACATGCAAGACGCTCACACTTACGTGACTACTCTAACTTGCTGTTTAACATGGAAAATAAAGAATGCAACAAGATTAAAAATAACATGCCTTTGGAGACGCGCTTTCCTTGAGTTTCACCGCAAAGCCCTATTCAGAGCATAGATCTCGAGAAGGGTCTCTTGGCTCAAAATTTGATCCATTCTCGTAACAAATCCCGGCTGGTAGTGACTTGGCCCCTCGGCGCTTTCGTGGCAGCTGCCAGTTGACACCGCACCATATGTAGTTTAGGGAGGGTCTCTTGGACAGGTGATTGAAATTTTCTCATCCACCTTTCTTAGGTGTAGGATTTTAATCCAATAGATCCAATAAGTTTTTGTGTTGTGTTGCCCTACAAAACAAAAAGGAATAAAATTCTAAACTAGACAAAAGTAAATCTAGGTGAACCCTGCAAATTATACAAAAACAAATAAAACTAAAAGTTACAGTATAGCTGTGCTAAAACAAAACAAAAAATTCTAAACTAGACAAAAGTAAATCTAGGTGAACCCTATAAATACAAAAACAAATAAAACTAAAAGTTTCAGTAAAACTATGCTAAAAGTGCACATCAATTGGTAATACAATTTTAGTCTTAATATTGTGCAATTATAGTTGACTGAGGAATAAGAAAATTTCATGCAACTGAAAATTAGCAAACCCGTATAGTTTATTTTTCCTTTGGAATTGCCTATCAATAAGGTGACCGAATTTTTTTAAGTATAAGTCACATTTTTTATTCATTAGATCAACACCCAATCACATGGCATATTAATCACTACACAAATCCAATAGTCATACATAAAAACTGACTTAAACTTAAAAAAAATCAGGCGACTTAGAAATAGCAATTTTTTTTTCTTTTTGGAACAAATGACAAAGCACGCAACGTACATGCGTCGACCTCTTCGTCTTTCTTGTCGAGCAACCGCGTGGAGGAAGGAAGCTGCGCAGCCATCATCGGCAATGCAATGCTACCCAAATTGAGAAGCGCGAGCACGAGGAACATGTCAAACTCCCGGGCGCCATCGAAAAGTCCAAACCCCCACTACTGCGTCTACCGATCTCGGCTATAAATGTGCCTCCACGTCGCACCCCGCCTCATCCGCCTGATCAGCGACATATCTCCATCTGCAACAAGCTTAGCTAGCAGTCTCGCACTACACCAGCAGTAGGCGACTTGTCTGCAGTGATCTCTAGTGACATCGGCATTGCCCCAGCACTAGCCAAGCAAACAAGAGCACTGTTCACTAATCATTAAGCCTTAAGTGTTGTCTTAAAACCCTAAAAGATGATTAGCATTTAACCAGCCGGCTTAAAGCCGTTACTTTCACGACCAGTGGGCCGCTCAAAACAGTGATCACCCGGTTTTCCCTCCTTCCCATGACAAGTGGGCCCACCATGCCACTGTTCCGTGGGCGGCACCGCGATCTGCGTGGACTCGGTCCACGCACTGTACGTGGACCATACACTGTTCATTTCCTTTTTCCAATTTAATTTCACTACTACGAAATGCTATCTTTGGGCCTTTGATCACGAGCGGTTCGCCGAAACCGCTCAGATAACACTAATCTCGAGCGGTTTTTGTTACCCACCGTGCGTGTTATTCTCCGCGCTAAAAACCGTCTGTGAAGATGTCATATCACAGACGGTTCATGTTTGGAACCATCTGTGATACTTCACAGACGGTTCCAAACATAAACCGTCTGTGATATTACTCAATATCACAGACGGTTTTTTTTTAAGAACCGTCTGTGATACATCACATATCACAGACGGTTGTTTATTAAAACCGTCTGTGATTCATCACATATCACAGACGGTTGTTTATTAAAACCGTCTGTGATACATCACATATCACAAACGGTTCTAAGTTAGAACCGTCTACGATAGTTGTATCACAGACGGTTCTAATTTAGAACCGTCTGTGATGTCCATCCCTATTTACATTCGGACTCTAGCTAGGGTTTGCCGCGCCCACCACTCTCAAACGATTATGTTTCTCAACTCCTCTCGCTCCCTCCTCCCCGAGCCTGCTGCCACCGTCCTCGGCGCGCCTCCTCGAGCCCTACAGGCCTTCTCCTCCCGATCCTGTCGCGCCGCCTCCTCCTCCGGCCGTGGCGCTCCCCGAGGCCACCGAGGCTCTCCCTGACCCGGCGTGCCTCCCCCCCAGCCCGCGCCTCCTCCCGAGCCGCCGCCTCCTCCCCTCCCGAGCCAGCCGCGCCTCCCCTTCGACGCCACACTGCTGCTCAGTCTTGCTCCTGCTCGTCCGTCTCGTCGGCGCCTAAAGGTAACCAATGCCGAAGTTACCGATCGACCCCCACGCCCTTTCCTAACTATTTCTATCAATAATCTGTCATGGTCCTTCATGATAATTGTACATGTTTTAGGAATTTGTATTTGTTCTAGTCGATTATTCATATGGTATTTGTTTTGATATGCTCTTTGGAATACATTGCAATGATAATTCTATTTCTTGTGAAGATGTCTTCCGCTCATTACGAGTCATCGCCGCCATGTGTGCGATGATGCACCATCCTCTCGGAACAATATCCAACATGTAGAAGAAGAGGAATATCGAAAAGGCCCACGGGCGATTTACCATCACGGAGGTCGATTAGTGCGGGACCCCTATCAATCCTCGCCGAGCGGCATCCGCATTAGGAGAATGGTCGGAATAGTTGCTGCGAGGCGGGTCAAGATCACCTATGATTCGTGGAAGGTGGTGCCGGACCATCAAAAATCGCTTGGCCTTTGGCGGAAATTCTCGCATCGTTCGAGATCCGGGAAGAACTCTTGGACTCCGTCTTGACGACACGCGTTGCTTACAGCGTGCAAAGCGTGGAAGAACTTCAAAACACGCTTGTCCAGAACTATGTGGAGAAGGATCGAAGCCGCCCTTCCACAAGTATCTATTGTTGGAAGAGTCCGGTCGAGTTTGTGGCTAAGAAGCAGCAGAGATGAATTTAAGAGTGAAAGTGTGGCGCTACGGCCCTCGAACAAAAACAAGCACCCCCACGGACTCGGCACCGGCAGGTATGCGGGTAAAGCCCGATATGGAGGGATCGGGAACAGCGAAAGCGGTTTGAATCTCTCCTGCTATTTCCGAGATCACTAATGTGCTACCGCGTGGTTATTTGCGAGGTTATGTATTCGGCCTACGGGTGAAGTGTACTTTCCAAACCCCGAAGACCAGGAAGTATCCCAACGCCTGGTAAGATATCGAACTACCTAGTTTGTAATTACTCCATAACTTCATAGGAAGTGAAATGACATGTCGGGCTATATTGCGATATACGCTGAGTGCACAATCTTCCCAAGGCTCATTCCAGCAGATAGGGAGAAGATATACTCTCTGCGGCCCTAGGAAGCAAAGTGAGCATCCGGTCGCACGAGAGCGCGGTGTTTTTGTTACATGGGAACAATGGTTCCAAGCGGACTCGGATCGTGCGAGTAGGAAGAGAGCCAAAGCCGAGCACGATGCAAAGCTACGAGAGGATCTTCGTGCATCCCTCAGAGATGAGCTCACTGAAAAATTCAATCAATCCTTTGAGGAAAGGATTCGTGCGTTCGAGCAAAAGCAGATAGAGACCTTTGAGGAAAGGATTAAGGGATTGCAAATGCCAAGTCAGTTGGAAGCCCTACCCTACTATACCGCTAGCTTGCCCCCCAAACATCCGAGTAGTCAAGGCCCAACCCTAACCCTACCACAATAGGTGATGACAGATTTTCCGTCGATGACATCCAAGTAATAATTATTATCTCGGAATGCTCAATCCATTGATAGGCTCGTTGGAGTAGCTAATTTTGTATCGTTATATGCGTAGGTGGCTACGGTGCAAGCTCCAAGTGAGATATGTCTCTGTTGCCCTAGATCTTGCTTGGGGCAGTGTATCCATCGATATCGGAGCTTTGGTGCACGGTGCAAATCTAGCGCCGGGTTTCGCAAAAGTGAATGTGGACGGTGTTTGTGCCAATTTCGAGGCCGTCCCGCTGAAAATTCCCCCAAACGATGAGGTCATGACTCTAGGGCAAGCCGTTGGAACATTCATCCAGTGGCCCAAGGAGGACATCTGCCTAGAGCTACCTGCTCCGGTGTCAACTTCACGGGAATGTCCTGCAACGGCATCAAGTCCACAGGACCTGACTGCACCGAAGCTACCTGCACTGACATGGCAAGGGCCCGCTGCATCACATGCATCTACACCTCGTGCTCAGTCGACTCTTGTGAAGTCGACCTATACAAAGCGAGGCAGCAAGGGCAAGGGCAAATCGAAGACGATCGAGTCCTCTTGATATCCCCTTCTGCCGCTTGGCGGAAATACAAGCGAGCAGCCGTTGCTCGAGAAGTTAGACAGCCCTACCCTAGGATGGATTGCATGGAATTGCATGCATGGTACATGGAACGATCCAACAAGCGGTTGATCAACGATGCTCGGGTGTCACCGTCAAGTTCAAGGAGCATCATTTTAACCACGTGTATCAAGACATTTGTCTTCACGGTGACCTTCGACGACTTGTTCGTCTCTTCAACCTCGGCGAGCTCGGCGTCTCAATCATGCGATCTTTGGACCATCGTAAGTGTGTACAATCACGGTCAATGTTCGTGTAATATCGATAAATGTTATATATAACTCCTAGCTTTTGTATAATAGATACATGATGCGTGAAGCGAAAGAAGGAAATCACCAGTAGGTTTCCTCGACCCACACGTTGTCTCCGAGCAAAGCATCACGGCGAATGCAACATTCGTCGAGAATTACATTATAGATTTTTCATGGCTCACCGCAACAAGGAATTCATACTTTTGCCCTACAACCAGAAGTAAGTAGTGTTGCACTACTGGCTATACTTGTTGATTTGTACTTTATAAGCAACACGAACTTAGGTTTAATGACCATCTGACATACTGTGTAGGTTCCATTGGATTCTAATTGTAATTATACCAAAAGCGAAATCGTAATATACCTAGATTCCCACAGAGGGCCACTCACAACTTCACGACTATCCGGAGTTTAATCATCGAGTAAACACATTTCCTCCATAGAAACTCTATTGTAGTCTTTCCTTCCTTTGCAATGGCTAAGGCTAACTTCTTGGAGTCACGTGGGGTGTTCGACGTGTTACATGCTAAAGGATGGAATATCAAGGGAAGGACGCCGCAACATGATCAAACATTCCGGTACTTGCTAGCTAGTACACATTAATCCTATATAACACTTCGTAGCAATGCCTCTCGAACTAACCAATTCTATTTTTGCGATGCCACCAAAGAATGGCCAGCCGCAGCGTCTGTGGATACTATGTTTGCCACAACATGCAACTACTCATCGGTTCGCGATCACCAATGATCCTCGGGTTTGTCAATCTTTCAACAATTATTTCATATATACTTACCAATTTATATAAGCCCGAATTTAACCTTCATATCGACGGAGTTGCGAACATCATTGAAATCGTTGGAACAGAGCGAGCTCATAAAAATTCGATCACACCTTGCGTCATTCTGAGCAGACGGTCATAAATCCAAATGGGAGTTTCTCACGATGTAGCAGTATTGAACTTGATTGAGATAGATTGAACATAATGGTACATGTGTGTAAATTAATGTACATTAATGGCTAAATTTAGTTAATTGATTTGTGAATTGGATGTGTGCTTGTTTCGAAATGAATGCAATTTTGATGTGCTTACGAAATGAATGAGAATTGGATGTGCTTGTTTGAGAGGGCATGGCTAGCATTTCTAAGGCTAGCCAATAAGCGAAATAGATTTAGCAATGCAAAGACTACCACGAGGCGGTCAGTAGATGAAATGCAGCGATAGTCGACTACACGAGCGAGTCGTAGATGAAACCATCGTGATAGTGGACTATCACGAGCGGTTTCATCTACGCATCTGCTCGCGGTGTCGATCATCCTGACGGTTTCATCTACGCATCGTGCGTGGTAGTCGCACTATCACGAGCGATTTTATCTACGGACCGCCTGTGATAGTCGAATATCCGCGACGGTTTTATCTACGAACCGCTCTGTGGTAATCGACTATCACGCAGCGGCTGCATCTCTGCATAAATGTGCGTGATAGTATGTATTGCTGAGCGTTCAAAACTGCTCTGTGATGACCATTAGCATTCTTGACCCATAAACTCAGACGGCTCACGAAACCGTCTGTGATGGTGTTTTTGAACCGTCTGTAAAGGCCTTTTCTGTAGTAGTGTTTCCATTTAAACTTCGGAATCTCCGTTCTCCTCCGTTATAACTCCAAAACTTATGAAATTTGTTTCTAAAATTTTATAAATTCAAGATCTTGCTAATTGCATAGATCTTGTTCAATTTGGAGTTCATTTGTTTATTCTTGTGTATTTATTTGCTCTGTTTGCTTGTTTGTGTCTTTTTTCAGATGTTCGTCCTAATAGGATTTAAAGACGCGGAGACCTCCAAGTTGATCAAGCCCAAGAATATCAAGATTCTCTTGCTTATAACCTAGGCGAGTCAATATTTTGATCATATTGATCCTACATTTTATTTAAATTATATTCATTTAAATTACCAAAATTGCATGCTTTAATTCTTTAATCAAATGTATGTTAAAGCTTAAGGTGGTTAAATACCCATTTGATGATTAATTAATTAATATGCCATCTATTGATATTTGAATCCATTATTCCATGTCACCCTAGTAACTATGTGGTAGTACTAGCTATAGGTTGTACTTAAGTGACATGCTAGTCTTGCTTAAGTACCGGGGCATTAAATACCCCAAACATCATCTCTTCAAACATGAAATGATTTTAGGTAGTCATTGGCGGTCCACGACTGAAATAGATGAGTTAATTTGGTTTTACTCCTCTAGCCTGACGCCATTTTTTCTTCTCTCTTGCTTTTAATCAAACACGTCCTTTTAAAGACTACCTAAGCAACCTGCTAACCAAGCCAAAAACTAAACATGGAAAGCCTAACAAAGAAAACGAACTAATTTTGATCTGCATTAGGATCTTAACGTCCCATTACTTGGCAAGTCTAGATTAATTTCCAGCAGATGACTTCGAGGTAGAAAGAAGGGACGAAGCGGTCGTCTCCTGCACGGCCGCGGAGGAAGGCCGGGTCGGTGACGCAGCGACGAGGGTGGCTGCGTCGGAGTGCGCAAAGATCTGCAGGAGCAGCTCCGCCACTCATCCCCTCCCTCCCCATCCAACCCCATTTGCCGACGTGTCGTCATCACTATTGCTGCCTTGTGGGCCTAGAGTGCCCTCACAACACATGCAACTCTGTGGACACACACTCCCGATGATGAGTTCACCGGAGATGAGAATGAAAACACTCACAGAACACACGTTGTGGCGCAAAATTGCATGCGCCTTTTTCTCTGGCTTTCTGTTATTCTCCACACTACTACAGAAAAGGCCTTCACTGACGGTTCGTAAAAGCGTCATCGCGAGCGGTTTCTTGAGCCGTCTCGAGTTTATAGGTAAGTGATGACATGAGGTCATCACGAGGCATTTTTCAAACCGCATCATTATGATACTATCACTGAGCGGTTTCAGCAACAAACCGTCAGTGATGATTATATATCCTGAGCGGTTTCACCACAAACCGTCTGTGATGTCCGATATATCATAGGCGGTTTGTGGTTGAAACCATCTGTGATGACTTTTTCTATAAAGCCACAAAGCATTGGCGGCTTGTGCCTTTAAAACCGCATCATATATATATATATATATATATATTTCTATTGTTCCTAGTCCCTCGGCCACTTTTCGGGAAGTGCGTCCGCATGACATGAGGAGGAAGAGACGGCAACCACGAGCAACCTCATTGAGCCCCGCAAATTTAAGAAATGCAGTGCTTGAAAGCATCAGACATCATTACACAGTTGCTCATACATGATGCCACTTCCGGTTGGAGTACCGCTGGCCCACGCCACTTTCTTAACGCGTGAGGCACTCGTGACCGAAGTGGCATCATGTATTAGCAACCAAGTAATTGGTGTCCTGACGCTCTCCAGGCAGCCGTGCTTCTTAAACTTGCAGGGGCTCAATGAAGTTGCCTGTGGTTGCTGTCTCTTCCTCCTCATGTCTGGGACGCACTTCTAAAGTGGTCAAGGACTAAGAATATATATATATATATATATATATATATATATATATATATATATATATATATATATATATATATATATATATATATAATGCCGTTTTAAAGGCACAAGCACAACGCTTGGAGACTTTATAGAGAAGAGATTAGGAATGGAATGGTAGGATGTACCTAGACCGCAAGGTAGGAGAACTTGACCAAGATGAAACACGTTACGCATAAATGTGAAATGAATGGCTAAAAGCAACAGATGACATCTTGACAAAATGACAAATCAACAAATAAGTCATAACATACATATCACACATTTTATATATCTATTTTTGCAAATTATCAATCATGCATATCAATAGCCCATGGTTCACCAAGCAAGTTTCCACTATCAATAGCAGATAACACTTGACACTTCGAAAAGTTAATTGCATCCAAGTCCCATCTCGAACCCACATCATGAACTAAGCAAGATGCATAGAATGCACATACACCAATAGCCCTCGCTTTATATCACGGAGCAAGGGACTATTAATATGAACTAATTATCAATTCAATTTCAGCATAAGACTATTAATATCATTGAGCAATTCAACAAAGAAGACAAAGAAGACCAAGGGTGTCCAAACCCATCACACCGAGAGTAGCCTCGGCATCATCGTGAGAGCACTAGCCATTTTCATCACAGAGCAAAGGGGTAGAGACAGATAGGGAGTAAGGTAGGGTGATACCTCAAGATAAAGGCAACCACGGCGCCGACCCCACCACCAAAGACAACCAACATCCATCTCCTTCACCTTACATAAATCACACAAACATCGGGGACACAACTTAAGGCTCAAGCATAAAAATCAAACTCAACAAAAGACATTAAGCTAACAGATCTAGAGGAGAATAGAGGGAGGATGGGGAAAGCAAAGCCCGGCCAAAACTGTCACTTTTTTGTTCGTTAGATGTGCTATAAGATTCGTGTTATTGATATACCGTAATAAAAAATCATAATAGTTGAATTTTTATTCGTCCGATATGCTTTGAGATTTGCACATTTTCCCATCGAATGAATTGGGTCCGAATTTATTATGATTTTTATTCGAACATAACGGGTTCACCACATTGTTGTATTTTGTTTGTATATAATTTTATTTATTGTCTTTGTTTTTGCACAACCTCTCTAAGTACATGTGAA